>JASDDO010000001.1:475276175-475876175 GCA_030015575.1 Agapanthus africanus | reverse complement strand
TTTAAGGACATTTCGGTCAAACATTCACGTGTTTTAGAGGGAGTTTGCTTTTTGGATACTACTCTCAGGGTTCTGACTCAGAAAGATAGCGAGCAGACACAAGTGTCGTCATCTATCATTGACCTAAGTCATGATTTGTCAAGCATAGTATTTTTTTAGGAATCGACTGTTTATTGGCCGAAAGGGTCTTTTCCCATGCATATACATGAGCAGGTAGGCTCCACCTAGACTTTGTCTATGATATACAGTCCTTCATAGTTCGGCTCAAACTTCTGTCGTTTTGTACGATTGGGGATCATTGGTCTTTTGACGACTAGTACGAGTTTGCCTTGGCAGAATGTTCTTGGCCTGATCAGTTTTTCGTATGACCATGTCATCCTTGCCTTGTAAGCCTCCAAATTTTGCTGTGTTATAAGCAGAGTTTCATCGAGAGCGTCGAGCTCCTCAAGCCTAAGATGAGCATTTTCTTCATCTGTCAGTTCGTATCGAACCGCTACACGTAGAGAGGGGAGTTCTGTTTCCAATGGGATCACTGCTTCTGTGCCGAACACCAATGCATATGGTGTTGTATTCATAGCCGTACTGAACGTTGTTCGGTACGCCCAGAGAGCTTCATGCAGCCTTTCGTGCCAGTCTTTTTTGTTTCTGGACACCGGCTTTTTTATAATCTTTATCAAGGTCTTTTTTAAAGCTTCAACTAGACCGTTGGCCCGATTATTATTGACTGAAGAGTATCTCTAATCTATTTATGTTGTTGTGCAAAGCGGCTTATTTTATGACTTTTATAAGCTGGCCCATTATTCGAGATTATTCGTCGTGAAGTTCCGAACCGATAGCATGGGTTTTGAAGAAATGGAGGATATTCTCCGTCTTCACCTTCCTCAGTGGTACTGCTTCTGCCCATTTAGTGAAGTAGTCAGTTGTTGCTAATAAGAACCAATGTCCTTTGGATGATGCCGGTTCGATAAGGCCAATTATATCGGTACCCCACATTTCGAACGGCCAGCTAGCCACTGTCGGGTGTAGCAGATTTGGATGTTGATGGATGAAGTCCCCATGAATTTGACACGAGTGACACTGCTTCGAATATTCGAGGCAGTCCTGGATCATCGAGGGTCAATAGTAACCCATTCTTTTTATTTTCAGCTTCATCTTTGGTCCAGCTTGATAAGAACCGTAGAGTCAGTCGTGTGTTTCTTGGACGACTTTATTTGCTTCCTTCGGCCCCAGGCATCTTAACCATAAACAATCAAAAGATCTCTTATATAGAGTATCATTAACGAAGGTGAAAGGCAAACCTCATTTTATGAGCTGATGTCTAAACGACGCATTTTCGAGCATTCGTTGGGATTTAAAGTAGTCTATGAAGACTTCCCTCCAGTCCTTGAACTTTTCTTCGTCCTCTGTTTGAAGGGTTACTTGTTCGGTCGTTTCTTTCCCTTCGGATGGCTTTATTAGGTCTTCTGAAGATATTTTTGTTGGCGCGAGAACCTTGCGGCTTTGCACAATGATCCTCACGTCATCAAGATCTTCATCGGCCAATTTCTTAGCCAATTTGGCCAATGCATCTGCATTGCTGTTTTCCGTATGCAGTATACTTTCCACGGTGTAGGAAGGGACAACAGTTGCTGCACTCTTTCACCATACTTTATCAGCTCTGACTTTCATGTCTGATAGTCGCCATTTACTTGGCTAACGATCAGCTGGGAGTTTCCATATATGAGGAGGTCTTTGATTCCCATGTCGATAGTGATCTCAAGAAGTTCTATCAAAGCTTCATATTCAGCTTCATTATTAGTCCTTAGCTCCGTTAAGGAGAGGGCGTAACGCAATATCCCTCCTTGCGGAGTCATGAAGATAAGGCCCACCCCTGCTTTGATTATAGGGGTGTTCTACTTTCGCTGCTTCATGAAAGATGCTCCATCGAATTAGAGTTCCCATTGGGAATCATTTTCTACTTCAATCCCATCAAACGCGTGTTCATGTGGCAACTCGCAATTTAAGGGAGAGTCGGCTGGTATCGGATGCTCCGCTAGAAAGTCAACTATGGCCTGACCTTTCACTGCTTTAAGGAGTCGATACGTTATCGAGAACTCCGTCAGGAGGAGGGCCCATTTGGCAAGCCTTCATGTTAGTATGGCCCATGACATTAGATATTTGAGAGGATCCATCTTCGATATGAGGCGGGCCTCATGGACCAAGGCGTAATGACTGAGCTTCATTATTGCGAAGATCAGCGCCTGGCAAAGCTTTTCGATGGGGGAATAGTTATTTTCTGCCCCCAGGAGAACCCGACTCAAATAGTATAGAGCTCTCTCCATTCCCTGATCATTATCTTGTGCCTATAATGTGCCTAGAGAACTCTCAAGGGCCGTTGTATATAGGATAAGGGGTTTTCCCTTAAGCGGAGCGGTCAATACCGGTGGATTTTACAGGTATAGTTTGGTTTTGTCCAGTACATTTTGGCACTTTTGATCCCAGACGAACGGGGTCCCTTTCTTCATCAAATGACTGTAGAGATGGCATTTTCTGGAGAGGTTGGCTATGAATCGCCGGATATACGTGAGCTTTCCTTGGAGAGACCGCAGTTGTTTGAGGCTTCTTGGCGTGGGCATTTCCATGATCGCTTTGATCTTTTAGGGGTCGATTTCGATACCTAGGTGACGTATGATGAATCCTAGGAATTTTCCTGAGGAAACTCTAAATGCGCATTTTAGAGGATTCATCTTTAGATTATACTTCTGAAAACGTCGGAACACTATTTTTAGATGTTTCCAATGTTCCTTGTGAGATCTGCTCTTTACCATAAGGTCGTCGATGTAGAATTCGATGATCTCGTGTATAAGGTCATCGAAGACCTTTATCATAGCCCTCTTGTAGGTAGCGCCAACATTCATCAAGCCGAAGCGCATCTCTTTATAGCAGAATATGCCCAATAGAGTTCGGAAGGAGTACTCTTTTGGTCTTCAGGATGCATTTTTATTTGGTTGTATCCTGAAGATCTATGCATGAAGGAGAAGACCTCATGGGTAGACGTGTTATCGATCATTAGCTCGGTAATAGGTACTGGGAAGTCATCCTTCGGGCAAGATTTGTTGAGATCCCGAAAATTCATGCAGATGCGCACCGTCCAATTTTTCTTCATCACTAGAACAATGTGAGCGATCCAGTAGGGATATTGAACTTCTTGGATGAAGCCGGAGTCGATTAGTTTCTTGACCCCAGCGTTGATGCTCATCTCAAATTCGAGTCGCATCCTTCTCGGTGCCTGTTTGATTGGCTTTATTCCCGGTGATATAGCCAGTTTATTGTTGGCTATAGTGCCCTCAAGTCAATTAATGGATCGCAGGCACACGATTGCGATGATTGAGGGAGGACCTATACAGATAGAACAGTCTTACTCGAGTTGATAGTATGCTATCTGGTTTGTCTTTATCATCATGTACATGCTTCAAGTGGCATTACAGATCATTATTACATATTGATAGAGCCCATAGGATTCTTGCTTGACTACCGGCATTATGATAGTGATCATATACATGAGAGTTGGGTGCTCTATAAGCACATCCTTTAATGTCCCTACTTGTGGGAGTTTCGAGACTGGGCATCGATACTCCATAGTAGACTAGTGTATACTGATCGAGACCCCGACGAGGGGCGGTGCCCGGTCTCACAAGCCATTGGTGTCAGTTTGTTCACCTAAGATGTATACAGGTGCTCATTTGGTTATGAGTACACCGGACGGACTCGCCGGGAACATGCTAGTTGGTATTATACCTATTGTCAGATAGCGGTTCCCAGGTGACATGTGTAAAGGTTAGTCTATCGACCTGAGATCATCATTTGTCTCGTGTGAGTTCCTACTGTGCCTTGATTAATACCCTACCACGGCTCAAAGGATTCGTGCAAACAGGTTTTAGTTGGGTACAGTCCCGAGCCATATAGAGGTAGTGAGCAGATCGTCAGGGGATTCGTCTCTCCCGGTATCGGGGGTTGATGTCGCGTTGTGCACCGGTGGCCATCACCAGAAATTATTGGCCAAGGTGATCGAGAATTACTGATTTAGGATCGGTAGTTTCTTAGGTGGTGATGGGTTTCATACCGACACTAAATGTTGTGTTGTTAGGGGTCTGACTTTATCCACCCCCTTGACTCGATATGTGATACTCATAGACGAACGGACCGGACTGTACGGATATTGTCACTGTCAAGCTTAGTAGGGCTTTCAGGATGAGTTTGCTCGTTAGCCTCCCTTTCGCTCAATACCTGGGTAGACGTTACGTACAACTAGTGCTGCTGACGTGCTTGTGGTTAAACCCACTGCCAGCGTATTGACGAGTCTTTAGAGTCCCACACAGATGGTTTCCCTGCTTTGGGTGAAACGATGTAGAGGCCGTATGGTTTTACGGCAGGGTTCGATCATATACGTGCACTTGTGCACGGATCATGATTCAAACGGATAATACTAGAGGGCTTTGGTTTAAGCCGGATCCTAGTATTATATTTTTGGATTATTTTCATCTCACTGTATTCGTATTCTGTCGGAATACAGATGCGGGTATGTATATAAGGATGAAGGGTATTCTTGTAATTTATTTCAAGATTACTTTTTGACGATGCCATCTCATTTTTGATTTAATCTTTTTCATTAAAAGATTTAATGAGGTGGAGGATGAGATTTGATTTATCATTAATTCAAGCATGACTTATGGTGGTGAGTTATGGCATGATTCATGGTGGCATGCTTGGATTTTTGTTTTTGGTGTGAGATATTTGTTGTGAGACATGAGATATTTATTCTTGGGTTGTTTTCTTGAGTTGCTAGCATGCTTGATAAAAGGCTCATAACAAATAGCTCAGAAGACTTATCCATTTTCTTCACTTGGTTTTTCTTAGCCTCACTCTCTCATCCTCTCATGGCTTCTTCTACCTCCACCCTGCATATCTCATGTGTTGAGAAAGCTAGGGTGTATTGAGACAAACTAATCCTACACACTCTCTACTTCATCTTGGCTATCTAGTGTAGCGAACTAGGTACTCGAGTTGCCTCGGATTTGAGATTGGAACTCGATGCAAAGGCTCTCGGGTGGATCATCTTCGATGGGGGAGACCGGAGATCAAACTTGATCAAGGAAGCTTCGAGGAGCTTGTGATAAACGTTAAAGACCGAAGGACATGGATCATTCGGTATAACTTTCTAACTCCTTTACTTATTTCTAGATTAGGGTTAATGGTCTATCCATAGAATCGGGTTTTGTTAGAGCTGGTTTATAAAATTTTTGTTCCGCATTTGACCATGGATTGATGGCCGGGGCACTGGCGTAACCCAACATTGTATCAGAGCTAACCCATTAACCTCATACTAACAGTTTTAGATGATGTTAAAGTATCGAAATCGAAAAAACTCCGAAACAATACTGAGAATATTCTAGTTTCTGTCGATTTTAAAATAGTCTTCAAAAATTATTTAAACAATTGCAGAAGACTACCTTGGTGACAACTAGAACACACCCTAAAACCGAGCTTCTTTCACCTGTTTTGGCCTGGCGAATCTAGGCTAAAATCCAGCCTGGCCAGTTTTTCTGTTGAGGTGGGACTTCATTTTTGCGGAGTGTTCTCAACTCTGGAATGTTAATTATTTTGTATTGTTTGTTTAGCCCAGTTTTGGATATAGAGTTATCATTAGTTCAGGGGCTATTCGGGGTATTTCGTAGTCGATATTTCTAACACTGTTTTAATGTTTTCAGTGCATACATTAGTATCTGCGACCGTGAATGTCATTAGAGCGGTATAACTCATCTAATTGCTATATGTCTTTTAGACGGGTTTGCGAACGTGACATTCACGTTGATGTTTTGTGTTGTGCTGTGGTTGTGGCTAGATCGTCGTGGTGGATAGCTTGGGTGCAATGGTAGTATAGTTTAGTTTTATTTGTACATTTGATATCGCGGGGCGAGCATCCGACTTGTGGACTACCGTCACTGACAGTTTGTATATTATTTGTTTGGGGAACGACCAGGTTAAGGTCGATGTCACCCTTTTACTTATTTTATTTTCTGTACTAGGATTACCCCGCGGTGGAGTGCACGAATAGCCGGGTTCTAGAGGGCAACGGGTCAGCATCTCATGGCTTTGAGATGGAAGGGACCTTACTCTAGAAATAAAGCGCTATTCACCGCACTCGTAAGAGGTACAAGTTGACCCACGGAGGGGTGCACAAGTTACCGGATTCCGTGAAGTACTGGGTAGCCCATTCACGTTGATGATTGGGGTTTCCTTGCTTCTGGAATTGCTAGGTAACTTTCCGCACTCGTAGGGGTCTAGGTTTTCATTGCGCAAGCTATCCAAACGACAGGGGAATGTCGGGTCTCATTCCCGGCTCAAATGAAACCCGAGGCTCCAGGATTATCCACCACTCTGTGTTGCTTGGCTGAGATTCTGAGATGTTACCTTATATCATGCCTGGGACGATTGTTATATTCTGAGATGTATATGTTTTGCACTCGCGCTAGTCTAACTCCCGCTCTGCCATTAGTTATGTAACCTAACGGGTGATGATGGGACCCAGTGGTGAATGCGGGTGACATATACGTACATCATATTTTCGTTCTTTTCTGGTGTGATTAATTGATGGGACTGCGTTAATTCTGATTAATGCATGGATAAAACAAAGCTATTTGATGTTGTTGGAACCAAGTTTTTTTGAAAACAGACATTACAGACACTCTCTTTTGCTTTACACAGTGGTATTCGGTTATGAATATCCAGCACCTCATTCCACAAGGCAAGGGCTGAGATCCCTTCATCGGGTGTGACCCCTTGAGCAGAAGTTTGCGTCAACGTAATAACTTTACTATAGTCGATTATTTTTGCTTTGCATCGTGGTATTCAGTTTGAAATATCCTGCACCTCATTCGACGATGAAAGAGCCGAGATCCCTTCACCGGGAGTGACCTCTTTAGCAAAAGTTTTCGCCACTATATATATTTATAAAACCACTTGGGTTCCTTCAACGATATCATGTTCATTACGTTAAAGGTTTTTCACCAAAAAACAACTGTAGCCCTCCGTCATTTCAGATTAGTATTGCTTAGTATTCGTGCTACGTTTGTCGTTGCTATTCACCGAGACGTAGTGTGCGGTAGCTCTGTAATGCTTTTCTGTCGCATGGACATGTGGATTGGTTAGGACAGTCGTACGACTTTGTTGATTATTCGTCAAGGGTCGTGCGGATGGGTTTAATGTAATCAAGATAATGACGGGTTGAACTTGACTTGGATCTTTAGATTTGTTGATTATTCGTCAAGGTCACTTGGGTCCTAGGGGTAAAAACACACATCGGGAGTTTCAAATATACAGGAAACTTGCTAGGAATTTGCATACCTTCTGGAGTGTGGTGATTTGAGTGGCTTCCATCAGTTTATCATGCGATGATAGTTGGATCCCGATTCCTACTGATGAGTTGGTTTACTCCTCGGGTGATTTTAGATGATCCCGACTAATTCTCCTTTTGGGTTTGGAGGAGAATTCGAGGAAACAGTAGGAGACATCCTGATTAGATAAATAAATAACCATTTTGATCTAGATTAGAGTGCACGCTGAGTGTTTCTTTTCTCTCTCTCTCTGGCAGCGACCATGGCCCGACCCTAGACTATAACTCATGAACCAAGTTAACCGAACCTTCTTAAAACACTTTGGCTTTTGGATTGTCATAGCTGCATATATCATTGCCACTCCTACTTTTACCCTTTGCATTTCTCCAGAACATTCCGTATCACTACGAAGATCCACATTTATTGGATATGACCATCATATAGTTACATACGAACTCGATGAAACTTGTTTCAGATTTGAGGATAGTTTCTGGTTCTGGAGAAATTGAATAGGATTATTCAATTGTCTTTTCCCTTTTACTTTCTCTCAGGTTGCGAGGGCTCCTGGTATCAGGAGAGTACACCTATTACACTTATTGGATAGTTTTCTTCCAATGCATAGGCTGGTGCCGAAGGGTAGGGAAGGAAGAAAACCAATTAGCCTAAATCTGGTGTACAGAAGGTAATATGTATCATTCACGACGAAGCCACTTATATCATCGCCACTCCTCCTTCACCTTTGCATTTCTCCGGTTCAGGAGAAATTGAATAGGGTTATTCAGGTTGTCTTTTTCCCTTTACCTTCTCTCATGTGAAGTGAACTCCTAGTATTAGGAGAGTACACCTATTACGCTTATTGTATAGTCTTCTTCCAAAACATAGGCTGGTGCCAAAAGGTATGGAAGAAAGAAAATCATTTAGCCTAAGTGCGGTGTACAGAAGGTAATATGTAAAG
The DNA here is from genome assembly GCA_030015575.1 of Agapanthus africanus. Taxonomy (NCBI): domain Eukaryota; kingdom Viridiplantae; phylum Streptophyta; class Magnoliopsida; order Asparagales; family Amaryllidaceae; genus Agapanthus; species Agapanthus africanus. The sequence continues at coordinate 475,867,847 of JASDDO010000001.1, read as the reverse complement.
ACATATAAAGGGATTGGAGATATGGTAAGGAAATATACAGTTACAGTCATGAATCTGGATAGTAGAAGAGGCATTACTAGGAATACCCGAATACCCCTTCGAAACAATTTCATGTTTCAGTATTCACTGTGCGTTGTTAATTGAAAACTGATTTCCCAATTAGATCCTTACTCCAGGATATGTATTTACCAGATTTGATTCTTACATCAGTATGGTATTAGAGATGATGAGTGGGAGTAAGATATTGGGAATTAGGTGATTATATCCTCATTATATCGGAATTCGTTGTAATTGGTGATATTTGAGGAAATCACCTGGGTTTTTGCATGACGGCTAATATTTGGTTTTGAATATCCGTAGTTATGCACCAATTTCAAACTGATATATCTGTACGTTTATTTTATAAAGTGAGATATAGCTTTTTGAAATTATGTTTATGGCATTTACCTATATCAGTTGATGGTTAGGTAAGGAGCATTCAACAGCGGTGTAATTCTTCTTAACCATAGTACAGTTTTTCAACCTATGACGCACATGGTATGAGTTATTAAACTCAGGGGACTTATACAAGGTATTGTATGTTGTCTAGTGTCCATTAGGACAAAGGGGTTGGTACTCGTACTATATTCTATTTACTTGTGACTTCTCTAGTATTAGACAAGTATTTTGTAGAAATACAGGGTCTAAGTTTAGAGAAGTTATAGGTACAAGAATAAAGTAGAGAACCACATGTTCAAAGTATCAGGATTCTTCAAGGTGGTCGAAGATGTAGATACTTGTGCTAGGAATTCCGTTGATAGTAATGGTTTTGAGAACTTGCTTCTCTTTCAGCTTATTTATATGTGGATGCACTCCTAGTTGAGTAACACTGATTGGCCTCCTTCCATTTGATTGACATGCACTGGAGACCGTTGCATGATTTGAATATGGTTCCAATTAAATTAGTGCGTCTGTTTCTATATTGTATATAGAATGGTTCATATCTTAACGATGTTAAGGTATATGGAGTTGTCCGGCTTATGCTTAAAACCAGACTCTGGATAAACTCAAGGCATGTTTCAGTAATGGCAGTTTGTGGGTTATCCCGGGCTATGATGAGGGTTAACTTTCTACCATCTGGAAGATCAATAGATATATTGTGCTTCACTCGCTACAGTTTTAGTAAAATGGATTCTTTTCAGAAAACATAAGTGGGAGTATGGTAGAACTGGAAGTGATTCCAGAACCACAAGCGATTACTGAAAATTTAATAGAATCTAAATATTCAATTGGTATTAAATTCCATTAGCCACTCCACAGATATGGTGGGTAAGCTCAGGCACCCGATAGGTACTTCGGTCTTCTTAGAGAAGGTGACAGGAAGGTTCTTGTTTACCGAGACTTGCCATTGCTGCTGTTCTAGACTATGAGACCCGGCAGGAGGATGGGTATAGCTTCGTTTTAAATTAGCTTTAGAAGTGCACGTGTATATGACTCTGCCAGAGGGTTGTTGTAGTCAGTGGTGTTTCGCCCAATCAGAGCAAAGCTCTGTTCAAATTCAAAATTGTAACAACTCCAATTTTTGTATACCAAAATTTGATTTAAAATTGAAGTATACTTGGAGTATTAATGTTGCTGATAACACTTTAAGTATCTATCTCTTTACAATAATTACAAGAAGGAGCTTGTAGCTCATTGGTAATACCTTGCACTGCTGAACTAAGCCACCAGAGTTCGAATCCCATACCCCACATTATTTTTAATATTGATTTTTAAAAAAAACCTTTAGAATACCAAGAGTTTACACGTGCATATCTCACAAAAACCCCACTACACCCAAAGATGTAACACTTGCAGAGGGTAGATGAACCGTCGGGGGAGATCCAGTTCACCGGACTCGGTCGGGAATTGGCCAACTCGGCCTTGACTCGGCCGACTCAGTGATCCTACCGAGTCACGGCCGAGTCACCCCCTTTTAGGCCGATTCCGGCAAGGGTCACAACATGAAAGTTGTGTCTTTTGGTATTCCCTACTCACCTGCAAAGTTTCAGCCCAATACCACTTCCAGAGATCTTTAAAACCCCCAATTACTCCACTTTTAATACATTTTTATTACATTTTATCACATTTTTATTTTTAACTTTTCATCTACCCTAACCCTAGCCTAACCCTATAAATACCAACCCTACACACTACCCTCTCACCCCCCAAAATCTTGAGCCACTCTCTCAAAAGTTTCCACAAGAAGTGTGCTTCGAAATCGAGTTCCCGGCGAAGCCCTGACGGAATTCCGACGACGCGTTTTGGAGCAACCGGCGACGTAACCACCCTAGGATTTCCTCCCTAGTTCTCTTTGCTCTTTAGAAGAGTTTAAACCCGTAAGTCCCAACCTTCTACCTCTCTTTTCTATATTTGCAAAATACGACTTTTTGAAACCCGACGGAAATCGGACAAACCGATTTCCGATTCGGTTTTTCTTAAAAATTCCACTTGTCACCTAATACATATTATCAACCCTCTTGCATGTTGACTATTAATCACCCTTAAATCAAATTTAATTGTACTTTTCCACATGAAATGACAAGTTCTTTAGAAAACCGTATTTCTTGCATAAAAATACCATCAAGTTAAATTTTAATGTTCTATTTAGATACCCCACTCCTAATCATGTTTATTTTGATAACAAAACTTGTTTCATTCAATTTGGATGAAATTTCACACATGAAATGATAACGTTTATGGAAACCGTATTCTTGCACTTTAATACCCTTAACTTTAACATAACTCATTTCACCTTGAAACTTCACCAAAACTTAATATAAGTCACGGGGTAATGACCTACCCTTACACACACTCATTATAACCCTAATTGCTGAATAACAAAATACAGAATACGATATTATAGGACTTTTTTTCACTAAAATACCATAATCTTTATAACTTTTAGTTTAATCTTTAAATTGTAAATTCTTTTTAAATAAAACTTATACAAAATGAAAACACGATTGGTCATGGACATCGATCGTTATCTAATCTGTCTTGTGGTGACTAGGCAAGTGTGTCTAGGCTAGTGGTTATTAATTAGGCCCACGACGTGGTTCCTTCCCACTTACCTGGCACTTACCTGGCTGCATGATGGTGAAGAGGCGATTTGAGGCTCTAATGATTCATCGTTTAGACCATAGAAGATAGGTTAGATGGTCTAGGAAACCCTAACAACTAAAATATGGAGAACTATATACTTTTACAAATAAATACCCTATATTTAGAAAATCTTTTCCCTAAATTAAAAGGATTTATAAAAACCTGAGCAAAGTGCCATTACAACCCATCTTTGGGGAACCTGTTAAGGATAGCACGGTTCATCGTGCACCCGCAGGCTAGTAGTGCGAGATTCAGACCTCCGCAAGGAGCATTCGGTCTCGAAAGGTTTAAAATACGATATTTAAAGAAAGTGATATTTTTGTAAATAAAATATTCATTTAAAATTATTTATGTGTTTAATTATATATAATTATCATTTAAACATTTATTTTGTTATAATATAAAATTTCCACTTTTTCCTAAAATTCAAAGATTAAAAGTTACACGAATTTCAAATAAACAATTAATACTTTTATTAGGATATATTCACTAGAATAACACAAATAAAATTCACATTCATTATAACAATAAAGAAGATTATTAAATACTTGAGGTGTATTTGGAAAACTATACAAAAGTATTTTTACATAAAACCCCCTCAAGTTTCACAAATTACAATAAGGCCCCTAGCTAATATTGAACTTCAAATTATATTTCTTTTAGTCAGACTCGGGTTAGAGTCTGACTAATTCTGACTTGAATATATTTCAAGTCAATCTATATTTCAATTATATTCCAACACAACTTGAATACATGAATCCCAGAATCAGTTAACAATCTGTCTGACTGAACCGAACCATGGATATTCTTTTTACAAGTTTCCAGTATTCCATTTACATGACTCTATGGTTATAACCGTTTCCTGATATCATGGTTTCGGTAAGTCAATCAGTTAATCAAGTCAATCAAGCAATCATTACAAGTTTACAAGATAACAATACAAACATGACATCGCGGGGTTTAAAGGGGTAGATTGGTACGGAAGATGTTAAAAGTGGAATGAGGTGGTCAGATTAAGACACCTAACATGAATACTGTTGCTGTTGTACCGTGGCATAACGGTTCCTTGTACTCTCCGTTTGCACTGATCTCTAGCATATAGAGATCCCCCTCGTATACACTGGCATTCTTCTGTACCAAGCTACAAACAACTGCGTTAAACAATATTCCATAATATTCTACAACATAATACTCTAGAAAATACTGTTACTCTGCCATTCTCACTCCACTTTTCTTTGGGACTTACCGAGCGACCTGTTCGCTGACGACATTCTATTTCTTTCTTCTTTGAATGTCGTCAGGTGCATTGGACCAAGTTGAGACCGAGCCAACAACTGAAGATTTGGAGCAGTTCCAAGAAGATCCAGAGCTCTAGACTTTGTACTTGTTCTTTCCAGTATTTCCTTTTATTATTATGCCACTGTTTAGGCATTGCTTTCTTTTTTTCATTCCAGTTGTATTTTCATTTCATGCATTGTATAAAGAATGTTATTAATAAAAGTTGCTGTTATCTCAATCTCATTTGTCTCTTGTGATTATTTTATATTGCTTAGTTACGCTTAGCGTATGTACTTCTGAGTACATACGTAGCGGGCCTCGTCACGACCACTTCGCCGTACATTGGGAAGCGGGGCGTGACAGGTTTTGTTGGTGGCCCATGCAGGTCAGAGCTGTATGAATCCCTATCATGCAGTTCTGGTCTGCATGAACAACCTAAGCAATGTAACACAAGAAACAGCAACTAAAACATTCTTTACAATTCATGTTATTTGAATCTTACAAGTCTTTATTCCTTGAATCTTATCATTTCATGTATTTGAATCTGTCCTAATCCAAATTTTTTTTCAGGATTATGGATTCCCCAAACAATTCCCCGAACAACACCAGCACCAATGCCAACAATACCCCTTCAGCACTACCTCTCACTCCAGTTGTTCCCGCACCATCCACTGAGCAAACCATGCTTTTCGATGCGATCCGCAGTCTGCTAGAGGGACAGCAACAACTTCTGAGTCGTCCTGAGACAGATGCACCGGGAATCAAACAGTTCAGAGCGTTGCACCCGAAGCAATTCTCGGGAAAAGGGAGCCCTCTCGAAGCAGAAGAATGGGCGCAAAGTATTGAAGATGATCTGGCAGCAGCTCAAGTGCCAGATAATGCTTGGGTCCGTGTAGCGAAGCTACAGCTCACGGACAACGCTCGAAATTGGTGGAAGGCGGAAGAAACCCGTCTAGCCCAGCCGATTGAATGGAAAACATTTCGCGAGAAGTTCGACGCGAAATATTTCCCTGTGACCGCCAGGTTCGCTATGGAACAGCAATTTATTCACCTACAACAAGGATCTATGTGGGAGAAATCTGTAGATGAGTATGATGCTGAGTTTACTATGTTGAGCCGGTAAGATCTGTCACAATAGTTCAATTTTTTTAATATCACCTACTACACAGCTAACACAACCTTTAAACAGATTCGCGGCACACCTGATACCGACGGACGAGATCAGAGCCCGTCGTTTTCAGCAAGGTTTGGACACCGAAATCAAGGCTGCTCTAGCCACCGGGAAGTTTTTGACTCACGAGGAAGCCCTGGAAGCTGCCCGCAGTTACGAGGCAGTGATAAAAGAGAGGGGAAGACCTCACTCTGTAGGAGTCAAGCGTCCTGCCAACCAGATGGCAGGTGGAGCCACGTCCAGACCATCCTTCGTGCCGAGGCGTCCCGGAGTACCAACTCATCACCCTAGCCCAGCCTTTTGCACCTACTGTAAGAGAAAGGGACATATGATGAAGGATTGCCGTCGAGCCAACCGCCTTTGCTTGATCTGCGGTTCAGCCACTCATGACATTGGATCCTGTCCTCAAAGGCAGAACTCAGTTGCTGCAACCCGGCCAGCTAACAACTATCAGCAGCGACCAGCTCTTCCAGCACCTGCTACCAGACTTGCACTACCTGCACCACCTAGAGGACCACAAGCTGCACCACCTCCTCGACAGTTCCATCAAGCACAAAGAAACGTTCAGAGGAATGCTCCTCAGGCCAGGAGGAATGTGCCGAAGCGCCAGGCTTTTATGATGTCTGTTGAAGAAGCTGAGGCCACTGGCCAAGTCATTACTGGTAAATTTCCTTCCCAAATTTATCTTCTAGTTTTGGTTACCTACACACTTTACCTATACCTAAAACCTATCCCATATACCTTAGGTACAATTCTAGTAGCTTCACTACCTGCACTTGCACTGTTTGATACTGGAGCATCCCACTGCTTTATGTCGCAACGGTTTGTCCGAACCCATGCGATTCCAGTCTCACCGCTCGTATCCTGCTGGAACGTCAGTTCCGGAAATGGTGTTCTAAAGGCAACTATGGGATACAGCATGTGTCCGGTCATCGTCTGCAGTCGAGAATTTTACGCTGACTTCAAAGTACTGGACATACCGAACTTTGATGTGGTTCTAGGAATGGACTGGCTTGGAACCTTTTATGCTACCATCGAATGTCGCCAAAGGAGGGTAGTATTTGAGATTCCAGATCATCCGATCTTTTACTTTAAGAGTGGAGACCGTACATTGGAGCCAAGCACTTACAAAGCAAAGCCAAGGGAAGCAATAGTTGCGGCAGCTCATGCAGAAGAAGAAGCAAGACCGGAGGTAGTTCGAGAGTTCGATGACGTATTCCCTGACGATATATCAGGTTTGCCTCCTGATCGAGCTCTTGAATTTAGCATTGGCTTAGTACCAGGAGCACAACCAGTAATCAAAGCACCATATAGACTAAGTCCAGAAGGTTTGAAGGAAGTACGAACACAGTTGGACGAATTACTGGCGAAAGGATGGATTCGTCCCAGCACTTCGAGTTGGGGAGCACCTGTACTACTGGTAAAGAAGAAGGAAGGTTCATATAGAATGTGCATCGACTATAGAGCCTTGAATGAAGTTACTATTAAGAACAAGTATCCACTTCCGCGCATCGACGACTTATTCGATCAGCTAAGTGGATCTTGTGTCTTCTCTAAACTAGATCTTCGTTCAGGTTATCATCAAGTGAAGGTCAAGGAAGCTGATATTCACAAAACAGCTTTCAGAACTCGCTATGGACATTACGAATTTCTAGTAATGCCATTTGGAGTGACCAATGCACCAGCAATTTTCATGAATCTTATGAACCAAGTCTTCCGGGAGTATTTAGACAGGTTCGTTGTCATCTTCATCGACGACATCCTGGTATATTCTAAGAACCGGAAAGAGCATGCGGAGCACTTACAAATTGTCCTGGAAACTCTTCGACAACATAAGCTTTATGCCAAATACAGCAAGTGCGAGTTTTGGTTAAAACAAGTTGGTTTCCTTGGACATATCGTATCAGGAGAAGGGATTTCTGTGGATCCAGCAAAAGTTTCAGCAGTCAGCGAATGGCCTACACCAAAATCAGTGAAGGATATTCGGAGTTTCTTGGGTTTAGCTGGATATTACAGAAGATTCATTGAAGGCTTTTCGAAGATAGCAACACCCCTGACCAAGCTCACACGAAAAGATGAAGAATTTGTGTGGTCAGAAGCATGCGAGCAAGCTTTTGTAGAACTCAAGTCGAGGCTGACGTCTGCACCTATTCTTGTATTACCGGATCAATCTGGAGGATTCGAAGTACATTGCGATGCATCCGGTAAAGGATTAGGATGTGTTCTACATCAGCACGGTAAGGTTGTGGCTTATGCTTCAAGACAACTGAAGACTCATGAGCGCAATTACCCGACGCATGATCTAGAGTTGGCAGCCGTTATTTTTTCTCTTAAAATTTGGCGCCACTACTTACTTGGTGAACGAGTGAACATCTACACAGATCATAAAAGTCTGAAGTATGTGTTTACCCAGAAGGAGTTGAATATGCGGCAGAGAAGATGGTTAGAACTTATGGCGGACTTCGACATCAATTTGCAATATCATCCAGGAAAGGTGAACGTAGTACCTGATGCTCTTAGTCGCCAACCATTAGCAATGAATCTCACCGCCCAGTGGAAGCTTCAGCAAGACCTACATCAGATGGAGATCGAACTAGTCATGCCAGGTGACGTTTCAAATTTGATGAATCTACAAGTTCAATCAACTATTGTCAATCAGATCAAAGCAGCTCAAGCCAGCGATGCTAAGTTGCAAAAGATCAGAGAACAAGTGGAGAATGGACTCAGAACAGATTTCATCATCCATGAAGACGGATCTTTGAGATACGGCAGCAGATTGTGTGTACCAAAGGGTCCTGTTCGGGAAGAGTTAATGAAAGAAGCTCACAGCTCTCCCTATTCAGTACATCCTGGAGGTACCAAAATGTACAAAGATCTACGTCAGAATTATTGGTGGCATGGAATGAAGCGTGAAGTAGCCAGGAGTGTCGCAAAATGTTTGGTGTGTCAGCAGGTAAAGGCTGAACATCATAGGACAGCTGGACTACTTCAACCGTTACCAATCCCAGAATGGAAGTGGCAGCACATCACGATGGACTTTGTAACTGCTCTTCCTCGCAGCACAAAAGGTAACGATGCGATTTGGGTCATTGTGGATCGACTCACAAAGTCGGCTCACTTCATCCCATTTCGAGTTGGCCAATCAACTGAGACATTAGCAAAGAAGTACATGGAGGTAATAATCTAATTTAGATTTAAAAACTCTTCATAATGTACTATCTCTGATACCCATGAACTCATACAGGAAATTGTGAGACTGCATGGAGTACCAGTCTGCATTGTCTCCGATCGTGACACCAGGTTCCGATCACAATTTTGGCAAAGTCTGCAAGCTAGCTTGGGAACAAGTCTGAACTTCAGCACGGCTTATCATCCACAAACAGATGGTCAGTCGGAACGAACTATTCAGATCTTGGAGGATATGCTCAGAGCATGTATGCTCGACTTCAAAGGATCGTGGGAAGATCACTTGCATCTTGTGGAGTTCGCGTACAACAACAGCTACCAAGCAAGCATAGGAATGGCACCTTTTGCAGCATTATATGGAAGGAAGTGTCGATCGCCATTAAGTTGGGACGACATCGGAGATAGGGAACTCCTTGGACCAGAGATGATAGTAGCGACCGTTGATGTGGTTCGTACTATCAGAGAAAGAATGCGCATAGCCCAAGATAGACAGAAACATTGGGCTGATGCAAAGAGACGACACTTGGAGTTCCAGCCAGGAGACCATGTATTCTTGAAGATATCTCCGAACCGCGGAGTGATCAGATTTGGAAGACGGGGAAAGTTGAGTCCGAGATACATTGGACCGTTCGATATACTCGAACGAGTCGGTGAAGTGGCATACCGATTAGCGCTTCCACCCTCATTGGAAGGAATGCATAACGTGTTCCACATATCCCAACTCAGAAGGTATGTGAGTGACCCCGGCCATGTACTTGATCATTCAGAGCTCACGATACAGCCCGATTTGTCTTGTGAGCAGCAACCTGTGGAGATCCTGGACAGCAAAGTGAAGACACTTCGGAACAAAGAAGTTAATTTGGTCCGGGTAATGTGGAGAAAAGACACTCCAGGAGAATCCACGTGGGAAAGGGAAGATGAGATGCGTGCAAAATATACGCACCTTTTTGTAAATTAGTCCTTAAATAAAAGTTGTAAATTTCGAGGACGAAATTTTTTGTAAGGAGGGTAGATTGTAACAACTCCAATTTTTGTATACCAAAATTTGATTTAAAATTGAAGTATACTTGGAGTATTAATGTTGCTGATAACACTTTAAGTATCTATCTCTTTACAATAATTACAAGAAGGAGCTTGTAGCTCATTGGTAATACCTTGCACTGCTGAACTAAGCCACCAGAGTTCGAATCCCATACCCCACATTATTTTTAATATTGATTTTTAAAAAAAACCTTTAGAATACCAAGAGTTTACACGTGCATATCTCACAAAAACCCCACTACACCCAAAGATGTAACACTTGCAGAGGGTAGATGAACCGTCGGGGGAGATCCAGGTCACCGGACTCGGTCGGGAATCGGCCAACTCGGCCTTGACTCGGCCGACTCAGTGATCCTACCGAGTCACGGCCGTGTCACCCACTTTTAGGCCGATTCCGGCAAGGGTCACAACATGAAAGTTGTGTCTTTTGGTATTCCCTACTCACCTGCAAAGTTTCAGCCCAATACCACTTCCAGAGATCTTTAAAACCCCCAATTACTCCACTTTTAATACATTTTTATTACATTTTATCACATTTTTATTTTTAACTTTTCATCTACCCTAACCCTAGCCTAACCCTATAAATACCAACCCTACACACTACCCTCTCACCCCCCAAAATCTTGAGCCACTCTCTCAAAAGTTTCCACAAGAAGTGTGCTTCGAAATCGAGTTCCCGGCGAAGCCCTGACGGAATTCCGACGACGCGTTTTGGAGCAACCGGCGACGTAACCACCCTAGGCTTTCCTCCCTAGTTCTCTTTGCTCTTTAGAAGAGTTTAAACCCGTAAGTCCCAACCTTCTACCTCTCTTTTCTATATTTGCAAAATACGACTTTTTGAAACCCGACGGAAATCGGACAAACCGATTTCCGATTCGGTTTTTCTTAAAAATTCCACTTGTCACCTAATACATATTATCAACCCTCTTGCATGTTGACTATTAATCACCCTTAAATCAAATTTAATTGTACTTTTCCACATGAAATGACAAGTTCTTTAGAAAACCGTATTTCTTGCATAAAAATACCATCAAGTTAAATTTTAATGTTCTATTTAGATACCCCACTCCTAATCATGTTTATTTTGATAACAAAACTTGTTTCATTCAATTTGGATGAAATTTCACACATGAAATGATAACGTTTATGGAAACCGTATTCTTGCACTTTAATACCCTTAACTTTAACATAACTCATTTCACCTTGAAACTTCACCAAAACTTAATATAAGTCACGGGGTAATGACCTACCCTTACACACACTCATTATAACCCTAATTGCTGAATAACAAAATACAGAATACGATATTATAGGACTTTTTTTCACTAAAATACCATAATCTTTATAACTTTTAGTTTAATCTTTAAATTGTAAATTCTTTTTAAATAAAACTTATACAAAATGAAAACACGATTGGTCATGGACATCGATCGTTATCTAATCTGTCTTGTGGTGACTAGGCAAGTGTGTCTAGGCTAGTGGTTATTAATTAGGCCCACGACGTGGTTCCTTCCCACTTACCTGGCACTTACCTGGCTGCATGATGGTGAAGAGGCGATTTGAGGCTCTAATGATTCATCGTTTAGACCATAGAAGATAGGTTAGATGGTCTAGGAAACCCTAACAACTAAAATATGGAGAACTATATACTTTTACAAATAAATACCCTATATTTAGAAAATCTTTTCCCTAAATTAAAAGGATTTATAAAAACCTGAGCAAAGTGCCATTACAACCCATCTTTGGGGAACCTGTTAGGGATAGCACGGTTCATCGTGCACCCGCAGGCTAGTAGTGCGAGATTCAGACCTCCGCAAGGAGCATTCGGTCTCGAAAGGTTTAAAATACGATATTTAAAGAAAGTGATATTTTTGTAAATAAAATATTCATTTAAAATTATTTATGTGTTTAATTATATATAATTATCATTTAAACATTTATTTTGTTATAATATAAAATTTCCACTTTTTCCTAAAATTCAAAGATTAAAAGTTACACGAATTTCAAATAAACAATTAATACTTTTATTAGGATATATTCACTAGAATAACACAAGTAAAATTCACATTCATTATAACAATAAAGAAGATTATTAAATACTTGAGGTGTATTTGGAAAACTATACAAAAGTATTTTTACATAAAACCCCCTCAAGTTTCACAAATTACAATAAGGCCCCTAGCTAATATTGAACTTCAAATTATATTTCTTTTAGTCAGACTCGGGTTAGAGTCTGACTAATTCTGACTTGAATATATTTCAAGTCAATCTATATTTCAATTATATTCCAACACAACTTGAATACATGAATCCCAGAATCAGTTAACAATCTGTCTGACTGAACCGAACCATGGATATTCTTTTTACAAGTTTCCAGTATTCCATTTACATGACTCTACGGTTATAACCGTTTCCTGATATCATGGTTTCGGTAAGTCAATCAGTTAATCAAGTCAATCAAGCAATCATTACAAGTTTACAAGATAACAATACAAACATGACATCGCGGGGTTTAAAGGGGTAGATTGGTACGGAAGATGTTAAAAGTGGAATGAGGTGGTCAGATTAAGACACCTAACATGAATACTGTTGCTGTTGTACCGTGGCATAACGGTTCCTTGTACTCTCCGTTTGCACTGATCTCTAGCATATAGAGATCCCCCTCGTATACACTGGCATTCTTCTGTACCAAGCTACAAACAACTGCGTTAAACAATATTCCATAATATTCTACAACATAATACTCTAGAAAATACTGTTACTCTGCCATTCTCACTCCACTTTTCTTTGGGACTTACCGAGCGACCTGTTCGCTGACGACATTCTATTTCTTTCTTCTTTGAATGTCGTCAGGTGCGTTGGACCAAGTTGAGACCGAGCCAACAACTGAAGATTTGGAGCAGTTCCAAGAAGATCCAGAGCTCTAGACTTTGTACTTGTTCTTTCCAGTATTTCCTTTTATTATTATGCCACTGTTTAGGCATTGCTTTCTTTTTTTCATTCCAGTTGTATTTTCATTTCATGCATTGTATAAAGAATGTTATTAATAAAAGTTGCTGTTATCTCAATCTCATTTGTCTCTTGTGATTATTTTATATTGCTTAGTTACGCTTAGCGTATGTACTTCTGAGTACATACGTAGCGGGCCTCGTCACGACCACTTCGCCGTACATTGGAAAGCGGGGCGTGACAAAAATGCAAAGTTTTTGAAGCAACGCTTCAAGTCTCGAGCACAACGCGCCGCGTGTCAGGCGCTAATACGTCAACGCAGCGCCTAAGAAGGCGCGCCCAATCAGAGCAAGGCTCTGTTTAAAGGAAGCAACGCTTCAGTTGCACGGGCACTGCGCTGCGCGACACGTGTCAGCGCAGATGCGCTAGCGCAGTTGCGCTAGCGCAGTTGCGCAGGCACTGCGCTGCGCGACACGTGTCAGCGCAGATGTGCTAGTACAAATGCGCTAGTGCGCTAGCGCGGTTGCGCTGCGCTGTACGCTGCGCGACACGTGTCAGCGTAGATGCGCTAGCGCGGTCGCGCTGCGCTGTGCGCTGCGCGACACGTGTCAGCGTAGATGCGCTAGCGCGGTCGCGCTGCTCTGTGCGCTGCGCGACACGTGTCAGCGTAGATGCGCTAGTTACGTGTACTTGATAATAACGAATTAAAATCATACGATGCACAAGCACAACAGAGAGCTAAAATGAAAGAACTCTTATTTATTCTTATTGTTATTACATTTAAAAAAGATCGCCGAATACGGGATCAGAAAGACAAGGGTTCACAAAAAGGAAAAGAAAATTATTCAGCTCCCTCTCCGCCTTCTCCATCACGTCGAAGCGGCGATCTTCCCGAGGGGTAGCCATCCAACGGTCAATGCCGCACTCCTGGGAAAAAGTGGCGATGACAACCCGACGGGCCCGTATCTGGCTCAGTAAGTAGAAGGAGAAGTCCCTCAGGGCTTTGGTGATCAAGAGCGCTTCGAAAAAGCTCTCGATCTTATCCTCGGCCACATCAAGTAATGCCGAGGACATCTCCGCCAGAAGAGGGGGAATGTCGGCAAGCACCGAGGTAAGGATCATCCGAAGCCAAATAGAATTCGGAGGCAAAGGAGACCCCACATGAGTCGAAAGCTCGTACATAGCGGCATCGCATTGTTCATCTGAAAGAGAGGAGTCTACCAAGCGCGTAGCGAAGCGGGGAATAATGTCCCGAATCGGCACCTCCCATGGTTGTCGGCGGGAATGAGGGCGATTGCAAGCCATGATTGAAGAAGTTCTCTAAAAATGAGAGACGAAAAGGCTCATCCTCGAATTATATATATAGACCCAGGCGCAGAAGATTCTGTGCGTAATGAAATCATTTCCAAGGCCCGGAAAATTAGAATTTCGGGAATACAAGTTTGACTTGAAAAGAGGAGATGAAAAGATATCTCAGGAGAAGCAACGCTTCCGATTCTCCCAAAATTCAAACTTTAATAAATGAAGCAACGCTTCAGATCCTCTGCGCTGAGCGCAACGCGCCACGTATCAGGCGCAGATGTATCAGCGCTGCGCCCAAGAGGGTGCGCCCTATCAGAGCAAAGCTCTGTTTAAGGGAAGCAACGCTTCGGTTGCGCATGCACTGCGCTGCGCGACGCGTGTCAGCGCAGATGCGCTTGCGCTGTTGCGCTGCGCTCTGCGCTACGCGACACGTGTCAGCGCAGATGCGCTAACGCAGTTGCGCTGTGCGCTGCGCGACACGTGTCAGCGCAGATGCGCTATTGCAGTTGCGCTGCGCTGTGCGCTGCGCGACACGTGTCACGCGCTGAAGCACCCGCGCCAAACAGAATTAAATTTCTAAGAAATCTTTTCTGTTCTTGTTAAAACAAGAAGATTTTCTTCTGCAAAGCAGAAGCCCTTGGATCAAAGATCCAACGGTTGGGAAAATTCCCCAAATCACTTAGAGAATGATCTCTTTAACAAATTCAACTAATTTGTGAGCACTATAAAAAGGGCCCTAAGCCTCAATTCAAAGGCATGAACATTTCTTGAAAATTCAAGAACTTTAAACAGAGAGAACTCTGAGAAGATTCCAAAAAAAAAAAAAAAAGGTAAAGAACCTTTATGAAGTAGAAAAAATTCCTTCTAATAGATCATTGATCTAAAAACAAGTTCAATGATCTTTACATAAAAAACAGTGCTTTGCACTTCTTATGAACCACTGGTTCTTTAAAACAAAAAAATAAAATAAAATATAGTGCTTTGCACTCTTGTGAACCTCTGGTTCTGTAAATGAAAAGAAAAGAAAGAAATTTATTTCTTTAATCTAAAATAGTGCTCTGCACTTCTGTTTTGAATCTAAAAAGATTCTTAATGCTTTGCATTTCCAAACTGCGCTGTTGCGCTCTTAAGAGAGCGCCACGTGTCAGCCATAAAACCACTTGCGCTAAGCGCTCTTAAGATAGAGCTTCGCTCTCTGGAATTGGCGCAACTCGCTGAGAGCGCGCCACGTGTCAGCAGCGCAACAGCGCAGCGCACTAGCGCAGCGCACTGTGCTATTGCGCTTGCGCTCACCAGAGCATGACATGTGTCATCACCATATGAATTTTCGCTCATTACTCGGCGCAAAGCGCCAGACAAATGCACTGCCTTGGTTACAAAAGGGGCCAAGCCCAATTAAAGAAGGCCTAACAGGTCTAATAAAATGCAATGCATTGCTTTAAAAAAAAGGGACAGAGCCCAAACTAAAATAGACGCTCTGCATCATAAATAAAGGGACAGAGCCCAAATCAAAAGGCTAGCAGGCCAGAATAGAATGAAGTGCATTATTAAATTTGGGCAAAGCCCTAGCACAGGCCTAATAGGCCAAAGATTAAGAAAAATGTTGAATATCCCCAACTGGACTTAACCCAATTTTGGCCATAAGTCCTTAAATTAAATGAGCAGAATGGCTCTCCTAAACCAATCTACATCCGGTTCGAGGGTACATCTCCGAACTCCTTTGATATCCATCGTTGTAATTCCTCAACGACATCAAAGAGGTGACGGGTCCCAACGACCACACACCCATATGGACTGCGGGGTCCTTAAACTCGTGGACCGAGACGTCCCTAAACTAATATTGGACCGAGACGTCCCTAAACTAATATCGGACCACCACGTCCCTAAACTAATATTGGACCACCACGTCCTTAAACTGACGACGGACCACCACGTCCTTAAACTGGCACGATAGAGCCCAAATGCTTTTTTGTTAGACCTAAACGGTCCCGTTAAGTTGACCTTAGTCTCAAACTGGACTAACGTATCCTTAACAAACGTTTGAGTCGATCTTAGCCTAAAAAATGGCTAACGTATCCTCCAAACAGACTTTAGTCCCAGATTGGACTATGAATCTCCCTAAACTGGAACAATAGAGCCTCCAAATGCTCTTTTGCCGGGTCTAAACGGTCCCGTTTAAGTTGATCTTAGCCCCAATCACGGCTAACGTATCCTTAAACATTCAAATGAAATATAAAACCTTAAATCAACTTCGGTTCGAGGGTACATCTCCGAACTCCTCTGACACCTGTCGTTGTAATCCTTCAACGACGTCAGAGAGGTGACGAGTCCCGACGACCATATATTAAATGAGTCACGTTTAAGTTGATCTTAGCTTCAACAAGGCTAACGCATCCTTAAACTAAAATATCAAACCCAAATCTAAGTAAATACGGATTTGGACTAATCCACGTCCAACGGGCGACGGCATTACTCAGTCTCCGTATACAATCCATGGGCAACCACAAACAAAACAAACACACGCGACACGAAGTGAAATTCTGGAGAAGGAGAAAGTGGCTACTGCGATGCGGTAGCGTAATTAACTGCAGGGGTTTTCTCCTGCAGGGAAGAGCGTCCCCACAATCAAAAACCCCTCAAGCGAGGGGGAATCTGACAAAGTCTGCTACATCGGCCGCATTCGTCTAAACCTTCGATACACGGTGCCATAAATCAACTTGGCATCTTCGGAGAGGTAGATGGATAAAACCAAATAGCATCTTCCCCGAACCTCAGGCCCAGGCGTCCTAACGTCTCGGTCGCCGTTCGGAGGGGAACAGATTCTGGCACGCCCGGTGGGACCTCTTCCCCTTTCCACTCCACACTTCGTGTGTCGTCTTCGCAAACCAATCGCGGTTCGTTAAATGGTTGTCTTCGGATTTCAAGTTACTAAGATTTGGTCTTTTACCTGGCAAAGAATTCAAGATTCAATGGCCTCTAGCTGTACCAACTGCTCGAAATGCCGCTGCAACGGACGCTCCACCTCACTAGGAGGTGTAGCATATGGGCCCCAAGCGGCTTCCTTCCTTACTCTGCCGGTAGACCAGGTGACCCAAGCCACCACCGGCTTGTTCTTCGGGTCTATGATCCCACCTGCAAGCTTTTCTGCACCAATACCTGCACCGGAAGTGGGTAAAAAGTCGGTCTTCAACCGGCTCACTGTTCCGACAGCCCCTGTCAACGGGTCGCCCGCTACTAAACCGACAGCCTCCGTTTTCACCAGGCTAGGTCAGAACTATAAAGTGGCCGTCCCAAAGAGGGCAACGGCCGCTGCTTCGGAAGTCGTTAAAGCGGCTTCTCCCATCAGTGAGTCAGTCTTTACGAGATTGACGGTTCCTACTCCTCCCCCGGCTGGTCAAAAGGCATCAGTCTTCGAGAGGCTGACATCGGCAGTTACCCCACACTCAAACAGGGGGCAACAAGAAACCATCTCGATTTTCGAGCCAGTCCCAACGGCTCATCATGCGCGACGTCGCCATTGGCGACGAGTGAGGAAAGCATGGGGCAACTCCCCCTCAGGGATAACTCCACCCGCTCCAATGGTGGAAGTCAACGCTGCTGTTCCAACTGGGAACAGCTTTGAACTACTGAAGAGAGTGCGTAAGAACTCTCCAACCGCTACCTTGAAAAGATCTCCTCCACCTGCGGAGAGAGTTCCAGAAACAAAACAAGAACAGCCCCCTCAACGGCTATCCTCAAAAGTTTACAAGGTTTGGCGTAGAGTTCAAGATTCCGTGATTGACCCGGACCACTTTCATCGCCAGAAAAGGGCGAAGGTGGAAAAAGACAAAAACCGCCCCATTAAACAACAGGGGGCAACAATTGCTAGGATGCCCACTCCAACGGCTCCTTTAACCTCGATGGCCCACAGAAGAAGGAAGCCAGAGAAAGCTCCCGCGTCAGCGGCAAAGTTTAAAAGCGGTGAACCTAAACGCCCCAAGTCAGGGGGCATAATTGTTCATACGGTTTATATGGCTTCTGGAAAGGAAGAAAGCCGTACTTCTACGGGTCACCGACCGCTCACCCGATCAGTGACCAAGGCTCAGGAGCAGCAACAAAAGCTCCAGGAGATGATGACTACAATAGCTGCACTCACGGAGCCAAAAGAGAACCCTGAGTCGTCCTTAGATGAGCGCCAGGAGGAAGAGACCGACACCGAGTTCCTTCGCCGAGTACTGGAAAAGAGGGACAAAGAGGCTGCTGAACAAGCGGCCAACATACAGCGTATGGGCCTCCTCTTCCAGGACATGATAGGGATGATGATACAACAAGATCCTCCCGCTGAAGAACCCCTAATCATCCTTGGAGATGATAAGGGAGAGGCGTCGAATCCGCAGCCCGCTCTATTAACAGCTAAAGAGGATACAATCTCTAAGACTGATCTGGACGAATACATAGCCCAGCAAATAAAGGTTCATCATGCGGCTGAAGCAGCCAGCCACGTCGTAAAAACGGGGCGGCCATATCCAGGCTGGTATGACCAAATCAAGTACCCGCCGGGTTACACAATTCCCAAGTTTCATGTCTACAAAGGGACGGACAATCCTCATCAGCATGTCGCCCAGTTCAGAGCGCTCTATGGCAACACCGGCGGCGATGACAAGTTGTTGCTTCGCCAGTTTGTTGGAAGCTTATCAGATACGGCGTTCGAATGGTATTCTGAGCTCCCCAACGACTCTATTAAAACCTTTGCGGAGATGGAGCTACTCTTTACCCAACGTTTTGCAAGTGCCAGTGAGCGTACCCCGATGACGGTACTGATTAATGCCAGGGTAAAACCCGGCGAGACATGGGTTCAGTATGCTATACGGTGGCGTAATCTATGGTCGAAGTGCGAACAGCGCATAGAAGAAGCTCCGGCGGTGGGAATGTTTTTTGGAACCCTTGATCCACAAGCAACCATCTCACAGTTCATGATGTTCTTCAAACCGACTACCTTCCAGGCTCTGATCGACAAACTAGCACAGATGGACCAGATGGGTCATAAACCCCCTCTCCCAAAGCCGGACTCCCGAAACGACAAAGGAAAAGGAAAAGCGATCATTGTCGCTAATGCTCAACAACAACCGAGCGACTCGACGCCGGTTGCTCGTCCAAACAATACGCGCCCATACGTACCCCTTGAGGACAGGATGGGACGTCCTTACTCCTTCCCCCGCGATAAAACGAGGAGGCTATTCGAGCTGGCATTGCGTAACAGACTCATAAATCTGCCAGATCCAAAACGCCCGTTGCAACCAAGTGACGTCAACGAGCCTAATTACTACCCTTATCATCGTGTGCTAGGACATCCGATCGAAGACTGTTACGTTTTCAAAAATTGGCTTGAAAACCAGTACCGACAGGGCAAGTTCGCTTTATCTGACAAATGGAAGGTGAATCCTCCGCACCCCCACATCGCTAAGGGGACAAATACGCCGGGGGCAACATGCTCCATCATTGAAGAAGCTCCTTGGGAGGTTGTATTATCAACCAAAACGAGGAGAATGCTAAATGATCTTCGGACGTGTCCAGCGATCAAGTGGAAGAACCCATTAGAACCACAGGTCGTTGAGGGGATGTTGAAGCCACGTCCAACTTCAAAGGCCAATGATGGGGGTTCAAGGGGTTCAAGCACTAGCGGCCAGTCGTCAAAGTCTTCGAAAAAGAAGAAGGAGTCCAAGAAGCCCGTAAAGCCTAGCGACAAGCGCACGGACTTGCAAAAGCAAATTGACGCGCTGGAAGAATATAACCAAAAGGCGCGGACTCCCATCACGCTCCAAGAGTTCCTCAGTCACGTCTTTCAAGAAGAAGATGAGGGAGAAAGTTCATCAGATGAATCCGAGGAAAATGTGGCGAGCTGTCATATGATCTCCCATTCGATCACGAACGATGAAGAGACTTCTGGCACTAAAACGCTGGGGGCAGATACCGAATCAAGAATTCCGGAGCTATCAGTCAAAATGATTGACGCGTTCGTTGACAAAGCTCGACTAAAAAGTAAAACTGATCGAGAACGCGAAATGGCTATATTTGAGAGGGCCAAACGCCGGCAACTTAATGAAAGAACTGAGATAATCCCGCTGGGGCGAAATGCCTCCGCCGTTGACAAAAGCCAATTCAAGATGAGGAAAAGGTTCGCTAAGGCCATATCAATGGGCATGAAGCTACCATCCTCTGAAGGAAACATCACCAGTGAATCGGAAATGCACCCCTCCTATTGCTTGTACCATCAGAAGGTGTCACATCCCACTAAAGAGTGTAAAGCTTTCGATAAGTGGTGGCAAGGATATGTTACTCACCGGCAACAATTTAAGCGGGAAAAACGCAAAGCACGCCGAGAGCAGGGCAGAACGATCAAAGTGCTTGATAAAACTACCGGTGGATGTTGCATGATTGACGCCGGAGGATCACAAGTGCCTATATTTGGGAGCGATTCTGACGAGGAGTTAGAACTTGGCCCCCTCTTCAAAGAATCCACATCGGGGAAGGAAGAAGGACCGAAGGTTTGCGAGAATATACAGCTACGCAATCGGACGTTGCCTGAAAAGAATCTTGGACACTTAAACAAGAGAGACAAGGGGAAAGAGAAGGTCTCTGAAGACATCGCCTTGGATGACCGAGTTGCGGAAGAGTTAACCACCAAGAACCCGCCAAAGAGGAATAAAGTGGATTACAATGTCCTGGCGCATCTGAGAAAGCTACCCTCACAACTTAGCATTCTCGATGCCCTATTGCTATCAAAAGAAGCAAGGGATTCTTTGATTAAGGCCCTACAAGATCCGGACCAGTTCCAAGCCTTCCTGGCCGAACAAAAGATGAAGGATGAATCGGAAGAGGTGCACACTGCCGACGTTGCTTTCGGCGATGAAGACCTTCTCCTCGGGACGTGCGAACACAATCGTCCCCTTTATGTCTCAGGATACCGCTATGACATAAAGATAGGTAAAATCTTGGTCGATAACGGATCATCTGTTAATCTACTCAATGTGCGGGTGTTAAAGAAAATTTGCATGAGCGTCCAACACCTCGCCCGAGACAAGATCACCATCTCCGGTTTCGACTCCCAATCATCAAAAACTCTTGGATCTGTGATATTTACGTTACGCTTCGGGCTACTCGTCACAGATATTAAATTCCATGTCATAGATGCCAAGACGTGTTACAATGCTCTACTCGGTCGACCATGGTTACACGAGTACAATATCATCCCTTCTACACAACATCAGTGTATGAAATATTGTAAGGATGGTCTCGAGTACACTGTGGCAGGAGAATTGAATCCGTTTTCCGTGAATGAAGTTCGCAAGTATGAAGATGCCAAATACTTCTTGCCGAGTTTCGAAGACACGGAAAGATGTCACAAGCCGGAGAACAAGACTAACGCCACCATCCCTATCTTCGGCAGTGACACTGAGGAGGAAGAGGATATAATTTATGCGGGTCCATCCCAATCCGCCAAGCCGGGACCATCCGTTCCTTCATTGATCTTCGGTAGTGATTCGGAGGATGAAGTTCATGCCGTATTCCCTGCTCGGCTTTCGATACGGGCTTCTGCCGATGAAGAGCGAAGTCTGCAGATAACCATGGCGTCGCTTGAACATTACAAAGAACTGAATGCACTCGACACCAACAGTGTGGAAGAATTGCAGACATTTTATGTCCCTCCCGGACGAAAAGGCGAGAAGGCAATCCTATTCTACTGTTCTGAAGAATACAAGGTGAAAAAAGAAGTTTGGCATGGCGCGAATCCCACGCTCGACAGGCTTCAGCCTATCCGTCTTCCCAGATATTATACCGAAGGTTTGAAGAAACTGCTGAAACGCCAGGGGATATCCTTCACACAGACCGTTAGAAAGGCCAAATTCTATAACAAGGTTTGGAATGTTCCCGGGACTCAACGCAAACTGCCTAACGGGAGAATGGAAACAAAAGGGCTTGGGTACATCCGGTCAAAGAAACGAGAGCTAGTAAACAGCTGTTACGTCATGTATGACTTCGATGAAGAAGCGGACGCTCAATGGGAGGACGCTAATCCTAAGCCAATGAAATTCCCCGATGAAAAATCGCCCGGTCCATCATTTGAAGAACAAATGGACAGGCTTGTAAGGGAAGCTGGTGAAAAATCCCGAGATGATCACAACCGCGAGACGGCCATCTATGAGAAAGCCAAGACGCAACGCCTTCTCCAACAAGCCGTGAAGGATGAAAATGCCGCTCCTTGTCAACCTGCTACAAAAAAGGTTCGACGCGAAAGCAAAAACAAGTCGAAAGGCAAAAACGGCGCTCAACAACCACAAAGCAGAGCTAAGAAACCACGCATCCGAGAGTCGAGCGTTATTGACCTAGCCCTCATGAAGAAAATGGGTCGAGCATACTCATTCCCTCGGAACAAAACAAGGAAAATACTTGATCTTGCTCTAAGACATCAAATGCTTACTCTGCCAGAGTCTAAACACCCTGAGCAAGCAGACGAAGTCTCCAACCCAAATTATTGCTCTTACCATCGAGTAGTAGGGCATCCGCTTGAAGATTGCTTCACCTTTAAGAATTGGGTTGAGGACCAGTATCAGCTCGGCAAATTCGCGTTGTCTGACAACTGGAGGGTAACGCCGCCACAAAAGCACGAACCCGAAAACACAAGAACAGAACCAACTCTGCATTAGGATTGGAAGAAAATTCGCACCTGTCATATGATAACGATATTAAAAGGAGAGTCTGAGAACATAGACAGCCTTCCCTGGTGCTTCGAAAACAGCAAGGATGAGGTGATCTCGGAATTTCCCCCAGCCCCGAAAGAACTGGAGGATGGAATACATACCACTGCAGATAACCTCAAGAAAATTGAGTTGGGGACGGTAAACGATCCGCGACCGACATTTGTCAGCGAGCTGCTGTCTGAAGAGAGGGTGGCTGCGTTAAAGGACGTCCTCGTACAGCATAAAGATTGCTTCGCATGGAACTATTCCGAGAAGCCAGGACTAGATCCGGAAGTCGCTGTACATAGACTGGCGATATCCCCGGGTGTCAAGCCAGTTAAACAAGCGCTGAGAAGAATGCGGCTCGAGCTCGAAATGAGCATCAACGCCGAAGTCAAAAAGCTGATAGACTCTGGCTTTATCCATGAAGTTCAATACCCTGAATGGATCGCTAACATCGTCCCGGTGATGAAGAAAAATGGGACAGTGCGCATATGCGTGGACTTTCGGGATCTCAATAAAGCTTGCCCGAAGGATGATTTCCCAGTGCCAGTCACCGAACTGATGATAGATAATACATCCACTCATGAGGTTTTCTCCTTCATGGATGGCTCATCGGGGTATAACCAGATAAAGATGCATCCTGAAGACCAGAAACACACCGCCTTCAGGACTCCTCTTGGTATATTCTGTTATAAAGTGATGCCCTTCGGTTTAAAGAACGCCGGTGCTACTTATCAGAGGGCCATGACAAAGATCTTCGACGACCTTATACACGAAATCGTCGAATGCTATATCGACGATCTCGTGGTTAAAAGCAAGTCATACGAAGAGCATCTCGAGCATTTGAAGACCGTATTTCAACTCCTTCGGCGATACAATTTGAAGATGAATCTTTTAAAATGTGCGTTCGGGGTTTCCTCGGGCAAATTCCTAGGATTTATCATTCGACACCGAGGTATTGAAATAGATCCGTCTAAGATTAGAGCGATCATGGAAATGCCTCCGCCAAGAACTCTTAAACAGTTGCAATCTCTCCAAGGAAAGCTTGCATACATTCGGCGGTCTATCGCTAATCTTTCAGGAAAGTGCCGTCCTTACAGTCACCTGATGAAGAAGGGAATCCCATTCATCTGGGATCACAAATGCCAAGACGCACTGGATGAGATCAAGCAATACCTACAGAACCCTCCAGTGTTGGCTGCTCCGGTTAAAGGGAAACCTCTCATCCTTTATACAACCGCCCTTGAAGGTTCCTTAGGCGCTTTATGGGCACAAGAGAACGAACAAGGGAAAGAGAGAGCGCTCTACTACTTAAGTAGAGTTCTACTGGGGGCAGAAAGCAACTACTCCCCCATTGGAAAGCACTGCCTGGCGTTGATCTTCGCAATAACAAAGCTTAGACATTACGCATTAGCATATGAAGTCCGTCTTATTTCGAAGGTGGACCCTCTCAAATATCTAA
Organism: Agapanthus africanus; assembly: GCA_030015575.1. Lineage (NCBI taxonomy): Eukaryota > Viridiplantae > Streptophyta > Magnoliopsida > Asparagales > Amaryllidaceae > Agapanthus > Agapanthus africanus. Next base: position 475,843,615 of record JASDDO010000001.1, on the reverse strand, counting down.
TGTCAAAAGCCATATTGACGGGACGACTCGCTAAATGGGCCCTGCTCTTGATGGAATTCTCGATAACATATCAACCTCTCAAGGCAGTGAAAGGTCAGGCTATCGCCGATTTCCTCGCAGAGCATCCGATACCAGCTGATTCTCCTCTCAATTGTGAGTTGCCAGACAAATATGCGTTTGACGCGGTCGACAGTGGTGATACCCGTTGGGAGCTTTATTTCGATGGAGCATCTTCCATGAAAAAGCACAAACAAACTACCCCTACAATCAAATCGGGGATAGGACTCATCTTTATAACCCCACAGGGAGGGATAATGCGCTACGCGTTCTCCCTGACAGAGCCGAGGACAAACAATGAAGCCGAGTATGAAGCTCTGATAGCAGGCCTCGAGATCGCCATCGACATGGGAATTGAAAACCTCCTTGTATACGGAGATTCTCAACTGGTCGTCACTCAAGAAAATGGCGACTACCAAACGTGCAAGCCAGAGTTAATAAAATACGGTGAAAGGGTGCAACAATTGCTAACCCAAATCCCCTCCTATACTTTGGAAAGTATACCTCGCGCAGAAAATAGTAAAGCGGACGCGTTGGCCAAACTTGCTAAAGAATTGGCTGATGAGAACCTTGATGATGTCAGAATCATGGTACAAAGCCGTCGAGTGCTCGCCCCGACAAAAATATCCTCGGAATCACCCGAAGAGAAGGGAATGACCGAACAAACGACCTTACAGATAAAAGACCCTGAGAAGGTTGAGGCTTGGAGGGAAGTCTTTATAGACTACTTCAAGTTCCACCAAATGCCCGAAGAAGCGTCCGCAAGACATCAGCTCATGAAACGAGCTCTGTCTTTCGCCTTCGTCAATGATATTCTATACAAGAGGTCATTCGATTCTCTGTGGCTGCGATGCTTAGGACCTGACGAAGCAGAGAAAGTCGTTCAAGAAGTTCATGACGGGATCTGTGGCTCTCATCAAGCGGGCCCAAACATGAAGTTGAAAATTAAACGGATGGGCTACTACTGGCCCACGATGATACAAGATTGTCTGGAATACGCAAAGCAATGTCACTCGTGCCAGATTCATGGGGACTTCATTCATCAGCATCCCAATCCACTGCATCCAACGGTGGCTAGTTGGCCATTCGAAATGTGGGGAACTGATATAGTTGGCCCCATCGAACCAGCATCGTCCAAGGGACATCGTTTCATCTTGGCAACAACTGATTACTTCTCCAAATGGGCGGAAGCGGTGCCGTTGAGGGAAGTGAAGACGTAGAATATCCTCCATTTCTTCAAAACGCATGTCATATACCGGTTTGGAACCCCGAGAAGGATCATCTCGGATAATAGGCCAGCCTACCGAAGTCATAAAATCAGCCGCTTCGCACAGCAGCACAATATAGACTGGAGATATTCCTCAGTCTATAATCCGCGAGCTAACGGTCTCCCCGAAGCCTTCAACAAGACCTTAACAAAGATTATAAAGAAAACGGTGTCCAGAAACAAGATGGATTGGCACGAGAGACTGCAAGAGGCTCTCTGGGCGTATCGAACTACGTTCAAGACAGCCACGAACGCAACGCCCTACTCGTTAGTATTCGGCACGGAAGCAGTGCTACCCCTTGAAATAGAGCTACCCTCTCTGCGAGTGGCAGTTCACTACGAGCTGACAGATGAAGAAAATGCTCACCTACGGTTTGAAGAGCTTGACGCTCTTGATGAAACCCGACTCCTAGCGCAGCAAAATCTGGAAGCTTATAAAGCAAAGATGACGCGCTCATATGAGAGACTGACCCGAACAAGGACATTCCGCCAGGGCGAACTCGTGCTAGTGGTCAAAAGGCCTATGATTCCTAATCGCGCCAAGCGGGGAAAATTCGAGCCAAACTATGAAGGCCCGTACATCATAGATAAGGTCTACCAGGGTGGGGCCTACCTACTTATGGATATGCATGGTGAAAGGCCTTTCAGGCCAATAAATGGTCGCTTCCTGAAGAAATACTACGCTTAATAAGTCACGGGCTAGGTCAATGACAGATGACGACGACCATGTCCTCTCGCTATCTTCCTTAGCTCGAACTTTACAAGCATGTAGCCGGGCTTCTCAATATCGGACCGAAATGTCCTTAAACTAATAGCAGACCGAAACGTCTTTAAACTACTCCTGCAGCATTCTTGGGCTAACGAGATAAAAAAAATATATATATATATATATATATATATATATATATATATATATAACGGTATGTCCATAAGCAGAAAGGGCACGGATGAAAACCCGAAAGGGCTCCGTGAGTAAAAATAGCAGGACTACCAGCGAGTGTTCGTGAAAACCCGAAAGGGCGTGACCTCGTTAAAAAAAAAAAAACGGTATGTCCACAAGCAAAACGGGCACGGATGAAAACCCAGGAGGGCTCCGTGAGTAAAAACAGCAGGACTATCGGCGAGTGTTTGTGAAAACCCGAAATGGCGCAACCTCGTTAAAAGACACTTATAGGGTCCTCTCGACCTTATAAGGAGAAACTACTCATGTGAGATCCTTACGACTCACAAGGGAGCAACACACTTAGGGATCCCTACGATTCCTAAGGAGAAAATACACTTGCGAGATCCTCACGACTCGTAAGGAGAGCTCTCTTATGAGACCCTCACGGCTCATAAGATTTGAAAGTCTTAAGCTACAGAGATCTAAACCTGTGCTTAAGCAGCCCCCACAACTTTCGATAATGCCCTACAAGTGGCTCAGCATTGACCCTTGTATACAATCCACGGGCGCGAATAAACATTTCCCTAACTAAGTCCCATCTGAAACTAGGGATATGTTTGCATGGTAAACAGCCCTTGTAAATCCTCTCGACTTACAAGGAGAAAACCCTCCTGTAGGATCCTTACGACTTACAGAGGAACAAAACACTTAGGAACCCTCATGATTCCTAAGGAGAAAATACACCTACGAGATCCTCACGACTTATAGGGAGAAATAGCTTTGTGAGACCCTTACGGCTTATAAAGTCAAAAGCCTTAGTCGACAGGACCCTAACCCTGGTCGCTAAGCCTCCTTTGTTCGACAATGACAGAGGCAAATGATGATTCGCTCCTGGCAACATCCCAGTTGCAGCGGTGCTGATGCCAAAATCAGTGTCCAAGTTCAGGTTTACGGCGAAAAGCCAGTAAGCCACACATGCATACGAAATAGCCGAAATGATAGGGCAACTTGCAATAAAAAGCAGCAAGTAAAATGTATGCATGCGAAATAGCCGAAATGATTGGGCAACTCGCAATAAAAAGTAGCGAGTAAAAATAAAATAAAAAGCCGAAATGATTGGGCACCGCGAAAAATAGCCGAAATGATTGGGCAATCGCGACCTTCGCGATATAAAAGCTGAAATGATAGAGCATCGCGGAAATAAAACAAAAAAAATAATGATGATAAAATTTTGGCCCTACAGTTAAGATCACATCGATCCCTGTATACAATCCAAGGGCGTAAACAAAGAGGGAGCCATACTCTCCCAACAAATCCCTCGACTCACGGATACAAATGTAGGGTTCCTAGGCACTCTAATTGAGTCTCACAAGTGATCAAACATGCACAAATCAAATTTTACGGGTGCCTACAAACCCTAATACGGATCGTTAACTAGATATATAGGCGAAGCAAGCATGTAATCGAATTAAATGCTAGGGGAAAGTGACTACAACCTTTGTAGATCCGGTCCACCACTTCCTAAGCTCCGCGATGGTCTCCCTCCGCTGTCCAAATCGAACCCTTGACTCTAGCATTGGCATCATCGAAGAATGGGCGGGCTTGATCGTCGGTTCGATGCCGAAGATGATCTACATCGAGGCATCACAAGAACAAGCTCCAACTTCACCAAGCCTTGAAAACTTGTGAAGGAAACACCCTATACTACTTGGCAAGAGGTAGAGGATGAAGAAATAGGAATTGGGTAGACTTTAGTTTTGGATTTCCCACACTTTTTCATCAATCACCATTGATGTAGCAAGCTTTTTCTCATGTTGAAGAAGAAGAAGATGAAGAAAAAGAATATGATAAGTATTATGTAAATGATAAATAAATCAATACTTATCATTTACTAACCCTTGGTTAGTTGTAGAGAATGGACCATGGTTAATTTGAATGGTTAGGGTTAAGGATGAGACAAGAATGGTGACTTGGTCAAAGTTTCAAGAAACTTCAACTAAAAACAAAACTAGCAACCATTCTTTTTCTCTTATCATTTCCTTTTTCCAAAATAAACAAAAAGAATAAATAAATGAATAAGTAAATAAAATGAAACCCTAATCATAAACTTAACCATGGTCTAATTCTTTACACTAACCCTAGCTTGCATGTATCATCAAACATGATACAATCATGTGCACAAAATATATCACATATGCAATGTGCACAAACCAAGTGAGTAAATCCATTTAAAGTGAACCAATACTAGTTAATGCAAAGTAATATATCAAATATATAATTATACATTAAATCATTAAATCAACACTTGATTCAATGATCCGGTCATGTCGCATATAACCGGCTAGTATCCAATGTATCGGCTTATCGAATCAATCCTTGATTCGATAACTAGGTTATATCGCATACAACCATTCGACACATTCATCGCGAGAATGAAATACGGTATCACATACACGCATTATTCTCGGTCCCGCACATATCTCATATGCGCTCCTATTTCGTTTCGCTTGAGCCAGGAAACCTCTGTGTAGGACTCTAAAGACTCGTCAATACGCCGGTAGCGGATGATGATCATATCAAGCACCCACAAGCCGCAAGCGGTCTGCTAAACGTAACGGCCACCCGGGTATTGAGCGATCAGAAGATCGACGAGCAAGCCCGCTCACACTCCTGTGAATCCAACCAGTAACACTTACCGTACAGTCCGGTCTGTTCGTCTGATATGTCGCATATCTCGCCTAGGGGTGGTAAACGTCAGACCCCAGTAGCTCGATAAGTCATGCCGACTTGAGGTCCATAACATTCGTGAAACTACTGATAACTCTTACCAGTATATCACAGCAACCCTGGCCAGGGATTTCCTGTTATGGCCAGTCGTGCATTGCGCAACATCAACCCCCAATACCGGGAGAGACGAATCCCCTCCTATCGCTCATTGCCTCCATGTGAATCGGGACTGTACCCAAAAACCACCTGTTTGCACGACTCGGTAGAGCCGTAGTAGGGTGGAAATCAAAGCACAGTGGGAGACACACAAGACTCTATGACGATCTCGGGTCAACAGACTAAGCTGTACCAGTGTCACCTGAGAACTGCCATCTGACGTGAGGTATAATACCATCTGGGAGTTCTCGGCGAGTCCGTTCAGTGTACCCAGTCTCTACTGAGCACCCGCATACCATCTCCGATGTCAAACACTAATGGATATGGGATCATCCATCGCCCATCGCATGGGTCGAGAAGATATACGCTAGTCTACTCTGGAATATCGATGCCCCGTCTCGATATTCCCTCGACTAGGAACATTTCAAGGATGTACTCATGGACTATCCAGGCCCCGCTGGTATGATCTGCATCATAGTCCTGGAAGTCGAGTACACATCCTAAGGGCTTTATCAACATGTAACAGAGAGACGAAAAGTATACACGTTAAGATAAAGAGCAACCAGATAGCGTACTATCATGTCGAGCAAGAAAGTCCTTCCTATATATGTCCCAGCATCCACTACAATATGCATCCAATGTACAGTAATGGCCTTTAGGGCATACATATAACTAACAATCTCCCACTTGCACTAGGGCCATCTGTAGCAGTGGTTGCAGTATCACATACTCAACCATCCCCTAAAAGTCTCTCTTTGGGAAAAAGGCCTTCGTGAGTGGATCCGCCGTGTTGTCCTCTGAGTCTACTCTCCTAACCTCGATCACCCCGGAGATCAACTATCTCCATGATCAGGTGATGCTTCCTCAGAATTTATCTGGGTCACTGATGGGACCAGGGTTCCAGGGCCAAAGCCACACTTCCATTATCATACAATGGCAGGAACCTAGTTCATCTTATGAACCAATATACACCCAAACTTCCTCTTTGGTAGTATCTTCAATAGCGATGTTACCAGCCTTTATCGTCTAGTTTGCCACGGTATCTAGCTTGGAACTCTTCCAACATACCGTCCCTTTACTGAGGGTAAAGACAGTGCCTGTGACTGACATTCAGTCATCTTTATCATCCTGGAACACTTCCAGTGATTCTCCCCAGGATCGATTGATACAATCTCACTATACCTAGTGAGAATCCTAATATCCCTTTAGATCTATCTCATAGGTCCAAATCTCAGGATTTAGGAGGTATCATCTTTATCCTATTTGGAGAATCCTTGTGATAATAGGAGATTGACCGATCGTAGTATAGGAAACTCTTTTCCTATCAAGAGTATGTTGTCTACGTACAATGCGAAGATGACCACCTTACTCTCTACTACCCTTTTGTATATACAAGGTTCGTCTACCATTTTGATGAAGTCAAACACTTTGACTATCACATCAAAACAGACGTTCCAACTCCGCGATGCCTGCTTCATTCTGTAAAGCAACTTGCACACGTTTCCGCTGCTCCCACTGTTTACGAAGACCTCTGGCTGTGTTCTTATAGACGTTCTCTTCTAAATCAGTATTTGGAAAAGCAGTCATGGCACCCAACCGCCAGATATCGTAGTCATGGTATGTAGCCGTGGTAAGTAGGATCTGGATAGACTTAAGCATAGCTACTGGAAAAAGGTTTCATCATTATCCACGCCTGGTTGATGACGAAAACCTTTAAAAAGCCTAGCTTTGAAAGTCTCAACTTTTCCATCTACACCAAGTAATCTTCTCAAGATATACTTGCTCCTGATGGGGATTTAACCCTACAGATATAGCAGCTAAAGTCCATACTTTGCTGGTGTACATGGATTCCATCTCAGATCGCTAAGCATCCAGCCATTCTTACAGAGTCCCTACTCTCGATGGCCTGCTTGAAATTAGTTGGGTCATCATCTCATGATGCAATCCTTGCTCCCACTGTCATCGAGAAACCGATGTATCTCTCAGGCGGATGAGGAACCCTACTAGATCGGCGGAGAGGCTGAGGTTCGTCGGGAACTATAAAATCCTTTGGTTCTGTCAAATCTTCAGCTGTAGTTTCGAATAGCTGGAACCTTTCCAGTTCTACAGAACCTTTTGACATAGGCCGGACAATCCCAAATCTTAACTTACTTAAGAGATAGGCTCTTCCCATACCATACCTCATATGGAATGGTAGGCACTGATTTGATTCGAACCTAATTCAATAGGTATGCAGCTTCTCAAGCACATAACTCCCAAAAAGGAAATAGGTAACTCAGTAATACTCATCATAGAGCACACGATATCTAATATTGTGTGATTGCTCCGCCCCGATACACCGTTGTGCTGTGGTGTATACAGAGGAGTAATACTGAGAGAGAGAATCTCATTTTCCTTTAGAATAGTCCAAGGATTCCATGCACAAGTATTCTCCTCCCTGATCTCATCATAGGACATAATACTTATACCCGTATATTGGTTCTCTACTTCCTACTTATATTCTGTGAATACCTCAAAAGGTTCGGACTTATATTTCAACAGGAATATATGACTGAATCTTGAGAGATCATCAGAGAATATAATGAAGTATAAAGAACCAGTCCTGGCATGTGTAGACAGGAGACCTTACATACATCATCATGCATCAGTCCCAAGAGTTCATTAACTCTTTCTCTGTTTCCAATAAACAGAGCTATGGTCATATTATCTTTGTGACATGACTGGCAAGTTTCACAAAATGTAAATTCAAACTGATTTAAATATACATCTAAATGTAACTTCAGCCAGTCGGGTCGCATTGATATGACCTAGTCTACAATGCCTCAAGAAGAATTCGTTCATTTCTGAACTCTTCTTCTTGTGTGTGTTCAGTATACTAGGAACTGTAGTTTGATTTAGAACGTTAATGCTTTTAGATAGCGTGCCTGAACCGATCAACTTTTGATATAGGAAGTGTTCAAAACATTATCCATCAATACAAAATTATATCCTTTCTTTACTAATAAAGAGATTGATATGATTTTGTATATCAGGTTCGGTATCTAATAGCATTTGTTCAGAATCAATGTATTCGTAATACAGGGTGACAGTGACCAACAGACTTGGCTGCAACACTTGCCCCGTTTTCTGTCTCATGAAACTTATCACCCGTTCTCAGTTTTTCTACCCTTTTGTAGCCCTATGTAACAGATTACATATCTGGGATCCAGATCCGGTATCATATACCCAGGATGCATAGGATACTGAGAAACAGTTCTTTGTAATGAACACACCCGAAGGAGATGCATCATATGCACTTTCTTCGTTTGGGTGGCATAGGAATTCTGGTATTCCCCAATTTCCTGCTCTGTCTTATAACAATTATAAGTTGGAGCGGGACCAACGTTCCCCAGCTCAGTATAACAAGTGGGTTCGGTCAATACATCCATATTATTATCTTGATTAAGGCGTGATATGGTCGCTACCAGGAGAGAGAGAGAGAAGAAAACACTCTGCGTGCGCTCTTACAAGATCAGATTGGTTATATATTTTATCTAATCAGGATGGCTCCCACTGTTTTTATCAAATCTTCCTTCAAACCTTAAAAGGAAAGACTAGCCGGGATTAATTACACTCTACAAGTTCGCCAACCTTTCAGCCAGGCCAGTGTCGGTACTTTGAGGGAGGTTCCCCGTGCTTTCGCACGGACCTAATTACAGTAAACCTCGTTTTCCCAGATGCGTAACCCCGTTGACACCTTTCTAGACACCTAGTTGATCGGCTAATTGTAAAGTGCAAAACTCTCCCAGGAGTAACAATTACTCGCAGTGGGTATCAGGATCCAACTATCACATAGAAGGTATGCAATCTCATTGCAAGTTTCAACACTTGAAACTCCCGATAAAGGTTTTTACCCCTAGCACCTATGACCTTAACTATGGTCAACAAATCATAAGTACTAGTCAAGTTCTACCCGTCATTTCGTGATTAATTAGACCCACCCACATGACCCTTAACTAAGGTCAACAAAGTCACGCGACTGTCCTAACTAATCGCATCATATGCGGTGTAGGAAGACATCACTTAGCTACCGTACACTGTGCCTTGACTATGGTCAACAAACACAGCACGAATACTAAGTACTCTATTTCCTAAAATGACGGAGGGTTGCGAATGGTTTTTGTGAAAACCTTTAACGCTTTGAACTTGATCTCGTTGCGGAATCAAATGGTTTTTAAATGGAATGTTTTCGAGGCTTTTCTAGTTTTGCTAAAGGGGTCACTCCCGGTGAAGGGATCGTCGGCCCTTTCCTCGTCGAATGAGGTGCGGGATATATCATATATATCACTGTGCAAAGCAGAAACTATAGAAGCGATCAAAGACAAACCGAGGGTTGTAGCATCTGCCAGTTATTGCTAAAGGAGTCACTCCCGGTGAAGGGATCTCGGTCCTTTCCTCATCGAATAAGGTGCAGGATGTTCTATAATGAACACCGCGATGCAAAGCAAGAAGAAACATATGAAATATTGGATATACTAGGACGTCCGTGTTTTCAATACGAGCCAGTATAAAACACGGATTCCACGGTCGTGATGAATAGCCAATCCCACACCCCTAGACCCCTACGAGAGCGGCAAGCAACCCTACCAATTCTACGGTTAGGAGACCCGGACTCGACTCCTCGAGTTGGTCTCCCACTGGACCCCAGAACCCGGTTACTTGTGCTCCCTTCCTTGGGTCTATCCTAGTGCAGAAAAGTAAATAATATACATCAACGGTGACAACTTCCGCAACCTGGAAGTTCCCCAATAAAAGAATATTACATACAAGTTTTTTACATGAATGAAAATGAAAAACACTCATCTCACATAAAAACCCCCCGGCTATTCAAACACGACGATCCAATATAACATATCCAGCAACACATAACATCACATGTCATCAACGTAAGCAAACATGCGTATCCCAATTGTCGTTGACATATAGCAACGAAACCGGCGATATCACATATTACACTTACGGTCACAGAAAAGAAAGTGTAAAACTACAACAGTTGGAATCCGCAACCACCTCAGACATCGCATGCCTGACCAAATGAATTCTTTAGACATCGCATGCCTAACAATTATAAACCCCGCATTTTAGTCTCATTATCGAAAACACTTTTCAATATCAAGTCGGGCAATTGATTGTTAGAGGTTCTGCGTGTTCAAGTTTAGTTTTAAATACCGCAATCAAGACGGTTTCGCCTGTAGCTAGCCGGTTGAGTACGGGTCGTCCGCAGGGAGATGGGAGTCTTTTTCTATGTGCTTTAACGAGTTAAGTCCGGTTTTTTCTGATTTTGTTTGTAGTTATCTAAGTGTTGAGTTGATATTTAAAGAGAGCATGTTAGGGTTAGGATTAGGTTAGTTTGAGTTAGGAGTCTCCACATCTTTCGTTGCCCCTCTTAATATCGGTGTTACGGTAATCGGCAACAACGGGGATTAGCACGACTAGGAAGGACTTTGCGAGTATAAGCTAGGCTTTCCAACGCATAAGTCTTCCTTTTGGTGCTTGTCCGTCCGTTCTTGGCTCTTAGCCATAACCTCCGGTTAATTCAACCACAACCGGTCTCACTACGGAATCACCGCTATCATGTAGGATAGGGTGCCGTAAGGAGTGGATTGTGGTTCAATTAACGGGAGTCTATTTAAGCTGTTGGGCAAGGAAAGAGTGAGAGAGATTTCCTTCTCTCAAACTTCCCTTATCCTACCCTAACAAGTATTAACCACTCACACATCATGATAAGGAAAAACAAAACAAAACAAAAGAGGAAGATAGAAAGAAGGAGATTAGAAGAATACGACTAACTATTTGCGACCTCACCTTGGCGAGGATCGAGCGTAAGTATCATTGTCGTATGAATGATAAAGAAAAAGAGAGAAGAAAGAAACAACAAGAAAATAACAACAACTACTTAACAATTAAAATTACAACAAGTAAAGAAAGAGCAAGACAAGCATGATAATAAAATGATCTTCTTTATTTACCATTCCTCCCTCACAAAGCTCACTACAAGTTTAATGGAGAAGAGATGAGAAGAAGAAGAACATGTGAACTAAAACCTAGAAAAAGAAAATACAAGAATGGACCCTTTTCTTCACAAAGTTCTGGGCTATTTATAGGCCAAAAAATGAAAACCTAGGGCAACCACCAGAACACCTGTACAATGACCAAAATACCCCCCAAAACCCTGCGCATGCGGCGCCAGTACGGCCGCGGATCCGCGGCCTAGACCCCCCTTTGGCCGCGGATCCGCGGCCCTTTGGAGGAATTGGGGCTTCTGCTTTTTTGGGCTTTCCTGGTTTGCTGTGTACATTATTCTGGCATATGTATTTTATCAATTTGGCTCCACGATTTTTCCAGAATTTCTGTTGAGGGAAAGGTGGACTTTTTGTCAAGATTTGGCATGATTGCCTCGAGCTCCGCGTAGATCTCTTGGAACTTGTTGTTGCCATTGAGCCTTGTGCATGAAGGTGACATTGATTTGACATTTTGTCTTCCTAAACTGGTATCTGGCAACATACGGATGAAGAGCGGAGACCGTGTTTTATCTGTGGTTGGCAGGGACCCGGATTTTGTCGTGTTTTTCATGAATTTCACCGTTTTTAGAACCGAGAACCTGTATCCTGCAATTGACTAGCAAACACGGCTCAAGAGTATCTACCGATATGCAATGTGATAAAAATTGGGCGGTATGAAAATGCAAAAATCTGATATGAACAAATACCCCTAAACTTATCATTTGCTCGTCCCGAGCAAAGTCCATTTATTCACAAAAAATTTCCTAACCTCACTTTCGCAGGGAACGCGATTGCACTGAGCATGTGCAACAAGCCGTTAAACCTCTAGGTGTCCCTAGTAGGAGGAGTGTTGTCTCCTGAGGGTTTTCAGCGGATACTACCCACAAAATCCGGTCAAGTTGGTTTTGTAAAATAACTAAGCTTCAAACCCTAAAGTTTTGTTTTAGAAAATAACAATTCTATAATCCTAAGTCTAGACCATCGAACCTTTATTTTTCACACCTCGCTTCTTATTTAACTACAGATTTTACATGTCTTTACGTGCAGTGCAAATAGTGTCGTTAAGTTCCTGAAAGGTCGAATAAAGTCATCATGTCGTACAATAAAGCCCAGATAACAATTTAAAAAGGATCACATAAGTTTTATAAAGAGTTAAGCATTTTTCAAGTTTCGTTTTCCAGTAAGGTTTCAACTTCAGAATTTCTATCTTCCATAACAGGAAACTAAGTCGTATTTTTCACTCCACCTTTTTCTTGTTTTCATTTCATACACACCTCTGTGAACGTGCAATAGTCTTTATCATAGAATAAAACCTTCATATCTCCGCTAAATTTTTTATAAAAGCCTGTCTTTTATCAAGATTATTCTCACACAAAGAACCATTAGGAATTTTAACTCGGAGAGAACACTTGCTTGACTTTGTTTTAAAACTGGACTTTCTAGGCTTCTTAGCGAGCTTTGGGCCAATGCACCCAAACCAGTTGGTTTTAGGGCATTAGGTGTAGAAACACCCCAGCGGACTTAATTACTCAAGTTACCCAGGTCCAAAAACAAAAGACAGTTTGGCGTGAAAATCAGATGATTTAATACGAACGGAGATATAACCGGCAGTTCAATTATTTTTTTGGATAAAAGACGTGTTTAGTGGGTTTGGTGTGTAATCATTCCAATCAAGTTTCCGATGGGTTATTTTTCAGACTTAACTCCAATTACGGTATCAATAACATTCCTTCATATTCGCTTTACTTTATAAACTATTCTTGACATTACTTATTTCAGAACAAACCTATTTGATCCTCAGAAAATCATTTATTTGTTTAAAAGTTTAAACATGAAAGACTTGTCATCTAATTCCCAAAATCTTACGACACGTGTAGTGTGATGTAAAGACGTATATCAGCTATAGTTAACTTTAAAGGAGAGTTATCTTTCAGGTTTTCAAAATCCAAACATAAGATTTAGTTATTCCTATTTTTTCAAACAAAAACCGTCGAATGTTGAATCAGAGTTCTTTCACAAGCTAACATGACAGAAAAGTTTTTATATTTTTAGAAAATTTTCAAATTTTTTTATGGATTTTATGGATTTTAATATGCAGATGCAAAATATACATATGAATGCGAAGGTAAGAAATGCGTACCGAGTGTACCCCTAAACTTAAACTGGACAGTGTCCTCACTGTCGTAGCATGAAGAGATCATATGAAGGGTCAATATTGTCGGTTAGTGATACACAAATTTTTATTTGTTTTTGTTTTTAAAGAAAAGAAAAAGAATATACACAAATATATACAAAATGGTTTGTACATACCCCCAAACTTATTTGGAACAGTGTCCACTGTTCTTGGCTGGATAACCGAAGTTTGGAGGTAGGCAGAGGAAGATCATTCAGGGTAAACCGGCTCCTGCAAGAACAGGAGCTCCTCTGTTGGTTCGGCGCTAAGGTACGGTTTGCATCGGTGTCCGTTTACTTTGAAAAGTGAACCGTCCTTTGGATTTTCCAAATCCACAGCACCCTGCGGATACACATTCCGCACAAAATACGGCCCTTTCCAGCGAGATCTGAGCTTTCCAGGATGGAAGTGAAGTCGGGTGTCGTAAAGCAATACCTGCTGACCAGGTACGAAGGTTTTGCGCAAAAGGTGTTTATCGTGAAACACCTTCGTTCGGTTCTTAACAACAACCACGTTATCGTAAGCCTCATCCCGAAGCTCGTTCAGTTCGTTCAACTGCAGCTTCCGATGGCTGCCCGCATCATCAAGAGACAGATTCAGCTCCTTTATCGCCCAAAATGCGCGATGCTCGATTTCGACAGGAAGGTGGCAGGCTTTTCCGTACACAAGCCGATAGGGAGACATGCCAAGGTCGGTCTTATAAGCGGTTCGAAATGCCCAAAGGGCATCAGTGAGTTTCAGAGACCAATCCTTACGGTTCTTGGAAACCGTCTTCTCCAGTATCTGCTTGATTTGCCGATTTGATACTTCGGCCTGCCCGCAGGTTTGGGGGTGGTAGGGCGTAGAGAGCTTATGATTAATGGAGTATTTCCGCATCAAGGCCTCGAAAGTCCTATTGCAGAAATGACTTCCATTGTCGCTAATGATCGCTCGGGGGTGGCCAAACCGGGAGAAAATGTTTTCTTTAAGGAACCTAACGACAACCTTGTTGTCGTTAGTTCGGATGGGCACAGCCTCGACCCATTTAGAGATGTAATCAACAGCTAGAAGGATGTACAAGTTCCCGAAAGAGCTGGGAAACGGCTCCATGAAATCTATCCCCCAAACATCGAAAATCTCCACGACCAAGATCGGTTGGAGCGGCATCTCGTTCCTCCGGGATATCCGGCCCATGTGTTGGCACCGGGAGCAAGTCTTGCAATAGTCGTGAGCGTCTTTGAAAAGTTGTGGCCAGTAGAAACCACATTGCAAGATCTTCTCAGCTGTCTTTCTGGGCCCAAAATGCCCGCCACACGCTTGATCGTGGCAAAATGACAGCACACTCTTGAATTCCTCGTCAGGGACACACCGACGAATAATCTGGTCGGGACAGTACTTGAACAAGTAAGGTTCGTCCCAGTAAAAGTGTTTTACTTGGGATAAGAAGCGAAGTCTGTCCTGACTCGACCATTCAGGCGGTAGTAATCCCGTGGCCAAATAGTTCACAATATCCGCGAACCAAGGTTCGCACGATACTGTCAAGAGCTGTTCATCCGGGAAAACGCCGTTGATCGGGATTGGAAGCGAAGGCGAAGAAGGAAGTCGTGAGAGACGGTCGGCAACTACGTTTTCATATCCTCGTTTGTCCTTAATGACAAGGTCAAACTCTTGAAGCAAGAGGATCCAACGTATTAACCGAGATTTGGCATCTTTCTTCGCAAAAAGATGGCGCAGAGCTGAATGGTCCGTGTAGACAATGACTGGAGAGCCGATGAGGTAGGGCCTGAACTTTTCTAAAGCAAATACAACAGCTAAGAATTCCTTCTCAGTTGTTGTATGGTTAAGTTGGGCGTCGTTCAGGGTTCGGCTCGCGTAATAGATTACGTGCGGCATCTTGTTGATGTGTTGTCCAAGGACAGCACCAATGGCAAAGTCGGATGCATCGCACATAATCTCAAATGGGTGCGTCCAGTCAGGTGAGGAAAGAACGGGAGCAGAAGTGAGTGAGCGTTTCAGTGACTCGAAGGCAGTCACACAGCTCGAGTTGAAGTCGAATGGTGTGTCCTTGGCCAGCAAAAGAGTCAAGGGCCTAGCAATCTTGCTAAAGTCCTTGATAAACCGTCTATAGAAACCGGCATGGCCAAGGAAGGCTCGGATATCTCTGACGCATCGGGGAGGAGGAAGATTGGAAATGACCTCAATCTTTGCTTTGTCAACCTCTATGCCATTTTGCGAGATGATATGTCCTAAGACAATACCTTCGCGCACCATGAAGTGGCATTTCTCCCAGTTCAAAGTGAGATTCTTGTCCTTACATCGGGTAAGGACAGCGTCAAGATGCAGCAAACACTCGTTGAAGGAGTCGCCGAAGATGGAGAAGTCATCCATGAAAATCTCCAGAAATTTTTCCACCATGTCCGAGAAAATTCCCATCATACACCGCTGGAAGGTAGCGGGCGCATTGCATAACCCAAAGGGCATGCGTCGATATGCAAACGTGCCGAAAGGACAAGTGAAAGTGGTCTTGTCCTGGTCTTTTTCGGCGATGGGAATTTGATTATAGCCAGAGTAGCCATCAAGAAAGCAGTAGTACTCGTGTCCGGCCAATCGTTCGAGCATCTGGTCAATGAAGGGTAGCGGAAAGTGGTCTTTCCGCGTTGCGGCGTTGAGTTTTCTGTAATCAATGCAAACTCGCCACCCAGTTTGGGTGCGAGTAGGGATTAACTCGTTTGCCTCGTTGGTTATGACCCTGATGCCCGACTTCTTGGGGACAACATGAATGGGGCTAACCCACTGGCTATCAGAGATAGGGTAAATGATACCACTATCTAGACATTTGACGATCTCCTTCTTCACAGCCTCCTTCATGACTGGATTAAGACGTCTTTGTGGATCCCGGGCTGGTTTGGCATCATCCATCAGATGAATGTGATGCTCAACGATCAGGGGACTAATCCCCTTGATGTCCGCCATGGACCAGCCAAAAGCTTGCC
Source organism: Agapanthus africanus (assembly GCA_030015575.1). Lineage (NCBI taxonomy): Eukaryota > Viridiplantae > Streptophyta > Magnoliopsida > Asparagales > Amaryllidaceae > Agapanthus > Agapanthus africanus. The sequence continues at coordinate 475,827,339 of JASDDO010000001.1, read as the reverse complement.
TGTTGCTGTGCAAGACCGCGAGAAGGGCTTTCTCTTGCTCTGGAGCTAGAGAAGCCGAAAAGATGACAGGGAGGGTCTCGTTCTCACCTAAGTAAGCATACTTAAGGTGAGACGGCAACGGCTTGAGTTCGAGCGTTGGAGGTGAAATGATGGAAGGCAAGACTGGTGCAAAGGTCTCGAACTCAAAGGACTCCAGCAAAGGTTCAAAGCGAGTGTAAGCAACCGAGTTGGATGGTTCAGGTAACTCATCCGGAAAGTCGAAGGATTCAAACTCGGGTTGTGCGCGACTAAGATCGTTCAAGAATGTGAAACACTCGTATTCGTTGTCGGGCGCAGAAACAGCAGCAGGTTCGAAGAGAAACGCACTAGTGGCGTCAAGATTATCGTGTTCAAACAGAAACTCCTCGAATTCACACTCTTCTGGGGTGATCTCCTGGATCGAGCAGACGTCCAGTATATGAGCATTAGGTTCGGCGGGATGATTCCCTAACCTAAAAATGTTGAGTTCAATCGTCATATTTCCAAAAGAGAGGTTCATCGAACCATTGCGACAATTGATCACAGCATTTGAGGTTGCGAGAAATGGGCGACCGAGTATCACCGGAATTTGATTCCGGGGGTTAGCTACAGGCTGTGTATCTAATACAATGAAGTCAACGGGGAATATGAAGTCCCCGACTTTGATTAACACATCCTCTAGCTCACCCCTAGGATGGGTGATCGATCGGTCGGCCATTTGGAGAGTGCAGTGTGTGGGTTTCAGCTCTCCGACGCCTAATTGCTCGTATACTGAATACGGAAGCAGGTTAACACTGGCACCAAGATCTAATAGTGCGCGGTTGATGTTCTTATCCCCAATAGTAATTGAAATCGTAGGACAGCCAGGGTCCTTCCGTTTTTGTGGTAAAGATTGGGTAAGGGCATCACTCACAGCACAAGCCAAGAAAACTTTCTTGGGTACCTGAGACTTCCTCTTTTTCGTGCACAAGTCCTTTAAGATTTTCGCGTAGGACGGGACTTGTTGGACAACATCTAAAAGAGGAATGTTAATGTTAACCTGCTTAAATAACTCCAGAATCTTCTCCATTTGAGGATTTTGTTTATTAGACCTCAACCGGTTTGGAAATGGAACATTTTGAAAATTGGTTGAGTCTAATGCTGGAGTAGGAGATTGTGGAGTTGGAACGGATCCCAGAATAGGTGTCTTCGTGGAGTGAGAAGTGGGTCCGTTCAGAGCAGAAGAAGAGGAAGGGGAGCCTTGTGAAGAACGGAGAATAGGCTCAGAAGACGAAGAAGAAGAAGAAGAAGTAGAGGAAGAAGCAGCGGCCGGGGTGTCATCGTTGATTCGTTTGCCAATGTTGTTTTGCAGCATCCTTCCCGATCTCAGTGTGGTCACGGCACTCACATTATGGTTTTGTTGTTCAAGAGCAATATGTGCATTATGTGGGTGACCGGGATTTGGAAGTGGCTGGGACGGGAGCTTCCCCTTCTCTCGCTCGCTTAAGGCCGCGTTTAGCTGTGCAATCTGGGCCTCGATGGTCTTGATGCTTTGCCCGTGTGCGGCAGTGTGTTGCACTAAAGATTGAATCGAAGACTGGATGTTGGCGGTGGATTGAGTCGATTGTTTAACAAACACCTCCAGACTTCGCTCGAGCGAGGAAACCTTATCGTTGTTTGACGGAACAAAGTTGTTTGGTGGAAAAGAATTGTTGGGTGCAAAGTTGTTCGTCGGATTTTGGAAAGGTTGGGGTTGGAAGGGCTGCTAATACTGAGTTTGTTGTTGCGCTTGTTGTTGCGGTGGAGGGGCCCTTTGGAAATTGTTGCCCTGGAATTGATTTTGATTCTGATTCCAGGCGAAATTGGGGTGGTTCCTCCAACCGGGATTGTAGGTGGAAGAGTATGGATCATTCCTCGGTCTTTGCTGGAATGCAGCATTAACCTGATCCTGTCCTTGCGAGGGTGGATTGTAAGGACACTCTTCGGTCAAGTGGGAAGGATCGGAACAACAAGCGCAGATGGTACGAAGGGGGAGAACAGGGGCAGGGGCAGGAGAAGAAAATTTGCTTTCTATCGCTTCAAGCTTTCTTGTTATTGCAGCCATTTCAGCTTTCATCGCAATAGAGACGTCAAGTTGGTGGATTCCTACCCTAGACTGACCGGTAGAAGTGGAGGTAGAAGAAGAAGAAGTCGGTCTGGTGCTCTCCCACTGTAGCGTTTGCTCCGCAAGGTCGTCAAAGAACTGCCACGCTTCCTCGTCAGATTTCGATAGGAAGTGGCCCTGACAGATGGTTTCCAGCAACTGCTTCGTTGCTGGGTTCAGTCCCTCGTATAAGGTTTGGCAGAGCTGCCATTTCTCTATACCGTGGTGAGGACACTGAACAAGAAGGTCTTTGTATCGGTCAAAGCACTTCCAGAAGGGTTCAGAAGGAAGCTGGGAGAATTGGTTGATTTCATTTCGAATCCTTGCGGTTTTATGATTCGGATAAAATTTCTTTAGAAACGCTTTAACAAACTCGTCCCAGCTGGTGATTGAGTGGGAAGCGGTGCTATACAGCCATTTTTCAGCAAGATCGCATAAAGTGAACGGAATGACCCATAGACGTATAGCATCGTCCGACAGCTGGGTGGTTTTCATCATGGCACAGACGTTTTGAACTTTGTTGATGAAGATATAGGCATCTTCAGATTCAAGCCCATGAAAACGTGGAAGCATGTTGATGAAGTGGGGCTTAATTTCAAAGTTGTCCCCATTGGCCGGAGGAAGAGAAAGGCAGGTGGGAAGTGCAGAACGGATGGGATAGAAACGATCCTGGAGCGCGATTCGCTGCGGCGCTACAACAGGCGAAGGTGGTGGAATATTGGTCTCCGTAGGAGGTGGAGCCAATCCAGCGGTGGTCAAAGAGATGTTCGGATTGAATCCCGACATCGCGGAAGAAGAGGTTGGTGAAGGTGAAGGTGAAGATGTATGAACTGAATTCCGGTCAACGTCGGAGTTGGCCGGCAAAGGAAGGGGTGAAAGAGGAGTGGACGGAGTATCGACTTCGGAGTCGATCGCGTAGTCGGTCGCGACTAACGTAACGCGGACTAGACGGGCGCTAGTGTCCCGAGTCCAAGCGGACATACACTAAACGAGTTTAGTATAGTCAAAGCGGAGAAGGTGAGGGTAAGAAAACGTTAATGGAGAAAGGAGACAAAGGGCAAGTTTTTATAAAAGTTTTTGGTTTTTTCCTTTTTTTTTTTTACAGAAGTATGTACGGAAATACGGCTTAAGCAATCACAAACAAGATATGCACAATCACACTTAGATCTAGGGTAACCTAGGTCTACTAGACCTGCTCCTGAACTTGATTGTCGAAGTTAAACAGTGTCGAGAAACGGGCTTAAAAATACACTGATCACGAGGCCAGGTAAGTGCAGAGATAAGGGGAGGTTATCCAACGCTTTCGCGAAGTTCCTTAATTAAATAACCCTTTGTCTTTCGGCGGTTGCGCCTTTAACACTTTCCTAGACACCCCGTAAACAATATACGGTTAAGCGAGGTTCTAAACACGGTTTATCTTCTCCTAATGAGCGCGAAGTCCTTAGGGCTGAAGTCTAGTATTTTTTAATTTACAATGGACAATGCATATGCTTTAGTGATTTTTGGGGTCCTGGGAAGGGTGATGAAATCCCCACCCAATCTGGATTGGTTTCAAGCCCCTTAAGTCCGTATTAAAGAATGCAAAGCGGTAACAAATCAACTGCAAACAATTTTTATTTGCGGCGCAAAGAATCCTGCACAAGAACAGTTTATTGGAAGGGGGAGAAGAATTTGCGCAAAGAAGGCTGCAGAAAACACAGTTTATTGGAGTTCAGAGGAGTGGGGAAGGAGAAAGGAGGACTTACAGAAAATTGGAGACCCTGACTGCACTGAATGGCCGCGGTTCTGCGGCCAAACACCTGCTTAGGACGCGGATCCGCGGCTAGGTAGATGAATTGGAGCTCTGAAAAAATTTGGGTGTGCTCTGTTAGGTGTCCTCTGCTTGTCTGGATGTCCTGAATTTGAACTTACTCACTGTCTCTACTCCAGATTTTTACAGTAGACCGTTTGCTTGGTTTTGATCCGTCGCGGTGTAGCCGCGAAATGTGGGTCTATCTTCCCACGTCTTTGGCACTGTACTTGAACTCCGTATTATCCGACGTCTTTGGCGCCGATCTTGAACTTCGTATTTTCCTGCACACTTGCACAAAAACTAATCAAGAATAACAAGATGGTTTTTTACAATGTGTATATTTTTTTTTTGTTTTTCGGTTGTTTTTATATTCACAAATTAACCCGAAATTACACAAGGAAATAAACTACCGTCTCCCCGGCAACGGCGCCATTTGATTGTTAGAGGTTCTGCGTGTTCAAGTTTAGTTTTAAATACCGCAATCAAGACGGTTTCGCCTGTAGCTAGCCGGTTGAGTACGGGTCGTCCGCAGGGAGACGGGAGTCTTTTTCTATGTGCTTTAACGAGTTAAGTCCGGTTTTTTCAGATTTTGTTTGTAGTTATCTAAGTGTTGAGTTGATATTTAAAGAGAGCATGTTAGGGTTAGGATTAGGTTAGTTTGAGTTAGGAGTCTCCACATCTTTCGTTGCCCCTCTTAATATCGGTGTTACGGTAATCGGCAACAACGAGGATTAGCACGACTAGGAAGGACTTTGCGAGTATAAGCTAGGCTTTCCAACGCATAAGTCTTCCTTTTGGTACTTGTCCGTCCGTTCTTGGCTCTTAGCCATAACCTCCGGTTAATTCAACCACAACCGGTCTCACTACGGAATCACCGCTATCATGTAGGATAGGGTGCCGTAAGGAGCGGATTGTGGTTCAATTAACGGGAGTCGATTTAAGCTGTTGGGCAAGGAAAGAGTGAGAGAGATTTCCTTCTCTCAAACTTCTCTTATCCTACCCTAACAAGTATTAACTACTCACACATCATGATAAGGAAAAACAAAACAAAACAAAAGAGGAAGATAGAAAGAAGGAGATTAGAAGAATACGACTAACTATTTGCGACCTCACCTTGGCGAGGATCGAGCGTAAGTATCATTGTCGTATGAATGATAAAGAAAAAGAGAGAAGAAAGAAACAACAAGAAAATAACAACAACTACTTAACAATTAAAATTACAACAAGTAAAGAAAGAGCAAGACAAGCATGATAATAAAATGATCTTCTTTATTTACCATTCCTCCTTCACAAAGCTCACTACAAGTTTAATGGAGAAGAGATGAGAAGAAGAAGTACATGTGAACTAAAACCTAGAAAAAGAAAATACAAGAATGGACCCTTTCCTTCACAAAGTTCTGGGCTATTTATAGGCCAAAAAATGAAAACCTAGGGCAACCACCAGAACACTTGTACAATGACCAAAATACCCCCCAAAACCCTGCGCATGCGGCGCCAGTACGGCCGCGGATCCGCTGCCTAGACCACCCTTTGGCCGCGGATCCGCGACCCTTTGGAGGAATTGGGGCTTCTGCTCTTTTGGGCTTTCCTGGTTTGCTGTGTACATTATTCTGGCATATGTATTTTATCAATTTGGCTCCACGATTTTTCCAGAATTTCTGTTGAGGGAAAGGTGGACTTTTTGTCAAGATTTGGCATGATTGCCTCAAGCTCCGCGTAGATCTCTTGGAACTTGTTGTTGTCATTGAGCTTTGTGCATGAAGGTGACATTGATTTGACATTTTGTCTTCCTAAACTGGTATCTGGCAACATACGGATGAAGAGCGGAGACCGTGTTTTATCTGTGGTTGGCAGGGACCCGGATTTTGTCGTGTTTTTCATGAATTTCACCGTTTTTAGAACCGAGAACCTGTATCCTGCAATTGACTAGCAAACACGGCTCAAGAGTATCTACCGATATGCAATGTGATAAAAATTGGGCGGTATGAAAATGCAAAAATCTGATATGAACAGCAATTCAACAAGATTCCCGAAAGACTGATCGAATGCTCGTCGCAAACTTTAGTAGGCGGCCGCACCCCCGACGCCGTCGACAAAGTGCACCAAGGCGGAACACCGCTGCCGCGAGCACCCGAACGGATGCTTTCGGCGACGGGGTTCTCCTACAGTCACTTGGTCGGGGCTATGGAGTGAGGCTGTCTATTAAGTTTACCCGGCGAGTATCCGCGTACGCTACGTGATTGCTACGGACTTTTGATCACATCAAAATTCCGTGGCAACCGATCAAGTGAGACTAAACTGCTACGTTTATAATATTCATTCCGTTATCTTATAACAATTTGTGAATTCCAATTATTGTATCACATTCCGGATAAATAGAAAATGCTAAACTTTTCGATCGAACAATCGAACACCCAAGTTTTCCCGATACAGCTCAACACATGAAATAAGTCTAACAACATTCAGTTCGTGCCTCAGTACCAACGGTCCAGCCGTAGAAGGGTCAAGCCAACGCCTCACATGTGGCACGCCGTACTGCCCCAAACCCGAAGGTTCAAAGGGCAGTTCAAGACGGTCACATAATCGAGTTAAGGTTTGTTGTCTTCTAGAGGGTCCATCGCGTTACTTGCACTACTTAGAACGTCGTTAAACTATGGAAAAATCCAACAATTGGAAATTTCCCGGCAGGGGAAAAAGTGGGTATTTATATCCGGTCGAACTTTTTAACATATTCTAAGATTTATCCGGAAAAACACACCGACAAAATTAGACAATCCGATCGATACACTGAGTTCCCAATACAACCCAGAAAATAAAACTCTGAAATAAATATTAAAATATTCCGAGGAAAACCAGCACTGCATACTAAGAATTACTGTGCACATTTCATCAAATAAAGATATATTATGGCCGCGGATCCGCCGCATAAGCCATGCTTATGCGGCGGAAACGCGGCTCTTTGATGGATACAGGAGGTCGAATTTCACAGTAAGTCTTAGATCTTCCTGCTGATTTTTCTGAGTATTTTTAATTCACAAAAAACCACGAATTTCAAAAAAGTCCAGAGAGCATGTTAAAATCGGGGTTTCGGGTCGACCGGACTTCTAACTCCGTCGGGACTTCGCCTAAGGCTCTAGCTAGGCTCTGATACCACTGTAGGGTTCCTAGGCACTCTAATTGAGTCTCACAAGTGATCAAACATGCACAAATCAAATTTTACGGGTGCCTACAAACCCTAATACGGATCGTTAACTAGATATATAGGTGAAGCAAGCATGTAATCGAATTAAATGCTAGGGGAAAGTGACTACAACCTTTGTAGATCCGGTCCACCACTTCCTAATCTCCGCGATGATCTCCCTCCGCTGTCCAAATCGAACCCTTGACTCTAGCATTGGCATCATCGAAGAATGGGCGGGCTTGATCGTCGGTTCGATGCCGAAGATGATCTACGTCGAGGCATCACAAGAACAAGCTCCAACTTCACCAAGCCTTGAAAACTTGTAAAGGAAACACCCTATACTACTTGGCAAGAGGTAGAGGATGAAGAAATAGGAATTGGGTAGACTTTAGTTTTGGATTTCCCACACTTTTTCATCAATCACCATTGATGTAGCAAGCTTTTTCTCATGTTGAAGAAGAAGAAGATGAAGAAAAAGAATATGATAAGTATTATGTAAATGATAAATAAATCAATACTTATCATTTACTAACCCTTGGTTAGTTGTAGAGAATGGACCATGGTTAATTTGAATGGTTAGGGTTAAGGATGAGACAAGAATGGTGACTTGGTCAAAGTTTCAAGAAACTTCAACTAAAAACAAAACTAGCAACCATTCTTTTTCTCTTATCATTTCCTTTTTCCAAAATAAACAAAAAGAATAAATAAATGAATAAGTAAATAAAATGAAACCCTAATCATAAACTTAACCATGGTCTAATTCTTTACACTAACCCTAGCTTGCATGTATCATCAAACATGATACAATCATGTGCACAAAATTTATCACATATGCAATGTGCACAAACCAAGTGAGTAAATCCATTTAAAGTGAACCAATACTAGTTAATGCAAAGTAATATATCAAATATATAATTATACATTAAATCATTAAATCAACACTTGATTCAATGATCCGGTCATGTCGCATATAACCGGCTAGTATCCAATGTATCGGCTTATCGAATCAATCCTTGATTCGATAACTAGGTTATATCGCATACAACCATTCGACACATTCATCGCGAGAATGAAATACGGTATCATATACACGCATTATTCTCGGTCCCGCACATATCTCATATGCGCTCCTATTTCGTTTCGCTTGAGCCAGGAAACCTCTGTGTAGGACTCTAAAGACTCGTCAATACGCCGGTAGCGGATGATGATCATATCAAGCACCCACAAGCCGCAAGCGGTCTGCTAAACGTAACGGCCACCCGGGTATTGAGCGATCAGAAGATCGACGAGCAAGCCCGCTCACACTCCTGTGAATCCAACCAGTAACACTTACCGTACAGTCCGGTCTGTTCGTCTGATATGTCGCATATCTCGCCTAGGGGTGGTAAACGTCAGACCCCAGTAGCTCGATAAGTCATGCCGACTTGAGGTCCATAACATTCGTGAAACTACTGATAACTCTTACCAGTATATCACAGCAACCCTGGCCAGGGATTTCCTGTTATGGCCAGTCATGCATTGCGCAACATCAACCCCCAATACCGGGAGAGACGAATCCCCTCCTATCGCTCATTGCCTCCATGTGAATCGGGACTGTACCCAAAAACCACATGTTTGCACGACTCAGTAGAGCCGTGGTAGGGTGGAAATCAAAGCACAGTGGGAGACACACAAGACTCTATGACGATCTCAGGTCAACAGACTAAGCTGTACCAGTGTCACCTGAGAACTGCCATCTGACGTGAGGTATAATACCATCTGGGAGTTCTCGGCGAGTCCGTTCAGTGTACCCAGTCTCTACTGAGCACCCGCATACCATCTCCGATGTTAAACACCAATGGATATGGGATCATCCATCGCCCATCGCATGGGTCGAGAAGATATACGCTAGTCTACTCTGGAATATCGATGCCCCGTCTCGATATTCCCTCGACTAGGAACATTTCAAGGATGTACTCATGGACTATCCAGGCCCCGCTAGTATGATCTGCATCATAGTCCTGGAAGTCGAGTACACATCCTAAGGGCTTTATCAACATGTAACAGAGAGACGAAAAGTATACACGTTAAGATAAAGAGCAACCAGATAGCGTACTATCATGTCGAGCAAGAAAGTCCTTCCTATATATATCCCAGCATCCACTACAATATGCATCCAATGTACAGTAATGGCCTCTAGGGCATACATATAACTAACAATCTCCCACTTGCACTAGGGCCATCTGTAGCAGTGGTTGTAGTATCACATACTCAACCATCCCCTAAAAGTCTCTCTTTGGGAAAAAGGCCTTCGTGAGTGGATCCGCCGTGTTGTCCTCTGAGTCTACTCTCCTAACCTCGATCACCCCGGAGATCAACTATCTCCATGATCAGGTGATGCTTCCTCAGAATTTGTCTGGGTCACTGATGGGACCAGGGTTCCAGGGCCAAAGCCACACTTCCATTGTCATACAATGGCAGGAACCTAGTTCATCTTATGAACCAATATACACCCAAACTTCCTCTTTGGTAGTATCTTCAATAGCGATGTTACCAGCCTTTATCGTCTAGTTTGCCACGGTATCTAGCTTGGAACTCTTCCAACATACCGTCCCTTTACTGAGGGTAAAGACAGTGCCTGTGACTGACATTCAATCATCTTTATCATCCTGGAACACTTCCAGTGATTCTCCCCAGGATCGATTAATACAATCTCACTATACCTAGTGATAATCCTAATATCCCTTTAGATCTATCTCATAGGTCCAAATCTCAGGATTTAGGAGGTATCATCTTTATCCTATTTGGAGAATCCTTGTGATAATAGGAGATTGACCGATCGTAGTATAGGAAACTCTTTTCCTATCAAGAGTATGTTGTCTACGTACAATGCGAAGATGACCACCTTACTCTCTACTACCCTTTTGTATATACAAGGTTCGTCTACCATTTTGATGAAGTCAAACACTTTGACTATCACATCAAAACAGACGTTCCAACTCCGCGATGCCTGCTTCATTCTGTAAAGCAACTTGCACACGTTTCCGCTGCTCCCACTGTTTACGAAGACCTCTGGCTGTGTTCTTATAGACGTTCTCTTCTAAATCAGTATTTAGAAAAGCAGTCATGGCACCCAACTGCCAGATATCGTAGTCATGGTATGTAGCCGTGGTAAGTAGGATCTGGATAGACTTAAGCATAGCTACTGGAAAAAGGTTTCATCATTATCCACGCCTGGTTGATGATGAAAACCTTTAACAAGCCTAGCTTTGAAAGTCTCAACTTTTCCATCTACACCAAGTAATCTTCTCAAGATATACTTGCTCCTGATGGGGATTTAACCCTATAGATATAGCAGCTAAAGTCCATACTTTGCTGGTGTACATGGATTCCATCTCAGATCGCTAAGCATCCAGCCATTCTTACAGAGTCCCTACTCTCGATGGCCTGCTTGAAATTAGTTGGGTCATCATCTCATGATGCAATCCTTGCTCCCACTGTCATCGAGAAACCGAGGTATCTCTCAGGCGGATGAGGAACCCTACTAGATCGGCGGAGAGGCTGAGGTTCGTCGGGAACTATAAAATCCTTTGGTTCTGTCAAATCTTCAGCTGTAGTTTCGAATAGCTGGAACCTTTCCAGTTCTACAGAACTGACCTTGCCTCGATTTTGTCCGGTTTGACATAGGCCGGACAATCCCAAATCTTAACTTACTTAAGAGATAGGCTCTTCCCATACCATACCTCATATGGAATGGTAGGCACTGATTTGATTCGAACCTAATTCAATAGGTATGCAGCTTCTCAAGCGCATAACTCCCAAAAAGGAAATAGGTAACTCAGTAATACTCATCATAGAGCACACGATATCTAATATTGTGTGATTGCTCCGCCCCGATACACCGTTGTGCTGTGGTGTATTCAGAGGAGTAATACTGAGAGAGAGAATCTCATTTTCCTTTAAAATAGTCCAAGGATTCCATGCACAAGTATTCTCCTCCCTGATCTCATCATAGGACATAATACTTATACCCGTATATTGGTTCTCTACTTCCTACTTATATTCTGTGAATACCTCAAAAGGTTCGGACTTATATTTCAACAGAAATATATGACTGAATCTTGAGAGATCATCAGAGAATATAATGAAGTATAAAGAACCAGTTCTGGCATGTGTAGACAGGAGACCTTACATACATCATCATGCATCAGTCCCAAGAGTTCATTAACTCTTTCTCTGTTTCCAATAAACAGAGCTATGGTCATATTATCTTTGTGACATGACTGGCAAGTTTCACAAAATGTAAATTCAAACTGATTTAAATATACATCTAAATGTAACTTCAGCCAGTCGGGTCGCATTGATATGACCTAGTCTACAATGCCTCAAGAAGAATTCGTTCATTTCTGAACTCTTCTTCTTGTGTGTATTCAGTATACTAGGAACTGTAGTTTGATTTAGAACGTTAATGCTTTTAGATAGCGTGCCTGAACCGATCAACTTTTGATATAGGAAGTGTTCAAAACATTATCCATCAATACAAAATTATATCCTTTCTTTACTAATAAAGAGACTGATATGATTTTGTATATCAGGTTCGGTATCTAATAGCATTTGTTCAGAATCAATGTATTCGTAATACAGGGTGACAGTGACCAACAGACTTGGCTGCAACACTTGCCCCGTTTTCTGTCTCATGAAACTTATCACCCGTTCTCAGTTTTTCTACCCTTTTGTAGCCCTATGTAACAGATTACATATCTGGGATCCAGATCCGGTATCATATACCCAGGATGCATAGGATACTGAGAAACAGTTCTTTGTAATGAACACACCCGAAGGAGATGCATCATATGCACTTTCTTCGTTTGGGTGGCATAGGAATTCTGGTATTCCCCAATTTCCTGCTCTGTCTTATAACAATTATAAGTTGGAGCGGGACCAACGTTCCCCAGCTCAGTATAACAAGCGGGTTCGGTCAATACATCCATATTATTATCTTGATTAAGGCATGATATGGTCGCTACCAGGAGAGAGAGAGAAGAAAACACTCTGCGTGCGCTCTTGCATGGCCAGATTGGTTATATATTTTATCTAATCAGGATGGCTCCCACTGTTTTTATCAAATCTTCCTTCAAACCTTAAAAGGAAAGACTAGCCGGGATTAATTACACTCTACAAGTTCGCCAACCTTTCAGCCAGGCCAGTGTCGGTACTTTGAGGGAGGTTCCCCGTGCTTTCGCACGGACCTAATTACAGTAAACCTCGTTTTCCCAGAGGCGTAACCCGTTGACACCTTTCTAGACACCTATTTGATCGGCTAATTGTAAAGTGCAAAACTCTCCCAGGAGTAACAATTACTCGCAGTGGGTATCGGGATCCAACTATCACATAGAAGGTATGCAATCTCATTGCAAGTTTCAACACTTGAAACTCCCGATAAAGGTTTTTACCCCTAGCACCTATGACCTTAACTATGGTCAACAAATCATAAGTTCTAGTCAAGTTCTACCCGTCATTTCGTGATTAATTAGACCCACAAACATGACCCTTAACTAAGGTCAACAAAGTCACGCGACTGTCCTAACTAATCGCATCATATGCGGTGTAGGAAGACATCACTTAGCTACCGTACACTGTGCCTTGACTATGGTCAACAAACATAGCACGAATACTAAGTACTCTACTTCCTAAAATGACTGAGGGTTGCGAATGGTTTTTGTGAAAACCTTTAACGCTTTGAACTTGATCTCGTTGCGGAATCAAATGGTTTTTAAATGGAATGTTTTCGAGGCTTTTCTAGTTTTGCTAAAGGGGTCACTCCCGGTGAAGGGATCGTCGGCCCTTTCCTCGTCGAATGAGGTGCGGGATATATCATATATATCACTGTGCAAAGCAGAAACTATAGAAGCGATCAAAGACAAACCGAGGGTTGTAGCATCTGCCAGTTATTGCTAAAGGAGTCACTCCCGGTGAAGGGATCTCGGTCCTTTCCTCATCGAATAAGGTGCAGGATGTTCTATAATGAACACCGCGATGCAAAGCAAGAACTGTAGCTACCTGTTTTTATTTTGAAATTCGATTCCACAACATCAATTAGGTTTATTTTCTTTCATTAATCTCATTAATGAATATCCCATCATTTAAGTCCACCTAAACATCACAGATAAATATAACGTACGCTTATGCCATCCGCATTCGCCTCGATGTCCTGTCTGCACCGTTAGGTTAGGTAACTAACGGCAGAGTGGGGCAGGTCTAGCGCGGGTGTAAAACATAAGCAACGTCTATATAATATATCATATATACTATATATAATATCTGTCACAAAACATCACATGATCTCATCACAGATAAAACACAGCAGAAGAAACATATGAAATATTGGATATACTAGGACGTCCGTGTTTTCAATACGAGCCAGTATAAAACACGGATTCCACGGTCGTGATGAATAGCCAATCCCACACCCCTAGACCCCTACGAGAGCGGCAAGCAACCCTACCAATTCTACGGTTAGGAGACCCGGACTCGACTCCTCGAGTTGGTCTCCCACTGGACCCCAGAACCCGGTTACTTGTGCTCCCTTCCTTGGGTCTATCCTAGTGCAGAAAAGTAAATAATATACATCAACGGTGACAACTTCCGCAACCTGGAAGTGCCCCAATAAAAGAATATTACATACAAGTTTTTTACATGAATGAAAATGAAAAACACTCATCTCACATAAAAACCCCCCGGCTATTCAAACACGACGATCCAATATAACATATCCAGCAACACATAACATCACATGTCATCAACGTAAGCAAACATGCGTATCCCAATTGTCGTTGACATATAGCAACGAAACCGGCGATATCACATATTACACTTACGGTCACAGAAAAGAAAGTGTAAAACTACAACAGTTGGAATCCGCAACCACCTCAGACATCGCATGCCTGACCAAATGAATTCTTTAGACATCGCATGCCTAACAATTATAAACCCCGCATTTTAGTCTCATTATCGAAAACACTTTTCAATATCAAGTCGGGCAATTGATTGTTAGAGGTTCTGCGTGTTCAAGTTTAGTTTTAAATACCGCAATCAAGACGGTTTCGCTTGTAGCTAGCCGGTTGAGTACGGGTCGTCCGCAGGGAGATGGGAGTCTTTTTCTATGTGCTTTAACGAGTTAAGTCCGGTTTTTTCAGATTTTGTTTGTAGTTATCTAAGTGTTGAGTTGATATTTAAAGAGAGCATGTTAGGGTTAGGATTAGGTTAGTTTGAGTTAGGAGTCTCCACATCTTTCGTTGCCCCTCTTAATATCGGTGTTACGGTAATCGGCAACAACGGGGATTAGCACGACTAGGAAGGACTTTGCGAGTATAAGCTAGGCTTTCCAACGCATAAGTCTTCCTTTTGGTGCTTGTCCGTCCGTTCTTGGCTCTTAGCCATAACCTCCGGTTAATTCAACCACAACCGGTCTCACTACGGAATCACCGCTATCATGTAGGATAGGGTGCCGTAAGGAGTGGATTGTGGTTCAATTAACAGGAGTCTATTTAAGCTGTTGGGCAAGGAAAGAGTGAGAGAGATTTCCTTCTCTCAAACTTCCCTTATCCTACCCTAACAAGTATTAACTACTCACACATCATGATAAGGAAAAACAAAACAAAACAAAAGAGGAAGATAGAAAGAAGGAGATTAGAAGAATACGACTAACTATTTGCGACCTCACCTTGGCGAGGATCGAGCGTAAGTATCATTGTCGTATGAATGATAAAGAAAAAGAAAGAAGAAAGAAACAACAAGAAAATAACAACAACTACTTAACAATTAAAATTACAACATGTAAAGAAAGAGGAAGACAAGCATGATAATAAAATAATCTTCTTTATTTACCATTCCTCCCTCACAAAGCTCACTACAAGTTTAATGGAGAAGAGATGAGAAGAAGAAGAACATGTGAACTAAAACCTAGAAAAAGAAAATACAAGAATGGACCCTTTCCTTCACAAAGTTCTGGGCTATTTATAGGCCAAAAAATGAAAACCTAGGGCAACCACCAGAACACCTGTACAATGACCAAAATACCCCCCAAAACCCTGCGCATGCGGCGCCAGTACGGCCGCGGATCCGCGGCCTAGACCCCCCTTTGGCCGCGGATCCGTAGCCCTTTGGAGGAATTGGGGCTTCTGCTTTTTTGGGCTTTCCTGGTTTGCTGTGTACATTATTCTGGCATATGTATTTTATCAATTTGGCTCCACGATTTTTCCAGAATTTCTGTTGAGGGAAAGGTGGACTTTTTGTCAAGATTTGGCATGATTGCCTCGAGCTCCGCGTAGATCTCTTGGAACTTGTTGTTGCCATTGAGCCTTGTGCATGAAGGTGACATTGATTTGACATTTTGTCTTCCTAAACTGGTATCTGGCAACATACGGATGAAGAGCGGAGACCGTGTTTTATCTATGGTTGGCAGGGACCCGGATTTTGTCGTGTTTTTCATGAATTTCACCGTTTTTAGAACCGAGAACCTGTATCCTGCAATTGACTAGCAAACACGGCTCAAGAGTATCTACCGATATGCAATGTGATAAAAATTGGGCGGTATGAAAATGCAAAAATCTGATATGAACAAATACCCCCAAACTTATCATTTGCTCGTCCCGAGCAAAGTCCATTTATTCACAAAAAATTTCCTAACCTCACTTTCGCAGGGAACGCGATTGCACTGAGCATGTGCAACAAGCCGTTAAACCTCTAGGTGTCCTTAGTAGGAGGAGTGTTGTCTCCTGAGGGTTTTCAGCGGATACTACCCACAAAATCCGGTCAAGTTGGTTTTGTAAAATAACTAAGCTTCAAACCCTAAAGTTTTGTTGTAGAAAATAACAATTCTATAATCCTAAGTCTAGACCATCGAACCTTTATTTTTCACACCTCGCTTCTTATTTAACTACAGATTTTACATGTCTTTACATGCAGTGTAAATAGTGTCGTTAAGTTCCTGAAAGGTCGAATAAAGTCATCATGTCGCACAATAAAGCCCAGATAACAATTTAAAAAGGATCACATAAGTTTTATAAAGAGTTAAGCATTTTTCAAGTTTCGTTTTCCAGTAAGGTTTCAACTTCAGAATTTCTATCTTCCATAACAGGAAACTAAGTCGTATTTTTCACTCTACCTTTTTCTTGTTTTCATTTCATACACACCTCTGTGAACGTGCAATAGTCTTTATCATAGAATAAAACCTTCATATCTCCGCTAAAATTTTTATAAAAGCCTGTCTTTTATCAAGATTATTCTCACACAAAGAACCGTTAGGAATTTTAACTCGGAGAGAACACTTGCTTGACTTTGTTTTAAAACTGGACTTTCTAGGCTTCTTAGCGAGCTTTGGGCCAATGCACCCAAACCAGTTGGTTTTAGGGCATTAGGTGTAGAAACACCCCAGCGGACTTAATTACTCAAGTTACCCAGGTCCAAAAACAAAAGACAGTTTGGCGTGAAAATCAGATGATTTAATACGAACGGAGATATAACCGGCAGTTCAATTATTTTTTTGGATAAAAGACGTGTTTAGTGGGTTTGGTGTGTAATCATTCCAATTAAGTTTCCGATGGGTTATTTTTCAGACTTAGCTCCAATTACGGTATCAATAACATTCCTTCATATTCGCTTTACTTTATAAACTATTCTTGACATTACTTATTTCAGAACAAACCTATTTGATCCTCAGAAAATCATTTATCTGTTTAAAAGTTTAAACATGAAAGACTTGTCATCTAATTCCCAAAATCTTACGACACGTGTAGTGTGATGTAAAGACGTATATCAGCTATAGTTAACTTTAAAGGAGAGTTATCTTTCAGGTTTTCAAAATCCAAACATAAGATTTAGTTATTCCTATTTTTTCAAACAAAAACCGTCGAATGTTGAATCAGAGTTCTTTCACAAGCTAACTTGACAGAAAAGTTTTTTTATTTTTAGAAAATTTTCAAATTTTTTTATGGAATTTTATGGATTTTAATATGCAGATGCAAAATATACATATGAATGCGAAGGTAAGAAATGCGTACCGAGTGTACCCCTAAACTTAAACTGGACAGTGTCCTCACTGTCGTAGCATGAAGAGATCATATGAAGGGTCAAAATTGTCGGTTAGTGATACACAAATTTTTATTTGTTTTTGTTTTTAAAGAAAAGAAAAAGAATATACACAAATATATACAAAATGGTTTGTACATACCCCCAAACTTATTTGGAACAGTGTCCACTGTTCTTGGCTGGATAACCGAAGTTTGGAGGTAGGCAGAGGAAGATCATTCAGGGTAAACCGGCTCCTGCAAGAACAGGAGCTCCTCTGTTGGTTCGGCGCTAAGGTACGGTTTGCATCGGTGTCCGTTTACTTTGAAAAGTGAACCGTCCTTTGGATTTTCCAAATCCACAGCGCCCTGCGGATACACATTCCGCACAAAATACGGCCCTTTCCAGCGAGATCTGAGCTTTCCAGGATGGAAGTGAAGTCGGGTGTCGTAAAGCAATACCTGCTGACCAGGTACGAAGGTTTTGCGCAAAAGGTGTTTATCGTGAAACACCTTCGTTCGGTTCTTAACAACAACCGCGTTATCGTAACCCTCATCCCGAAGCTCGTTCAGTTCGTTCAACTGCAGCTTCCGATGGCTGCCCGCATCATCAAGAGACAGATTCAGCTCCTTTATCGCCCAAAATGCGCGATGCTCGATTTCGACAGGAAGGTGGCAGGCTTTTCCGTACACAAGCCGATAGGGAGACATGCCAAGGTCGGTCTTATAAGCGGTTCAAAATTCCCAAAGGGCATCAGTGAGTTTCAGAGACCAATCCTTACGGTTCTTGGAAACCGTCTTCTCCAGTATCTGCTTGATTTGCCGATTTGAAACTTCGGCCTGCCCGCAGGTTTGGGGGTGGTAGGGCGTAGAGAGCTTATGATTAATGGAGTATTTCCGCATCAAGGCCTCGAAAGTCCTATTGCAGAAATGACTTCCATTGTCGCTAATGATCGCTCGGGGGTGCCCAAACCGGGAGAAAATGTTTTCTTTAAGGAACCTAATGACAACCTTGTTGTCGTTAGTTCGGCTGGGCACAGCCTCGACCCATTTAGAGACGTAATCAACAGCTAGAAGGATGTACAAGTTCCCGAAAGAGCTGGGAAACGGCCCCATGAAATCTATCCCCCAAACATCGAAAATCTCCACAACCAAGATCGGTTGGAGCGGCATCTCATTCCTCCGGGATATCCGGCCCATGTGTTGGCACCGGGAGCAAGTCTTGCAATAGTCGTGAGCGTCTTTGAAAAGTTGTGGCCAGTAGAAACCACATTGCAAGATCTTCTCAGCTGTCTTTCTGGGCCCAAAATGCCCGCCACACGCTTGATCGTGGCAAAATGACAGCACACTCTTGAATTCCTCGTCAGGGACACACCGACGATAATCTGGTCGGGACAGTACTTGAACAAGTAAGGTTCGTCCCAGTAAAAGTGTTTTACTTGGGATAAGAAGCGAAGTCTGTCCTGACTCGACCATTCAGGTGGTAGTAATCCCGTGGCCAAATAGTTCACAATATCTGCGAACCAAGGTTCGCACGATACTGTCAAGAGCTGTTCATCCGGGAAAACGTCGTTGATCGGGATTGGAAGCGAAGGCGAAGAAGGAAGTCGTGAGAGATGGTCGGCAACTACGTTTTCACATCCTCGTTTGTCCTTAATGACAAGGTCAAACTCTTGAAGCAAGAGGATCCAACGTATTAACCAAGATTTGGCATCTTTCTTCGCAAAAAGATGGCGCAGAGCTGAAAGGTCCGTGTAGACAATGACTGGAGAGCCGATGAGATAGGGCCTGAACTTTTCTAAAGCAAATACAACAGCTAAGAATTCCTTCTCAGTTGTTGTATAGTTAAGTTGGGCGTCGTTCAGGGTTCGGCTCGCGTAATAGATTACGTGCGGCATCTTGTTGATGTGTTGTCCAAGGACAGCACCAATGGCAAAGTCGGATGCATCGCACATAATCTCAAATGGGTGCGTCCAGTCAGGTGAGGAAAGAACGGGAGCAGAAGTGAGTGAGCGTTTTAGTGACTCGAAGGCAGTCACACAGCTCGAGTTGAAGTCGAATGGTGTGTCCTTGGCCAGCAAAAGAGTCAAGGGCCTAGCAATCTTGCTAAAGTCCTTGATAAACCGTCTATAGAAACCGGCATGGCCAAGGAAGGCTCGGATATCTCTGACGCATCGGGGAGGAGGCAGATTGGAAATGACCTCAATCTTTGCTTTGTCAACCTCTATGCCATTTTGCGAGATGATATGTCCTAAGACATTACCTTCGCGCACCATGAAGTGGTTTCTCCCAGTTCAAAGTGAGATTCTTGTCCTTACATCGGGTAAGGACAGCGTCAAGATGCAGCAAACACTCGTTGAAGGAGTCGCCGAAGATGGAGAAGTCATCCATGAAAATCTCCAGAAATTTTTCCACCATGTCCGAGAAAATTCCCATCATACACCGCTGGAAGGTAGCGGGCGCATTGCATAACCCAAAGGGCATACGTCGATATGTAAACGTGCCGAAAGGACAAGTGAAAGTGGTCTTGTCCTGGTCTTTTTCGGCGATGAGAATTTGATTATAGCCAGAGTAGCCATCAAGAAAGCAGTAGTACTCGTGTCCGGCCAATCGTTCGAGCATCTGGTCAATGAAGGGTAGCGGAAAGTGGTCTTTCCGCGTTGCGGCGTTGAGTTTTCTGTAATCAATGCAAACTCGCCACCCAGTTTGGGTGCGAGTAGGGATTAACTCGTTTGCCTCGTTGGTTATGACCGTGATGCCCGACTTCTTGGGGACAACATGAATGGGGCTAACCCACTGGCTATCAGAGATAGGGTAAATGATACCACTATCTAGACATTTGACGATCTCCTTCTTCACAGCCTCCTTCATGACTGGATTAAGACGTCTTTGTGGATCCCGGGATGGTTTGGCATCATCCATCAGATGAATGTGATGCTCAACGATCAGGGGACTAATCCCCTTGATGTCCGCCATGGACCAGCCAAAAGCTTGTCTGTTGCTGTGCAAGACCGCGAGAAGGGCTTTCTCTTGCTCTGGAGCTAGAGAAGCCAAAATGATGACAGGGAGGGTCTCGTTCTCACCTAAGTAAGCATACTTAAGGTGAGACGGCAACGGCTTGAGTTCGAGCGTTGGAGGTGAAATGATGGAAGGCAAGACTGGTGCAAAGGTCTCGAACTCAAAGGACTCTAGCAAAGGTTCAAAGCGAGTGTAAGCAACCGAGTTGGATGGTTCAGGTAACTCATCCGGAAAGTCGAAGGATTCAAACTCGGGTTGTGCGCGGCTAAGATCGTTCAAGAATGTGAAACACTCGTATTCGTTGTCGGGCGCAGAAACAGCAGCAGGTTCGAAGAGAAACGCACTAGTGGTGTCAAGATTATCGTGTTCAAACAGAAACTCCTCGAATTCACACTCTTCTGGGGTGATCTCCTGGATCGAGTAGACGTCCAGTATATGAGCATTAGGTTCGGCGGGCTGATTCCCTAACCTAAAAATGTTGAGTTCAATCGTCATATTTCTAAAAGAGAGGTTCATCGAACCATTGCGACAATTGATCACAGCATTTGAGGTTGCGAGAAATGGGCGACCGAGTATCACCGGAATTTGATTCCGGGGGTTAGCTACAGGATGTGTATCTAATACAATGAAGTCAACGGGGAATATGAAGTCCCCGACTTTGATTAACACATCCTCTAGCTCACCCCTAGGATGGGTGATCGATCGGTCGGCCATTTGGAGAGTGCAGTGTGTGGGTTTCAGCTCTCCGACGCCTAATTGCTCGTATACTGAATACGGAAGCAGGTTAACACTGGCACCAAGATCTAATAGTGCGCGGTTGATGTTCTTATCCCCAATAGTAATTGAAATCGTAGGACAGCCAGGGTCCTTCCGTTTTTGTGGTAAAGATTGGGTAAGGGCATCACTCACAGCACTAGCCAAGAAAACTTTCTTGGGTACCTGAGACTTCCTCTTTTTCGTGCACAAGTCCTTTAAGATTTTCGCGTAGGACGGGACTTGTTGGACAGCATCTAAAAGAGGAATGTTAATGTTAACCTGCTTAAATAACTCCAGAATCTTCTCCATTTGAGGATTTTGTTTATTAGACCTCAACCGGTTTGGAAATGGAACATTTTGAAAATTGGTTGAGTCTAATGCTGGAGGAGGAGATTGTGGAGTTGGAACGGATCCCAGAATAGGTGTCTTCGTGGAGTGAGAAGTGGGTCCGTTCAGAGCAGAAGAAGAGGAAGGGGAGCCTTGTGAAGAACGGAGAATAGGCTCAGAAGACGAAGAAGAAGAAGAAGAAATAGAGGAAGAAGCAGCGGCCGGGGTGTCATCGTTGATTCGTTTGCCAATGTTGTTTTGCAGCATCCTTCCCGATCTCAGTGTGGTCATGGCACTCACATTATGGTTTTGTTGTTCAAGAGCAACATGTGCATTATGTGGGTGACCGGGATTTGGATGTGGCTGGGACGGGAGCTTCCCCTTCTCTCGCTCGCTTAAGGCCGCGTTTAGCTGTGCAATCTGGGCCTCGATGGTCTTGATGCTTTGCCCGTGTGCGGCAGTGTGTTGCACTAAAGATTGAATCGAAGACTGGATGTTGGCGGTGGATTGAGTCGATTGTTTAACAAACGCCTCCAGACTTCGCTCGAGCGAGGAAACCTTATCGTTGTTTGACGGAACAAAGTTGTTTGGTGGAAAAGAATTGTTGGGTGCAAAGTTGTTCGTCGGATTTTGGAAAGGTTGGGGTTGGAAGGGCTGCTGATACTGAGTTTGTTGTTGCGCTTGTTGTTGCGGTGGAGGGGCCCTTTGGAAATTGTTGCCCTGGAATTGATTTTGATTCTGATTCCAGGCGAAATTGGGGTGGTTCCTCCAACCGGGATTGTAGGTGGAAGAGTATGGATCATTCCTCGGTCTTTGCTGGAATGCAGCATTAACCTGATCCTGTCCTTGCGAGGGTGGATTGTAAGGACACTCTTCGGTCAAGTGGGAAGGATCGGAACAACAAGCGCAGATGGTACGAAGGGGGAGAACAGGGGCAGGGGCAGGAGAAGAAAATTTGCTTTCTATCGCTTCATGCTTTCTTGTTATTGCAGCCATTTCAGCTTTCATCGCAATAGAGACGTCAAGTTGGTGGATTCCTACCCTAGACTGACCGATAGAAGTGGAGGTAGAAGAAGAAGAAGTCGGTCTGGTGCTCTCCCACTGTAGCGTTTGCTCCGCAAGGTCGTCAAAGAACTGCCACGCTTCCTCGTCAGATTTCGATAGGAAGTGGCCCTGATAGATGGTTTCCAGCAACTGCTTCGTTGCTGGGTTCAGTCCCTCGTATAAGGTTTGGCAGATCTGCCATTTCTCTATACCGTGGTGAGGACACTGAACAAGAAGGTCTTTATATCGGTCAAAGCACTTCCAGAAGGGTTCAGAAGGAAGCTGGGAGAATTGGTTGATTTCATTTCGAATCCTTGCAGTTTTATGATTCGGATAAAATTTCTTTAGAAACGCTTTAACAAACTCGTCCCAGCTGGTGATTGAGTGGGAAGCGGTGCTATGCAGCCATTTTTCAGCAAGATCGCATAAAGTGAACGGAATGACCCGTAGACGTATAGCATCGTCCGACAGCTGGGTGGTTTTCATCATGGCACAGACGTTTTGAAATTTGTTGATGAAGATATAGGCATCTTCAGATTCAAGCCCATGAAAACGTGAAAGCATGTTGATGAAGTGGGGCTTAATTTCAAAGTTGTCCCCATTGGCCGGAGGAAGAGAAAGGCAGGTGGGAAGTGCAGAACAGGTGGGATAGAAACGATCCTGGAGCGCGATTCGCTGCGGCGCTACAACAGGCGGAGGTGGTGGAATATTGGTCTCCGTAGGAGGTGGAGCCAATCCAGCGGTGGTCAAAGAGATGTTCGGATTGAATCCCGACATCGCGGAAGAAGAGGTTGGTGAAGGTGAAGGTGAAGATGTATGAACTGAATTCCGGTCAACGTCGGAGTTGGCCGGCAAAGGAAGGGGTGAAAGAGGAGTGGACGGAGTATCGACTTCGGAGTCGATCGCGTAGTCGGTCGCGACTAACGTAACGCGGACTAGACGGACGCTAGTGTCCCGGGTCCAAGCGGACATACACTAAACGAGTTTAGTATAGTCAAAGCGGAGAAGGTGAGGGTAAGAAAACGTCAATGGAGAAAGGCGACAAAGGGCAAGTTTTTATAAAAGTTTTTGGTTTTTTCCTTTTTTTTTTACAGAAGTATGTACAGAAATACGGCTTAAGCAATCACAAACAAGATATGCACAATCACACCTAGATCTAGGGTAACCTAGGTCTAATAGACCTGCTCCTGAACTTGATTGTCGAAGTTAAACAGTGTCGAGAAACGGGCTTAAAAATACACTGATCACGAGGCCAGGTAAGTGCAGAGATAAGGGGAGGTTGTCCAACGCTTTCGCGAAGTTCCTTAATTAAATAACCCTTTCTCTTTCGGCGGTTGCGCCTTTAACACTTTCCTAGACACCCCGTAAACAATATACGGTTAAGCGAGGTTCTAAACACGGTTTATCTTCTCCTAATGAGCGCGAAGTCCTTAGGGCTGAAGTCTAGTATTTTTTAATTTACAATGGACAATGCATATGCTTTAGTGATTTGTGGGGTCCTGGGAAGGGTGATGAAATCCCCACCCAATCTGGATTGGTTTCAAGCCCCTTAAGTCCGTATTAAAGAATGCAAAGCGGTAACAAATCAACTGCAAACAATTTTTATTTGCGGCGCAAAGAATCCTGCACAAGAACAGTTTATTGGAAGGGGGAGAAGAATTTGCGCAAAGAAGGCTGCAGAAAACACAGTTTATTGGAGTTCAGAGGAGTGGGGAAGGAGAAAGGAGGACTTACAGAAAATTGGAGACCCTGACTGCACTGAATGGCCGCGGTTCCGCGGCCAAACACCTGCTTAGGCCGCGGATCCGCGGCTAGGTAGATGAATTGGAGCTCTGAAAAAATTTGGGTGTCCTCTGTTAGGTGTCCTCTGCTTGTTTGGATGTCCTGAATTTGAACTTACTCACTGTCTCTACTCCAGATTTTTACAGTAGACCGTTTGCTTGGTTTTGATCCGTCGCGGTGTAGCCACGAAATGTGGGTCTATCTTCCCACGTCTTTGGCACTGTACTTGAACTCCGTATTATCCGACGTCTTTAGCGCCGATCTTGAACTTCGTATTTTCCTGCACACTTGCACAAAAACTAATCAAGAATAACAAGATGGTTTTTTACAATGTGTATATTTTTTTTTTTTGTGGTTTTTCGGTTGTTTTTATATTCACAAATTAACCCGAAATTACACAAGGAAATAAACTACCGTCTCCCCGGCAACGGCGCCATTTGATTGTTAGAGGTTCTGCGTGTTCAAGTTTAGTTTTAAATACCGCAATCAAGACGGTTTCGCCTGTAGCTAGCCGGTTGAGTACGGGTCGTCCGCAGGGAGATGGGAGTCTTTTTCTATGTGCTTTAACGAGTTAAGTCCGGTTTTTTCAGATTTTGTTTGTAGTTATCTAAGTGTTGAGTTGATATTTAAAGAGAGCATGTTAGGGTTAGGATTAGGTTAGTTTGAGTTAGGAGTCTCCACATCTTTCGTTGCCCCTCTTAATATCGGTGTTACGGTAATCGGCAACAACGGGGATTAGCACGACTAGGAAGGACTTTGCGAGTATAAGCTAGGCTTTCCAACGCATAAGTCTTCCTTTTGGTACTTGTCCGTCCGTTCTTGGCTCTTAGCCATAACCTCCGGTTAATTCAACCACAACCGGTCTCACTACGGAATCACCGCTATCATGTAGGATAGGGTGCCGTAAGGAGCGGATTGTGGTTCAATTAACAGGAGTCGATTTAAGCTGTTGGGCAAGGAAAGAGTGAGAGAGATTTCCTTCTCTCAAACTTCCCTTATCCTACCCTAACAAGTATTAACTACTCACACATCATGATAAGGAAAAACAAAACAAAACAAAAGAGGAAGATAGAAAGAAGGAGATTAGAAGAATACGACTAACTATTTGCGACCTCACCTTGGCGAGGATCGAGCGTAAGTATCATTGTCGTATGAATGATAAAGAAAAAGAGAGAAGAAAGAAACAACAAGAAAATAACAACAACTACTTAACAATTAAAATTACAACAAGTAAAGAAAGAGCAAGACAAGCATGATAATAAAATGATCTTCTTTATTTACCATTCCTCCCTCACAAAGCTCACTACAAGTTTAATGGAGAAGAGATGAGAAGAAGAAGAACATGTGAACTAAAACCTAGAAAAAGAAAATACAAGAATGGACCCTTTCCTTCACAAAGTTCTGGGCTATTTATAGGCCAAAAAATGAAAACCTAGGGCAACCACCAGAACACCTGTACAATGACCAAAATACCCCCCAAAACCCTGCGCATGCGGCGCCAGTACGGCCGCGGATCCGCGGCCTAGACCCCCCTTTGGCCGCGGATCCGCGGCCCTTCGGAGGAATTGGGGCTTCTGCTTTTTTGTGCTTTCCTGGTTTGCTGTGTACATTATTCTGGCATATGTATTTTATCAATTTGGCTCCACGATTTTTCCAGAATTTCTGTTGAGGGAAAGGTGGACTTTTTGTCAAGATTTGGCATGATTGCCTCGAGCTCCGCGTAGATCTCTTGGAACTTGTTGTTGCCATTGAGCCTTGTGCATGAAGGTGACATTGATTTGACATTTTGTCTTCCTAAACTGGTATCTGGCAACATACGGATGAAGAGCGGAGACCGTGTTTTATCTGTGGTTGGCAGGGACCCGGATTTTGTCGTGTTTTTCATGAATTTCACCGTTTTTAGAACCGAGAACCTGTATCCTGCAATTGACTAGCAAACACGGCTCAAGAGTATCTACCGATATGCAATGTGATAAAAATTGGGCGGTATGAAAATTCAAAAATCTGATATGAACAGCAATTCAACAAGATTCCCGAAAGACTGATCGAATGCTCGTCGCAAACTTTAGTAGGCGGCCGCACCCCCGACGCCGTCGACAAAGTGCACCAAGGCGGAACACCGCTGCCGCGAGCACCCGAACGGATGCTTTCGGCGACGGGGTTCTCCTACAGTCACTTGGTCGGGGCTATGGAGTGAGGCTGTCTATTAAGTTTACCCGGCGAGTATCCGCGTACGCTACGTGATTGCTACGGACTTTTGATCACATCAAAATTCCGTGGCAACCGATCAAGTGAGACTAAACTGCTACGTTTATAATATTCATTCCGTATCTTATAACAATTTGTGAATTCCAATTATTGTATCACATTCCGGATAAATAGAAAATGCTAAACTTTTCGATCGAACAATCGAATACCCAAGTTTTCCCGATACAGCTCAACACATGAAATAAGTCTAACAACATTCAGTTCGTGCCTCAGTACCAACGGTCCAGCCGTAGAAGGGGCAAGCCAACGCCTCACATGTGGCACGCCATACTGCCCCAAACTCGAAGGTTCAAAGGGCAGTTCAAGACGGTCACATAATCGAGTTAAGGTTTGTTGTCTTCTAGAGGGTCCATCGCGTTACTTGCACTACTTAGAACGTCGTTAAACTACGGAAAAATCCAACAATTGGAAATTTCCCGGCAGGGGAAAAAGTGGGTATTTATATCCGGTCGAACTTTTTAACATATTCTAAGATTTATCCGGAAAAACACACCGACAAAATTAGACAATCCGATCGATACACTGAGTTCCCAATACAACCCAGAAAATAAAACTCTGAAATAAATATTAAAATATTCCCAGAAAAACCAGCACTGCATACTAAGAATTACTGTGCACATTTCATCAAATAAAGATATATTATGGTCGCGGATCCGCCGCATAAGCCATGCTTATGCGGCGGAAACGCGGCTCTTTGATGGATACAGGAGGTCGAATTTCACAGTAAGTCTTAGATCTTCCTGCTGATTTTTCTGAATATTTTTAATTCACAAAAAACCACGAATTTCAAAAAAGTCCAGAGAGCATGTTAAAATCGGGGTTTCGGGTCGATCGGACTTCTAACTCCGTCGGGACTTCGCCTAAGGCTCTAGCTAAGCTCTGATACCACTGTAGGGTTCCTAGGCACTCTAATTGAGTCTCACAAGTGATCAAACATGCACAAATCAAATTTTACGGGTGCCTACAAACCCTAATACGGATCGTTAACTAGATATATAGGCGAAGCAAGCATGTAATCGAATTAAATGCTAGGGGAAAGTGACTACAACCTTTGTAGATCCGGTCCACCACTTCCTAAGCTCCGCGATGATCTCCCTCCGCTGTCCAAATCGAACCCTTGACTCTAGCATTGGCATCATCGAAGAATGGGCGGGCTTGATCGTCGGTTCGATGCCGAAGATGATCTACGTCGAGGCATCACAAGAACAAGCTCCAACTTCACCAAGCCTTGAAAACTTGTGAAGGAAACACCCTATACTACTTGGCAAGAGGTAGAGGATGAAGAAATATGAATTGGGTAGACTTTAGTTTTGGATTTCCCACACTTTTTCATCAATCACCATTGATGTAGCAAGCTTTTTCTCATGTTGAAGAAGAAGAAGATGAAGAAAAAGAATATGATAAGTATTATGTAAATGATAAATAAATCAATACTTATCATTTACTAACCCTTGGTTAGTTGTAGAGAATGGACCATGGTTAATTTGAATGGTTAGGGTTAAGGATGAGACAAGAATGGTGACTTGGTCAAAGTTTCAAGAAACTTCAACTAAAAACAAAACTAGCAACCATTCTTTTTCTCTTATCATTTCCTTTTTCCAAAATAAACAAAAAGAATAAATAAATGAATAAGTAAATAAAATGAAACCCTAATCATAAACTTAACCATGGTCTAATTCTTTACACTAACCCTAGCTTGCATGTATCATCAAACATGATACAATCATGTGCACAAAATATATCACATATGCAATGTGCACAAACCAAGTGAGTAAATCCATTTAAAGTGAACCAATACTAGTTAATGCAAAGTAATATATCAAATATATAATTATACATTAAATCATTAAATCAACACTTGATTCAATAATCCGGTCATGTCGCATATAACCGGCTAGTATCCAATGTATCGGCTTATCGAATCAATCCTTGATTCGATAACTAGGTTATATCGCATACAACCATTCGACACATTCATCGCGAGAATGAAATACGGTATCACATACACGCATTATTCTCGGTCCCGCACATATCTCATATGCGCTCCTATTTCGTTTCGCTTGAGCCAGGAAACCTCTGTGTAGGACTCTAAAGACTCGTCAATACGCCGGTAGCGGATGATGATCATATCAAGCACCCACAAGCCGCAAGCGGTCTGCTAAACGTAACGGCCACCCGGGTATTGAGCGATCAGAAGATCGACGAGCAAGCCCGCTCACACTCCTGTGAATCCAACCAGTAACACTTACCGTACAGTCCGGTCTGTTCGTCTGATATGTCGCATATCTCGCCTAGGGGTGGTAAACGTCAGACCCCAGTAGCTCGATAAGTCATGCCGACTTGAGGTCCATAACATTCGTGAAACTACTGATAACTCTTACCAGTATATCACAGCAACCCTGGCCAGGGATTTCCTGTTATGGCCAGTCGTGCATTGCGTAACATCAACCCCTAATACCGGGAGAGACGAATTCCCTCCTATCGCTCATTGCCTCCATGTGAATCGGGACTGTACCCAAAAACCACCTGTTTGCACGACTCAGTAGAGCCGTGGTAGGGTGGAAATCAAAGCACAGTGGGAGACACACAAGACTCTATGACGATCTTGGGTCAACAGACTAAGCTGTACCAGTGTCACCTGAGAACTGCCATCTGACGTGAGGTATAATACCATCTGGGAGTTCTCGGCGAGTCCGTTCAGTGTACCCAGTCTCTACTGAGCACCCGCATACCATCTCCGATGTCAAACACCAATGGATATGGGATCATCCATCGCCTATCGTATGGGTCGAGAAGATATACGCTAGTCTACTCTGGAATATCGATGCCCCGTCTCGATATTCCCTCGACTAGGAACATTTCAAGGATGTACTCATGGACTATCCAGGCCCCGCTAGTATGATCTGCATCATAGTCCTGGAAGTCGAGTACACATCCTAAGGGCTTTATCAACATGTAACAGAGAGACGAAAAGTATACACGTTAAGATAAAGAGCAACCAGATAGCGTACTATCATGTCGAGCAAGAAAGTCCTTCCTATATATGTCCCAGCATCCACTACACTATGCATCCAATGTACAGTAATGGCCTCTAGGGCATACATATAACTAACAACAAACACTCCTTGACGAGAGACTCCTGATCCGCGTCGACCTGCAGAGCCACCAGCGCCTCCGTGGGAATCATCGACTCGTCTCAAACCCCAAGGAAACAAATAATCCTTGGCGCTCGGGAAACAAATAATCCCTAGCAAATCCCTCGACTCACGGATACAAACACTCCTTGACGAGAGACTCCTGATCCGCGTCGACCTGCAGAGCCACCAGCGCCTCCGTGGGAATCCTCGGCTCGTCTCAAACCCCAAGGAAACAAATAATCCTTGGCGCTCGGGAAACAAATAATCCCTAGCAAATCCCTCGACTCACGGATACAAACACTCCTTGACGAGAGACTCCTGATCCGCGTCGACCCGCAGAGCCACCAGAGCCCCCGTGGGAACCCTCGACTCGCTTCAAACCCCAAGGAAACAAATAATCCTTGGCGCTTGGGAAACAAATAATCCCTAGCAAACTCCTCGACTCACGGATACAAACACTCCTTGACGAGAGCTTCCTGATCCGCGTCGACCCGCAGAGCCACCAGTGCCCCCGTGGGAATTCTCGACTCGTTTCAAACCCCAAGGAAACAAATAATCCTTGGCGCTTGGGAAACAAATAATCCCTAGCAAACTCCTCGACTCATGGATACAAACACTCCGTGACGAGAGCTTTTTAACTCATGTCAACTGTTCCGCTACAACTGCAAACAAATCCCCGATTCGTCCCACCTTGCAAGATAAAGTCTCGGGCAGCAAGGATTAAAAAAATTGCTTCCTGAACAATGGGGCCCTGCAAGTCAATCCAAAATGGTCTCTTGCATACTATCCACGGGTCTTACTCTCCAAAGTCGAATTTCGACGAGGAGGGAAACAACCGCTTACGAATCCTCTCGACTCGTAAGAGGGAAAATTCTCTTATAGGATCCTTACGACTTATAAGAGAAAACCACACTTAGGAATCCTCATGATTCCTAAGGAGAAAATCCGCCTATGAGATCCTCTCGATCCGTAGGGAGAAAAGCCTCTATGAGACCCTCATGGCTCATAGAGTTGAAAAATCTTAGGCAGCAGACCAGGACCCGCGGCCTAAGCCATCGCTATTTCCTAAGGAAGTCGGAATACTCGTTTTAGACATCCATCAACCATGGTTATTAAGACAGCCTGCTGACAAAAAAAAGAGAAGAAGATGACAGAAAGAATATCCGGTCTACATTTGATCTGGCGTGCGTAACGCATTCATTTATGCATTGGCAGAAGACTCAGGACGAGAAATAAGACAAGCTGAAATAGAAAAGGGAAGGGTTTCCATTCATACTGCTAAAAAAAAAATAAAAATAAAAAATTTCTTTTACAAGCATAAGAAACATTATTCAAATTATTACAACGGTATAACCTCAGATCCGGGGCACGGATTGAGGAAATCAAAAGCAAGGCCATCCAGAGTTCTTCTGGCCTTTCTAATTATTCTTATGCGCAGTCTTTCTCGCTCCTCTGTATCGAGATCATCGGCGAGCCCTCCTGGCCTTTGATAAGCAGCAACTATCATCGTCTGCTGAAACACTTGATGCAGGGTGTCAACGAGATCGTTCCGTCGTTTCTTCGAGATCAGCCCTGTCAGGTGCACTGAATGCATCATCCAGCGCATTGAGTGGTAGGGCCTCGTGAAGACCCGGAAGTGCCCTCCATATTGCTCCCAGCACGACTTTCAAAAGAGCCGAACGCCGAGGCAACAGCCAACCACCGCTTGCGTTCAGACGACCCATGACTTTGGCACATTCAGCGTCTGTAAACTCCTGGTTTTGTTGACGACCCTGAGCGCGGATATCGTCGTAGGTAATGAACTCGTGCAAACTGTATAGATGCACCGCCGCCATTATGCCTGGAGGAAATATTGCAGGAAGATCAGCAATAGAAAAGCAATAATATACATGGAGGACTAAATTCCTAGAAAGAAAAATTATGTTCAAGGATAAAGTCCCTTGGACGAAAGCTCTGCTGGTTAAGATTGATCCAAGAATCGATTTTACCTAAAGTTTTCCTAAAAACTTTGAAAAAAGGGGGAGGAGCAAGGCACCGGAGTTCTTGAATGCAAGAACAAGGCTCTGAAGTCTT
Organism: Agapanthus africanus; assembly: GCA_030015575.1. NCBI lineage: Eukaryota > Viridiplantae > Streptophyta > Magnoliopsida > Asparagales > Amaryllidaceae > Agapanthus > Agapanthus africanus. Next base: position 475,795,775 of record JASDDO010000001.1, on the reverse strand, counting down.
CGAAAATAGAAATCTGAAAGATGATAAGTATCTGGAAGGGACCAGAGGTCCTATTTATAGGCATCAAGTGCCTCTTCGACTTCCAAGAGTTGTCACGGTGGTTTACCCTAATCGGAGCGAACCTCTGTTCAGATTCCGAGGCGGGAGATGAAGCAACGCTTCGTCCTTCCCCGATCAGAGCAAAGCTCTGTCTTGAAGAAGCGACGCTTTAGCACGGAAGCGCTAGTGCAGTTGCGTTGCGCTGCGCGCTACACGCCACGTGTCCTGCCAAATCTTTCAGAAAATGGATTTCTTCAACAAATTGAACTTGCTTCTTAATCTGCAAGATGAGGTCTCAGGCAGTAAGGATTGAAAAGCTTGCTTCTTGAGCAATGGGGCCCTGCAAGTCAATCCAAAATGGTCTCTTGCATACTATTCACGGGTCTCACTCTCCGAAGTCGAATTTCGACAAGAAGGGAAATAACCGCTTACAAATCCTCCCGACTCGTAAGAGGGAAAATTCTCTTATAGGATCCTTACGACTTATAAGAGAAAACCACACTTAGGAATCCTCACGATTCGATTCCTAAGGAGGGAATCCACCTATGAGATCCTCTCGATCCGTAGGGAGAAAAATCTCTATGAGACCCTCACGGCTCATAGAATTGAAAAGTCTTAGGCAGCAGATCTGAACCTGCGGCCTAAGCCATCGCTATCTCTTGGAAAAATTAAGTTGTCTGCCAATCTGGTTCATCGACAACATCATGATGTAAAGGAAGAAAACAAAAGAGCATACAAGATATTGCAAAAGAAAGTATGTATCTTTATTCATTGACCTCAATCAAATACATGGTGAATCATACAAAAGAGCAAAGAACGGATACATGTTACTCAGAAAAGAAAAGTTTTACAAATACATTGATACAAAGGCAGCTATTGGGAAGGAAGCGTCTTAAGTAGCTCTATCAGTTGTTCGTACACTTCCTTCCATGCCTTTTCCCGATTGGATACCACTGCCAACTCCGCCTCCACCTGGGCCCGTTGCTGTGCGACGGATGCAAGCTGATCCCTGACGGCTTGGTGAGCAGCTTCACGGCCTGGAGTGTCATGCTCGGCGACATCAAGGGTCCGCTTTAGTCTCAGCCCATTCGATATGCGCTCCAGAAGACCCTCGAAGACGGTCTTTACCTCAGCGGCGTTCGCCTCAACTTCGGCACGCAAGCGAGCAGTTCTGCTTGAAGAATCTTGGCACTCCTTCAGCCTCAAAGCCACTTCTTGTTCCAGACGACGGAAATGGGAAGCGCTTTGCTCGAGCCATGCTCCCGGTTGAGTGCTCAAGGCCAAATTTTCGGGGGACAGGCGCATTGACTCCAGCTGATGAAGGCGAGCCTCGATCTCCCGACAATAGTTAACCCAGGAGGCGACAATGCCCTCGTCATGGAAGGTGGCTAATATCGCCAACATCGGGTTAACCGTCGTGGCGAAGTCTTCAACAGATACAGGAGCCTCGATGTCGAGTTCCTCGATGTATTCGCTCAGCATGCGCAAACTATTCGCGGCACCTTTTGAGGACGGACGTCGCTGGGAAGGGCCGCCCGGTATTGTAATGCGAGACTCGAAAGGCACCGAGACTGGAACGACAGCTGGAAAAAGACGAAATGCGATTAGATGTTGGTTCAATAGATATGAAGGAAGTCATTGATAAGATAGTTTACTATACCGATGGAGACAGGTGGCAAGGCCGGAAGGGCTGGCGGCGCAGCCGATCTTTCTGCTCCCCCTTCGATTTGCAGCACTGCAGTCAGAACAAGAGAGAGTTAGAAATAATTCTACCACTGAAAAGACAAAGCTACCAATCGGGAACGGTACTCACCAGCGCCACCAGAGGGAGAGGCGAATTCAGATGGGAAAGAGAAGTGTGGGAGCAACACTTGATAGAGATGATCAAAAAGCACTCCTGGAAGATACAACAATGTGACTTTAGTACACAAATTATACATCTGGAAGATAAGATTAACAAATTGCAAACACATACCTTCCAACATCTTCGAGGGTATGAGAGAAGGCTGAGAGGTGACCACCGCCAAAGCAGTCGTTGAAGGCACTCCCTCGAGCGGTGGGGCATCGGCACTAGCTGCACCTGCATTATGAAAAGGTGAACTTGTCAGAAAAGGTTGTAAAGTAAAGAAAAGCAGCCATTTAGGGTTTACCTGAGGAGCTCCCGGCTGAAACGGAGGCGATTCCCTCCTCTACCGACATGAGACCACCGCCCGTGGCCTCATCACCCGACTCGATGGAGACCGTCGTCGTGCTAGCAAGACCTGGGGACGGCGGAGGGCCATAGACGGGAAGGGCTATGATTGGAGTATTGCCAGATTCTAGAGAGAGAGCGGTTGGCTCGTCCTCGGGAATCACGGCCACCTCACCCACTACTCTCTCAGGTTCAATAGCTGCGATTGTATCGTCTACCGTCGCCAGGGGACCGCCGACCTCGAGCGCCTCAGCCGCCACCACCCTGGACTCATCATCTGCCGCCGCTTCAGGTTCGGCATCAATGACCTTCTCGGCGGTAGGCCCCTCGACCTCCACTTCAGGCTCCATGGCCTCAACGATATTACCCACTGTCGGCTCGAGTTCGGCAGGCATCGCCTCCTCCGTTCCCCTAGGATCGACGGCTTCCGCCTCTCCCTCGATCGGACTTGGCCCTGCAAAGATAAGAGATATAAAAACCAATAACATTAAAATCCTTATAACAAAAACTCTGAGAGAAATATTACCTGAAGCGGATTTACCGTTTGTGCTCCGAACTGCTCGCGCCACCTCTCTGCGGGCAGTGGATAGGGCGACAGGGGCCTCTTCGGAGGGAGTATCAGCTCGAGGGGCGGTGCTGGGGCCCGCTTCCATAGCCAAGGCAGCCCTGCGCGCCTTCGCCTCACGCCTCAACCGCTTCCTCTCCTCCCGAGCGGTCATGAGGGACCTCTGTGACGCCTCCTTCAAGGCATCATCGTCTTCATTCAGGGATGCCTCCAGAGCCTTTAAGGCATCTCTCATCGGCTCTCCAAGGCGAACCTCCTGCGGTGGCCCAGAAGAAGCAGGAACGTCGGCATCTGGTACAACATCTGCATCGCTAGGAGGGAACGGCGTTGAGATTCCTGTAATTAAAAGGGAAGGGTTAGATCGACCATAACACAAGGAAAATGAAAAACTTGATGAGTTGAAACTTACTAAGGCCCATAGATGCCCTGAGACGTTCCTCCTCCTGAAAAGTCCTCAGAGAAGCAGCAATGGCTTCTTCATCAGTGATGCCTGTTGAAAGAAAAGAAAGAAAAGCGTTAGTCAAAAATAATGAAGAGGATATGTTGCAATAAAGAAAAGGCGACTAGTAGTTACCTGATTGCGCGAGCTTAGCCAGCCACGCGTCACGCTTCACCAACCATGCCGAAGCTCTGAGAGCAGCCTCCAAGTCTGTATCGTCCGGCAGCGGCATCACCAACCCTGCGTTAGTCCCATATTCGAGCAGACCTTCAGCATGAGGGGCATGGGGTTCCTGGCCGAACACGACATCCGCAGCGTAGAGCGACTTCTTCTTTTTCTTTTGACCCCCGACCCTAGGCTCGCGGGGATCGACTTCCGCTTAGCAGCCGCTTTGGGACGACGAGTCCCGATGTCTGCACCCACGCCAGACTCTGGCGAGGGTACAACCACTGCCTCCACTGGAGCACAGGGTGCGGGAGGTGCGTCTGTGATATCAGGGAGCGGCAGCTCACGTGGAGGACTTTGCGCACGTGATGGTCTACCCCCAGCATCTTTTAGAGGAGGAACCACCAGGATCCTTGGCGCTAAGGGAGCGTTACGATTGGTACTGGGGGGTACTTCTTTACGGTCGATCAACACTCGCCTCTCTTCCTTTATAACAGCCCCCGTCGCATGATTGTACCACTCTTTATATACATTAAGGAGTCATGGAGCACAGGCCGGCGTGCTAATGAAAAAACGAGAACCCGTGTTCAGGCGCATGAAGTGGTGTAACGCGTTCTCCATCCCTTCTTCATTTACAGCAGGTTCCAGTAAGAAAGCATCTAAGGGTACCCTTTGATCGTAACCCAGTTGTCGGGCAAAACGATGCGGGTTATATCTCATAAAGACTGCTGCACCGCCCTGCCTGAAGACTAGGAAACCCGGTCTAATAGAATACAAATGGAGGATCTCCCGGGCCGTCAACACTGAAGCTCCATCCTTGAAGGAGTCCTGTAATGGTCGCACCGCAGTGGTGGACGCTTTCCCAATGGTTAATACCTTATCAATAAAGGACATCCCGACTCCAACGGTGTGAGGGCGAAGCAGTAAACCCCTGGCGTCCCGTGGTGAAGGGGTCACGATTGATGAGCCAATCAGATGTAAAATGCGAGGAAAACCGCACTTGTCAAAGAATGAAGGCCTTTTATGCATACCAAAGACACCCGCCGTGTGTAGCTCGAGCCACGATGCAAAGTAGTGCATCGGGAAGACCACGTGCAGTACTCCGGGCTCGTTGGCATCCGCTGCTCGGCTGAGGCCATGATATAGGTGCGCCAGGCCGGCAATCCCCACGGCCACTTTTACCCCAATGACCATGCGGTGGGCTGGATAAAAGACAGAGGGCCGCATGCGATGAGAATGCATTGGGATCGCGAACCAACTCAGCCACAGCCCGAGAAATCCTAAGAAAAAGGCCTCCTCATCTATCCCAGGGACTGCAATTTCCGCGAAAGATATGGTAGGGAAGTCTGGGAGGAAGAAAGCCTTTTGGTCTATCTCCTTCATCGGCAGGTTAGCGAAACCTAGACCAAAAGGATCATCCAGAATAGCAGATTTGACGGCTCCTGGCGAAATGACGCTCGGACGGAGGAAGCGAGCAATGAAGTCCTCAAAATTAACTCCTCGGCTCCCGTGTTCGATGAAAAGGGACTCGTAGATGTTCAACACCTTGATCAGGCTCGGGAATTGGTGTTGAACGGCATTTTCCGGCGTAATCCCCCTTACCATCGGCTTAGCACCGAAGACGTACTCATCTGTCGGGAGCAGCTCTTCATAGTGTTCCCCCATGACCGGTAGGCCGGATACCTCCGCGAATTCCTCCAAAGAAATGGACACTTCCCGATCCATGGCAAGGAAAGTGTGGGTGGGAATATTCCATTGCTCCAAGAAAGCCTTGAACCACCAGGTGGGGAGCGTAGGATATTGGAAGAGAGAGACGTAGACCGCGGTGTACAGTCCTAGTCTTATCAACCGCGACTTCCTCGTCGACAGGATGTACCGGGCCCACGGCAGATAGCCAATTGGGTGGCGGGGAATCAAACCAAGGTTATATGATTGCCCCCAGGGTCGTGCTTCTCCCTGACAGATACGGCGTCCTAGGATATCCAAAACCATAGGACGCTGAACCGGAACCGCATCCATAGTGGGATGAAGAAAGTTGTTCGCGGTCCAGTCTATCATCTCCACGGCATACTGCACTGAAGGTGGGTTAGCGTAGTGAATTGCCGTGATAGGTTCTGACGGCACCGCGCAGGTGAAGTTGGGTCGACCCATAATAATCTGGTTATACCAAGACCCCCAAAGGTGGAGTTTCTTATACTCAGGGTCATACTCTCTAATCATGGTTAGGGCTTCACGGTCCAAGGGCGCCTCGGGAAATCCCTCCTCCGAGCGGACGAACGGGAATGAAGTGTCTTCAGACATGATCGCTGCAAAAGAACAATGTAGCCGTTAGTGTTGTAATCCCAACGTTTGGCATTGAAAAAAGAAAATGCATTAATTAAATAAAAATCAAAATTAATTAATTACACCGCACCACAGTGCAGTGAGTAGGAGACCAAAGAGGGACCCACAAAATCTAAATGACAATACGTCAGTTAATAAGACAAACTCATCATTGGATGAGATTGTCAGTTGGTCCCCGGGGAGACATTCCCATTTTAAAAAGGGGGGAAGAATCCCTAGAGACAAAGAGAAAATCTCCTCTTTCAGAGCAAAGCTCTGTCACAGAATGACACTTGTCAAATTCTGGTCTCAAAAGAATAAAATTCTATAAAAAGAACTTAGCTCTGTAATTTCCCATCAAAGAGAAAATTTTTGAAAAGAAATTTAAAATTAAAATTTCTGGAATCCCGAAAAATCCATGAAAACTTATAAAAGAAAAAAATTTCTTCATTTTTCGGATCTAAAAGATTTACATTTGATTCAAGAGCAAAGCTCTGTTCATGGGTTAGAACCCATGAATAGGGTCTCTGTAGATCCATAAGTTTTTAGAGCAAAGCTCTATTTATGAAACCCCAATGGAGATTTCTTTAGATCAAAAGATCTGTGAGAGCAAAGCTCTATTGGTTAATTAATATTAATTTCACTTGAAAATAATTTTACCTAAAATCTTCTGACTTGGAGAATGAGAGCAAAGCTCTAGGGTTCTGGAAACGAGAGCAAAGCTCTGGAGTTCTAAGCAAGAGCAGAGCTCTGGAAATCAAAAATCTTGAAATGATAAGATTTTTTCTAAGGGCCAGAGGCCCTATTTATAAGGCACTTGCGCCTCTTGAGCTCACCCCTTGATCCAACGGTCAGGGGGTTGCCACCGCTGCACTCACGTGCGCGCCACGTGAGCGCAACGGTGGGGGGGCATTTGTTTCGCCCAATCAGAGCAAAGCTCTGTTCAAATTCAAAATGCAAAGTTTTTGAAGCAACGCTTCAAGTCTCGAGCACAACGCGCCGCGTGTCAGGCGCTAATACGTCAACGCAGCGCCTAAGAAGGCGCGCCCAATCAGAGCAAGGCTCTGTTTAAAGGAAGCAACGCTTCAGTTGCACGGGCACTGCGCTGCGCGACACGTGTCAGCGCAGATGCGCTAGCGCAGTTGCGCAGGCACTGCGTTGCGCGACACGTGTCAGCGCAGATGCGCTAGTACAAATGCGCTAGTGCGCTAGCGCAGTTACGCTGCGCTGTGCGCTGCGCGACACGTGTCAGCGCAGATGTGCTAGCGCAGTCGCGCTGCGCTGTGCGCTGCGCGACAGGAATGGTTTAAATGCCAAAGGCAATTTATCCATGCAAAGTTACGTGTACTTGATAATAACGAATTAAAATCATACGATGCACAAGCACAACAGAGAGCTAAAATGAAAGAACTCTTATTTATTCTTATTGTTATTACATTTAAAAAAGATCGCCGAATACGGGATCAGAAAGACAAGGGTTCACAAAAAGGAAAAGAAAATTATTCAGCTCCCTCTCCGCCTTCTCCATCACGTCGAAGCGGCGATCTTCCCGAGGGGTAGCCATCCAACGGTCAATGCCGCATTCCTGGGAAAAAGTGGCGATGACAACCCGACGGGCCCGTATCTGGCTCAGTAAGTAGAAGGAGAAGTCCCTCAGGGCTTTGGTGATCAAGAGCGCTTCGAAAAAGCTCTCGAACTTATCCTCGGCCACATCAAGTACTGCCGAGGACATCTCCACCGGAAGAGGGGGAATGTCGGCAAGCACCGAGGCAAGGATCATCCGAAGCCAAATAGAATTCGGAGGCAAAGGAGACCCCACATGAGTCGAAAGCTCGTACATAGCGGCATCGCATTGTTCATCTGAAAGAGAGGAGTCTACGAAGCGCGCAGCGAAGCGGGGAACAATGTCCCGAATCGGCACCTCCCATGGTTGTCGGCGGGAATGAGGGCGATTGCAAGCCATGATTGAAGAAGTTCTCTAAAAATGAGAGACGAAAAGGCTCAGCCTCGAATTATATATATAGACCCAGGCGCAGAAGATTCTGTGCGTAATGAAATCATTTCCAAGGCCCGGAAAATTAGAATTTCGGGAATACAAGTTTGACTTGAAAAGAGGAGATGAAAAGATATCTCAGGAGAAGCAACGCTTCCGATTCTCCCAAAATTCAAACTTTAATAAATGAAGCAACGCTTCAGATCCTCTGCGCTGAGCGCAACGCGCCACGTGTCAGGCGCAGATGTATCAGCGCTGCGCCCAAGAGGGCACGCCCTATCAGAGCAAAGCTCTGTTTAAGGGAAGCAACGCTTCGGTTGCGCATGCACTGCGCTACGCGACGCGTGTCAGCGCAGATGCGCTTGCGCTGTTGCGCTGCGCTCTGCGCTGCGCGACACGTGTCAGCGCAGATGCGCTCACGCAGTTGCGCTGTGCGCTGCGCGACACGTGTCAGCGCAGATGCGCTATCGCAGTTGCGCTGCGTTGTGCGCTGCGCGACACGTGTCACGCGCTGAAGCACCCGCGCCAAACAGAATTAAATTTCTAAGAAATCTTTTCTGTTCTTGTTAAAACAAGAAGATTTTCTTCTGCAAAGCAGAAGCCCTTGGATCAAAGATCCAACGGTTGGGAAAATTCCCCAAATCACTTAGAGAATGATCTCTTTAACAAATTCAACTAATTTGTGAGCACTATAAAAAGGGCCCTAAGCCTCAATTCAAAGGCATGAACATTTCTTGAAAATTCAAGAACTTTAAACAGAGAGAACTCTGAGAAGATTCCAAAAAAAAAAGAGGTAAAGAACCTTTATGAAGTAGAAAAAATTCCTTCTAATAGATCATTGATCTAAAAACAAGATCAATGATCTTTACATAAAAAACAGTGCTTTGCACTTCTTATGAACCACTGGTTCTTTAAAACAAAAAAATAAAATAAAATATAGTGCTTTGCACTCTTGTGAACCTCTGGTTCTGTAAATGAAAAGAAAAGAAAGAAATTTATTTCTTTAATCTAAAATAGTGCTCTGCACTTCTGTTTTGAATCTAAAAAGATTCTTAGTGCTTTGCACTTCCAAACTGCGCTGTTGCGCTCTTAAGAGAGCGCCACGTGTCAGCCATAAAACCACTTGCGCTAAGCGCTCTTAAGATAGAGCTTCGCTCTCTGGAATTGGCGCAACTCGCTGAGAGCGTGCCACGTGTCAGCAGCGCAACAGCGCAGCGCACTAGCGCAGCGCACTGCACTATTGCGCTTGCGCTCACCAGAGCATGACACGTGTCATCACCATATGAATTTGCGCTCATTACTCGGCGCAAAGCGCCAGACAAATGCACTGCCTTGGTTACAAAAGGGGCCAAGCCCAATTAAAGAAGGCCTAACAGGTCTAATAAAATGCAATGCATTGCTTTAAAAAAAATGGACAGAGCCCAAACTAAAATAGATGCTCTGCATCATAAATAAAGGGACAGAGCCCAAATCAAAAGGCTAGCAGGCCAGAATAGAATGCAGTGCATTATTAAATTTGGGCAAAGCCATAGCACAGGCCTAATAGGCCAAAGATCAAGAAAAATGTTGAATATCCTCAACTGGACTTAACCCAATTTTGGCCATAAGTCCTTAAATTAAATGAGGAGAATGGCTCTCCTAAACCAATCTACATCCGGTTCGAGGGTACATCTCCGAACTCCTTTGATATCCATGGTTGTAATTCCTCAACGTCGTCAAAGAGGTGACGGGTCCCAACGACCACACACCCATATGGACTGCGGGGTCCTTAAACTCGTGGACCGAGACGTCCCTAAACTAATATTAGACCGAGACGTCCCTAAACTAATATCGGACCGAGACGTCCCTAAACTAATATTGGACCACCACGTCCTTAAACTGACGACGGACCACCACGTCCCTAAACTGGCACGATAGAGCCCAAATGCTCTTTTGTTGGACCTAAACGGTCCCGTTAAGTTGACCTTAGTCTCAAACTGGACTAACGTATCCTTAACAAACGTTTGAGTCGATCTTAGCCTCAAAAATGGCTAACGTATCCTCCAAACAGACTTTAGTCCCAGATTGGACTATGAATCTCCCTAAACTGGAACAATAGAGCCTCCAAATGCTCTTTTGCCAGGTCTAAACGGTCCCGTTTAAGTTGATCTTAGCCCCAATCACGGCTAACGTATCCTTAAACATTCAAATGAAATATAAAACCCTAAATCAACTTCGGTTCGAGGGAACATCTCCGAACTCCTCTGACACCTGTCGTTGTAATCCTTCAACGACGTCAGAGAGGTGACGAGTCCTGACGACCATATATTAAATGAGTCACGTTTAAGTTGATCTTAGCTTCAACAAGGCTAACGCATCCTTAAACTAAAATATCAAACCCAAATCTAAGTAAATACGGATTTGGACTAATCCACGTCCTACGGGCGACGGCATTACTCAGTCTCCGTAGACAATCTACGGGCAACCACAAACAAAACAAACACACGCGACACGAAGTGAAATTCTGGAGAAGGAGAAAGTGGCTACTGCGATGCGGTAGCGTAATTAACTGTAGGGGCTTGCGCCTGCAGGGAAGAGCGTCCCCACAATCAAAAACCCCTCAAGCGAGGGGGAATATGACAAAGTCTGCTACATCGGCCGCATTCGTCTAAACCTTCGATACACGGTGCCATAAATCAACTTGGCATCTTCGGAGAGGTAGACGGATAAAACCAAATAGCATCTGTCCCGAACCTCAGGCCCAGGCGTCCTAATGTCTCGGTCGCCGTTCGGAGGGGAACAAGTGGGAGCAGCAGAAGCATAGTGGATAAGTAGCTTGTGTCTATTTATAGACTAAAGCAGATATAGCAGAGATAGATCATCTATTTTTGATATGACGGTCATAGACTTTGACCTCATCAGAATAGGAAATGGATCTGGTAAGAAGGTAGTTGGGTGTGATGTCTTGGTATTTGGATGACATGCACTTTATAGGAAGTGAAATTCCTATACTACGATTGGTTATGCTGTGGTTGTCACAAAGTTGTTTCTCCACATAGGATATGGATATAATATCAGGGTTTCTGGTTACTAGATCTATGGTTTCAGATCTAGATTTGGGAAGTGTCCCAATCTGGGTACTTTAACATTATTCTAAAGGTGTTTTAGAATGGTTGACTCCTGACATAGTGGTGTACCTGCAGGTAATGGAGTCACCCTCTCTAAAAGATGTCTTATAGACTAAAAGGGAGAGGGATTTGCATGATTGACATAACTTGCTTAGGTAATTGAGTCAATCATGTAATGTCAAGTACCACACCAGATGTTGTTTTTGTACTAGATACAATAAGTTTATATATTAATCTATTCCTGGAGAAACGTTGGGAAGCAGTTATGAAAATAAGTGGATGTTCTAGGGGTTTGGTAATGACAGCCTCTTTAAGGAGACGGTTATCATTCCAGGCTCCCAAGGTGACCTGGATGACAAAGCAACTGTCATAGTTATAGTTTTCCCTCTTTTAAGGGGCAATAGTTTGGACAGGTGGTCCAAATGGATACTGAGGAAGGTTTGGGGCAAGATACTGATTAAATTTAGTGGACGATACAGTCTAAGAAGTTAGCTGTATTTGGAGTTCATTTATGAACTTGGTCGCATCAGATATCCAAACATATTCTAAGACAGGTATTGCTCATTTTGGAAGATAGCTTTCTCCTCGAATTTGAGATATAGACAGATACAGAGAAAAACATTGCAACGGATCCACTCACTGAGGCTATTTTTCGAACGCAATAGTTTCATAAACGATATTTGTGAGACTGATTAGTAGAGAAGTTGGGTGTTCGGTATCATACGAGCTGTGAGTATGCGACATTGCAATAATTAGCCTTAAGTGCAAGTGGGAGATTGTTGGCTATAGTGCCCTCAAGTCAATTATTGGATCGTAGGTACGTGATTGCGATGATTGAGGGAGGACCTATACGGATATAACAGTCTTACTCGAGATGATAGTATTCTATCTGGTTTGTCTTTATCATCATGTATATGCTTCAGGTTACAGATCACTACTACATGTTGATAGAGCCCAAAGGATTCTTGCTTGACTACCAGCATTATGATAGCGATCATATATGTGAGAGATGGGTGGTCTATAAGGACATCCTTAAATGTCCCTAGTCGTGGGAGTTTCGAGACTGGGCATCGATACTCCATAGTAGACTAGTGTATACTGATCGAGACCCCGACGAGGGGCGGTGGCCGGTCTCACAAGCCATTGGTGTCAGTTTGTTCACCTAAGATGTATAAAGGTGCTTATTAGGTTATGAGTACACCGGACAGACTCGCCGGGAACATGCTAGTTGGTATTATACCTATTGTTAGATAGCAGTTCCCAGATGACAAGTGTACGGGTTAGTCTATCGACCTGAGATCGTCTCGTGTGAGTTCCTATTATGCTTTGATTACTACCCTACTACGGCTTAAAGGAGTCGTGCAAACAGGTTTTAGTTGGGAACAGTCCTGAGCCATATAGAGGCAGTGAGCGGATCGTCAGGGGATTCATCTCTCCCAGTATTGGTGGTTGATGTCACGTTGTGCACGGGTGGCCATCACCAGAAATCCATGGCCGAGGTAATCGAGAATTACTGATCTAGGATCGGTAGTTTCTTAGGTGGTGATGGGTTTCATACCAACACTAAATGTCGTGTTGTTAGGGGTCTGACTTTATCCACGCTCCTAAACTCGATATACGATACTCATAGACGATCGGACCGGACTGTACGGATATTATCACTGTCAGGCTCAGCAGGGGTTTCAGGATGAGTTTTCTCGTCGGCCTCCCTTTCGCTCAATACTTAGGTAGCCGTTGTGTACAGCTAGTGCTACAAACGTACTTATGGTTAAACCCACTGCCAGCGTATTGACGAGTCTTTAGAGTCCCACACAGAGGGTTTCCCTGCTTCAGGTGAAACGATGTAGAGGCCGTATGGTTTTACTGCAGGGTTCGATCATATACGTGCACTTATGCACGGATCATGATTCGGACGGATAGTAGTAGTAGGCTTTGGTTTAACCCGGATCCTAGTATTATATTGTTGGATTATTTTCGTCTTATTGTATTCGTATTCTGTCGGAATATAGATGCGGGTATGTATATACGAATGAGGGGTATTCTTTTAATTTATCACAAGATTACTTTTTGAAGATGCCATCTCATTTTTTATTTAATCTTTATCATTAAAAGATTTAAGGAGGTGGAGGATGAGATTTGATTTAGCATTAATTCGAACATGACTCATGGTGGTGAGTCATGGCAAGACTCATGGTGGCATGCTTGGATTTTTGTTTTTGGTATGAGATATTTGTTGTGAGACATGAGAAATTTATTCTTGGGTTATTTTCTTGAGTTGCTAGCATGCTTGATAAAAGGCTCACAACAAATAGCTCACAAGACTTGGCCATTTTCTTCACTTAGTTTTTCTTAGCCTCACTTTCTCATCTTCTCATGGCTTCTTCTACCTCCACTCTACATGTCTCATGTGTTGAGAAACCTATGGTGTATTGAGACACACTAATCTTACACACTCTCTACTTCATCTTGTCTATCTAGTGTAGCGAACTAGGTACTCGAGTTGCCTCGGATTGGAGGTTGGAGCTCGATGCAAAGACTCTCTGGCGGATCATCTTCGATGGGGGGAACGGAGATCAAACTTGATCAAGGAAGCTTCGAGGAGCTTGGGATAAAGGTTAAAGATCGAAGGACATAGATCATTCGGTATAACTTTCTAAACTCCTTACTTATTGCTAGATTAGGGTTAATGGTCGATCCATAGAATCGGGTTCCGTTAGCGCCGGTTTATAAAAGTTTTGTTCCGCGTTTGGCCACGGATTGATGGCCGGGGCGCTGACGTAACCCAACATTTATGTACTGCCACTTTTGGATCTAGACCCAGCATTTCAGAATAATTCCATGCGTAGCAATCTTTATACTGCATGAGCACGTCTTTTAACGTGGCTACCTGTTTTTCAGATAGCAATTCACTGACGAACGTTGGTCTTGGATTATTTTCCGTCCCTAAGTTAATTTTTCTTAGGTTGTCCGCCGTGGTGTGTGTCCCATCTTCCAGCTCTTTTGGTGCTGGTGGAAACTCTGAGATCATCTCGTCCTCGTCTTCATTTGCGAAGCACTTGTAGAGGTTATTCATAGTCTCATGCCCTCCTTCTTTTGAGAGTGTTATCATATGGCAGGTACGAGTTCGCTTCCATTCTTGATGTTGAGCTGGTCCTATCCTTACGGTATAGGTCTTTTTTGGTTCATGCTTTTGCGGCGGGGTTACCATCCAACTTTCGGATAACATAAATCTACATTGTCGATACCGGTCTTCTACCCAGTCTTTGAAGGTGCAGCAGTCTTCAAGGGGATGACCTATTGCTCAGTAGTAGGAGCAATATCCGGATGATGGACCTCGTTTATTCGTTCGGGGTGCCAAGATTCCGGAAGCGTCATCGTTTGGTGCTTCATGACAAGGTTTAATATCTTCCTTGTCTTGTCTTAGGGGAAAGAGTATGCCCAACCCATCTTCTTTATAAAGGGCGGGCTCCAATCAAGTTTTTCTCGATTGCACGGCGACTTGGATCCGCTTTGTTGTCTTCCAACATTGTATGCAATCTTGGCCCTGTTTTTGCCTCTATTTCGGGATTTTCCTTTTCCGCGAGAACATAGAGGGGGTCGGGGATGAAGAGCATCACGGTCTACTTTCTCCATAGATTGCTGACTGAGGCACCGCGTCCTTGTTCGCCGCTGAAAATCGGGAAGACAGACGTCTTTCCTGAATTTGAGGACAGATGCTATTTGGTTTTATCCGTCCACCTCTCCAAACATGCTAAGTTGATTTATGACATCGTGTATCGGAGGTTTAGACGGATGCGACCGTTGTAGCAGACTTCGTCGGATTCTCCCTCATTGTGAGAGGTTTTTGATTGTGGAGACGCTCTTCCCTGCAGGCGCAAGCCCCTGCAGTTAATTACCTTACCGCATCGCTGTAACCACTTTCTCCTGCTCCAGAAGGTCACTTCATATCGTGTGTGTTTGTTTTATTTTTGGTTGCCCGTGGATTGTATACGGAAACTAATTTATGTTGTCGCCCGTAGGGCGTGTATTAGTCCAAATCCGTATTTTCTTAGATTTAGGTTTGGGTTGGTTTAAGGACCGTTAGTCTTGTTTTTAGACTAAGGCCAACTCAAACGTTTATTGAGGATACGTTAGTCTAATTTTAGACTAAGATCTACTCAACAGAATTTTGGGATCATTTAGATCCAACGAAAGAGTATTTGGACTCTATCGTTTTAGTTTAGGGACGTAGCGGTCCATAAATTTAAGGACATCATAGTCCATGTTTAAAGACATCATAGTCTGTAGGGTTTAAAGACATCATAGTCTATGGGGTTCTATTTTAGCCAATTTGGGGATGCACCAAAAGTTATTGGTTATTAGGACCCTCCACCTCTCTGATGGCGTTGAAGAATTACAATGACACGTATCAGAGGTGTGGAGAGATGTACCCTTGAACGAGTGAATGTTCATCAAAGATTTGATAATCTTGTTTAGGACTGAGTCCAATAAAGAGCGCATGGGCTCAGTTGATTATGAGTTTGGCCAAATTGGGCTGAGCCCACTGAGTCTCTGTCATTTCTCTTCTTTTTTTATAAAGTGTTACACTTGTTAGGACATAGTCCTTTCTCTGTGTACATACTGCTAAACATTTATTGGGGTACTGACACCCACTTTCTTTTTGTTTTTTATTGAATGTTGAACACTCTTTGTGGCACAGAGCGCTTTATGTACAGAGCGCTTGGCGCTGAGCGCCAGACTTGGAGCGTTAAGGCACTTCTTCTGAAATAGCACCCACGTGGGAGCACGTGGAGCGCTTGGCGCTGAGCGCAGATCTGAAGCGCTAAAGCGCTTCTTTTAGAATAGCGTCCACGTGAGGAACACATGGCGCGCTTAGCGCTGAGCGCCAGACTTGGAGCACTGAGGCATTTCTTATAAAATAGCACCCACGTGAGGAGCACGTGGCACGCTTGGCGCTGAGCGTCAAACTTGGAGCGCTAAGGCGCTTCTTATAAAATAGCGCCCGCGTGAGGAGCACGTGGCGCGCTTGGCGCTGAGCGCCAAACTTGGAGCGCTTAAAGCGCTTCTTTTAAATTAGAGAGCTAAAGCACTTCTTTGGCAACTTTGATTAGTTCTGTACTCTGAGAATTAAATTCTAGGTTTATAAGAGACTTTGTCTCATGGATCTAAGAACCGAGTTCTTATTTTTGTGAGGAGATGCTTTAATCGCTTCTGTTTTTTGTGAAAGACTGGGTCTTATAGATCTGTGATCTAGAAAAAGAACTAAGTTTTTTTGATGTGAGAGTTGAGCTCTCAAATATAGAGGAGATATTATGATCTCTCTTCTTTTTATTTACGTTGAAGAAAATTTCTTCTTCTTAGAGCTTGCTCTTCTCTTTTTCTTTTCTGAGAACTTGAAGTTTATGGGGGGTTCTTCTCTCCAAGACTTGAAGTCTTGGATTCTTTATATAGGGAAGGCTGATTTGTTGAATCAGTTCAAGGAATCCCTCATTGAGAGATTTCTGATTGATTTGGGGAATGTTTCCCACCGTCGGATCTTTTGATCCAAGAGCTTCTGTTTTACAGAAGACATCTTTCTTGTTATTTAACAAGATCGGGAAATTATATTCCCATACAGAGATTGTTCTGTATCTTGGTGATTTTTAATCACTATTGGATCTTTGATCCAACGGTGCTCTGATTTACAGAGCACAATCATTCTTGTTTGGAAAGATTTGAGGAGTATTTCCTCAACAGAATTTGATTCTGTAATTTGATGATATTTTCATCTCAGTTGGATCTTTTATCCAATGGTGGAGAACATTTAGTTCTAGCTCTTGGCGCTCTCGTGCTTTGCACGTGAGGCGCCGCCTCAGGGTCTTTGACTCTTAGCGCTGGCGCTCTCGGCGCGAGCGCTCTCGTGCTTTGCACGTGAGGCGCCGCCTCAGAGTCTTTGACTCTTAGCGATAGCTCTCTCGGCGTTGGCGCACTCGTGCTTTGCACGTGAGGCGCCGCGCTAGCGCTCTCCTTCTTTGCACATGAGGCGCTGCCTCAGAGTCATTGACTCTTAGCGCTAGCGCACTTGGCGCTAGCACTCTCGTGCTTTGCATGTGAGGTGCTACCTTAGAGTCTTTGACTCTTAGCGCTGACGCTCCCAGTGCAAGCGCTCTCGTGCTTTGCACGTGAGGCGCTGGCTCAGTTTAAATTTCAAAATTTGAAATTTTAAATAGGGCTTTGCTCTTTGATTGGGGGAAACAAATGCCCCCCACCGCTGCGCTCACGTGGCTCACACGTGAATGCAGCGGTGGCAGCCTTTCCACTGTTGGATAGTCTTGGAAGTCGGATCAACTTCAGCGCCTATAAATAGGGCTTTTGGCCCTTTGAGATGACTGCTTGTTCATCTTCACTCTTTCTTGTTTTTCTGAGAATTTAATTCTCTCTTCAGAGCATAGATCTCTGCCCCCAAGGACTTTCTTTGTTCAAATATTTGGTAATAATCATTCTTGACCTCATTAAACAGAGCTTTGCTCTTTCTAGATCACAGATCTTCAAACCGTTAATTAAAACAGAGCTTTGCTCTTCCCAGATCATATTTCTTAAGAAAGCCTTTTTAAGGTTTATTAACAGAGCTTTGCTCTTTCTTAGATCATAGATCTAAAGAAATCTTTTTTAGGTTTTCTTAACCCATTAGTGAAGAACTCTTAGAGTTTCTAAAATTTGTATTTCAGATCTTTAAGATCTTGGGGTTTTACCTCTGTAAAAGCTTTGCTTTTTAATGGTTCTGATGGCTTGTTCCATCTTCTTTGCAGGGCATGGCTCTTTAGAATTCTTAGGGAATTTTTATTCCCCTCATAATTAGAGTTGACAGGTGTCATCTCTGTTGCAGAGCGCTGCTTGATTGGATAGATTTTATAGATCAAAAACAATTTACCGCAATCAAGAACGGCGTCGCTTAGTAGCTAGCCGGTGAGTACGGGTCGGTCCACAGGGATGTTGTGAATTTCCTAGTTGGTCTAACGAGTTAATTCCGATTGGCGTCGGATTGATTAAATCTAAAAACTAAATTTCTCTATATCTAAATCTTGCTAGGGTTAGGTTTAGGGTAGGTTTGGAAATGAAAATAAATCTCACCGCTTTCTATACCCAAATTAAGATCTATGAGGAGTTATGGTAATTATTAATCAAGGGGATTAGAACCATTCGGGAAAGTGTTTCTTCCTCTAGGTTCTTGTCCTTCCTTTATCAATCCTTACCCTAACCTCCAAGGAAAACACGCTCAACCGGGCCTTTATACTACGGTATCACCGCTACCTCGATGGATAGGGTGCCGTAGGGAGCGGTATGTGCATGTATGCATAGAGTCCTATGAAAATATATAACGGGCAAGAAAGAGATGAGAGATCTCATCTCTCAAAAGCCTTCCCCAAAGCTAACCCTAACAAGCGAGGAGACTACTCGCTCATTAGGGAATTGAAAGACATTTATCTAGGGCAGGAATTGAAATTACCTAGGACAAGAATTGAAATTACCTACTTACTTTACAGATGGCTCTCTCCAAACATCAACGCAGGGTTGTCAGATCTAAATTCATGATATGAAAAGAGGCATCGATACTCTCCAAAAGAATTCTAAATTTTATTCATAGAAAGAGGCATAGGGAGGCATAGCCTAATACAATGATTTGGGCTTCTATTTATAGGATATAGAAAACCCTAGGTTTTACAATTGCCGCATGTCTGCATTTACCAAAATACCCCTAGGTAGACCAGTCAACGCGCCTCAGATTTTTGGTAAAAAATTCTGCTCCTACCTGCGCAATACGGCCATGGAACCGCGGCCGCAGCCAGGGTTTGGCCGCTTTTCCATGGCCCAATAGTAATATTGGCTGATGATTTTTCTCTTGCTGGCTCTTCATGTCTTGTACTTCCTGTTTCTTTACTTGGTTCTGCATAATAGCTTCTATGTTTCTTCCAGATCTTCCAGTGAATAATTGCAGTGGACTTTCACCGTTTTCTTCGAAATCTTGGACCTTGCACTGCCTTATGCTTTGTGAACTTTATCTTTGTGTAGGCTTGACTAAGATCCTTCTATTTGTTGGTCAAAGTCCCTCGTTTGTATCGTCTTTTATCTTTTTCACTGTTTTCGCTCTAAGAACCTGTAACCTGTAATATGTAGCAGACATGCGTCAAAAGCACCTGTTTATTTATAAAACGAATAAGAATGGGGAATATAATAATACAATATTATGGTATGAACAAATACTCCCAAACTTATCTTTTGCTCGTCCTCGAGCAAACTTAGTTTTATTCTCTACAAAAACCTAACCGCACTTTCGCAGGGAAACGCGATTGCACTGAGCTCATGCAATAAGCCGTTAAACCTCTAGGTGTCCCTAGTAGGAGGAGTGTTATCTCCTGAGGATTTTCAGCGGATACTACCCACAAAATCCTATCAATTAGGCCCATTGACTTTTATTCTCCAATTAGGTTTTCTAACAAGGAATTCTATTATCGTCGACTCGTAAATTATCCACCCATATTCTTCACACTTCCTCGTCATTTAACTTAAGATTATATGTGTTCTGCAGACCTACTTAGGTTTCGGCATCTCTTAAGTTTTCCTTCTATGGTTCCATCTCCACTTAGGAATTTTTATCAACTTTACTAAAGATACAAGTTCTATATTTCATTCCTCTCTCTTATCTAAATCCCAATCAAATACCCCTACGTATGTGTATATATCACCCCTACACTTGGAAATTCAAATCAAGCAATCATACTCTTGTCCGTTGTCCAAAGTACTTATTAATTGGTGAATTTAAATGAATTTTGCATACACATCCTTCATGCGACCGTTAATACTTCTTGAGGTACCAACGACCGATTACAAGATGTGTTTGCACTATAAAGCGTAATTCCTAGTCTTGCAACACCCAAGGCTTTAGCAGTGACTCCCAAACCAGTTGGTCTAAGGCACTAAGTGATGAAGCACCCTCGCTAAATATTTTTCTATTTTTTTAGCCTTAAGTAATCACAAAAACCAGTGTTCATTTTTTTTCTTTATTCACTTTCTTTTCTTTTATTTTCATTGTATTAAGGACTTTAGACAAGAGCATTTCAAGGTCTCCTCTACTATTCCAAGTTTCAAGGTGCGTGATTGTGCAATTTGTAGGGTATACATTTTCATAATCTAGACTTAAGTTAGGAATTATTTTTCAAACTTATACTCTAATAAAGATATCAATACTTTTCCTTCGTTTCGACTTAGCCCAAAAATTGAACTCAAAATTTGCCTATTTCTAAATAAACTATAAAGACATATACTTTCTACCGTTAAACTTTAAGAAAGATTATTTTTAGGGTTTTTAATTTACTAAGTCTAAGATCTAGTTGTTCCTAGCCAGTTAACCTATTTGTCAAACTCAAGTCAAAATAAGGCCAAAATTGAATACAATAATTTTTATAATTTTTGAATTTTTTCAATTTTTATAGGTTTTAAAATAAGTATGCAAATGCAAAAATATACATATGAATGCGAAGGAAGAAGACTTGCCGAGCATACCCCCAAACTTAAACTTGACAGTGTTCTCACTGTCATGCTACACCAAAAGGGTCAAAATTGTCAGCACTGCCCTGTTTATTTATTTATAAAAATTTTTATGTATTGAATTTTTTTAAATTTTTTTATAGAAAAAGAAAATAAAAAATATATATACATATATACAACAAGGTCCTCCCCAAACTAAACAAGGCCTTACATAAGCCAAAGGTTAGCACCAACCATTCAAAAATCTCATCGTGGTAATAGTAGAGTTGGTGAAAGAATGGAGTGGAAAGAAAAGAAATGAGAAGCACACGAGACCGTATGGGAAGAAGAGTGGAATATGGTCTCGGTGGAGGGGAAGAATGACGGAAAAGATAAAGAAGTGGAGTACGATCTTGAGGGTGTAAATCGAGTGAATAAATTAGCACAATATGTGATGGCCGATGTGTTAGAAGCGATTGTGCTAATCTATCAACCCGTCAAGAAATGGGGTCAAATCGCTTAAGATTCGCAAGAAAGCATGGGTATGCCGAACTTGGTATTGGAGATGAAAGCGTAACGGTCTCTCGTACGGTCGGAACGATAGGAAGGACGAAAGGGAGTGAATTAGGGATAGTCTCATTCTCACCGTAGTAAACTGTCTCGAACTTGAAATAATCCATCAATAGTTCGAAACGACTGTAAGCAACCGAGTCTGATGGTTCAACTAACTCATCTGAAAATGTAAAGGACTCAAACTCGGGCGGTGAGTTATCAACATCTTCCGAAAAAGTGAAACACTCGTACGTGTTGTCAGCTGTGAGATCTGTGTCAGATTCAAAGGAAATTTTTTCAAGCTCACAGTCTTCATGCGTGACCTTGTGCGTGGTCGGAACGATGGAAAGAAAGGAGGGTGATTTAGTTAAAGATTCAAGAGGATGAATTGAAAAATCCGACACATCAAACAAAAATGGTTCAACCTCAATATTATCCTCAATGCTCTTCTCAATACTATGCTCATAATTCTCCTCAATATTTAACTCATCCATGCCATTATCATCAAAATCAAGACGCATATGAAGTTCGGGAGAAACAATTAATGACTCGGGATGATGAATTGGATATAAAATTTCAATCAAATCTACTGGTTCATCATCCATAATATTCCCGGCGTCTAAATCCTCAATCAAGTGAAAATCAATATTTTCTGACACCTCATCAAAAGCATGGATATTTATCGATTCAGGTTCTAGATTGGGCGTGTAAAGATCGAAAGGGTTAAGTGTGGTTTCACTCGAAAGGGGTTCTTCACAATCTGGCAAATCAAGCACTACAAAGTCGCACAACTCATTAGATGTTTTATTTTCAACTGATAAATCATTTGGGACAATCGATGGAAAACCAGAGTTGTGGGATTCAATTGGGTGTAGGTAGGTCTGATTTGGGAATGTGTAGAACTCACTCGCTCCTCTCAAATTCTCACTCTGTCCAACCGCCTCCTTATACATTGAAAAATTTGGAGCTAGTTGGAAACTAGCTGCCGGTTAACTAGATTGTATAAGGGCGGCAATGGACGCATCCACATTTCTAAGCATTTTGTTTGTTGCTGAAATATAAGCTGCCAACGACTGTTCCAAACTAGACATGGGTTGTGAAGGGGTTTCGGTAAAAGATTCGAAATTGTTTGGATACGTGAAACTCCCAAATGGCTGTGTAGAAACAGTGTCTAGTGAAGGTGGGAAAGTCGGGTAGGACTGGTAGGAAGTGGATGGTTGGACAGGTGAAGGATCAACAGTTGGATAAAAAGGTGAATGGACTTGTTGACCTCTAGAACTAGATGTGTGGAGAGGAGTGAAAGATCGGCTACGAGATTGAGCAATATGCTCGGTAATGGACATCGGTTTAGGAGTTACAACAGGACTTGAAAAAGTGGTATCAACGTACGAAGGTGGTGAAGGTTGACATGGTTGACACAAAGTGGGTTACAACGTCGAACTGTTTCTCCTAGAATCTTCTATTTGATCTTTTAAAGAAATTTTGGGCACGGAGGGATCTTCCTTAAATCGACCGAAACAATTGACGTACGAGGCAAAGTTAGGTTCGGGATACCAAAGTTCGGAAAGTGATTTATGATGTGGGGTACCCATGATAGAAGAAAGAGAAGAGAAAGAAGGTAGGTGGTGCAAGGATTTCTTAGCGGCAAAAATTTGCAAGTTGTTACAAAAAAATTTCCTTTTTCCGCTTGCTCTTTATTTGGAAATTTTGCAAAAAGATTTTCGATAGAAGATATGCAAAGCAGAAAAATATTACTTGCAATCAATTTCTATTTTAAGAGAGGCGCAAAAATCCTGCACAAGATTTGTTAATTGAAATTTTTCAGAAGATATAGTGGTGAGTATTCCCGCCTGTCACGCGGGTGACCCGGGTTCGATCCCCGGCAACGGCGCCATTTGATTGGATAGATTTTATAGATCAAAAATAATTTACCGCAATCAAGAACGGCGTCGCTTAGTAGCTAGCCGGTGAGTACGGGTCGGTCCACAGGGATGTTGTGAATTTCCTAGTTGGTCTAACGAGTTAATTCCGATTGGCGTCGGATTGATTAAATCTAAAAACTAAATTCATCTAGATCTAAATCTTTCTAGGGTTAGGTTTAGGGTAGGTTTGGAAATGTAAATAAATCTCACCGCTTTCTATACCCAAATTAAGATCTATGAGGAGTTATGGTAATTATTAATAAAGGGGATTAGAACCATTCGGGAAGGTGTTTCTTCCTCTAGGTTCTTGTCCTTCCTTTATCAATCCTTACCCTAACCTCCAAGAAAAACACGCTCAACCGGGCCTTTATACTACAGTATCACCGCTACTTCGATGGATAGGGTGCCGTAGGGAGCGGTATGTGCATGTATGCATAGAGTCCTATGAAAATATATAACGGGAAAGAAAGGGATGAGAGATCTCATCTCTCAAAAGCCTTCCCCAAAGCTAATCCTAACAAGCGAGGAGACTAATCGCTCATTAGGGAATTGAAAAACATTTATCTAGGGCAGGAATTGAAATTACCTAGGGCAAGAATTAAAATTACCTACTTACTTTACAGATGGCTCTCTCCAAACATCAACGCAGGGTTGTCAGATCTGAATTCATGATATGAAAAGAGGTATCGATGCTCTATAAAAGAATTCTAAATTTTATTCATAGAAAGAGGCATAGGGAGTCATAGCCTAATACAATGATTTGGGCTTCTATTTATAGGATATAGAAAACCCTAGGTTTTACAATTGCCGCATGTCTGCATTTACCAAAATACCCCTAGGTAGACCAGTCAACGCGCCTCAAATTTTTGGTAAAAATTTCTGCTCCTACCTGCGCAATACGGCCGTGAAACCGCGGCCGCAGCCACGGATTGGCCGCTGTTCCGCGGCCCAATAGGAAGATTGGCTGATGATTTTTCTCTTGCTGGCTCTTCATGTCTTGTACTTCCTGTTTCTTTACTTGGTTCTGCATAATAGCTTCTATGTTTCTTCCAGATCTTCCAGCGAATAATTGCAGTGGACTTTCACCGTTTGCTTCGAAATCTTGGACCTTGCACTGCCTTATGCTTTGTGAACTTTATCTTTATGTAGGCTTGACTAAGATCCTTCTATTTGTTGGTCAAAGTCCCTCGTTTGTATCGTCTTTTATCTTTTTCACTGTTTTTGCTCCAAGAACCTGTAACCTGTAATATGTAGCAGACATGCATCAAAAGCACCTGTTTATTTATAAAATGAATAAGAATGGGGAATATAATAATATAATATTATGGTATGAACACTGCTCTCAAGGGAGTTTTACTCCTTGGCCCGAGGGGCTTCTGATTAAATGAGAATCCTTTTAGGATTTCCTATTTAATGAGTGACCGTCTCATCAATGATGAGTCGTCACCTTAATTTGGTGGGTCCCCTTTGGTCCCTTTCCACTGCATTGCAGTGTGGTACAAATTTTAAGTACCAAGTGTTAGAATTTGGACTGTAGCATTGACAGCTAACCCTTGTTCTTTCTCGTGCAGGTACTATGTCTTTTGACACTTCCTTCCCGTTCGTTCATCCGGAGAGCGCATTTGCTGACGCGCCTGTTGATAGGGAAGTATTCGCTCTCATCAAAGATCATGACCCGGAGCGGAAATCCTTTCATCTATGGGGGTCGTGATACAATCAAATCATCCACGGTCGACGCAGCTTTTCTTGTGCGGGGCCTTCGGAGCCCATTTCGGCGATCCACTACGCCGACTCACCCCCAGTGAACTATGCTGTAGAGGAGGTCAAATGGACTTCGGAGGGTTGCCTTCAGCCCTCTATGGCCGCGATACCCGTACAGCCACCGATGGCTTTGGATGCTCTGGGACGGCGTATATATCAAGGCGAGTCACGCTCTTGGCGACAGCCGTACATGATAGGCTTGATTTCCCGCCATCCAGCCGAATATTTGTAGTGGGCCTGGTATATTTTGGCGGCCAAGAAATCGCAGCTGCTGAAGCTCGGGTTGTACCCCGCGATTTATCTGTCTCTCTTCCAGTATTCCACGCCCCCTATATGGCGGGTCAAAGCTTTCTTGGAACAATGGAACGTTCCGACTCATACCTTTCTTCTATCAGATCAGGAAGTCTCAATCTCTTTGGAGGAATTTGCAGAGATCTCCGGCTTGCCTGTCAGGGGAGAACATTACGAGGAGTTACTTCCTCCTGACGAGTACATCTTTACCGCCAAGTCATTGGTGATGGGCCTTACCCCGGAGAATGCCATTCAACATCAATCCCCAAGTCTGATTAAGGTGTTGAATATTTATAAGAGTCTATTTCTCGAATCCGGAAGCCACATGGTTAACTTCATAGATTTCATCGCATGTTTCTCCACCCAGAAGTCCTGTCGAAGGAAGCCGCGAAATTCGCCAAACTCGACGATCCTTTTGGCTTTAGTTTGGAAAACCAGCCGACAGCGGAAGTGGATCAGAGGAATTTCTTTCTCCCTGACACCCCAGTCGTCTCTTTCGTAGAGCTCGCAGCTTCTGACGTCGACGAAGTGGCATTCTTTTTGGGGTTCCTCGGGCTATGGCTAAGCCGGTTTGTGCTCCCAATGCACCCTCGCCATATGAGGCTATCCATCTTCTACCCAGCTTACCGAATGGTTATTGGGATGCAAGTGGCCGTCGGGGTCGCAGGACTGGCATACCTGTATCATGGCCTTAGCTTGGCGGCAGACACCACTCAACCGGGGGTGCAAGCCGTAAACTTCTCAATGCATTATTTCACTTCGTGGCTCGAGCTGCATGTGCTCAGCGCTTTTGGAGTCCACAAGTGGCCTCGTTTCTACGAAAGTTATAACTTTCCTCGGGTTATGCGGCTAGTTGACACTTCCGCTTTGGAACCGACTCAGGGAGAGGCTCGGGGCTTGGTTATTCGCCCGCGCACGGTCGGGGATGTTGCGCCCCGGCAGCGCCCCGGCCGTCTACTCGAGGCCAAAATGCGGAAACAAAAAATTTCTTTACTTTTAAACTGGCGCTACCACGGACAATATACCCGGATCGTAACCATTAACCTATACTAGCTAACTAGAGATGGGGTGAGAGATATACCGAGCGATCCGTGTCCTTCGGTCTTCTCGTTGTCGTCCCGATCTCCCGTGGAATCACCATTCGTCGTCTTCTCGTCGGAAAGGGCACCACATAGCCGGATTCTTTTACGGGCTCCCACCTCTGGACCGAGGCAACTCGGGCGCGAAGTTGGCTAGCCGACGCGTCTAAGGGTACTGTAGGTTGTAGTGTAGAACCTTGTCTCTTGGGGTTTATGAAGTTGCCTTTGATGTTGGAGAAGAGAATG
The DNA here is from genome assembly GCA_030015575.1 of Agapanthus africanus. NCBI lineage: Eukaryota > Viridiplantae > Streptophyta > Magnoliopsida > Asparagales > Amaryllidaceae > Agapanthus > Agapanthus africanus. The sequence goes on along the minus strand of JASDDO010000001.1, from coordinate 475,769,599 downwards.
AACTTTGGAGAGGAGGAAGGTGTATTTGTGAAGCATGGAAAAATGAGATGAGAAAATGCCACACATCAAATGAACCTCTCTCACCTCCCTCAATTGTGTGGCCGGCCCCCCTTAAAGAATGGAGGAGGAAAAAGAATAATGCAACAAGGGAGGTGAGTGTAGGAAACATGAAGGGGTGACCACATCCAAAGCAAATCAATCTCTTCTCATTAACCATCATGAACAATGCAAGTGATAAGAAGGAAAAAGAATCTCATGATGAATAACTATCATGATGCCACCAATATGCAAGAAACCCCTCCACAACAAGTTATTTGCAAACTTGCAAATAACCCCCTCCATCAAAAAGTCCGGCCGTGAAGGAACAAAGGAAAACCGGCCGGGACGGAATGCAAATTGGCAACTTCAGAAAACTGATCCCGTAATAAATTACAGGAAAACCACGCTACTGCATATACATGCCCGCATTTGTATTCCCACTGAATACAAATGCAAAGAGACAAAATCTACATTGTCTAATACTAGGATCCGGCTTAAGCCAAAGCCGGCTAGTAAAATCCGTCCGATCACGATCCGTGCAATACCGCATGTATCTGATCGAACCCTGCCATATCTCCATACGGCCTCTACAGCGTTTCGCCCGAAACTTGAATAACTGAGTGTGGTGGACTCTAAAGACTCGTCAATACTATGGCTGTGGATTTAACCACTAGCACGTCAGAAGTATCAGCCATACGTGACGGGCCACCAGCTATTGACCAAAAGGGATGTCGATGAGCGCACTCATCCTGACACCCTACTGAGCCTGTCAGTGACAATATCCGTACAGTCCGGTCCGTTCGTCTATGAGTATCGCATGGCGGGACTAGGGGGTTGGTAAAAGTCAGACCCCCAAAAGCGGTACAAGTCGTGTCGGAGTGTAGCCCAGAACACCCTGAGATACTACTGGAATACTTACCAGTAAATCTCCTGTCTCGGCCGAGGGCTTTGTGTAATGGCTCTCCTAGACACAGCGTGACTTCACCCCCAATACCGGGAGAGACGAACCCCTGCAGATCCGCTCACTGCCTCCATGTGGCTCGGGACTGTACCGAACTAAAACCTGTTTGCACGACTCCTTTAAGCCGTGGTAGGGTAGTAATCAAAGCACAGTGGGAACTCACACGAGACAAATGACGATCTCAGGTCGATGAACTAACCTGTACACATGTCACCAGGGAACTGCTATCTGACGTCTGGTATAATCCCAACTAGCAGGTTCCCGGCGAGTCCTGTCCGATGTACTCATAACCTAATGAGCACCTGTATACATCTTAGGTGAACCAACTGACACCAGTGGCTTGTGAGACCGGCCACCGCCCCTCGTCGGGGTCTCGACTGTATACACTAGTCTACTAATGGAGTATCGATGCCCAGTCTCGAAACTCCCACGACTAGAGACCTTTTAAGGATGTGCTTATAGACTCCAGCTCTCACTTATATGATCGCCCTCATATTGCTGGTAGTCAAGCAAGAATCCTAGGGGCTCTATCAACGCGTAATAGCGACTCGTAAGGTCACCTAAAGCAGTACACGATGATCAAGATAAACCAGATAGCATACTATCATCTTGAGTAAGACTGTCCTACTGGGACAGGTCCTCCCTCAATCATTGCAATCACGTGCCTGTGATCCAATAATTGACTCTGAGGGCACTATCTCCAACAATCTCCCACTTGCACTCAAGGCTAATTATTGCGATGTCGCATACTCACAGCCCATGTGATACTGAACACCCAACTCCTCTACTAGTCAGTCTCACAAAGCTCGTTTGCGAAACTATTGCGTTCGAGGAATAGCCTCAGTGAGTGAATCCGCTGTGATGTTTCTTTCTATGTCTCTCTGTATCTCAAGTTCGCGGAGAAAGCCATCTCCCGAAATGAGCAATACCTGTCTTAGAATATGTCTGGATATCTGATGGGACCTAGCTCATAAGTGAACTTCAAATCCAAACTTCTTAGACTGTATCGTCAACTGAACTTAATCAGTATCATGCGCCATGCCTTTCCCTCAGTATCCACCTGGACCACCTGTCCAAAATACTGCCCCTCGTCAAAGGGAAAACTATAACTCTGACAGCCACTCTGCCATCCAGGTCACCTTGGAAGCCTAGAATGATAACCGTCTCCTAAAGGAGGCTGCCGTTATCAAATCCCTAGAACATTCACTTAAGTTCTAAAGCAGCTTCCGATCGTTTCTCCAGGATTGGATTAACATCAACTTATTGCATCTACTGCAAGAACAACATCTGGTGTGGTACTTGACATCTCATGATTGACTCAATTGCCTAAGCAAGTAATCTGCCAATCATGCGCATCCCTCTCTATTTTAGTCTATAAGACACCTTTAGAGAGGGTGACTCCATCACCTGCAGGTACACTACCGTTCCAGGAGTCATCCATTCTAAATACTCATAGAATGCTGTCTAAGTACCCTGATTGGAAAACCACCCAAATCTAGATCTAAAACCATAGATCTAGTAACCAGAATGTCTGATATAATATCTAAGTCCCATGTGGAGAAACTACTGTGTGACAACCAAAGTATAACCGATCGTAGTATAGGAATATCACTTCCTACTCTGTGTATGTCATCCAAGTATCAGGACATCACACCCTACTACCTTCTTAACAGATCCATCCCCTATTCTGATGAAGTCAAACCTATGACTTCACATCAGAAATAGATGATCTATCTCCGCTATATCTGCTTTAGTCTATAAATAGACATAAGCTACCTGTCCACCAATGCTTCCGTTGCTCCCACTGACTACGACAACCCTCTGGCAGAGTCATATAAACGTACACTTCTAAAGCTAGTTTAGGACGACGCTATACTCATCCTCCTGCCGGGTCTCACAGTCTGGAACAACAGCAATGGCAGGTCTGGGTAAACAAGAACCTCCCTGCCACCGTCCCTGAGCATACCGAAGTACCTCTCGGGTGCCTGAGGTTACCCACTTTATCTGCGGAGTGGCCAATGGAATGTCAAATCAGATTGAATCTTTAGGTTCTTATCAAATCTTCAGTAATCGTTTGCGGTTCTGGAATCACTTCCAGTTCTACCATACTCCCACTACAGTTTTTCTGAAAAATTCCATTTCTTTTAAAAATGTGGCGAGTCAAGAACAATATCACTATTGATCTTCCAGATGGTAGAAAGTCAACCCTCGTCATAGCCTGGGTCAACCCACAAACAGCCATTACAGAAACGTGCCTTGAGTTATCCAGTGTCTGGTTTTAAGCATAAGCCAGACAACTCCCCGTACCTTAACATCGTTAAGATATGAACTGTTCTATATCCAATATAGAAACAGAGGCACTGATTTAATCGAACCAGATTCAAATCATGCAGCTGTCACCAGTGCATGTCAACTAAATGGAAGGAGGCCGATCAGCGTTACTCAACTTAGGAATGCTTCCAATTATGAGTAACCTGAAAGAGAAGCAAGTTCTCTTAATCACTACTATCAACTGAATACCATTCACAAGTATCTACATCTTCGATCACCTTGAAGAATCCCGATACTTGCAATACCTGGTTCTCTACTTTACTCATATACCAATAACTTCTCAAAACTCAGACCCTGTGTATCTACGAAACACCTGTCTGAGAACTAGAGAAGTCATAAGTAAACAGAATATAGTACGAGGACCAACCCCTCTGTCCTAATGGACACTGGACAACATACAATACTCTGTATAAGTCCCTGAGTCTAACAATTCATTCACTGTGTGTCGTAGGTTGAAAACTGTACTATGGCTGTGAAGAATTACACCGCTGTTCAATGCTCCTTACCTAACCATCCACTGATATAGGTAAATGTCATAGACATAATTTCAAAAAGGTATATCTCACTCTATAAAAATAGACGTACAGATATATCAATTTGAAATTGGTGCATAACAACGGATATTCAAAACCAAATATTTGCCGTCCGGCAAACAACCCAGGTGACTTTCTCGAATATCACCAATTACAATGAATTCCGATATAATGAGGATGATCGCCTAATTCCCAATAACTTACTCCCACTCATCATCTGTAAAACCATACAGGTGTGAGAATCAAACCTGGTAAATACATACCCTGGAGCAAGTGTCTAATTGGGAAATCAGTTTTTTTTTAACAGTACACAGTGAAACTGAAACATTAAAATATTTCGATGGGGTATCCGGGTATTCCTAGTAATGCCTCTTCCATTATCCAGATTCACAACTGTAACCGTATAATTCTTTTCTATCTCTCCAAATCCCTTTATATGTCTTTAGTCATTACCTTCTGCACACCCCTTTAGGCCAAATGGTTTTCTTCCTTCCCTACCGTTCGGCACCAGCCTATGGTTTGGAAGAAGACTATCCAATAAACGTAATGGGTGTACTTTCCTAATCCTAGGAACACTCGCAATGCGAGAGAAGGTGAAGATAAAAGACAACCGAATAAACCTTATTCCTATTTCTCCTGAACCAGGATCCATCCCCGAACTGGGACAAGTTCCTTTCGAGTTCGTATATAACCATACGATGGATTATCCAATAAACTTAGGATCTTCGTAGTGATACGGAGTGTCCTGAAGAAATACAAAGGTGATTTAGGATTGGCGAAGAAATACTTGGTTCGGTCGTGAATAGCAGTCGCAATTTACTTTGCCCTCTTACTAATCCCTTACTTTGTCTTAACTTAATACCTTCTGTACACCGTTTAGGCTAATTGGTTTTCTTCATTCCCCACCGTTCGGCACCAGCCTAAGGTTTGGAAGAAGACTATCCAATTTGCATAATAGGTGTACTATCTCCTAAACCAAGGAGTACACTCAACCTGAGAGAAGGTAAAAGGAAAAGACAACCGAATAGTCCTATCCGTTTCCTCCAGAACCTGAAACCATCCTCGAATTCCTTCGAGTTCGTATATAACCATACGATGGTTTTGTCCAATGAAAGTGGACGTTCGTAGTAATACGGGGTGTCCTGGAGAAAAGGGTAAAAGTAAGAGTGGCAATGAGGTCTGCAACTCTAACAATCCAAAAGCCAGTGTTAAGAAGGTTCGGTCAACTTGGTCACTGAGTCATAGTCTAGGGTTGGGTTAATGGTCGCTGCTAAAGAGAGAGAGAAAAGAAACACTCAGCGTGCACTCTAACCTAGATCAGAATGGTTACCACTTTATCTAATCTGGAAACCTCCCACTGTAACGTCAAATTCTTCCCCAAACCTGAAAGAAGAATTAGTCGGGATCACCCGAGGAGTAAACCAACTCATCAGTGGGAATCGGGATCCAACTATCATCGCATGACAACGTGACGGAATCCACTCACGTCACCACACTCCAGAAGGTATGCGCATGCCTGGCAAGTTTCAGTTTCTTTAGAAACTCCCGATGTAAGTTTTTACCCCTAGGACCCAAGTGACCTTGACGGAGTCAACAAATCAAAGAGTCCTAGTCAAGTTCAACCCGTCATTATCTGGATTGCATTAAACCCACCCGTACGTGCCCTTGACGGAGTCAACAAGGCCGCACGACTGTCCTAACCAATCCCATTTATGCTACAAATAAGCACCACTTATCTACCGTACACTACGTTTTGACGGAGTCAACAAACGCAGCACGAATACTAAATAATACCCGTAAGAAATGACGGAGGGCTACGGCTGGTTTTTGGCGAAAAACCTTTAACGTAATGAACTTGATATCGTTGAAGGAACTGCATAGCTTTTTATAAAAATATAGTAACGAAAACCTTTGCTAAAGAGGTCACTCCCGGTGAAGGGATCTCGGCTCTTTCCCCGTAGAATGAGGTGCAGGATATTCCAACTGAATACCACGATGCAAAGCAAAAGTAATCGGCTATAGTGAAGTTATTGCCCTGACGCAAACTTTTGTCCAAGGGGTCACTCCCGGTGAAGGGATCTCGGCCCTTGCCTCGTCGACTGAGGAGCAGGATATTCCAACCGAATACCACGATGCAAAACAAAAATGAACGTCCTTGCAATAACAGCTTTTTGAAAAATGTTCCAACAACATCAGAATAGGTTTGTTTATCTTGCATTGATCCGAATCAACGCAGTCCCATCAATTGATCACACCACAAAGAACGAAAATATACTGAGGTACGTATATGCCATCCGCATTCGCCACTGGGTCCCGTCATCACCCGTTAGGTTAGCTAACTAACGACAGAGCGGGGACTGGACTAGCGCGGATGCAAAACATATACAACATCTACTAATATATATACCAATATATAATATTCGCTTAAGGCATGATAAAATGCAACATCACAGAACAATATAGATATCTGGGATCCCCGGGTTTCATAGAGCCGCTACTGAAACCCGACGTTCCCCTGGTCGTGTGGATAGCCTGTGCAATGAAAATCCTAGACCCCTACGGGCGCGGCAAGTTACCCGCCAAAACCTGAAGCGAGGCAGCCCCCTTCAGCAACGTGAATGGACCACCCAACATTTCACGGAATCCGGTAACTTGGGCACCCCTCCTGGGTCAATCCTATACCCCCTACGAGTGCGGCGAATAGCCCGCCAATTCTAGAGTGAAGCCCCCTCCATCTCAATGCCATGAGATGCGGGCTCGTTGCCCTCTAGAACCCGGCTACCCGTGCACCCCTCCGCGGGGTAATCCTAGTACAGAAAGTAAAATATACATACAACGGGTACATCGACCGCAACCTGGTCGTACCCCAAAAGAATAATACAAACAGGCAGTGACGGCAGTCCACATGTCGGACGCTCGCCCCGCAATATCAAATGTACATAATACAACAAAAACTGTACTAGCATTGCATCCAGGCTATCCCCCACGACTGATCCGCAACAACACAGCACAACACAGAACATCAACATGAATGTCACGTTCGCAAATCCGTCTATCCGGGCTATAGCAGTTAGGCAGGATTTACCGATCGAGTGACATTCACGGTCGCAGATATAATGTAAATACTGTGAACTAATGTGTTTAAACTTTTCGATCGATCAAATTTATCGAAGTGGGCCCCAAGCATTACTGTAGCACTTAATGAGAGTCTAGGCCCAAAAAGAATATTCCAAAAACCCCATTTTCAACCCAGGAGCTCACTGCAAAAATTTGGTCCAATGAATAGTAAAAATGGCCGCGGAACCGCCGCAAATACGTTGGTTTGGCCGCGGTTCCGCGGTGGAATAGTGAGATCACGCTACCAAATTTTCACAGAATGCTTAGAATTCCCTGCACATGTCACTGCAATGTACTGAAAAAAATTTTGAAGCCAAAAATAATTTCGACAGAAAACCGTGCAAATGAAAATGGGTTTTCGGAAAATCCGTTCGATCGAACTTGTAAACACGTTAGAGCAAGCTAGACTAGGTTAATGGCGTGGCTTTGATACCATGTTGCGCCACGGCAGCGCCCCGGCCGTCTACTCGAGGCCAAAATGCGGAATCAAAAAATTTCTTTACTTTTAAACTGGCGCTACCACGGACAATATACCCGGATCGTAACCATTAACCTATACTAGCTAACTAGAGATGGGGTGAGAGATATACCGAGCGATCCGTGTCCTTCGATCTTCTCGTCGTCGTCCCGATCTCCCGCGGAATCACCATTCGTCGTCTTCTCGTCGGAAAGGGCACCACGTAGCCGGATTCTTTTACGGGCTCCCACCTCTGGACCGAGGCAACTCGGGCGCGAAGTTGGCTAGCCGACGCATCCAAGGGTACTGTAGGTTGTAGTGTAGAACCTTGTCTCTTGGGATTTATGAAGTTGCCTTTGATGTTGGAGAAGAGAATGAACTTTGGAGAGGAGGAAGGTGTATTTGTGAAGCATGGAAAAATGAGATGAGAAAATGCCACACATCAAATGAACCTCTCTCACCTCCCTCAATTGTGTGGCCGCCCCCCCTTAAAGAATGGAGGAGGAAAAAGAATAATGCAACAAGGGAGGTGAGTGTAGGAAACATGAAGGGGTGACCACATCCAAAGCAAATCAATCTCTTCTCATTAACCATCATGAACAATGCAAGTGATAAGAAGGAAAAAGAATCTCATGATGAATAACTATCATGATGCCACCAATATGCAAGAAACCCCTCCACAACAAGTTATTTGCAAACTTGCAAATAACCCCCTCCATCGAAAAGTCCGGCCGTGAAGGAACAAAGGAAAACCGGCCGGGACGGAATGCAAACTGGCAACTTCAGAAAACTGATCCCGTAATAAATTACAGGAAAACCCCGCTACTGCATATACATGCCCGCATTTGTATTCCCACTGAATACAAATGCAAAGAGACAAAATCTACACTGTCTAATACTAGGATCCGGCTTAAGCCAAAGCCGGCTAGTAAAATCCGTCTGATCACGATCCGTGCAATACCGCATGTATCTGTTCGAACCCTGCCATATCTCCATACGGCCTGTACAGCGTTTCGCCCGAAACTTGAGTAACTGAGTGTGGTGGACTCTAAAGACTCGTCAATACTATGGCTGTGGATTTAACCACTAGCACGTCAGAGGTATCAGCCATACGTGACGGGCCACCAGCTATTGACCAAAAGGGACGTCGATGAGCGCACTCATCCTGACACCCTACTGAGCCTGTCAGTGACAATATCCGTACAGTCCGATCCGTTCGTCTATGAGTATCGCATGGCGGGCCTAGGGGGTTGGTAAAAGTCAGACCCCCAAAAGCGGTACAAGTCGTGTCGGAGTGTAGCCCAGAACACCCTGAGATACTACTGGAATACCTACCAGTAAATCTCCTGCCTCGGCCGAGGGCTTTGTGTAATGGCTCTCCTAGACACAGCGCGACCTCACCCCCAATACCGGGAGAGACGAACCCCTGCAGATCCGCTCACTGCCTTTATGTGGCTCGGGACTGTACCCAACTAAAACCTGTTTGCATGACTCCTTTGAGCCGTGGTAGGGTAGTAATCAAAGCACAGTGGGAACTCACACGAGACAAATGACGATCTCAGGTTGATGAACTAACCTGTACACATGTCACCAGGGAACTGCTATCTGACGTCTGGTATAATCCCAACTAGCAGGTTCCCGGCGAGTCCTGTCCGGTGTACTCATAACCCAATGAGCACCTGTATACATCTTAGGTGAACCAACTGACACCAGTGGCTTGTGAGACCGGCCACCGCCCCTCGTCGGGGTCTCGACTGTATACACTAGTCTACTAATGGAGTATCGATGCCCAGTCTCGAAACTCCCACGACTAGGGACCTTTTAAGGATGTGCTTATATACTCCAGCTCTCACTTATATGATCGCCCTCATACTGCTGGTAGTCAAGAAAGAATCCTAGGGGCTCTATCAACGCGTAATAGCGACTCGTAAGGTCACCTAAAGTAGTACACGATGATAAAGATAAACCAGATAGCATACTATCATCTTGAGTAAGACTGTCCTACTGGGACAGGTCCTCCCTCAATCATTGCAATCACGTGCCTGTGATCCAATAATTGACTCTGAGGGCACTATCTCCAACAGGGGATGGAATGACCTTCGTCGATAAGGTTTTAACTATCGGCAAGGAATCCGCTAAGACGGTGCAGCCGCTGCGGGACACCTTCAAAGACGGGGCTTCTACCTTGAAAGCTTGGGAGATTCTTCACTTATATTCAATCAGGCCGGGCTTTTTAGTGTTTAGGAAGAACGATTCGGTGTTGTTCATGAGATACAACCCGCACCATTTCGCTCAACAATCAAGCTACAATCAGGGTGTTCCTCTTGAGGCCTTTTTAGCTGATCCTATTGCTACGGAGGAAGGTATCCGTAATGCACTGCACCATTTCATGCGGCTAAACACCGGGTCTAACTTCTTTATCAGCGAGCCGAGATGCGTTCCGAAAATCTTGAACGTATATTTGGCGTAGTACCAGCACGCGGTGGGTGCCGTTATCAGGGAAGAAAAACGATTATTGCTTGATCGCAAGGGTGTTGTCCCAGCTGGTAATCCAGCCGTTCCATTGAAGCGACGGACCATCGTTCGTCCTTCCTTGAGAGAAGTTGCTACGGCGGTGGTCCCGCGCACTTTTCCTGATAAGCCTCTACCTCGTGTACCTATGGAAGCGGTGGCTGCAGCGTCTCCTGAGTCTGGGGTGGGTTCGGAGATCGGGACTTGTCGCCCAAAGTTGCCCGCCAAGCGCAAGCTTCTGTTGCCGGCTGCCGGTGACCGTTCATAGAAGAAGAAGAAGTCGCTATTTTCTGCAGATGTTGCATTCGGCCAGGAGCCTCATGCTCCTTACAACGAAGGCTTAAATGAGTACGGGACCAATGAGGGTCTATTTATCGTGCCTGCAGATGATACCGATCTTCAAGCTGCCCTTGTGGCTTCCGAGCGACTGGCTCACGATGAAGCAGCAATAATCACTATCGCACAATCAGGTAGACATCGGTCATATTTTTCCGCGGTTGTATTTTTTTATTATGCTTTGACTGACGCTTTCTTCTTCAACAGGTATCTCTACCGAAAAGGCTCTTGCAGCTTCCCTCAAAACATTTGAAGAGGAAGAGAGGCTCTGTGCTTCTTTGGGCCTTGGTATACTTTGGCTCATTGTGCCTTCATTAGCATTTTCTTCATTCGTGGCTTGATCCTCTCTTTTGTCTTATTACAGGGACTACCTTGACCCCGGTTATCCCGAGCGCGGTGCCGATCCCGAGTAGCGTAGCGGCGACGCTTCCAGAGCCGGCTATTATGGCCCTAGCTCCCCCGTCAGTCTCGGAAGAAGCTTCACTTAAACAGCCGATGACGAACGCCGTAGCGGCTCCAGAGGCAGAGCTTGGTTCGGACGATGACGTCCCTTTGATGGAGGTCTTGAGGAGATCGCTTCTCACCGCTCAGACCGAAAGGAAGCGTAGGAAGCATGCGGCAAAGGAACGTGATGCCAGCTTGGCTGTGGGTGAAGGTTCAAGCACTACCCCATCCGTCGCTATTTCTTCAAAGGATGCTCCAGCGGCCCTGTCTACCGCCCATAGACAGGTTGTGCGTGCAGCTCAGGAAGAAATCGAAAAGCCGCCCCAAGGTAACATAACGCTGAGTCTTTTATTAGAATTTGATCTTCAAATTCCTATATACCATATCCTGCAGGGCCAAGTCCTGGCGATGAGGTGGCAGGTGAGATGACGGCGACCACAGAGCCCGAAGCGGCTACTCTCTCTCGGGAGTCTGGGACTGCCCAAACCGCTGCTCTTTCTCCTTGTGGTTCCCTGCTATCGGTGGGCATCGTGAGTGTTGCGACGGCTCTTGTCGAGTCAGGGGACGAAGCCATAGGCGCCGAAACTATTCCATTGAAGGAGAGCGAAGAAACCGCTGCGCCTGGTGATGCTTCCGCCGTGGCTTTGGCTGATGACCCATCAGGTAGGTCTTGGGTCGCTGTTTAATTTTTATTTCGCAATCTCTTTCAGCTCGTTCTGACGGTATTTTGTTTGTAGGTGTAGCGAATGCTGAGATTGTGCCATCTGACACACCTCCGGTTGCCGCCATGACGGTTGTTGTCCCCTCACCTTCTCCTATATCCTCTGGAATGCTGGAAGGTAAGGGTTTGCAGCTTATCGGTTTCATCGTGGGTATCATCCTCCTCGTACTGATAGTATGTTGGTACAACTTTGCAGGAGTCCTTTTTGACCATCTGTATCAGGTGTTAAACCCACATTTCTCCTTCCAGTCAGATATCGACCTGCCTGATAGTGTCAGTGAGTATAGTTTTTAACAAACATCTTTTCCTTTCTTCCACAAGCAGCCATGTCGTTGCTAATTCTTCTTTTGTAGAATTACAGATTGAAGGAGGGGACGAGAGAATAGTCGTGCCACCGGTACTCCTAACTTTGCCACCTGTCGCAGCCGGTATAGTAGACTCTATCACTCGTGTGATTTCTTTATTTTACGAGTCATCTTTTTAACCGTAATTCATTTTGCAGCAATCGCACCGGCTCCAGCTCCCTTCGAGTCTCGCATCTTAATGCCGGCAGGGCTCTTTTCTAGACGTCCATCTTCCAAGGGCGCTGTGACCAGCCTGCGTATGTTGAGTGAATCAATCGAGGAGCTTAACGCGGAGGTCCCTGCATTCACTGCAGATTTTCGTGCTGAGGTTAATCCGATGTTGGCGACGGTTGTGCACTTCCATAGTGAGGGCGTCGTCGAATCTTGGGTTAATTATTGCAGACAGATCGAGGCTTGCTTGCACGAAGTTGAGCTCAAGCGTCTTGCTCCCGAAGTTCTGGCTTTGAACTCCCAGCGGGCTGCATGGGTTGAGGAAAGTGCTTCTTTCCTTCGCCGTTTTGAACAAGAGGCGGCCTTAAGGCGGAAGGATCGCAGGGAGGCTTCAAGCGAATCTGCCCGGCTGCATACCGAGGTCAAAGAGAATGCTGCGCAACTGAAAACCGTCTTTGATAATCTACAGCGATGCATTTCAGACGGGCTGGTACTGAGGCAGAAGCTCGAATTCATTGAACGGGTTACGCAGAGTCGCGAAGCTGCCCAGCGGGAAATCGATGAGAAGGTTTCATCCTGTTTGCAGCAACGGGCTTGAGTTAAAGCGGAGCTGGCCACAGCGGCTGACCATGAAAAGGAGTTGAGAGGAATGTGCGAACGGCCTGCCGACTTGTTTAAAATGTCTCCTTCCCAATAGTCGTCTTTGTGTCGATTGAAAATTTGTAACTTATGAATAACATGTATTCATTTCAGTTTTTCTATTTCATTCATTTTTTATATGATGTATCTTGTATTCAATTGAATTCATTTATAAAGGACACTTTTTTTTATCATGTACTATCGCCTTCTTTTCTTTGCTGTGTTGTTGGCATGTTACTCTAGCAAATGTGGGCTGTAGATAGTAGATAGCAGTCCATCTTAACCTCCTTGTAGGATAGCGATGGCTTAGGAAGCAGGTTCAGGTCTGTTGCCTAAGACTTTTCAACTTTATGAGTCGTGAGGGTCTCATAAAGATTTTTTCTCCATACGAGTCGAGAGGATCTCGTAGGTGTATTTTCTCCTTGGGAATCGTGAGGAAACCTAAGTGTGCTTTCTCTTGAGAGTCGTAAGGATCTCACGAGAGAATTTTCTCCCTTACAAGTTGAGAGAACTCGTAAGTGGTTGATGAGTTGACTTGTTCCCGAGTCGAAGCGTTGCTTCGACGGGGAGGTCGTTGGCTAATTCGTTTCCGAGACGGAGGTCATTTGCTGACGTGTTTCCGAGACGAAAGTCATTTGCTGACGTATTTCCGCGACGGGATCATTGGATGACGTGTTTCCAAGATGGGGTCATTGGATGACGTGTTTCCGCGACGGGGTCATTGGCTGACGTATTTCCGCGACGGGGTCATTTGCTGACGTATTTCTGAGACGGGGTCATTGGATGACGTGTTTCCGCAACGGGGTCATTTGCTGACGTGTTTCCATGACGGGGTCATTTGTTGACGTATTTCTGAGATGGGGTCATTGGCTGACGTATTTCTGCAATGGGGTCATTGGCTGACGTATTTCCGTGACGGGGTCATTTGCTGATATATTTCCGTGACGGGGTCATTAGTTCATGTATTTCCGCGACAGGGTCATTTGTTGACGTATTTCCGAGACGGGGTCATTTGCTGACGTATTTCTGCGACGGGGTCATTGGCTGACGTGTTTCCGCTATGGGGTCATTGAATGACGTATTTCCAAGATGGGATCATTTGCTGACGTGTTTCCGAGATGGGGTCATTGGATGATGTGTTTCCAAGACGGGGTCATTGGATGACGTGTTTCCGCGACAGGGTCATTTGCTGGCGTATTTCCATGACGGGGTCATTGGCTAACGTATTTCTACGACGAGGTCATTTGCTGACGTATTTTTGAGACGGGGTCATTAGATGACGTGTTTCCGCGACGGGGTCATTTGCTGACGTGTTTCCGCGACGGGGTCATTTGCTAACGTGTTTCCACGACGGGGTCATAGGCTGACGTATTTCCGCGACGGGGTCATTGGCTGACGTATTTTCGCGACGGGGTTATTTTCTGACGTATTTCCGCAATGGGGTCATTGGATGACGTATTTCCGTAATGGGATCATTGGCTGACGTATTTCCGCGACGGGGTCATTGGCTGACGTGTTTCCTCGACGAGGTCATTGGATGGCGTATTTCCGGGACGGGGTCATTGGATGACGTGTTTCCACAACGCGGTCATTGGATGACGTATTTACGAGACGGGGTCATTTGTTGACGTATTTCTGAGACGGGGTCATTGGATGACGTGTTTCCGCGACGGGGTCATTGGATGACGTGCTCCGCTTTCTGCGGTGTCGGGGCTGACTCTAGGTTATCTGTGAACCGTAGAGTCTTAGAACTTTGCCGTGGCTCCGATTGGTGGTGTCGCATCCGCATCCTGTTGGAGTGAGGAGGCACGCCGGTGTTGGTGTAGGATTCCTAGGCACAATAATGAGGTCTCACAAGGCATCAACCATGCCAATTTCAAATTTTACAAGTGCCGAGAAACCCTAATACGGATCGTTAACTAGATTTTAGGCGAAAAGAATGCGAATAGTTAACAACTTAACTAAGTGAACGGAAATACAACCTTCATAGATCCGGTCCTCCACCTCCATAGCTCCGTGATGAGGTCCCCTCGCTGCGATCATCGGATCTCGGGCTCTAGTGTCGGCTTCATCGGAGAAATGGGCGGGCTAGGTCGTCGACTTCGATGCCGAAGATGATCTACGTCGAGGCATCACAAGATCAAGCTCCCACTTCACCAAGTCATGAAACTTGTGAAGAAAACACCCTATACTACTTGGCAAGTGGTAGAGGATGAAGAAATAGGAAGTGGGTTCACTTTAGAATTGGATTTCTCACTCTTTTCATCAAGTCACCATTGATGGTTGCAAGCTTCTTCATCTTGAAGAAGAAGAAGAAGAAGAAGAAGATAATCAATATGATTAGTGTTATCTCAAAATAGAAAAATAAAATGAATACTTATCATATACCAACCATGGTTAGATGTAAAGAATCAACTATGGTTAGTTTGAATGGTTAGGGTTAAGCAAGAGACAAAAAT
This sequence comes from Agapanthus africanus, assembly GCA_030015575.1. NCBI lineage: Eukaryota > Viridiplantae > Streptophyta > Magnoliopsida > Asparagales > Amaryllidaceae > Agapanthus > Agapanthus africanus. The sequence continues at coordinate 475,754,536 of JASDDO010000001.1, read as the reverse complement.
GGTGGACTTGTTCAAAGCTTCATGAAGCTTCAACTAGAAACAAAATTAGCCACCATTTTTCCTTTTGCCTAAATGAAATAAATAAATAAATGAATAAATAAATAAGTAAATAATCAAAACCCTAACCATGGTTTAATTCTTTACACTAACCCAAGTGAGCTTGTATCATCAAACATGATACAAACAAGTGCACAAAAGTATATCACATATACAATGTGCATTTCAAGTGAGAAAATCCATTTAAAGTGAACCAATACTAGTTAATGCAAAGTAATATATCAAATATATAATTATGCATTAAATCATTAAATCAACGCTTGATTTAACGATCCGGTCATATCGCATATGAACGACTAATATCCAATGTATCGGCTTATCGAATCAATCCTCGATTCGATAACTAGGTTATATCGCATACAACCAATCGATACATTCATCGCAAGAATATAATACGGTATCACATACACGCATTATTCTCGGTCCCGCACATATCTCATATGTGCTCCTATTTCATTTCGCTTGAGCCAGGAAACCTCTGTGTAGGACTCTAAAGACTCGTCAATACGCCGGCAGCAGATGATGATCATATCAAACACCCACAAGCCGCAAGCGGTCTGCTAAACGTAACGGCCACCCGGGTATTGAGCGATCAGAAGATCGATGAGCAAGCCCGCTCATACTCCTGTGAATCCAACCAGTAACACTTACCGTACAGTCCGGTCTCGTCGTCTGATATGTCGCATATCTCGCCTAGGGGTGGTTAACGTCAGACCCCAATAGCTCGATAAGTCGTATCGATATGAGGTCTATAACAGTTCGAGAAACTACAGGTAACACGTAGCAGTAAATCTCAGCAACCCTGGCCAGGGATTTCCGGTTATAGCCAATCGAACACAGTGCAACATCAACTCCCTATACCGGGAGAGACGAATCCCCTCCTATCGCTCATTGCCTCCATGTGATTCGGGACTGTACCCAAAAAACCACCGTTTTGCTCGCCCTCTTGGACGTGGTAAGGTGGAAATCAAAGCACAGTGGGAATTACACAAGACTCTATGATGATCTCGGGTCAACAGACTACTCTGTACCAGTGTCACCAGAGAACTGCCATCTGACGTAAGATATAATACCATCTGGGAGTTCTCGGCGAGTCCATCCAGTATACCCAGTCTTTACTGAGCACCCGTATATCATCTCTGATGTCAAACACCAATGGATATGGGATCATCCATCGCCCATCTGTATGGGTCGAGAAGGTATACGCTAGTCTACTCTGGTATATCGATGCCCCGTCTCGATATACCCACGACTAGGGACTTTGAAGGATGTACTTATGGACTACCATGTCCCCACTAGTATGATCCGCATCATAGTCCAGGTAGTCAAGTACACATCCTAAGGGCTTTACCAACATGTAACAGAGAGACAATCAGTGTACACGTTAAGGTAGAGATCAACCAGATAGCATACTATCATGTTGAGCAAGAAAGTCCTCCCTATATATGTCCAAGCATCCACTACAATATACATCCTATGTTTAGTAATGGCCTCTAGGGCATACATATAACTAACAGTTGGTCTTCTGGGATGCAGATGTTGCCGTTAAGATCCGGCTCTCTCTTTGACAGAGTGTGTCGGGGAATGCGGTTCGCTCTTCGTTTATGCCCATGGATTGTATACAGGGTCAGTATGGACTCGCCTGTACGGAAAAAAGTTTCATTTCATTTTTTTTATTTCTTTCCGCGATACTCTATCATTTCAGCTTTTTATATCGCGAAAGTCGCGATTGCCCAATCATTTCGGCTATTTTTCGCGGTGCCCAATCATTTCGGCTATTTTTCTTTTTACTCGCTGCTTTTTATTGCGAGTTGCCCAATCATTTCGGCTATTTATGTATGCATATCTTTTACTTGCTGATTTTGTTGCAAGTTGCCCCATCATTTCGGCTATTTCATATGCATTTATAGCTCGCTGACTTTTGTTGCGAGTATGGAACTTAGAATCTGGTGCCGATCTTAGCATCAGCATCGCTGTGACTGGAATATTGCCGGGAGCGACTCATCATTTGCCGTGAAAGGACTTGGAATTTGACACCAATTTAGGCATAAACATCGCTACCACTGGTACATTGCCAGGAGCGAATCTTCATTTTCCTCTGTCGATTCAAACAAAGGTGGCTTAGTAGACAGGGTTAGGGACCTGACGACTAAGGTTTTTAATTTCGTGAGCCGTAAGGGTCTCATAAAGGTGTTTCTCCCTGCTAGTCGTGAGGATCTCGTAGATGCGTTTTCTCCTTAGGAGTCGTGAGGATTCCTAAGCGTATGTTCTCTTATAAGTCGTAAGGATCTTACAAGAGTGTTTTCTCCTCATAAGTCAAGAGGACTTACAAGTGTTGTTCACCAAATAGGGGGATTTCACGCCATTAGCGGAACTTGGCGGGAGAGCTGTTTATTTGTGCCCGTGGATTGTATACAAGGGTCAATACTGAACCGTTTATAGGGCAGTCTAGGAAATGTGATGGCATAAGAACAGGTTCAGATCCCTGTAGCTTAAGGCTTTTGAATCTTACGAGCCGTAAGGGTCTCATAAGAGGGTTCTCCTTACGAGTCGTGAGGATCTCGTAAGTGTAATTTCTCCTTAGGGATCGTGGGGATCCCTAAGTGTGTCGCTCCTTTATGAGTCGTAAAGATTTCACGCAGGTAGTTTTCTCCTTACAAGGTCGAGAGGACCTTGCAAGTGTCTTTTAATGAGATTGCGCCCTTTCGGCTTTTCACAAACTCGCTGGTAGCCCTGCTGTTTTTACTCACGGAGCCCTTTCGGGTTTTCATCCGTGCCCATCTTGTTTATGGACGTACCTTTATTATTAATTTTTTTTATTATATTTTTTTTGCATCTGCCCTAGGATGCTGCGGTTTGTAGTAGTTTAAAGATGTTTCGGTCCGTATCGATTTTGAGGCAAGGCTTCACCGGATACTACTCATAGATTTTGGGCTTGGGAAGATGGCGATCGGACATAAGTGTCGTCATCTTGTTAGTTATATGTATGCCCTAGAAGCCATTACTGTACATACGATGTATATTGTAATGGATTCTTAGACATATATAGGGAGGACTTCTTGCTCGACATGATAGTACACTATCTGGTTGTATTTTATCTTAACATGTACTCTGGTTGTCTCTATGTTACATGTTGATAAAGCCCTTACGATATGTACTCGACTACTGGGACTATGATGAGATCATACTAGTGGGGCCACGGTAGTCGACGAGTACATCCTATAACTGTTCCTAGTCAAGGGTGTATCGAGACAGGGCATCGATGCACCAGAGTAGACTAGCGTATACGTATCTTGACCCATATGATGGGCGATGGATGATCCCATATCCATCGGTGTTTGACATCAAGGATGGTGTACGGGTGCTCAGTAGAGACTGGGTACACTAGACGGACTCGCCGAGAACTCTCAGATGGTATTATACCTCACGTCTGATGGCAGTTCTCCGGTGACACTGGTATAGAGTAGTCTGTTGACCCGAGATCGTCATAGAGTCTTGTGTGATTCCCACTGTGCTTTGATTTCCATCATACCACGTCCAAGAGGGCGTGCAAAAAGCTGGCTTTTGGGTACAGTCCCGAATCACATGGAGGCAATGAGCGATAGGAGGGGATTCGTCTCTCCCGGTATAGGGAGTTAATGTTGTGCTGTGTTCGATTGGCTATAACTGGAAATCCCTGGCCAGGGTTGCTGAGATTTACTGGTAAGTGTTATCAGTAGTTTCTCGAACTGTTATAGACCTCATATCGACATGACTTATCAAGCTACTGGGGTCTGACGTTTACCACCCCTAGGCGAGATATGCGACATATCAGACGATGAGACCGGACTGTACGGGAGTGTTACTGATTGGATTCGCAGGAGAATGTACAGGCTTGCTTGTTGATCTTCTGATCGCTCAATACCTGGGTGGCTGTTACGTTTAGCTGACCGCTTGCAGCTTGTGGGTGTTTGATATGATCATCACCTACTGCCGGCGTATTGACGATTCTTTAGAGTCCTACACAGAGGTTTCTTGACTCAGGAAAAACGGAGTAGGAGCACATATGTGATATGTGCAGGACCGAGGATAATGCGATATGAGATACCGTATTATATTCTCGCGATATTTGATATCAGCCGGGTCATCGGATCAAGTGTTGATTCGATGAATCGGTAAATGAAATATTAGTCGGTTATATGCGATATAGCCGGATTGTCGGATCAAGTGTTGATTCGATAATTTAATGTATAATAATATATATGATATATTAAATTACATTAACTAATATTAGCTCACTAAAAGATTCTTTTTCTCACTCGGGTAATACATTGATATATATGCGATATATGTTAATTGTATTATTTTATTTTGTTACAATAAATATTATATATATGATATATAATATTGTAACATGATATGATAACTAATGCAACTTGTTTAGTGGAGATTGAACAAGGTTAGGGTTTGATTTGGGTTAGTGCATTCATGAACCTTCTAGAAGGTTTCTTTTTGTTTTTGCAAAGATATTTTCAAGTGACTCATTCTTAACCCAACCCAAACCCTTACCCTTGGTTAAGTCTCTACAAAGGTTTGTTTAACCATGGTTGCATTATTCATCATTATTATTATCCTTTCATTATTCATCACAAATGGATCACCATTCTTCTTCTTCTTCCTTGATGAAAACCTTTCTTGTTTTGCTTTTTGTGCTGAAAAATGAGTGAGAATAAGAAAAAAAATGTGAGAAAAAATCCTACCTCATCATTCTCATCTACCCTTTCCCTTTAGATGAGAGTGTTCACTTCATTTAGTGAGTGAGAGCTTGTGTTAATGAAACTTCAAGGTAGATCATCTTTGTTATCGAAGATCGGAAGCAAGCTTGCATCTTTCTCTTCGTAGAGCCTCTCGAGAGTCCAGAACACGATGATCGCAGCGAAGGGACCTCAACACGGAGCTTAAGAAGTGAAGGACCGGATCTACAAAGGTTGTAATCCCTCTCACTTAGTGTTAAAGTGTTTAACATACTTGTTTTCGCCTAATCTCTAGTTTAAATATCCGGCTTTGGATTGTTTGGCATGGCTAATTTTTAAACCGGGCATGGTTGATGCCTCGTAGACCCTTATGTGTGTGCCTAGCAACCCTACACATCTATCGTTTACTTAGGCCGCAACTCATCAGGCGTAATGTCTTTTCAGGAACCGGCCGTTTATTGGCCTGAAGGGTCTTTCACCATGCATGTCCATGAGTAGATAGGCCCCTCCTTGGTAGACTTTGTCTATGATGTATGGGCCCTCATAGTTCGGCTCGAATTTCCCCCATTTGGCACGATTGGGGATCATAGGCCTCTTGACCACAAGCATGAGTTCGCCTTGGCGAAATGTTCTCGGCCTAGTCAATCTTTCGCACAAGCGTGTCATCCTTGCTTTGTAAGCTTCTAGGTTTTGCTGCGCCATGAGACGAGTTTCATCGAGGGCGTCGAGCTCCTCGAGCCGAAGATGAGCATTCTCTTCGTCTGTTAGCTCGTGATGAACCGCCACTCGTAGAGAGGGTAGCTCTATCTCCAAGGGGAGTACTGCTTCTGTGCCGAATACTAACGCATATGGCGTTGTATTCGTAGCTGTTTTGAACGTGGTTCGGTAAGCCCAGAGGGCTTCATGCAGTCTCTCATGCCAGTCCTTTTTATTTTTGGTCACCGTCTTCTTTATGATCTTCCTCAAGGTTTTGTTGAAAGCCTCAGCTAGACAGTTAGCTCGGGGATTATAGACCGAAGAGTATCTCCAGTCTATATTATGCTGCTGTTTGAAGCGGCTGATTTTGTGACTTCTGTAGGCCGGCCCGTTATCAGAGATAATCCGTCGCGGAGTGCCGAACCGATAAATGACGTGTGTCTTGAAGAAATGGAGGATATTCTCTGTCTTCACTTCTCTTAGCGGTACGGCTTCTGCCCACTTAGAGAAGTGATCGGTTATCGCCAATATGAGCCGATGTCCTCTGGATGACGCTGATTCGATGGGCCCAATTATGTCGGTTCCCTACATTTTGAACGGCCAGCTAGCCACCGTCGGGTGTAGTGGGTTTGGATGCTGGTGGATGAAGTCTCCATGAATTTGGCACGAGTGGCACTGCTTTGCGTATTCGAGGCAATCCTGAATCATCGTGGGCCAATAGTAGCCCATCCTTTTAATCTTCAGCTTCATCTTCGGCCTGGCTTGATGAGAACCGCAGAGTCCATCGTGAGTTTCTTGGACAACTTTCCTTGCTTCTTCTGGTCCCAAGCATCTTAGCCATAGAGAGTCGAACGATCTCTTATATAGAGTATTATAGACGAAGGCGAAGGACATAGCTCGTTTCATAAGCTGGTGCCTTGAGGATGCATCTTCAGGTGTTCGATGGAATTTGAAGTAGTCTATAAAGACTTCTCTCCAATCATTGGCCTTTTCCTGGTCCTCTATTTGTATGGCTGTTTGCTCGGTCGCTTCCTTTTCTTTAAACGACTCCGGAGATATTTCCGCTGGTGCAAAAACCCGACGGCTTTGTACAACGATCCCTACGTCATCGAGGTTTTCATCAGCCAGCTCATTAGCGAGTTTGGATAATGCATCCGCCTTGCTATTTTCCATACACGGTATGCTTTCCACGGCGTAGGAAGCGATTTGAGTCAGCAATTGTTTCACTCTCTCACTGTACTTTACCAACTCTGGTTTACACGTTTGATAGTCGTCGTTTACTTGACTAAAGACTAGCTGGGAGTCCCTGTATATGAGGATATTTTCGATTCCCATGTTGACAGCGATCTCAAGACCCGCTATCAAAGCTTCATATTCCGCCTCATTGTTTGTCCTTGGCTCTGTCAAGGAAAAGGCAAAGCACATTATCCCTCCTTGTGGAGTCACGAAAATGAGGCCTACCCCAGATTTTATTATGGGGGAGTTGTGCTTTCGCTTCTTCATGGAAGATGCCCCATCAAAGCAGAGTTCCCATCGGGTATCACTCCTTCCCCTCTCCCTGTCGATCGTGTCAAACGCGTGCTCGTCTGGCCGTTCATAATTTTGGGGTGAATCGGCAGGTATCGGATGCTCAACGAGGAAGTCGGTGATGGCCTGGCCTTTCACTGGCTTAAGAGGTCGGTATGTTATCGAGAATTCCATCAAGAGTAGGGCCCATTTAGCGAGCCATCCCGTTAGTATAGCTCTTGACATCAAATATTTGAGAGGATCCACCTTTGATATGAGATGGACCTCATGCACCAACGCATAGTGTCTGAGCTTTGTTATCGCGAAGATCAACGCCGGGCAGTGTTTTTAGATAGGGGAGTAGTTGTTTTCTGTCCCCAGAAGAACTCGACTCAAATAGTAGAGGGCTCTCTCTTTCCCTTGGTCATTCTCCTGTGCCCATAGCGCGCCTAAAGAACCTTCAAGGGCGGTTGTGTATAAGATGAGGGGATTTTCCTTGACCGGGGCGGTCAGTACCAACGGATTCTGTAAGTATTGCTTGATTTCGTCCAGTGCGCTTTGGCATTTGCGATCCCAGACAAACGGGGTCCCCTTCTTCATTAAATGACTGTAACGGCGGCATTTTCCGGAGAGGTTAGCTATGAACCGTCGGATATATGTGAGCTTTCCTTAGAGAGACCGCAGTTTCTTGAGAGTTCTTGGCGGAGGCATTTCCATGACCGCCTTGATCTTCGACGGGTCTATCTCGATGCCCCGGTGTCGTACGATGAATCCTAGAAATTTGCCCGAGGAAACTCCGAACGCGCATTTGAGAGGGTTCATCTTCAGGTTGTATTTCCGAAGACGTTGGAACACGATCTTCAGATGCTCCCAATGCTCCTCGTACGATTTTCTTTTCACCACGAGGTCATCGATATAGCATTCGACGATTTCATGTATGAGGTCATCGAAAATCTTTGCCACGGCCCTCTGATAGGTAGCGCCAGCATTCTTCAAGCCGAAAGGCATCACTTTGTAGCAAAATATGCCCAGAGGAGTCCGGAAAGCGGTATGCTTCTGGTCTTCGGGATGCATCTTTATTTGATTGTACCCTGATGATCCGTCCTTGAAGGAGAAGACTTCGTGAGTGGACATGTTGTCTATCATCAGCTCGGTAACCGGTACAGGAAAATCATCCTTTGGGCAAGCTTTATTGAGGTCCCGAAAGTCTACGCAGATGCGCACCGTCCCATTTTTCTTCATCACTGGGACAATGTTGGCGATACAGTCAGGATACTGAACTTCTTGGATAAAGCCGGAGTCGATTAGCTTCTTGACTTCGGTGTTGATGCTCATTTCAAGTTCGAGCCGCATTCTCCTCGGTGCATGTTTGACTTGCTTGACGTCCGGGGATATCGCCAATTTATGCACAGCTATTTCCGGATCTAGCTCCGGCATCTCAGAGTAGTTCCATGCGAAGTAGTCTTTATACTGCGTGAGCACGTCTCTTAGTGTAGCTACATGTTCTTCGGACAACAACTCACTGACGAACGTAGGCCTTGGGTCGTTTGCCGTCCCCAGGTCGATTTTCCTTAGGTTGTCCGCAATAGTATGTATTCCATCTTCTAATTCTTTTGGCGCCGGTGGAAACTCTGAGATCAATTCATCTTCATCCTCATTTTCGAAGCACCGGGAGAGGTCATCAATATCCTCACGTACTCCTTCTTCTGACAGCGTTATCGCATGACAGGTATGAGATCGTTTTCAAGACCGATGTTGATCCGGTTCTACTCTTACTATGTACGTTGATTTTAGAACATGCTTCTGTGGTGGGTTTACCCTCTAACTGCTGGATAGAGCGAACCTGCCTTGCTGATACTGTTCTTCTACCCAGTTTTTGAATGTGAAGCAGTCTTCGAGAGGATGTCCTATCGCTCGGTGATAGGAGCAATAATCCGGGTGAGAGACCTCGTCTGCTTGTTCGGGGTGTTTGGAATCCGGGAGCATAATCATTCGATGTTTCATGACAAGATCGAATATTTTCCTTGTTTTGTCTTAGGGAAAAGAATATGCTCAACCCATCTTCTTTATAAGAGATGGATCTCGGCTGCTCAATTCTTGATCGCGTGGCTTCTTGGACCCGCTTTGCCGCTGTCGAACGTTTTTCCGTTCTTTAGTTTGTTTTTGCCTCCACGCCGGGTCTTCTGTATGACGAGCTGGCGACGAAGAGTATCGTCATTCTCCGTAGCCTGCTGAAGAAGGTGTTGCGTCCTGGCTTTCTCGTAAATGGCCATTTCACGGTTGTGGTCATCCCGGACCTTTTGACCCACTTCCCTTATTAGCTTGTCCATCTGTTCTTCAAACGACGGACTTGGCATTTTTACGGCAGGATCTCGTTTTGGTTCAATTGCAGTGTCTTCTAACAAAGCATCTCCTTCTTCATCGAAGTCATGTATAACGTAGCAGCCATGGAATCGCTCACGTTTCTTGGATTGAACATATCCAAACCCGATCATTTCCATTCTCCCGTTAGGAAATTTTCGCTGAGTTCCGGGGACATTCCAGATCCTGTTGTAGAACTGAGCTTGTCGAGCAGTCTCTTTGAAGGGTACGCCTTGACGCCTCAACAGCCTTTTTAATCCTTCTGTGTAGTATCTGGGCAGACGGATGGGTTGGAGCCTGTCAAGCGTAGAATCGGCACCATGCCAGATTTCTTTCTCCACTTTGGTTTTCGAGGATCGATAAAAGAGGATCGCCTTTTCATCTTTTCGCCTGGGAGAGACGTAGAACGTCTGCAATTCTTGCATACTATAGGTATCAAGTGCGTCATGCTCTTTGTAATGCTTTTGCGGAACCATGGCGATTTACAAACTCCGTTCATCGCCAGTGAAGGCTTGTATTGATGGCCGAACAAAAAATACTGCATTGAACTCATCTTCAGAGTCCCTGCCGAAGATCAACATAGGGGTAGACAGTCTGGGCTTGTTGTATTGGAGTGGCCCCGAATATACTATCTCTTCTTCTTCCCCGGTATCGCTTCCGAAGACCAGAATAGTGGTAATAGCTTTTTGCTTGTTCTCCGGTTTATGGCATCTTTCCGTGTCTTCGAAGTCTGGTAAGAAGTACTTGGCGTCTTCATATTTGCGTACTTCGTTTACGGAGAATGGGTTCAGTTCCCCCGTCACTATGTATTCAAGCCCGTCTTTGAAGTACTCCGTACACTGATGCTGTGTAAAAAGGATAATGTTATACTCGTGTAACCAAAGCCTGCTAAGCAAAGCGTTGTAGCAAGTCTTGGCGTCAATGACGTGGAACTTGATGTCAGTGACGAGCAGCCCAAAGCGTAACATCAATATTACAGACTCAAGCGTCTATGATGACTGGGAGTCGAACCCGGAGATGGTGATTTTATCCCGAGCGAGGTGTTGAACGCTCATGCAGATTTCTTTTAGCACCCTCACGTTTAGGAGGTTGACAGAGGACCCATTGTCAACTAAAACTTTTCCTATCTTGATGTCATGGCAGTACCCAGCGACATACAGGGGACGGTTGTGCTCGCACGTTCCGAGGAGGAGGTTTTCATCACCGAAAGTGATGTCAGCTGTGTGAACTTCTTCCAGTTCGTCCTTCATCTTTTCTTCGGCAAGGAATGCTTGGAATTGGTCGGGCTCTTGTAGTGCCTTGATCAGAGAATCTCTTGCCTCTTTAGATAGCAGAAAGGCATCGAGAATGCTCAGCTGCGAGGGTATCTTCCTCAGGTGTGACAAAACGTTGTAATCCACCTTGTTTTTCTTAGGCGGGTCCTTGGCTGCAAGCTCTTCGACGACTCGGTCATTGAGGGCGATATCTTCAGGGACTTTTTCTTTTCCCTTATCTTTTTTGTTCGATCCCTTATTTGTGGGTCCGAGATTCTTTTCGGGTAACGTGCAATTACGCAGCTGAATGTTCTCGCAGGTCTTCATCTCTTCTATTTCGGAGATAGATTCCTTGAAGAGAGGGCCAAGAGCCATTTCTTCTTCAGAATCGCTTCCGAAGGTGAGAACTTCCGATCCTTTCCTATCAACCATGTGACAGTTGCCGGCAGTTCTTTTATGCTCATCGGTCGTGCTTCTTTTCTCCCGACGAGTCTTACGCTTCAATCGCCTGACGTGTTGTCGGTGGGAAACATATCCCTGCCAACAGTTTTTAAAGCCATTGCACTCTTCGGTGGGGTGCGCAATCCTTTGATGGTATAAGAAGTAGCTAGGATGTACATCCGCTTCGTCAAGGTGTATCCCGTCAGGAGTGTTTCCTTTGGAGGATGGCAGCTTCATTCCCATTGACAGGGCTTTAGCGAATCGTTTCCTCGTTTTAGGCCTACTTCTGTCTACCGCGGGCGTGCTTCGATCTGGTTGGAGTGTTTCAACCTTTTCGTCCTGTCGCAGACATTTGGATTTTTTGAATATGGCCATTTCGCGCTCTCGATCATCCTTGCTCTTCTGACGGGCTTCGTTCAGCAGCTGGTCGATCATCTCGTCAGACGGTTCCAAGGGTTTTGGCTTCGATCCTACCCCCAGCTCCTTTATGTTGTCTTCTAATGCCGAGTGAGCTTCTTCATTAGTTAACGCCGAATGAGAGATCATGTGGCAACTTGCCACATGATCCTCAAATTCTTCTGACGAGTCATCTCCGTCGTTATTGTCGTTATCTCCGCTCTCAAAAATATTGTTGAGAAATTCTTGGAGTGTGACCGGGGTTCACGCCTTTTGGTTGTATTCCTCCAGTGCGTCAATATGTTTTTGTAGGTCCGTGCGCTTTTCATCAGGCTTCATTGGCTTTTTGGTCTTCTTCTTCTTCTTTGAAGACTTTAATGGCTAGGCATGGGCATTTTGACTATCGTTACCAATTCTTGGCGTCGGGCGCGGCTTCAGCATTCCTTCAATGACCTTGGGTTCCAGCGAACTTTTCCACCTGATCGCCGGGCATGTTTGGAGATCTTTCAGCATTCTTTTCGTTTTAGCTGAAAGCGCGGCCTCCCATGGAGCTTCATCTATAAAAGAGAATGATGCCCCTGGTGTGTCCACCTTTTTAAGAGCGTGCGGCTGGGGCGGGCTTACTTTCCAATTCTCGGACAATGCGAATTTGCCCTGTTAGTATTGGTCCTCAATCCAGCCTTTGAAGACGAAGCAATCTTCAATTGGATGGCCTACTGCTCGGTGATAGGGGCAATAATTGGGATTGTTGACATCACCGGGCTGCAATGGATGTCTTGGATCCGGCAGATTGATGAGCCTGTTGCGTATCGCCAGTTCGAACAGTCTCTTTGTTTTCTCCCGCGGAAATGAGTAAGGATGTCTTAACTTTTCGTTGAGGAATCGTTGTCTATCGTTTTGGCGATCAGCTGGTTTTGGAACAGTCGGTTGTTTCTAAGCATTGGCGACGAAGGTCGCTTTCCCTTTTCCCTTTCATTCCGCGGCTCCGACTTTGAAGAGGAAGGCCTATGGCCCATCTGGTCCATTTGGGCCAGCTTGGCAATCAAGGCCTGAAAGGTGGTCGGCTTGAAGAACATCATGAATTGAGATATGGCCGCCTGCGGATCGAGGGTTCCCACAAACATGCCCACTGCAGGAGCCTCTTCTATTCGTTGTTCGCACTTCGACCATAGGTTCCGCCACCGTATCGCATACTGAACCCATGTTTCTCCTGGCTTCACCCTGGCATTGGTCAATGCCGTGATTGGGGTGCGTTCGCTAGCACTTGCGAAACGCTTGAATAGCAATTCCATCTCCGTAAAAGTTTTGAAGGAGTCGTTGGGAAGCTCTGAATACCATTCGAACGCCATCTTCGCCAAGTTGCCGACGAATTGGCGAAGCAGTAGTTTATCGTCACCTCCAATGTTGCCGCACAGAGCCCTGAACTGAGCGACATGTTAATGGGGATTGCCTGTTCCTTTGTATACGTGGAACTTAGGAATCGTGTATCCTGGCGGGTACTTAATCTGATCGTACCATCTTGGATATGGTCGCTCAATTCTGACGACTTGGCCAGCGGCTTTGTTCGCTTGATGAGCTCGTATCTGTTGAGCTATATAATTATTGAGCGCAGCTTTCGAGATTGTTTCCTCCTTTGCAGCTGAAAAGGCCGGAGGAGGGTTTGATGTCTCCCCTCTGTCGTTTTCAATTATTACTGGAGGATCTTCAGCTGGGGGATCGGCTGTATCATCATCCCGACCATATCTTGGAACATGAGCGCCATTTGTTTTAAGTTGGCCGCTTGTTCCGCAACCTCTTTATCTTTCTTCTCAAGCATTCTTCGGAGGAACTCGGCGTCGGTTTCCTATTCCTGGCGCTGGTCCGACGACATCTCTAGGCTTTCTTTCGGCCCAGTAAGCGCGGCCATCTTTGTCAGCATCTCCTGGAGCTTTTGCTGTTGTTGCTCCTGAGCCTTTGTCACAGATCGGGTGAGTGGTCGATGACCCATAGAGATACGGCTATCCTCTTTACCAGAAGCCATATAGATGGTGTGCACTACCATGCCCCCAGACTTAGGGCGTTTGAATTCAGTGCCCTTCAGATTCATCGCAGACGCAAGGATCTTCTTCAGCCTTCTCCTTTCATGAGCGGTCGACGTTGAGGGTGCTGTTGTGATAGGCACCCGGGAAGACGATACCTTCCATGGCACAGCGACGGGATGATCCTTCTCTTGCCAAACCTTCATCTTCTTTGGTTGGCAGGAGTAGTCTTGGTTAATTACAGAGTCTTGGACTCTTTGCCAGACCCTGTGGATTTTGGAAGATAGTCGCTGAGGAGGCTGTTCCGGCATTGCCTTTGTAATGTTCTCCACGGGTGGAGGAGATCTTTTTAGCACGGAAGTCGGAGAGTTCTTGTGCACCCTCTTGAGTGGTTCAAAGTTGTTCCCAGTTGGAACAGCAGCATCAACTTCCACCGTAGGAGCTGGTGGAGTCAGTCCAGAAGGGGAATTGCCCCCAGCTTTCCTCACTCAGTGCCAGTGGCGACGTCGAGCATGTCTTGCGGCCGGGATCACCTCCGTTGTCGGGGTAGGTTCATCGTGCTTCATTCTTGATGAGAAATTGCTGTTGGTGCTAGCCTGTCGAAGACTGATGTCTGTTGAGAAGGAACGTCCAGCCTGTCGAAGGCTGACTTTTGTGCAGGGGAAGCATCCTTAACGACTTTGCCTGAAGCGGGAGTTGGAGTGGCCAGTCTTGCAAAGACTGATCCTTTAGCAGGAGAAGCCGCTTTGACGACTTACTCTACTTGAGCCGGAATGGCTATCCGCTTTGGGATAACCCCTCCAGGTATTGCAGGCTTCTTCATGGGCCCATTTGAGCTTTGGCCTAGTCTGTTAAAGACCGAGGCGCTGGAATTGGGCGACCCGTTGAGAGGGGCCGCGGTAGTGGTGAGCCAATCAAAGACCGACTTCTTCGGAGCTTCCTGTGACGGCATTGGGATGCTGAAGCTTGCCGGTGGGATCATGGTCCCAAAGAACAGTCCAGTGGTGACCTGAGTCACCTGTTCCACTCTTCCGGCGAGGACGGAATGGGAGTTGTTGTTGCAGCTGGTGTAGTTGGAAGCCATTTTCTCTTGAATAGAGCAAGACACCAAATCTTAGTACCTCGAATCTAGGGGCAACCACATCAAACCGCGATTCATTCGCGAACACGACACACGAAGTATGGAGGGGAAAGAGGAAAAGGTCCCAACTGGCATGCCAGAATCTGTTCATCGCCGAAAATCGGGAAGACAGACGTCTTGCCTGAATTTGGGGGCAGATGATATTTGGTTCTATCCATCCACGTCTCCGAAGATGCCAAGTTGATTTATGACATCGTGTATCGGAGCTTTAGACGGATGCGGCCGTTGTAGCAGATTTCGTCAGATTCCCCCTCATTGTGAGGGGTTTTTGAATTTGGGGACTCTTTCCTGCAGGCGCAAGTCCCTGCAGTTAATTACATTACCGCATCACGGTAACCACTTTCTCATGCTTCAGAAGGTTACTTCATATCGTATGTGTTTGTTTTATTTTTGGTTGCCCGTGGATTGTATACGGAGACTAATTTATGGTGTCGCCCGTAGGGCGTGGATTAGTCTAAATCCGTATTTTCTTAGATTTGGGTTTGGTTTAGTTTAAGGACCGTTAGTCTTGTTTTTAGACTAAGATCAACTCAAACGTTTATTGAGGATACGTTAGTCTAATTTTAAACTAAGATCTACTCAACGGGATTTTGGGATCATTTAGATTCAACGAAAGAGTATTTGGACTCTATCGTTTTAGTTTAGGGACATTGCGGTCCATAAGTTTAAGGACATCATAGTCCATGTTTAAAGACATCATAGTCTGTAGGGTTTAAAGACGTCATAGTCTGTGGGGTTCTGGTTTAGCCAATTTGGTGATGTACCAAAAGTTATTGGTTATTGGGACCCTCCACCTCTCTGAAGACGTTGAAGAAATACAACGACACGTATCAGAGGTGTAGAGAGATGTACCCTTGAACCAGTGAATGTTCATCAAAGATTTGATAATCTTGTTTGGGACTGAGTCTAATAAAGAGCGCATGGGCTCAGTTGATTATCAGTTTGGCCAACTTAGGCTGAGCCCACTGAGTCTCTGTCATTTCTCTTCTTTTTTTTTATAAAGTGTTACACTTGTCAGGACATAGTCCTTTCTCTGTGCACATACTGCTAAACATTTATTGGGGTACTGATAGCCACTTTCTTTTTGTTTTTTATTGAATGTTGAACACTCTTTATGGCGCAGAGCGCTTTATGTACAGAGCACTTGGCGCTGAGCGCCAGACTTGGAGCGCTAAAGCGCTTCTTCTGAAATAGCGCCCACGTGGGGAGCACGTGGAGCGCTGGAGTGCTAAAACGCCTCTTTTACAATAGCGCCCACATGAGGAGCACGTGGCGCGCTTGACGCTGAGCGTCAGACTTGGAGCGCTAAGGCGTTTCTTATTAAATAGCGCAAACTTAGAGCGCTTAAAGCGATTCTTTTAAATTGGAGCGCTAAAGCGCTTCTTTGGCAGCTTTGATTAGTTCTGTGCTCTAAGAATTAAATTCTTGGTTTATAAGAAACTTTGTCTCATGGATCTAAGAACTGGTTTCTTCTTTTTGTGAGGAGATGCTTTGATCTCTTCTGTTTTTTGTGAAAGACTTGGTCTTATAGATCTGTGATCTAGAAAAATAACTAAGTTCTTCTGATGTGAGAATTGACTCTTGTTAGTTATATGTATGCCCTAGAGGCCATTACTGTACATTGGATGTATATTGTAGTGGATGCTGGGACATATATAGGTAGGACTTTCTTGCTCGATATGATAGTACGCTATCTGGTTGCTCTTTATCTTAACGTGTATATTTTCTGTCTCTCTGTTACATGTTGATAAAGCCCTTAGGATGTGTACTCGACTTCCAGGACTGTGATGCAGATCATACTAGTGGGGCCTAGATAGTCCATGAGTACATCCTTCAATGTTCCTAGTCGAGGGAATATCGAGACGGGGCATCGATATTCCAGAGTAGACTAGCGTATATCTTCTCGACCCATGCGATGGGCGATGGATGATCCCATATCCATTGGTGTTTGACATCAGAGATGGTATACGGGTGCTCAGTGGAGACTGGGTACACTGAACGGACTCGCCGAGAACTCCCAGATGGTATTATACCTCACGTCAGATGGCAGTTCTCTGGTGACACTGGTACAGCTTAGTCTGTTGACCCGAGATCGTCATAGAGTCTTGTGTGTCTCCCATTGTGCTTTGATTTCCACCCTACCACAGCTCTACTGAGTCGTGCAAACAGGTGGTTTTTGGGTACAGTCCCGATTCACATGGAGGCAATGAGCGATAGGAGGGGATTCGTCTCTCCCGGTATTGGGGGTTGATGTTGCGCTATGCTCGACTGGCCATAACAGGAAATCCCTGGCCAGGGTTGCAGTGACCTACTGGTAAGTGTTATCAGTAGTTTCACACATGTCATGGACTTCACGTCGGCATGACTTATCGAGCTACTGGGGTCTGACGTTTACCACCCCTAGGCGAGATATGCGACATATCAGACGAACATACCGGACTGTACGGTAAGTGTTACTGGTTGGATTCACAGGAGTGTGAGCGGGCTTGCTCGTCGATCTTCTGATCGCTCAATACCCGGGTGGCCGTTACGTTTAGCAGACCGCTTGCGGCTTGCGGGTGTTTGATATGATCATCACCTGCTGCCGGCGTATTGACGAGTCTTTAGAGTCCTACACAGAGGTCTCCTAGCTCAAGCGAAACGAAATAGGAGCGCATATGAGATATGTGCGGGACCGAGAATAATGCGTGTATGTGATACCGTATTCCATTCTTGCGATTAATGTATCGATTAGTTATATGCGATATAACCTAGTTATCGAATCAAGGATTGATTCGATAAGCCGATACATTGGATATTAGTCGGTTATATGCTATATGACCGGATCGTTAAATCAAGTATTGATTTAATGATTTAATGCATAATTATATATTTTATATATTACTTTGCATTAACTAGTATTGGTTCATTTTAAATGGATTTTCTCACTTGAATTGTGCAAGTTGTATATGTGATATACATTTGTGCACATGATTGTATCATGTTTGATGATACATGCTTACTTGGTTAAGTGTAAAGAATTAAACCTTGGTTAAACTAATGATTAGGGTTTTGTTTTTCCATTTACTTATTTATCTATTTATTTATCTTATTCATTTTGGAGAAGAAAAAGATGAATGGTGGCTTTATTTGTTTTTAGTTGAACATTCATGAAAGTTTGACTAAGTCACCATTCTTGTCTCATGCTTAACCCTAACCATATGAACTAACCATAGTACATTCTCTACACTTAACCAAGGGTTAGTAAATGATAAGTATTGATTTATTTATCTAATTTATTCAACACTTATTTTTTTTCTTCTTCTTCTTCTTCATCTTTATTCAACACTTATTTTTTTTCTTCTTCTTCTTCTTCATCTTCTTCTTCCATGAAGAAAAGCTTGCTACATCAATGGCAAGTGATGAAAACAAGTGAGAAATCCAATTCTAAAGTGAACCCACTTCCTATTTCTTCATCCTCTACCTCTTGCCAAGTAGTATAGGGTGTTTTCTTCACAAGTTTCATGACTTGGTGAAGTCGGAGTTTGATCTTGTGATGCCTCGACGTAGATCATCTTCGGCATCGAAGCCGACGATCAAGCCCGCCCATTTCTTCGATGAAGCCGATGCTAGAGTTCGGGATACGACTTGGACAGCGGAGAGACATCGTCGCGGAGCTTAGTAAGTGGTGGACCGAATCTACAAAGGTTGTAGTCACTTTCCTTTAGCATTTAATTCGTTTACATGCTTGCATCGCCTATATATCTAGTTAACGATCCGTATTAGGGTTTGTAGGCACTTGTAAAATTTGAATTAGCCATGCTTGATCACTTGTGAGACTTCATTAGTGTGCCTAGGAACCCTACAGTGGTATCAGAGCTACTAGGCATTGGATGTCGACCTATGGGGGGTTCTCACTGTGTGACAGTGTGGCGAAGCATAGGCTCTTACCCCCAGGGTGTCCCGAGACTGGAAGGTGTTCCGACGGGTTGTAGTCCTCGCGAGGGGGCATGCGTAAAAAGTAGCGGCTGAGGGACCCGTTGGTGCCACGGCGACCCCATTGGATGGAGTGGCTGCCTGACCTACAGTGGTATCAGAGCCTAGCTAGAGCCTTAGGCGATGCACAGACGGAGTTAGAAATCCGATCGGACCGAAACCCTAACCCTAAACTTGCTCTCTGGACAATTTTGTAAAATGTGGATTTTTCTATATTAAAAATATGCAGAAAAATCAGCAGGGAATCCTAAGAATTACTGTGCAACACGTGTCCATGATTCAACAAGAGTGCGGCGGAACCGCGGCAGAAGCAAGGCTTCTGCGGCGGTTCCGCGGCCGTATTCTCAGAATGCCCAATACTTTTTGCACAGTAATTCCTATTTTCTGGTTCTGGTTTTCCTGGGAATTTTTAATAATTTTTCAAGAGTTGAATTTTCTGGGTTGTATTGGGTTCTCGGTGTTTCGACCGGATTGTCTAATTTTGTCAGTGTGTGTTTTTCCGGGTAATTTTAGAATATGTTAAAAAGTTCGACCGGATATAAATACCCACTTTTTCCCCTGTCGGGAAATTTCCAAGTGTTGGATCTTTCCGTGGTTTAAGGACGTTCTAAGTAGTGCAAGTAACGCGATGGTCCCTCTAGAAGACATCAAACCTTAACTCGATTATGTGACCGTCTTGAACTGCCCTTTGAACCTTAGGGTTTGGGGCAGTACGGCGTGCCACATGTGAGGCGTTGGCTTGACCCTTCTACGGCTGGACCGTTGGTACTGAGGCACGAACTGAATGTTTTTAGACTTATTTCATGTGTTGAGCTGTATCGGGAAAACTTGGGTGTTCGATTGTTCGATCGGAAAGTTTAACATTTTCTGTCTTATCCGGAATGTGATACAATAATTGGAATTCACAAGCAGTTATGAGATGACTGAATGAATGTTATAAACATAGCAGTTTAGTCTCACTTGATTGGTTGCCACGGAATTTTGATGTGATCAAAAGTCCATCGCAATCACGTAGCGTACGCGGATACTCGCCGGGTAAACTTAATAGACAGCCTCACTCCATAGCCCCGACCAAGTGACTGTAGGAAAACCCCGTCGCCGAAAGCATCCGTTCGGGTGCTCGCGGTAGCGGTGTTCCGCCTTAGTGCACTTCGTCGACGGTATCGGGGGTGCGGCCGCCTACTAAATTTTGCGACGAGCATTCGATCTGAATATCGGGAATCCTGTTGAATTGCCCGACTTTATATTGAAAAGTGTTTTCGATTTTGAGACTAAAATGCGGCGTTTATAAATGTTAGGCATGTGATGTCTAAATATTTCATTTGATTAGGCATGCGATGTCTAAAGAGATTGCGGATTCCAACTGTTGTAGTTTTACACTTTCTTTTCTGTGACCGTAAGTGTAATATGTGACATTGCCGGTTTCGTTGCTATATGTCAACGACAATTGGGATGTGCATATTTACTTACGTTGATGACATGTGTTGTTATGTGTTGCTGGATATGTTATATTGGATCGTCGTGGTTGAATAGCCGGGGTTTTTATGTGAGATGAGTGTTTTTCATTTTCATTCATGTAAAAACTTGTATGTAATATTCTTTTATTGGGGCACTTCCAGGTTGCAGATGTTGTCACCATTTGTATATTATTTACTTTTCTGCACTAGGATAGACCCAAGGAGGGGAGCACAAGTAACCGGGTTCTGGGGTCCAGTGGGAGACCAACTCGAGGAGTCGAGTCCGGGTCTCCTAACCCTAGAATTGGTAGGGTTGCTTGCCGCTCTCGCAGGGGTCTAGGGGTGTGGGATTGGCTATTCATCACGACCGTGGAATCCTTGTTTTATACCGGCTCGTATTGAAAACACGGACGTCCTAGTATATCTAATATTTCATATGTATCTTCTGCTGTGATTTATCTGTGATCATGTGATGTTCTGTGACAGATATTGTATATAGTATATATGATATATTATATAGACGTTGCTTATGTTTTACACCCGCGCTAGCCCTGCCTCGCTCTGGCATTAGTTACCTAACCTAACGGTGCAGACGGGACATCGAGGCGAATGCGGATGGCATAAGCGTACGTTATATTTATCTGTGATGTTTAGGTGGATTTAAATGATGGGATATTCATTAATGAGATTAATGAAAGAAAATAAACCTAATTGATGTTGTGGAATCGAATTTCTAAATAAAACAGGTAGCTACAGTTCTTGCTTTGCATCGCGGTGTTCATTATAGAACATCCTGCACCTTTTTCGATGAGGAAAGGATCGAGATCCCTTCACCGGGAGTGACTCCTTTAGCAATAACTGGCAGATGCTACAACCCTTGGTTTGTCATTTGATTGCTTCTATAGTTTCTGCTTTGCACGGTGATAAATATGATATATCCCGCACCTCATTCGACGAGGAAAGGGCCGACGATCCCTTCACCGGGAGTGACCCCTTTAGCAAAACTAGAAAAGCTTCAAAAACATTCCATTTAAAAACCATTTGATTCCGCAACGAGATCAAGTTCAAAGCGTTAAAGGTTTTTCATAAAAACTATTCGCAACCCTCCGTCATTTTAGGAAGTAGAGTACTTAGTATTCGTGCTGTGTTTGTTGACCTTAGTTAAGGCACAGTGTACGGTAGCTAAGTGATGTCTTCCTACACCGCATATGATGCAATAAGTTAGGACAGTCGCGTGACTTTGTTGACCTTAGTTAAGGGTCATGTGGGTGGGTCTAATTAATCACGAAATGACGGGTAGAACTTGACTAGTACTTATGATTTGTTGACCATAGTTAAGGTCATAAGTGCTAGGGGTAAAAATCTTTATCGGGAGTTTCAAGTGTTGAAATTTGCAATGAGATTGCATACCTTCTATGTGATAGTTGGATCCCGATACCCACTGCGAGTAATTGTTACTCCTAGGAGAGTTTTGCACTTTGCAATTAGCCGATCAAGTAGGTGTCTAGAAAGGTGTCAACGGGGTTACGCCTTTGGGAAAACGAGATTTACTGTAATTAGGTCCGTGCGAAAGCACGGGAAACCTCCCTCAAAGTACCGACACTGGCCTGGCTGAAAGATTGGCGAACTTGTAGAGTGTAATTAATCCCGGCTAGTCTTTCCTTTTAGGGTTTGAAGGAAGATTTGATAAAAACAGTGGG
The DNA here is from genome assembly GCA_030015575.1 of Agapanthus africanus. Classification (NCBI taxonomy): domain Eukaryota; kingdom Viridiplantae; phylum Streptophyta; class Magnoliopsida; order Asparagales; family Amaryllidaceae; genus Agapanthus; species Agapanthus africanus. The sequence continues at coordinate 475,732,802 of JASDDO010000001.1, read as the reverse complement.
AGCCATCCTGATTAGATAAAATACATGACCAATCTAATCTTGCAAGAGCGCACGCAGAGTGTTTTCTTCTCTCTCTCTCCTGGTAGCGACCATATCACGCCTTAATCAAGATAATAATACGGATGTATTGACCGAACCCGCTTGTTATACTGAGCTGGGGAAAGTTGGTCCCGCTCCAACTTATAATTGTTATAAGACAAAGCAGGAAATAGGGAATACCAGAATTCCTATGCCGCCCAAACGAAGAAAGTGCATATGATGCATCTCCTTCGGGTGTGTTCATTACAAAGAACTGTATCTCAGTATTCTCTGAATCCTGGGTATTTGATACCGGATCAGGATCCCAGATATGTAATCTGTTACATAGGGCTACAAAAAGGTAGAAAAACTGAGAACGGGTGATAAGTTTCATGAGACAGAAAACGGGGCAAGTGTTGCAGCCAAGTCTGTTGGTCACTGTCACCCTGTGTTACCAATACATTGATTCTGAACAAATGCTATTAGATACCGAACCTGATATACAAAATCATATCACTCTCTTTATTTAGTAAAGAAATGTTAAAATTTTGTATTGATGGATAATGTTTTGAACATTTCCTATATCAAAAGTTGATCGGTTTAGGCGCGTTATCTAAAAGCATTAACGTTCTAAATCAAACTACAGTTCTTAGTATTCAGAACATACACAAGAGGAGGAGTTCAGAAATGAACGAATCATTCTTAAGGCATTGTAGACTAGGTCATATCAATGCGACCCGACTGGATGAAGTTACATTTTAGATGCATATTTAAATCAGTTTGAATTTACATCTTGTGAAACTTGCCAGTCATGTCACAAAGATAAGATGACCATAGCTCTGTTTGTTGGAAACAGAGAAAGAGTTAGTAAACTCTTGGGACTGATACATTATGATGTATGTAAGGTCTCCTGTCTACACATGCCAGGACTGGTTCTTTATACTTCATTACGTTCTCTGATGATCTCTCAAGATTCTGACATATGTTCCTGTTGAAACACAAGTCCGAACCTTTTGAGATATTCACAGAATATAAGTTAGAAGTAGAGAACCAACAACCGGGTATAAGTATTATGCCCTATGATAAGATCAGGGAGGAGAATACTTGTGCATGGCATTCCTGGACTATTCTAAAAGAAAATGAGATTCTCTCCCCGTATTACTCCTCTGGATACACCACAGCACAACGGTGTATCAGGGCGGAGCAATCGCACAATATTAGATATGGTGTGCTCTATGATGAGTATTACTGAGTTACCTATTTCCTTTTGGGGTTATGCGCTTGAGAAGCTGCGTACCTATTGAATTAGGTTCGAATCAGATCACTGCCTACCATTCCATATGAGATATGGTATGGGAAGAGCCTATCTCTTAAGTAAGTTAAGATTTGGGATTGTCCGGCTTATGTCAAAAGCAAAATCCGGACAAGATCGAGGCAAGATCAGTTCTGTAGAACTGGAAAGGTTCCAGCTGTACAAAACTGCTAATGATTTGACAGAACCAAAGGATTCAATAGTTTCCGACGAACCTCGGCCTCTCCGCCGATCTGGTAGGGTTCCTCATCTGCCTGAGAGATACCTCGGTTTCTCGATGACAGTGGGAGCGAGGAATGCATCATGAGATGATGACCCAACTAGTTTCGAGCTGGCCATCAAGAGTGGGACTCTGTAAGAATGGCTGGATGCTTAGCGATCTAAGATGGAATCCATATACACCAACAAAGTATGGACTTTGATTGCGATATCTGAAGGGTTAAATCCCCATCAGGAGCAAGTATATCTTGAGAAGATTACTTGGTATAGATGGAAAAGTTGAGACTTTCAAAGCTAGACTTGTTAAAGGTTTTCGTCATTGACCAGGCACGGATAATGATGAAACCTTTTCCAGGGACTATGCTTAAGTCCATTCAGATCCTACTTGCCACTGCTACATACCATAACTGCGATATCTGGTGGTTGGGTGCCATGACTAATTTTCTAAATAATGATTTAGAAGAGAATGTCTATAAGAACACAGCCAGAGGGCTACGTAAACAGTGGGAGCAGCGGAAACGTGTGCAAGATATTTTATGTGATGAAGCAGACATCGCGGAGTTGGAACATCTGTTTTGATGTGGTAGTCAAAGTATTTGACTTCATCAAAATAGTAGATGAACCTTGTATATACAAAACGGTAGTAGAGAGTAAGGTGGTTATCCTCGTATTGTACGTGGACAACATACTCTTGATAGGAAAAGAGTTTCCTATGCTACGATCGGTCGATCTCCTATTATCACAAAGATTCTCCAATAGGATCAAAGTGATACCTCCTAAAATCCTGAGTTTTCATCTATGAGATAGATGTAATTGGATGCTAGGATTCTCACTAGATGTAGTGAGATGGTATCAATCGATCCTGGGGAGAATCACTGGAAGGGTTCCAGGATGATAAAGACGACTGAATGTCAGTCACAGGCATTGTCTTTACCCTCAGTAAAGGGACGGTATGTTGGAAGAGTTCCAAGCTAGGTACCGTGGCAAACTAGACGATAAAGGCTGGTAACATCGCTATTAAAGATACTACCAAAGAGGCAGTTTTGGTGTATATTGGTTCATAAGATGAACTAGGTTCCTGCCATTGTATGACAATGGAAGTGTGGTTTTGGCCCTGGAACCCTGGTCCCATCAGTGACCCAGACATATTCTGAGGCAGCATCACCTGATCATGGAGATAGTTGATCTCCAGGATGATCGAGGTTAGAAGAGTAGACTCAGAGGATAACACGGTGGATCCACTCACGAAGGCCTTTTCCTAAAGAGAGACTTTTAGGGGATGGTTGAGTATGTGATACTGCAACCACTGCTACAGATGGCCCTAGTGCAAGTGGGAGATTGTTAGTTATATGTATGCCCTAGAGGCCATTACTGTACATTGGATGTATATTGTAGTGGATGCTGGGACATATATAGGTAGGACTTTCTTGCTCAACATGATAGTACGCTATCTGGTTGCTCTTTATATTAACGTGTATATTTTCTGTCTCTCTGTTACATGTTGATAAAGCCCTTAGGATGTGTACTCGACTTTCAGGACTGTGATGCAGATCATACCAGTGGGGCCTAGATAGTCCATGAGTACATCCTTCAATGTTCCTAGTCGAGGGAATATCGAGACGGGGCATCGATATTCCAGAGTAGACTAGCGTATATCTTCTCGACCCATGCGATGGGCGATGGATGATCCCATATCCATTGGTGTTTGACATCAGAGATGGTATATGGGTGCTCAGTGGAGACTGGGTACACTGAACGGACTCGCCGAGAACTCCCAGATGGTATTATACCTCACGTCAGATGGCTGTTCTCTGGTGACACTGGTACAGCTTAGTCTGTTGACCCGAGATCGTCATAGAGTCTTGTGTGTCTCCCACTGTGCTTTAATTTCCACCCTACCACGGCTCTACTGAGTCATGCAAACAGGTGGTTTTTGGGTACAGTCCCGATTCACATGGAGGCAATGAGCGATAGGAGGGGATTCTTCTCTCCCGGTATTGGGGGTTGATGTTGCGCTATGCTCGACTGGCCATAACAGGAAATCCCTGGCCAGGGTTGCAGTGACCTACTGGTAAGTGTTATCAGTAGTTTCACATATGTCATGGACTTCACGTCGGCATGACTTATCGAGCTACTGGGGTCTGACGTTTACCACCCCTAGGCGAGATATACGACATATCAGACGAACAGACCGGACTGTACGGTAAGTGTTACTGGTTGGATTCACAGGAGTGTGAGCGGCCTTGCTCGTCGATCTTCTGATCGCTCAATACCCGGGTGGCCGTTACATTTAGCAGACCGCTTGCGGCTTGCGGGTGTTTGATATGATCATCACCTGCTGCCGGTTTATTGACGAGTCTTTAGAGTCCTACACAGAGGTCTCCTAGCTCAAGCGAAACGAAATAGGAGCGCATATGAGATATGTGCGGGACCGAGAATAATGCGTGTATGTGATACCGTATTCCATTCTTGCGATTAATGTATCGATTAGTTATATGCGATATAACCTAGTTATCGAATCAAGGATTGATTCGATAAGCCGATACATTGGATATTAGTCGGTTATATGCGATATGACCGGATCGTTAAATCAAGTATTGATTTAATGATTTAATGCATAATTATATATTTGATATATTACTTTGCATTAACTAGTATTGGTTCATTTTAAATGGATTTTCTCACTTGAATTGTGCAAGTTGTATATGTGATATACATTTGTGCACATGATTGTATCATGTTTGATGATACATGCTTACTTGGTTAAGTGTAAAGAATTAAACCTTGGTTAAACTAATGATTAGGGTTTTGTTTTTCCATTTACTTATTTATCTATTTATTTATCTTATTCATTTTGGAAAAGAAAAAGATGAATGGTGGCTTTATTTGTTTTTAGTTGAACATTCATGAAACTTTGACTAAGTCACCATTCTTGTCTCATGCTTAACCCTAACCATATGAACTAACCATAGTACATTCTCTACACTTAACCAAGGGTTAGTAAATGATAAGTATTGATTTATTTATCTAATTTATTCAACACTTATTTTTTTTCTTCTTCTTCTTCTTCATCTTCTTCTTCCATGAAGAAAAGCTTGCTACATCAATGGCAAGTGATGAAAACAAGTGAGAAATCCAATTCTAAAGTGAACCCACTTCCTATTTCTTCATCCTCTACCTCTTGCCAAGTAGTATAGGGTGTTTTCTTCACAAGTTTCATGACTTGGTGAAGTCGGAGTTTGATCTTGTGATGCCTCGACGTAGATCATCTTCGGCATCGAAGCCGACGATCAAGCCCGCCCATTTCTTCGATGAAGCCGATGCTAGAGTTCGGGATACGACTTGGACAGCGGAGAGACATCGTCACGGAGCTTAGTTAGTGGTGGACCGGATCTACAAAGGTTGTAGTCACTTTCCTTTAGCATTTAATTCGTTTACATGCTTGCATCGCCTATATATCTAGTTAACGATCCGTATTAGGGTTTGTAGGCACTTGTAAAATTTGAATTAGCCATGCTTGATCACTTGTGAGACTTCATTAGTGTGCCTAGGAACCCTACAACTCTCAAATATGGAGGAGATGTTATGATCTCTCTTCATTTTATTTACCTTGAAGAAAATTTCTTCTTCTTAGAGCTTGCTCTTCTCTTTTTCTTTTCTAAGAACTTGAAGTTTATAAGGGGTTCTTCTCTCCAAGAGTTGAAGTCTTGGGCCCTTTATATAGGGGAGGCTGATTTGTTGAATCAGTTCAGGGAATCCCTCATTGATAGATTTCTGATTGATTCGGGGATGTTTCCTACCGTCGGATCTTTGATCCAAGGGCTTCTGTTTTACAGAAGACATCTTTCTTGTTATTTAATAAGATTGGGAAATTATTTTCCCATACAGAGATTGTTCTGTATCTTGGTGATTTTTATTCACCATTAGATCTTTGATCCAACGGTGCTTTGATTTATAGAGAACATTCTTTCTTGTTTGGAAAGATTTGAGGAGTATTTCCTCAACAGAATTTGATTCTGTAATTTGATGATTTTTTCATCTCAGTTGGATCTTTGATCCAATGGTGGAGAACATTTAGTTCTAGTGCTTGGTGCACTCGTGCTTTGCATGTGAGGCACCGCCTCAGAGTCTTTGACTCTTAGCGCTGATGCACTTGGCACTAGCGCTCTCGTGCTTTGCACGTGAGGCGCTGCCTCAGGGTCTTTGACTCTTAGCGCTGGCGCTCTCGTGCTTTGCACGTGAGGCGCAGCATCAGAGTCTTTGACTCTTAGCGCTGGCGCACTTGGCGCTAGCGCTCTCATGCTTTGCATGTGAGGTGCTGCCTTAGAGCCTTTGACTCTTAGAGCCGGTGCTCTCGGCACAAGCACTCTCGTGCTTTGCACGTGAGGCACTGCCTCAGTTTAAATTTTAAATTTTGAAATTTTAAATAGAGCTTTGCTCTCTGATTGGGGGAAACAGTCCTGGCCTTTTCATAAATGGATATTTTGAGGCTGTAATTTTCCCGGCTTGTTTGACAAGTTTCTTTTATTAACCTATCAATTTGTTTTTCCAATGACTGACTTAATGTTTTTAGAGCAGGATCTCGCTCCGATTTGATGTCATGGCTATTTGGAAGAGTGTCTTCCGCTTCACTGGAGCTTTTTATGACGTGGCAACTGTGGATCTGCTCCTGTTTCTTGGTCCGAACGTATCCGTGCCCGGTTTTCTCCATCTTCCCGTTGGGTATCTTTCGCTGAGTCCCAGAAATATCCCAAATCTTTTTGTAGAATTAGGCTTGTCGAACAGTTTGTTCGAGGGGTACACCTTGGCATCTTAACAGCTTTTTCAATCACTCTGCGTAGTATCTTGGCAGAAGGATTGGTTGAAGCCTATCGGGTGCAAAATCGGCACCATGCAAGAATTCTTTTTCTACTTTATTTTCCGTAGATTGGTAGAAGAGGATCTCTTTTTCACCTCTTCGCATGGGAGATACGTAGAAAGTTTGCAGTTCTTGTACGCTGTATGTATGGAGTGCATCAAGTTCCTTGTAATGCCGAGGCGGAGCCATTGTAATTTGTTGACTCCGATCTGTTCCGGCAAAAGTTTGCATTAAAGGGCGGACGAAGAACAATGCGTTGGCCTCATCCTCAGAGTCGCTGCCAAAGAACAAAATAGGAGTAGAAGGTCCGGGCATATTGTTTCCTTTTTGGGTTGTCCCGAGTAGACTGTTTCTTCTTCTTCCTCGATATCGCTTCCAAAGATCCGGATAGTGGCGACGGATTTCTGTTTATCCTCCGGCTTGTGGCACCTTTCAGTATCCTCAAAGTCTGGTAGGAAGTATTTTGCATCTTCGTATTTCCGGTCTTCATTTATGGAGAATGGATTTAGCTCTCCCGTTACGGTGTACTCCGATCCATACTTGAAGTACTTCATATACTGATATTGTGTAGAAGGGATGATGTTGTACTCGTGTGGCCAAGGCCTACCGAACAAAGCGTTATAGCAAGTTTTAGCGTCAATGACATGAAATTTGCTGTTATTAACGAGCAGTCCGAAGCGTAGCGTCAGTATTACGGACCCAAGTATCCGTGATGACTGTGAGTCAAACCCGGAGATGGTAATTTTATCTCGGGAAAGGTGTTGAACGTTCATGCAAATCTCCTTCAGCACTCTCATGTTGAGAAGGTTAACGGAGGATCTATTATCGACAAGGATTTTCCCTATCTTGATGTCATGGCAGTACCCAGTGATGTATAATGTGTGATTATGCTCGCATGTACCGAGGAGGAGATTCTCATCACTGAATGTAATGTCAGCCATATGGAACTTTGCCAGTTCATCTTTCATCTTCTCTTCTGTGAAGAAAGCTTAGAACTGATCGGGCTCTTATAATGCCTTGATCAAGGAATCTCGTGCCTCTTTGGACAGGAGGAGAGCATCCAATATGCTCAGTTGCGAGAGTATTTTCCTCAGATGTGCTAGGACGTTGTAATCCACTTTGTTTTTCTTAGGCGGATCTTTTGCCGTGAGCTCTTTGACTGGTTCTTCATCAAGGGCGATTTCCTCGGAGATTTTTCCTTTCCCTTTGTCCTTTTTGTTCGAACCTTTGTTTGTAGGTCCGAAATTCCTCTCAGGCAGAGTCCGGTTACGCAGCTGAATATTCTTACAGTTCTTTTCCTCCTCTTCTTTTTCGGAAGTGGAGTCTTTAAAGAGAGGGCCGAGGGGTGTTTCGCCCTCGGAATCGCTCCCGAAAGTAAGAACTTGGGGTTTCCCCCCTTCCGAACTGGTACCAACCATATGATAGTTGCCGGTCGTTTCTTCATGCATGTTTGCGCACTATTTTTCCGTCGACGAGCACGAGGTTCGCGCTTCATCCTCTTGAAGTGTTTTTGATGGGTAACGTATCCTTGCCACCATTTCTTGAAGGTACTGTATTTCTCAGTGGGGTGAGTGACCCTCCAATGATATAGGCAATAGTTTGGATGTGATTCTTCACCATTGAGGAATATGATCCCGGGAGTGTTCCTTCTGAGAGGTGGCAGCTTCATCCCCATTGTCAGGGCTTTGGTGAACCTCTTCTCTGTTTTGATCCTACTCTTATTTGTTGCAAGTGTGCTTTGGTTTGGTTGGAGTACTTTATGACTCGTCCTTGCCGCAACTTCTTTACTCAGACGCTGACGCTTAGCTTTTTCATATATGGCTGTCTCGCGTTCTCGGTCAACTTTACTTTTTGAAAGGCTTCATTTAGCAGCCTCTTAATCAGGTCTTCTTCTGGCAATTTCGTGGATATTAGCACCGATTCTTCCCCCAGTTTTTCTGCGTTGTTTTCTGACGCTGAGGGAGCTTCTTCGTCATATGACAACGAATGGGAGGCCATGTAGAAACTTACTACACGGTCTTCGGTTTCTCCTGATGAGTCATTTCCCTCATCATTGTCACTATCTCTGTCCTCAATAATATGCTTAAGGAATTCTTCGAGCGTGACCGGCGTCCACGCCTTTTGGTTATACTCCTCCAGCGTATCTATGTATTTTTGTAGATCTGTGCGCTTTTCGTCATACTCGGCAGGCTGCATAGGCTTCTTGGTCTTCTTCTTTTTCTTCGAAAACTTCGAAGGCTTGACTTGGGGTTTTTCCCCCTCGTCAACAATTTTCGGTGCGGGACAAGGTTTTAACATTCTTTCGATTATTTCGGGTTCAAGTGGGTTTTCCACCTGACTGCTGGACATGCCTGTAGATCTTTCAGAATTCTTTTGGTTTTTGCTGAACGAACGACTTCCCATGGAGTTTCTTCCACGAGTGAGCATGATGCCCTCTGCGCGTCCACCTTTTTGGGAGTATGCTTTTGGGGTGGGTTTATCTTCCAGTTATCAGACAGCGTGAATTTTCGCTGTTGATACCGGTCCTCGATCAAGTTCTTGAAGACGTAGCAATTTTCAATTGGGCGGCTCACCATTCTGTGATAGGAGTAATAGTTATGGTTTTTGATGTCGCCGGGTTGCGGTGGACGCCGCATGTCTAGCAATGTGATGAGTTTATTACGCATTGACAATTCGAACAGTCTCCTTGTTTTTTCATGGGGATACAAGTAAGCACGTCCTAGTCGTTCCTCCAAGGACGGGCACAGGCGCGCGTTGTTTTGGCGAGCAGCGGGTTTTGGTCCACTCGATCGTTGTTGCATGTTAGCAATGAATGATGCTTTCCCTTTACCTTGGCATTTCGAGGGTCCTTATTTGAGGAGGAAAGCCCATGGCCCATTTGGTCCATTTAGTCCAACTTATCTATCAGGGCCTGGAAGGTAGTTGGTTTGAAAAATGTCATGAACTGAGACACAGTCGTTTGAGGATCAAGGGCCCCGATAAACATGCCCACGGCAGGGGATTCTTCAATACGTTATTCACACTTGACCACAGGTTCTGCCATCGGATCGCGTATTGGACCCATGTTTCTCCCGGCTTTACTATGGCATTAATTAATGTTGTTATCGGAGTGCGTTCGCTCACGCTGGCGAACCGCTGTGTGAATAGAAGCTCCATTTTTGCTAATGTTTTCACGAAGTCATTTGAAAGCTCCAAGTACCATTCGAAAGTTGTTTCTGACAGGCTGCCGACGAACTGGCGAAGCAACAATTTGTCGTTACCTCTGGTGTTTCCGCATAGTGCTCTGAATTACACAATGTGTTAATGAGGCTTGCCTGTCTCTTTGTATATATGGAAATTGGGGATCATATACCCCGGCGGGTACTTGATTTGATCATACCAGCCTGGATATGGTCGTCCGGTTCTGACAATTTGGCAGCAGCTTCATTAGCTTGATGAGCTCTTATTTTCTGAGCAATGTAATCATCAAGAGCAGCCTTGGAGATCATTTCTTCTTTGGCCGCCGATAAGGCCGGAGGAGGGTTTGATGTTTCCCCCTATCATCTTCGATGATTATCGGCGGATCCTCGGCCGGGGGTTCTGGTTGGATCATCATTCCAACCATATCTTAGAATAAGAGAGCCATCTGTTTTATATTGGCAGCTTGCTCAGCGGTTTCTTTGTCCTTTCTCTCGAGCAGCCTTCACAGAAACTCTATATCGGTCTCTTGCTCATGGCGTTGTTCGGCCTCATTGTCCAGACTTTCTTTTTGTCCAGTGAGTGCCGTCATCTTGTTCAGCATTTCTTGGAGCTTTTGTTGTTGCTCCTAAGCTTTTGTTAGCGACCGAGTTTACGGTCGGTGACTCACCGAAGCACGGCTTTTCTCTTTTCCTGAATCCATGTAGACCGTATGTACGATCATTCCCCCAGACTTAAGGCGTTTAGGTCCATCACCTTTGAAATTTGCCACGGGCGGTAGAGTTTTCCCCAGCATGGTTCTTTTATGAGAGATTGGAGTTGAAGGAGCCATTGAGACAGGCACCTGTTTAGAAGAATTCTCCCGTTGTATGGCGGAGGAGTGGTCTTTTTCTTGCCGAGCATTCAATTTCTTTGGTTGACGTGAGTGATTTTTGTCAATCACAGAGTCTTGGACTTTTCGCCGGACCCTATGAATTTGTGAGGAGAACCGCTGATAACGCCGCTCCGACTTTGCCTGCACTGTAACTTTTGCAGGTGGGGGTGATTTCCTTAACACCGCCGTTAGGGAGTTTTTACGTACCCACCTGAGCGAATCAAAACCTTTCCCGATTAGAACAGCAGCGTCGACTTCCACTATTAGAGCCGGTGGTGTCACGCCCCGCTTTCCAGTGTACGGAAGTGGTGACGTGATAAGCCCGCAATGTATTTACTAAGAAATAAATACGTTAAGCGTAATTAAGCAATATATGTATAAAATGCATAAGAATTGACAAGAGATATAAAATGAACATCAACTTTTATTAACATTCATCTTTACAATACAACTGCTTTGAAAAGAAAGTACAATGATATAAAGCAATGCCTAAACAGTAGCATACCGAATGAAAAGTAAGTACAAGAAGCTATAAGTCCTGCTGGGAAGTGAGCCGGTCCACGTACTCCTGGCTAGGCTCTATCTCGAGAGAGTCCTGTCCTCCTGACGAACATTCTAAAGAAAGAAATAAATAGGAATATCGTTAGCGAACTAGCGCTCGGTAAGTCCCAAAAGAAAGAAAGGAATATAGCAAGTAATGAGAATTGAACTGGTAAGGCGTACAAATATAAGATTACTATTCTAACGTAGTTGTTTGTAGCTTGGTACAGAAGGTATTTGTGTATACGAGAAAAGTCTATCTTACCCCGTAGACTATGGTAACATGTAGTACAAGGCCCCATCAAAACCCACGGGACAACGACACGAGAGTTCATGTAGGTTTCTTTTATTGATCATCTCGTACCACGCTATACATTCCGTACCAATCTACCTCGTTAACCCTGTGATGTATTGTATAGATTATATTTACAAGTCTTGCCGAAACCATGGTTACAAGTTGTTCAAGTAGTCAGGTTCAGGATGTAAGCTTGTAGTCATGTCAAGTTATAGCCATGGTTCGGTCAAGTCAAGTCTTGTATTCAGGTTTGATATTCAGGTTCAGGTTCAAGTATACATGTTAGAGTTTGGATTCATGTTTGAATTGGTTTCTGGTTTGAGTTTGGATTCAAGCTTGATTTAGACTCAGACTTGAGTCAGACACTCATAACTGATTTAGATCCTGAATTATGTTCGGGAGTTATCGGTGACTGCTGCACATGGACAACAGGATTTGTGTCTTTTTCCAAGACAATTACCATTGATAACACCGTTAAGTTTTCTACCTTAAATAGGCAAGCACTCACTTTCTCCGGCTCCCTGAGGCTCAAGAGAATTGATCCTGCTTAAACTTATATTTACTAAAGTCCTTAAATTTAGTTTTATATATCTCGAGGGGGTTATATGAAAATATTTTTAATATATAGTTTCAAAATAACCTCGAGAAGTTATTTATATTATTTAGGGTTTCTATGGATGTAAATTTTAGGGATTTGAGGTATTTTAGTGATAATAGCTTAGATTGGAGAGTTCATGATATTTTACTATAAGCTTGTCTTGTATTGATATCTTGATGGTATTTTAATAAACTTGTAAATTTTCATCTTTAGAAAAATGTAATTTTTTTATATTTTGAAAATATATGGATTTGAAATATTTATATAATTATAAAAATTAAATTTTTATTAAATTAGAAAAATGTGTTTTTCTTAAAAACCGTATTTAAAACCCTTTCGAGACAGAATGCTCTGCGAAGAAGTCTGCATCTCGCTCTACTAGCCCAAGATGTGTGATAATCCGCACCTTCTAATAGCGGATCCCCTAAAAAGGGTTGTAGAAACTTATTTTCAAAGGAATTTTAAAATACAATTCCAAAGAAAACCGTTTTTAAAGTAAATGGTATTTTAATGAAATATTTTCTCGAAACACAAATCTACATGAAAGAGTTATCGTGCTATGGAACCATGTGTGTTTGTGAGGGGTAGGTCATTACCCCGTGAGGTTTTCTAAAGATATAATTAACAAAAAAATACTAAAAGAGAGATATGTGAAGTTCATGGTATTTTAGTGTAAAAGCTAAGTTAAAACTATTTTGCATGATATTCTTGATTAAAAATTGGTTATAAGCATTGGTTATATGATTAAAAATATGGATGAAAAATATATAAGAAAAAGTGGAATTTTAGAGGTTTAAAAGAAGGTGTCGGTGTTAACTCCACTTCCGACATATGTTTTGAAAAGAGACTTTCATAGAAAAATGAGAGGGATTGGAAAGGACTTACTAGGTAGATAGATGAAGAGAAGGTAGAAGGAGAAAGGGTTGTCGTCGTGGCGTCGCGGGGTCGCCGAAACTTGCTTTGATCCTCGCCGGAAATTGATTTCTTGCTAACTCCTCTTCTACTCCTCTTGTACGTAGAAAATTTTGAGAATTTTGGCTATAATTTTCAGAATTAGGAAGGGCTAGGGCATGAGGTAGTATTTATAGTGTGGAATTAGGGTTTTGGAATTAAAAAGATGAATTAAAATGCATTAAAAAGATGATAAATAGGGAATTGAGAGGTCTCTATTTGATTGCAAGGAAATCAAACAGTGCAGGGGAGTTAAGGGTAGGGGAAAAGACTTGTGTGCAAAGCACGGGGCTTATTGCCTACGATTGGACCGTCCCCGCCGGCCAAAAATCAATATCCGTCGGTCGATTGTTATATTGGGGCCGTCGGATTGGTGCCACGTGTTCACGTCAGTATTTACAATATTTTCCACATGTTTGTTTTCTCTGTCTTTTCATTTTATGTGCATTGCACGTGTAAACTTTTGGGCTTCCAAAAAGTTTAAAAGAAAAATAAAAAAAAATATAATGTGTCTAATGGGGTTCGAACACAGGGGCTACGTCACAGCAGTGCAAAGCTTTAGCAGTGAGCTATAAGTTGTTTCTTGCTGTTCTTAAACAAAAATTAACTTATAAATTGTACTCAGGCTTATAAACTCCTTTCTGTACATTAAACTGAAAAATTTTGTTCAGTAAATTCAGAGTCATTACAGGTGGGGTGAGTTCATAGGGGGAGTTGTCCCCGGCTTCTCTCACTCGGCGTCAGTGGCGACGTCGAGTGTGACTTGTTGAATGGACCGCCTTAGTTTTGAAAGCAGCTTCATCATGCCCCTGGTTTTGCTGAGGAGCTTCAATCGGCGTCAGCCTGTTGAAGACCGACGTCCTTGTTAAAGTTTGAGGAGGGTCGGCCAGTCTTTCGAAGACCGACCGTCTGATTGGGGAAGCGCTTTTGATGGCTTCACCTGTAGCAGGAGTTGGGAGGGCTATCCGTTTTGGGGTAGCCCCTTCAGATATCACGAGCTTCTTTACGGGCCTGTTTGAGTTCTTGCTCATCCTGTTGAAGACTGAGATGCCAGATTTGGATGGCTTATTGAGAGGGGATATTATGGTTGTCAGTCGATTGAAAACCGACCTTTTAGGAGCTTCCACTTGCGGTGCCGAGGCACCGAAACTCACAGGTGGGAGCATTGTCCCAAAAACCAATCCAGTAGTGGCTTGTGTGACTTTCCCCACTGGCATTGAGAAAATAGAGGCTGCGTTGGACCCATAGGTCACTCCACCAGTTGGGGTGGAGCGAGAGTTGCTGTTGCATGCAGTGCATTAAGAAGCCATTGATTTTCTCCATAGGAGAAAGATACCATGTTTTAGTACCTCGAATCCATGGGCAATCATAGCAAACCATGATTTTGTTCATGAAACACAACACACGAAGTGTGAAATGGAAAGAGGAAAAGGTCCTACCGGGCTTGCCAGAATCTGTTCACCACCGAAAGACCGAACAGAGACGCTTGGGGCATCTGGCCTGAATTTAGGTGAGCAGATGCTATTTGAACTTCTCAATCCACTTCTCCAAAGATACCAAGTTGATTTATGGCACCATATATCGGAGGTTTGAACTGATGCGACCGTTGTAGCAGACTTTATCAGATTCCCCCTCATTTGTGAGGTTTTTTTTATTGTGGGGACGCTCTTCCCTGCAGGCGCAAGCCCTTGCAGTTAATTACGTTATCGCATTTCGATAACCACTTTCTCTTACTCCAGCAGTTCACTTCGTGTCATGTGTTATTTTGTTTGTTTTGGTTGCCCATGGATTGTATTCATAGACTAGTTTATGTTGTCGCCCGTAGGGCGCGGATCAGTCCAAATGCGTATATTTTAGATTTGGGTTTGGGTTTTGAACTTAGGTTATATATTCCTCTAATTCAAAAAGGTTTGGTTTTATTTAAGGACCGTTAATCTAGTTTGAGATTAATATCAACTTAAATATATGAGCATTTGAACTAAATTTATTTTTAACTAAGGATACGTTAACCATATTTGAGGCTAAGATCAACTTAGCAATATTTTAAGGATCATTAAATTTTAGATGAGATCCAAACAATAGAGCATTTGGGCTCAGTTGCAAGAAAACTTTTCAGAGAGACTTAACCAATTTGGGTTTAGTCTACTCAGTCTTTTCTTCTTTCTTTTTCTTTTATTCAAAAGTGCTAAGCACTTATTTGGGCTCTGTTTGTTCAGCCCCCCTTTTTTATGCAAAAGTAATAAGCATTTGTTTGAAGCTCTGGCACTCACATAGGTGTCATGTGAAGCCTTCAGTTATGGGCGCTGCCCAATCAGTGTTAAGCACTTAGTCATTTTGGCTGAATATATGTATAGTGCTAAGCACTTTTTATATGGCGTCCATGCGAGGAGCCCATGTGGCGCTATATCATTTATTTTGTCGAGCGCCTACGTGTGTTTCACGTGAGGTGTCGGGCGCTGCCCAATCAGTGTTAAGCACTCAGCCGTTTTGGCTGCGTATAAAGTGCTACGCACTTTTTTATATGGCGTCCATATAAGGAACTCGTGGGGCGCTATATCATTTATTTTGTCGAGCGCCCATGTGTGTTTCATGTGAAGTGTCGGGCGCTGTCCAATTGGTGTTAAGCACTCAACCGTTTTGGCTGCGTATGAAGTGCTAAGCACTTTACTCAGCGCTCATGCGTGTTTCATGCGAGACGCTGGCCTTCTGTTTTTCACATGAGGCACTGAGCGTTGTTTCGGGTGCCCACATGGGAAGCACATGAGGCGCTAAGTTCTTTTCTTTTTCAGAGATTGATCTCTGTGTAGGGTTCCGCAGCACCTCCACTGGGTTTCGGGAGGCATCAACCATGCCGTTTTCAAAAAAATTGGCGCGCTAAAGAACCCTAACCTAGAATCTTAACTAGAGAATTAGACGAAACTAGAATGTAAACATCTTTCCATCTAAGTGAACAAGAAATACAAGCTTTGTAGACCGATCCTTCATTTCAATAGCTCTGTGTAGTAGTCCATTTTCTCCAAGTAGTAAACTCTCGGACTCTAGAAAGGCTCCAAAAGATGAAAGGAACAAGCTTGCTTGATGTTTTCGAGGCCGAAGATAACCTACGTCGAGAAGACACTAACTCAAGCTACCTCTTCACTAATTGTGATGCAAACAACCTAAACTAAATGAATAATCTAGTGTAGGTTGATGAACTAGGAATTTTGCTCACTTTAGAAATATTTTTCTCACTAATTTTCTTCACCTCCCAAATTGCTAGAGAGCTAGAGGAAGGAGATGAAGAAAAGCAACCATAGAGTGAAGCTAGTCAAGAATGGCAACCATGGGTGAGAAATATCTCAAATAACTCATGTAGAGACATAACCATGGTTTAAGATAATGGTTGGGTTAATAAATATCTAATGTAAAACAAAATTAGTGGACTAAGTCAATGGTCACTACAAGCTTCTCCAAGCTTCTAACCATGTGACTAATTTCCTACTAATTTTGATTTACTTTAAATAAATAAAACCCATCATTATGATATGCATGGTGTGGGTCTCATACACCCATGTCTCATGTATCATCTAGCATGACACATAAAAAATGTACATTAATATATATCACATATATACTAAATGCACAAGTGAGAAAAAGAATTCTTAAGTGAGCTAATATTAGTTAATATAAATTAATATATAAAATATACAATTATACATTAAATCATTAAATCATTAAATCAACACTTGATTTAATAATCTGGCTATATCACATATAACCGACTAATATCATATGTATCAACTTATCGAATCAACACTTGATCCGATAACCCTACTATATCACATATAACCGACCGATATCACATATCGTGAGAATAGAATGCGGTATCACATACGCGCATTAATCTCGGTCCCGCACGTATCACATATGTGCTCCTACTTCGTTTCGCCTGAGCCAGGTAACCTCTATGTAGGACTTTAAAGACTCGTCAATACGCCGGCAGAAAGTGATGATCATATCAAACACCCACAAGCCGTCAGCGATACTAGCTAGACGTAACGGCTGCCCGGGTATTGAGCGATCAGAAGATCAACAAGCAAGCCTGCTCATACTCCTGCGAATCCAATTGTAATACCCAGCACCCTTTTGTGCGTCTATATCCGTAATTTTCTTTTCACCTATAAGATTTTATTTATAATTATTTATTATTTTAAATTTCCCAATCTATTTTAGTTCTCCTCCATTTTCCCTCCATTTCTCACAAAATTTCATTTAGATTATCCCAAGCCCATCCCTTTTTCTCATCTTATCCTTTGATTTTCCATTCATAGCCCGGCCTTTTCTTTTCTTTTCTTTTATTACCTATTTTTGTTATTCCTTACCCCAGCACTATTTTTCCCAAGCCACTACTATTTTTCTTACTTAATATTATAAAGGATTAGCCCCGGCCCATTTCTATATTTTCACTAATTGAATTCTTTCCCAACTCCCCGTCCCGTCTTCTTTTTCCCTCCTCAAGCATATTTTTCCTTCTTATTTTCTTTCTTGAGCCCAACCCGAGCCCATCTCCTTTATCTTAATAATTCTTTCGAATTTATCCTAAGCCCGGCCCCATCCTCTTCCTCATTTATTTTCTGATTTTTCCAGCCCACACTTTCTCCAAGCCCACGCCTCCTTCAATCCAACCCGACCCGGCCCAACACACTATTCCCCCATCTCTCCAAACGGCTCCTTTCCATTTCTCCCGCTCCCTGTCTCGCGCGACCCGCTCCCTCTGCCGTCGCCCCCGCTCTGGCGACGTTACGCCCACGACGCGTGACCCCCGTCTCCACTACCTCTCCTCTCTCCCTTCTCTCGCCTCCACGTTCTCTTTCTCCTTCCCTCACGTTCTCCCCTCTCTATCTCTGCTTCCGCTCCCCTCTCGAACCCACGCCCACGACCGCTCGCCACTCGCCCTGACGGCAACGACCACGACCTATCACCCACGTCTCTCATCTCCTTCCTCCTCAACCCAAAACCCACAGCACCCCTCGAGCTTCCCATCTCCTCCATTTACCCAGTCCTAACCTCGCGTATACGTCGCCGCCGTCACCTCCGGCCACCTCCTTCCATCGCCATAGCCTCGCCTCCACGCTGAAACACCACCACCGAGCTCCCCACTTCAGCCAACTCCTCCACTCACCCACGGCACTGTAACCGAGCTCAGCCCCAACCCCGACGACGGCGAGCCCCACTGCACCTTCACCTGCCATTGTCGCCGACGTTCACCCTAGGCGTCGACCGAGCACCTCTTTCCCCCTTCAGTTCCTCACCCGCTCACCTCGCCGGAGCTCCGACCTCCGATCACCCCCCCTCTCTCTCGCTCTAACTCTCTGTTTTCCTCTCTTTCACTCATCCCTCTAACTCTCTCTCTCTCTCTCTGGTTCTCTCACACCTCTCTCTCTCTCTCACTCTCAGTCTAACCCTTTATCCCTATTTCTATCTCACTCCCTGTCGCTCACACTTACTTCCTCTCCCTCAAATCTCTCTCAATTTTTCTCTCTCTCTAACACCCACTCTACGGCCACCACAACGAGCAACTCCATGTTATCGGCCACCACCCTCGCCGTCAAGACCCCAGTAACCAAGCCTTTGCTGCCATGCTCGAGCTCCTAGCCTAGACCAAGCTCTAAGATCGAGCCGAGGCCCAACCTTACTGTGTTCCATACCTTTGCTGCTGTTCAATCCCGTGACGTGTCCAGGCAAGTATTTTACTTGCTTACATGCTATATACTCGAGTTACAAACTTAGACTGCTTAGATTATCACATTACAATATTAGATCGATTAGGCGTCATAACTGTTCGGTGTGTGTTCCCAATGAAATTATCCATCAAATTTGATGGAACTCAATGGTGTAGTTTGGCCCGTAAGGCTGTGAATCTAGTGTGTGAATTTTGTTGGATAATGTAATCGATAACGACTAAAACGACTACCCCCAAGTTTGACCATAAAGCAGAAATTTTATTGTACCTGAAAACCGTTAAATTCACCATAAATCATACATATACTAGAATGGTGTGTTGGAGGGCTCAAATCGAAGCCGACTCGACGAACTTTAACCCTATACTGGCTTCCTGGTTTTCCTGTACTTAAATCATGATGATATTTGGATCGGAGTGTGACTCTGGACTGCAGTCCAGAGCGACTCCAGTTGTTGCTTGCTGTTCCGTAATGGGTACCACAAGATCTCCTTAACTCGTAGATTGCGGAACTCCGCTGATTATTATAGGTAAATCTGTTAGCTATACAATACAATTGGTTTCATTCTGTTCCGTTACCGTTTGATATTTAATCTGTAATTTAAAAGATCGGGACGCATAACAGTCCCAACAGAACCAGAACTGACATATTGGTATTGATTAGTGTATAACTTCTGACGTACAGATGAGATCGAAGATCCGTATATTGCGTTGAAAACCTTACTAAAAACTCTAGATTTCATCCAACTGTAGCGTAGCTAAAATCTGATCCCAACTGGGATTAAAATGCGTTGCGAAATGGATTTCTGATTCTGAAACCGGATTTCCAGCCGCGAGCGCTTAAAATGAAATGGTTATAATTAAAGATCCTGGAACCCGATTGGCTTCAAACTAAATTCGATGGATAGATAATTGAACATACTAATTACTACCTGCTTATCGTTTCGCTAAATTATATACGTACGTTTCATGATAAATCGTGTAAGTGATAGAATACTATTTTTGTGACACCTTAATCGTGCTTATATACTGTTCACGCATCATATCATACTCATATCATCGCAGTGATTACCTAGTGATATCGTGTATTTACCCAGTGTTAGATTTTAGTGATGATTGTGGCAAGTACGTCAGTGTTCGTGTATCCGTGATTAAGTGAAAGTGATACGTACTTGTACACAATCAGTGATCCTATTATTCTATTGCATTGTCGACGTCTATGGGATGCGTGTACGTGTGACTATAAGTGGTATGGGACACTTATGGAAGCGCTTGCACGGGTGTCACAGATAAGGCATCCGACACTTCCATTTATCTTAGATATTAGTCGGGACGTGCTTGATGGAGGTCCTGCCTTCAGTTCTCGCGCAGACTTGTCACGGATCGATTAGTATTTAGGGTTATGGTTAGCGTTTGATGTAGACCACGGGGTGTGGGGTAGTTTAAGTGTGAATTCAACAGAATCTCGGGAGTCCCATGCCGGCTTATATATTTAGGGAGTTATATGGAGATTTACAGGGTATGTGATATACACCGTGATATACATGTTACATGTTGGGCCCGTGGTCCCTTGCCCTTGGGTTCTACCCTTGGGTGGAGGACACTCGCGAGTGGTTGATTCTCATACTTGGACTGACGATAGGCTTAGTGACCTGTACAGTGAGACTTAGAGACTGATAGGGATACGGGGATTTATATACCTTATATACTGTGTTGACATATGTGACATACCGTTCTACTGCTTTACTGCTCCGCTGCATCGTTTACTATACATTCATATTCATGCTGTCATTGATTTATTGTTATTCATATCTATTACCACCATTAGAACTGTCACTTGATTTTATATATATTATATTGCTATTGTGTCGCTCTGACGACCTGAGTATGCATGCTCAGTATGAGGAGAAGATTTAGCCTGGACCAGAATTAGACGTGCATCACAGATTCCTTGACTTGCCATTCCGAGTTACATTCGTTTGTTCCACTTTAGGTCAGTCTTTATATTGTTTCTTTCAGTTACTGCATTTCTCATTACCTGCGCATCATTTACTGTGTACCATGAAAAACTAGAAGCCGAAGTGTGACTACGGCAGGACATTTCCTTGACCGTAGGAGCATGGCTGGACTTGTCTACCCCTCGTATTTCCGTATTTTGGGAAGCGGGGCGTGACATGGTTTAGTTGGTATCAGAGCCAGGTTTTGCATCGATTGGGATTGTGTGAGGAGAAGATTTAGCCTGGACCAGAATTAGACGTGCATCACAGATTCCTTGACTTGCCATTCCGAGTTACATTCGTTTGTTCCACTTCAGGTCAGTCTTTATATTGTTTCTTTCAGTTACTACATTTCTCATTACCTGCGCATCATTTACTGTGTACCATGAAAAACTAGAAGCCGAAGTGTGACTACGGCAGGACATTTCCTTGACCGTAGGAGCATGGCTGGCCTTGTCTACCCCTCGTATTTCCGTATTTTGGGAAGCGGGGCGTGACATGGTTTAGTTGGTATCAGAGCCAGGTTTTGCATCGATTGGGATTGCAGTTTTCCGTGTATAGTTTGGCAATCTAAGACATCCCTCGGTCTAGGTTGTAAACTTGTCATTCTTGATCCATATTCACATCGTGTGTTCAGCTATCCATTCGATATGGTTTCGGGTGACTTGACAAGGTTACGTGGTTGCAATTACACTACCGTACTCTATTCAAGTGACTTAAAGTCATACAGTTGATTCCCCACTTGTAATAAATTCATCACCTCAGATATTCTTGAATCTGTGTCCAATCCTCATTATATTTGAATCTTATGGCTTGTGCCTTATATCATCTTCAAAATTGTTGTTTCAGGATCATGTATCCCAACGACTCTTCATCTATATCCGCTCCCCAGAATCAGACCATTGAGATTCTGAGTGCACTGCAAGGTCTAAAGGAAGCCCAGGAGCGAACAAACGACTTGTTGGCTGAAGGACTGAGAAGACAGATAAATCAGGCACCAGCGGGAGTCTCCAATCATAAAGGGATCCCCGTTAGACGAGGAAAAGAGAAGAAGATGAAACGCCAATTTATTTCCCAGCGACTGAAGCAGCAGAAGACCCTATGTTGTGGGTATTGTAAGAGGCCAGGAAACCTTCAGAAGGATTGTTGCCGTGCCCAAGGGAAATGTCTGATATGCGGGTCCAACAAATATCTCATCAACGGTTGCCCAGAAAGGAAAGAACTACAAGGAGGAAACTTGTCCACACTCCCCACTTCTGCCACATGAGGATTATCGCGCAGTTCGAACTTCGACGATAAGGCGGATCTAACGAAGGATTCAACTCTCGCGACAAGAATGCAACGTTATAGTAATCAAAGAAGAATTTTATGTTTTCTGCTCTCAGTAATAATGTTGTCATCTTCTTATGAATATTTCTTTCAGTTTGAAGTCTTGTATCCACTGAACTTTTGATTGAATGCAATAAAACTTGAATCATAATGTATGCATCATTCTCTTGTTTTCTCCTTATTTATATTATTCGTTGTCACAGCGTTTCTATCCTGATTTTTCAGTTCCTGCAACCGCATATTTACCTATACTTCGTACCCTGAGCTTTTTCCTTGATGTATCCCACTATCTAATCATGACTTTTCTTTTCAGGCCATGGCCCATCCTGGAGCAGCGCCGCATCTAGACGAGGGTGCACAGTCATGCGTTTCCTTAGACCGCACGCTGATGAGTTCTGATGATGAGGTCAACGGTCCCCAGGTCAACTTCGGAAACAACGATTCAGAGGACGAAGGAGTAGCCGCCCCAGAATTTAACGTGATAGCTGATTCCGACGAAGAAGAAGGAGATTCTGAAGAGGACCCGATAGAGGAAGATCCCGATGAAGACCCGATAGAAGAAAATCCAGTTGAGGAAAATCCCGTGGAAGAAAATCCAGAAGAAGAGAATCACATGGAATCGGACCTCGATGAAGAAGCTCCATCCGAGGAAGAAGGACCAGAAAATCAAGACCCTGCTGTGGAAGAACTTCCAGTGGCGATGCCCGCGAGGCGATATGGAAATGGACGCCCCTACCTGAGTGCGCGAGCCTACCGCAAACTACTGAATCTCCACAACCGCGACTGACGGGATTTCTTTTGATGTTGTCTTTCTGGCCAAATAAAATGTGTATAGTTTAGGGCCACTTTTCGCCTTTGGGAATGCCATGTTTCAAATTTTCTTGAATGAAATAAATCTTCTGAATTCGTAAACCTTTTGATTATTGGTTCGCTTGATACTTGTTTATTGCCCATATCCATTTATTTTTCTGCTGAGTTCCCTGACTGTCCATCCTACTCATTGTATAGTTTTCACCCTCGATTCGACTAGAAAGTACCGCACCCTGATCCTTGGAATGAGCCACCATTCATCCTTCGTCTGTACCCTGTTTGAGATCCTTCTGAGAGGAGGACCTTTCTTATGAATTACCGAGTTCGTTAACCCTTCAAATCTTGATTCATAGGCTGTACCGACCGTTGTCCTTCCCATACCTTCACCTTGAAGTCCCTTGTTGCTCACCCCTACTCCCTGTGCTGAATCGATCCCAATCTCCTTGACCTTCAGCCTATAGCCACCATACTTCAACCTTTGAACGATCCACACTTCCTTGTAATCATTACATTAGTTAGCCCTATACCTATTAGTACTCTTCCCATTACCCCAAATATATTTAGATACATTATTATTCAAGGTTTAGTTTTCATTATTTTAAATTTATCAAAGAGTGTGTGTTATTGATTACTATGTTTTACGTATTTTAAGTACACTATTAGTACTCTCATTTTCAGTAGCGCAACCTTACACCGCGCATATTTTTGTTCCATGTTCCTTATTTTCACGATACGAGTTTTCTAAGTTATTTTAAAACTATCTGATCGATATATCGTCCTAAAGTGCTTTAACCTACCGACTAATTTTCACTACTTTATTGTCGTTACTCTATTTTCAAGAATTGTGCCTATGCTTACTATTATAAGTGGTTGAGCCTTATACTTATTATTTCTGTTTGCTATTTTGATATACTTATGTGAGCACCCGTTTGAGTCCCGATGTTATTGAACCCGCCTTGATTATTTTGTTCGTTATTGTTACCTATATTCTCGTAGACTTGTAGTTGCTCTTATAGTGTTCCTGCATTATACTTATTAGACCTATCTTTCGGACATGGTTCGTACATGGTTCTTACATATATATAAGTACCTTCAGATTTTGTCTAACCGTTTTAAGTAAATCCACATGTATTAGTATTCGATATGATAACTCTTCGCTTATTATTTTATAGCTTGCTGTTTCTTCAAATTTCGAGGACGAAATTTTTGTAAGGGTGGTATGATATAATACCCAGCACCCTTTTGTGCGTCTATATCCGTAATTTTCTTTTCACCTATAAGATTTTATTTATAATTATTTATTATTTTAAAATTTCCCAATCTATTTTAGTTCTCCTCCATTTTCCCTCCATTTCTCACAAAATTTCATTTAGATTATCCCAAGCCCATCCCTTTTTCTCATCTTATCCTTTGATTTTCCATTCATAGCCCAGCCTTTTCTTTTCTTTTCTTTTATTACCTATTTTTGTTATTCCTTACCCCAGCACTATTTTTCCCAAGCCACTACTATTTTTCTTACTTAATATTATAAAGGATTAGCCCCGGCCCGTTTCTATATTTTCACTAATTGAATTCTTTCCCAACTCCCCGGCCCGTCTTCTTTTTCCCTCCTCAAGCATATTTTTCCTTCTTATTTTCTTTCTTGAGCCCAACCCGAGCCCATCTCCTTTATCTTAATAATTCTTTCGAATTTATCCTAAGCCCGGCCCCATCCTCTTCCTCATTTATTTTATGATTTTTCCAGCCCACACTTTCTCCAAGCCCACGCCTCCTTCAATCCAACCCGACCCGGCCCAACACACTATTCCCCCATCTCTCCCAACGGCTCCTTTCCATTTCTCCCGCTCCCTGTCTCGCGCGACCCGCTCCCTCCGCCGTCGCCCCCGCTCTGGCGACGTTACGCCCACGACGCGCGACCCCCGTCTCCACTACCTCTCCTCTATCCCTTCTCTCGCCTCCACGTTCTCTTTCTCTTTCCCTCACGTTCTCCCCTCTCTATCTCTGCTTCCGCTCCCCTCTCGAACCCACACCCACGACCGCTCGCCCCTCGCCCTGACGGCAACGACCACGACCTATCACCCACGTCTCTCATCTCCTTCCTCCTTAACCCAAAACCCACAGCACCCCTCGAGCTTCCCATCTCCTCCATTTACCCAGTCCCAACCTCGCGTACACGTCGCCGCCGTCACCTCCGGCCACCTCCCTCCATCGCCATAGCCTCGCCTCCACGCTGAAACACCACCACCGAGCTCCCCACTTCAGCCAACTCCTCCACTCACCCTCGGCACTGTAACCGAGCTCAGCCCTAACCCCGACGACGGTGAGCCCCACTGCACCCTCACCTGCCATTGTCGCCGACGTTCACCCTAGGCGTCGACCGAGCACCTCCTTCCCCCTTCAGTTCCTCACCCGCTCACCTCGCCGGAGCTCCGACCTCCGATCACCCCTCTCTCTCTCGCTCTAACTTTCTGTTTTCCTCTCTCTCACTCATCCCTCTAACTCTCTCTCTCTCTCTCTCACTCTCAATCTAACCCTTTATCCCTATTTCTATCTCACTCTCTGTCCCTCACACTCACTTCCTCTCTCTCAAATCTCTCTCAATTTTTCTCTCTCTCTAACACCCGCTCTACCGGCCACCACAACGAGCAACTCCATGTTATCGGCCACCACCCTCGCCGTCAAGACCCCAGTAACCAAGCCTTTGCTGCCATGCTCGAGCTCCTAGCCTAGACCAAGCTCCAAGATCGAGCCGAGGCCCAACCTTACTGTGTTCCATACCTTTGCTGCTGTTCAATCCCGTGACGTGTCCAGGCAAGTATTTTACTTGCTTACATGCTATATACTCGAGTTACAAACTTAGACTGCTTAGATTATCACATTACAATATTAGATCGATTAGGCGTCATAACTGTTCGGTGTGTGTTCCCAATGAAATTATCCATCAAATTTGATGGAACTCAATGGTGTAGTTTGGCCCGTAAGGCTGTGAACCTAGTGTGTGAATTTTGTTGGATAATGTAATCGATAACGACTAAAACGACTACCCCCAAGTTTGACCATAAAGCTGAAATTTTATTGTACCTGAAAACCGTTAAATTCACCATAAATCATACATATACTAGAATGGTGTGTTCGAGGGCTCAAATCGAAGCCGACTCGACGAACTTTAACCCTATACTGTCTTCCTGGTTTTCCTGTACTTAAATCATGATGATATTTGGATCGGAGTGTGACTCTGGACTGCAGTCCAGAGCGACTCCAGTTGTTGCTTGCTGTTCCGTAATGGGTACCACAAGATCTCCTTAACTCGTAGATTATGGAACTCCACTGCTTATTATAGGTAAATCTGTTATCTATACAATACAATTGGTTTCATTCTGTTCCGTTACCGTTTGATATTTAATCTGTAATTTAAAAGATCGGGACGCATAACAGTCCCAACAGAACAAGAACTGACATATTGGTATTGATTAGTGTATAACTTCTGACGTACAGACGCGATCGAAGATCCGTCTGTTGCGTTGAAAACCATACTAAAAACCCTAGATTTCATCCAACTGTAGCGTAGCTAAAATATGATCCCAACTAGGATTAAAATGCGTTGCGAAATGGATTTCTGATTCTGAAATCGGATTTCCAGCCGCGAGCGCTTAAAATGAAATGGTTATAATTAAAGATCCTGGAACCCGATTGGCTTGAAACTAAATTCGATGGATAGATAAATGAACATACTAATTACTACCTGTTTATCGTTTCGCTAAATTATATACGTACGTTTCATGATAAATCGTGTAAGTGATAGAATACTATTTTTGTGACACCTTAATCGTGCTTATATACTGTTCACGCATCATATCATACTCATATCATCGAAGTGATTACCTAGTGATATCGTGCATTTACCCAGTGTTAGATTTTAGTGATGATTGTGGCAAGTACGTCAGTGTTCGTGTATCCGTGATTAAGTGAAAGTGATACGTACTTGTACACAATCAGTGATCCTATTATTCTATTGCATTGTCGACGTCTATGGGATGCGTGTACGTGTGACTATAAGTGGTATGGGACACTTATGGAAGCGCTTGCACGGGTGTCACAGATAAGGCGTCCGACACTGCCATTTATCTTAGATATTAGTCGGGACGTGCTTGATGGAGGTCCTGCCTTCAGTTCTCGTGCAGACTTGTCACGGATCGATTAGTATTTAGGGTTATGGTTAGCGTTTGATGTAGACCACGGGGTGTGGGGTAGTTTAAGTGTGAATTCAACAGAATCTCGGGAGTCTCATGCCGGCTTATATATTTAGGGAGTTATATGGAGATTTACAGGGTATGTGATATACACCGTGATATACATGTTACATGTTGGGCCCGTGGTCCCTTGCCCTTGGGTTCTACCCTTAGGTGGAGGACACTCGCGAGTGGTTGATTCTCACACTTGGACTGACGATAGGCTTAGAGAACTGTACTATGAGACTTAGAGACTGATAGGGATACGGGCATTTATATACCTTATATACTGTGTTGACATATGTGACATACCGTTCTACTGCTTTACTGCTCCGCTGCATCGTTTACTGCACATTCATATTCATGCTGTCATTGATTTACTGTTATTCATATCTATTACCACCATTTGAACTGTCACTTGATTTTATATATATTATATTGCTATTGTGTCGCTCTGACGACCTGAGTATGCATGCTCAGTGTGAGGAGAAGATTTAGCCTGGACCAGAATTAGACGTGCATCACAGATTCCTTGACTTGCCATTCCGAGTTACATTCGTTTGTTCCACTTCAGGTCAGTCTTTATATTGTTTCCTTCAGTTACTGCATTTCTCATTACCTGCGCATCATTTACTGTGTACCATGAAAAACTAGAAGCCGAAGTGTGACTACGGCAGGACATTTCCTTGACCGTAGGAGCATGGCTGGCCTTGTCTACCCCTCGTATTTCCGTATTTTGGGAAGCGGGGCGTGACACCAATAAGTTACACTACCGTACAGTCCGGTCTTTTCGTCTGATATGTCACATATCTCTGCCTGGGGGTGGTAAACGCCAGACCCCAGTAGCCTGATAAGTCATGCAGATGTGAGGCCCATAACGGTTCAAGAAACTACTGATAACACTTACCAGTAGATCTCAGCAACCCTGGCCATGGATTTCCTGTTATGGCCAATCGAGCATAGCGCAACATCAACCCTCAATACTGGGAGAGATGAAATCCCTTCCTATCGCTCATTGCCTCCATGTGACTCGGGACTGTACCAAAAAACCACCGTTTTGTACGATCTCTGAACGTGGTAAGATGGAAATCAAAGCACAGTGGGAATCACACAATACTCTATGACAATCTCGGGTCAACAGACTAACCTATACCCGTGTCACCAGAGAACTGCTATCTGACGATAGGTATAATACCATCTAGGAGTTCTCAGCGAGTCCGTTCAGTGTACCCAGTCTCCACTGAGCACCCATATACCATCTCTGATGTCAAACACCAATGGATATGGGATCATCCATTGCCCATCTTATAGGTCGAGAAGCGTATACGCTGGTCTACTCTGGAATATCGATGCCCCGTCTCGATACTCCCACGAATAGGAACTATTGAAGGATGCACTTACCGACTACCTCTGCCCCACTAGTATGATCTGCATCGTAATCCTGGTAGTCAAGTACTCATCCTAAGGGCTTTATCAACATGCAATAGAGGGACAATAAGTGTACATGTTAAGATAAAGAGCAACCAGATAGCATACTATCATGTCGAGCAAGAAAGTCCTCCCTATATATGTCCAAGCATCCACTATAATATACATCACATGTATAATAATGGCCTCTATGGCATACATATAACTAACTATCTCCCACTTGTACTAAAGCCATTTGTTGTATTATCCCATACTCAACGCCCCATAAAAGTCTCTCTAAACCATGTTATCCTTCACGTCAACTCTCCTTACCTCGATCCCTTGGAGATCAACCATCTCCCTGATCACGTGATACTGTCCTCAGAATATGTCTGGATCGCTGATGGGACCAGGGTTCCTAGGCCAAAGCCACAACTCCATTGTTGTCATAATAACAGTTATTGGACGCTCAATGGTAAGAACCATGTTTATCTCATGAACAAGAAATATCCAGACATCTACTTTGGTAGCATCGTTGGTAGCGATGTATCCAGCCTTTATCGTCTAGTTTGCCACGGTATATAGCTTGGAACTCTTCCAACATACCGTCCCTCCAATGAGGGTATAGACAAAGCCCGAGACCGACTTTCAGTCGACCTTATCACTCTGGGAGCTCGAATTGGTAAAGGACCCCCACTGGAGTCCACCGTTACCAAACCCCAGGAACATTTCTTTAGTGCTTCTCAAGTACTTAAGAATGTCCTTCACAGCTTTCCAGTGATTCTCCCAAAATCCAATTGATTCATAATCACTACACCTAGTGAGTTAGCTATATCTGGTAGCTATATCTGGTCTGGTATATAATATCGCATACATGATAGAGCCCACTGCCGAAGCATAGGGTATCCCTTGCACGCGAGCTCTCTTCAAATCAGTCTCGGGAGACATCTTCTTGGAGAGAGTGATTCATGAGTAAGTGGGCAAACCACCACGCTTAGAATTCTCCATACTAAATCCCTTTAATATGGTGTTAATGTACCTGGATATAGGACACTCCCAACATCCACTTAGATATATCACTATAGATCATGATCCACAAGATGTAGTAGGTATCATCCTGATCTTCCATGAAGAATCCTTGTGATAAGAGGATCTTGACCGAGTGTAGCATAGGAAAGCATTTCCTATCAAGAGTATGTCATCTACGTACAATACGTGGAAGACAACCTTACTCTCTACAACCTTCTTGTATATACAAGGTTCATCTACCTTTTTGATGAAGTCAAACTCTTTAACTACTATATCAAAACAGATGTTCCAACTCCGCGATGCGTTCTTTAATCCTGATGGACTTAAGCATAGCCACTGAAAAAAAGTTTCATCATAAACCATACCTGGTTATTGACGAAAACCTTTTACTACAAGTCTAGCTTTGAAAGTCTCAACTTTTCCATTTACACCAAGAATCTTCTCAAGATCCACTTGCAACCGATGGGTTTTACCCCTTCAAGTGCAACATTCAAAGTCATACTTTGTTGGGGTACATGGATTCCATCTTTGATCGCATAGCATCCAGCATTTTCATAAAGTCCCTACTGTGATGGCCTACCTAAACCTAGTTGGGTCATCATCTACCATGATGCAATCCTTGCTCCCACCATCACCGAGAAAACCGTAGTATCTCTCAGGTGGATGAGGAACCCTACCAAATTCATGGAGAGGCTGAGGCTCGTTGGAGACTTTTGAATCCTTTGGTTTCACCAAATCATCAGCTGTTAGTTTGTCCAGCTGAAACTCCTTCCAGTTCTACCTCATGACCACTAATTTCTTCACAAGAAATTCCTTTTCTAAAATGGTGGCATGCTAAGAAACAAAACACCTTTTGCTCCTCAGTGTGGTAGAAGATATTCCCTCACAAAGGTTTGGGATATTCAACAAACTTACAGAACTGACATTGCCTCTAGTTTTTCCGGATTTTGTCTTTCAACATAGGCCGGACAACCCTATATCTTAACACGTTTAAGACATGGTCTCTTCCCATTCCATATCTCATATGGAGTGGTAGGCACAGATTTGGATAGAACCTCATTCAATAGGTATGCAGCTTCTCAAGTGCATAACTCCAAAAGGAAACAGGCAACTCAGCAATACTCATCATAGAGCGCGCCATATCTCATAAGGTGTGATACCTCCGCCCTGATACACCGTTATACTGTGGTGTACACGAAAGAGTAAACTGATAGAGAATCACATTCTCTTTTTGATAATCCAATAACTCCATGCACAAGTATTCCCTTCTCCGATCACATCGAAGGACTTAATACTTCTACCCGTCTGGTTCTCAATTTCAAGCTTATATTCCTCGAATTTCTCAAAAGTTTCAGACTTGTGTTTCAACAGGAACATATTTCTGAATCTTAAGAGATGGTCAGTGAATATAACGAAGTACGAGGAACCATCCCTAGTATATGTAGCCATATGACCGTATACATCACCATGTATCATTCCTAGAGTTCAGTAACTCTGTCTCTATTTCCAGTAAACGGAGTATTGGTCATTTTACCTTCGATAAAAGACTGGCAAGTATTATAAAATGAAAATTCGAACGGATTCAAATATTCATCCTTATGTAACTTAGCTAGTCATGTCACATTGATATGACCTAGTCTACAATGCCACTCTGAACTACTCCTCTTGTGTGTGTTCTACAGACTTTGAACTGTGGTTTGATTTAGAACGTATATGCCATTACGTAACGTGCATGATCCAATCAACTCTTGATTAATAAAAATGTTCACAACATTGTCCTGTAATACAAAATTATATTTTTCTTTAACTTAATAAAGAAATAGATGTAATGTTGTATATCAGGTTTGGTATGTAATAACATTTGTTCAGAATCAATGTATTTACCATTTGGTAATACAAGGTGATATCTGCCAACTGATTTTGCTGCAACAATTGCACCATTCTCTACACTTATAGACATATCACCCATTCCGAGTTCTGTACCTTTCTGTAGCCCATATAACAGATTACATATATGGGATCCTGATCCGGTATCTCATACCTAGGACGTAGAGGATACTGAGAAACAGTTCTTGGTAACGAACATGTAGGGTCCCTAGGCACACTAGTGAGGTCTCGCAAGGCATCGAATATGCCAATTTCAAAAAATCTAGGTGCCGAGAAACCCGACTACGGACCGTTGGCTAGAAATCTAGGCAAAAAACAATCTAGTTAACAACTTAACTAATAGGATATCGGAAATACTGTTAGTGTATATGCCCTAGAGGCCATTACTGTATCATACTAGCTTGTATATTACTTAATGGAAGCTTGGGATATTCACAGTTGTATATACAATCTTGCTCGAAATGGTAGTATGCTACTTGGTTTGTCTCTGCTTTAATATGTGCATGTGTTTCTTTTAGCATATTGCTGGTATACATATTAGTAGAGCCCTTAGGATCTTTTCTTGATTACCAGCGTTGTGATGGCGCTCGCACTCGTGGGAGCTGGGTAATCTATAAGCACATCCTTATACAGGTCCCTGGTCGTTGGACTATCGAGACAGGGCATCGATACTCCGGAGTAGACTAGCGTATGCGCTTCTCATCCCAGTGTGGGAGACGGTCTGTCCCACAGCCGTTAGTACGTCGTACTTGGGATAGTATGCGGGTGCTCGTTAGGTTACGAGTATACTGGACAGGACTCGTCGGGAACTGTTGGTTGGTAATATACCTATCGTCAGTTATCAGTTCCCAGGTGACATGAGTACAGCTTAGTCCGTTGACTTGACACTGCCACTTCGCCTCGAGTGTGTTCCCACTGCACTTTGATTACTACCTTACCACGGCTCAAAGGTGTCGTGCAAACAGGTAGTTTTTGGGTGCAGTCCCGAAGCACTTGGAGGCAGTGACGGTTAGACAGGATTCGTCTCTCCCGGTATTGGGGGTTGACATCGCGCTGTGTCCAGGAGAGCCATTACACGAGTAGTCCCTGGCCAGGGCAAGCGAGATATACTGGTAGGTTTCCAGTGTTATCTCAGGGTGTTCTGGGCTACACTCCGACACGACTTGTACCGCTATTAGGGGACTGACGTTCACCGCCCCCCCTAGGCCCGCCATGCGATGTATCAGACGAACAGACCGGACTGTACGGAGACTGTCACATACAGGCTCAGTAGGAGTGCAGATGGGGTTCACCTCGTCAGTCTTCTTATCGACATCTACCTGGGGACCGTTACGTACAGCTAGTGCCGCTTGCGGTCTGTGGTTAAACCCACTGCCAGCGTAGTGTCGAGTCTTTAGAGTCCCACACAGAGAGCTATTCGCCTTTAGGCAAAATGAGTAGAGGTCGCATGGTTTTGCGGCAGGGTTCGTTCGCATCCGCGCACTTGTGCACGTTTGCTGTCCGGACAGTTTATACTAGCGGGCTTTGGTTTAAGCCGGATCTTAGTATATGATTTGAGATTGGTTTTTCTCAGTGTATTCGTGTTCCTCGGATCATGAATGCGGGTGCGTATGCACAGTTGCTTGAGATTGGGGGAGAGGACCTTGTTTAGGGTTAATGGCTTTTGTCATTTTATTAACCCTATTGCTTTTGTGTGTATTATAGTTAATTGATAATTAGCTTAATAGTTGTGCATGGTTGTTGTTGTTGACAATTTGACTTCATTGACTTGTTGACCAAGGTTGACACTTTGACCATCATCATTTCTTTTGGAAGATGCTCTTTGATCTTTGCAAAATTGAAATGATAATGGTCATGTCATGATTTACCATGACAATTTTCAAGCTAATTATTGAATTAAAATAATGCACACATATTAGTAAGAATGGCTCACTAATAATTCATTCTCTCATATCATTTCTCTCTCTTGTTCATCCTCTCCCTCAAGCTCTCTCCCTCTCATGTGTTGAGAAACAAAAAGCTTGAGAAAAACCTTCACTTGATCTTCTCTACTCTCTTCTAGGGTTCAAGTCTTAGCATTTCTTGCACTCTAGTTACTCCTAGCTTGGAGTTGAAGCTAAAGGTCGAGGCTTTCGGGTGGATCCTTCTTTGACGGGAGAAGACAAGCAAGGTGACCTCTTTCTACCATTCCAAGGAGTAAGGAGAGAAGGACTTTGAGCTCAAGGTATAACCTCTCCATCACTTAGCTACTTTGTAGTTAGCTTTAGCAAGTTTATGTTTAGCAAAGATCCTTAAAGCTTCGTCCATGTTGCCTATAGTTGATAAAAATCCGATTTTTATTATGTTTTCCGCCTCCCCGCAAGCACCGGGGTGGGCAACGTGGACTTACAGTGGTATCAGAGCCTAACTAAACCTAAACTAGCTAAGTAGTTAAGTGTAACGAAGTTTCGAAACCGGAAAATCGAAAAACCAAACTCGCAAAACCCTAAGTTTCTGTTAATTTTTTTTCTGGTCAAAATAAAATTTGTTATACACCAAAAATTATCTCAGGGTTTTGTTAAGAAAACCACCAAAAACGAGAAAGTGAGTCGACAAAATGGGCACGGATCCGCGGCGCTAGGAAGCTGTTGCGCCGCTCATCCGCGGCCGTCTTGTCTGTTCACTGCGTCGATTTTGGTGCAGTGTGTTTCCGTGTTGGTTTTGGGATTTTTAGGATATGTTATATGCGCCCAGATTTTCCAGAACTAAAATTTTCTTTTGGGGGCCTATAAATCCGTATTTTTCGGAACTTCACTACACTTTAACTATATCGGTTATATCTGTGATGCTTGTATGTATTGAACGTCGGCTAATCGCTATAAGTCGATTAGTCGGGGTTATACATCTCTGTGATCTGTGATTGTTATTGGTTTGTGGATATGAATGGATTGGATTGTCGCGGGTGAATAGCCGGGGTGGATGTGAGATGAGCGTTATTTTTCTTTCATTCATTTGTAATATGTAAATTGATGTAATAATATTATTTGTATGGCCGCACAACCGGGTCGGGGTTGTAGCCGTCATTGTATAATTCTTTTTACTGTTTTTGCTCCTAGGATAGACCCATGGAGGGGGTGCATAAACTACCGGGTATCTCGAAGTGCCGAGTGGCCTACTCACGGTGGTGAGGGAGGTTGCTTCGCTTCGGGTGCTTGGCGGGTAGTTTGCCGCACCCGTAGGGGTCTTGGGTGGGGTATTGGCTATTCACCGCGACCGTGTAATCCGCTTTACGTTGCAGGCTCGAACGCATTGCGGATTCCTAGTATATCCAATGTATTCATCTGTGATCTGTAATGTCTATCATTGCTATATATTTATATATAATAACTATTTAGGCGTTGCTTATGTTTTACAGCCGCGCTAGCCCAGCCCCCGCTCTGTCGTTAGTTAAGTAACCTAACGGGTGATGACGGGGCCCCGTGGCGAATGCGAATGGCATAAGCGTACATCATATTTTGGTTGTTTTCTGCAATGGTAGGATTAATTGATGGGACGCATTAAAAGAACTAATGCAAGAAATAAACCAAGTAAAAGTCGATTGGAACACTTTGAAAACCACTCGGTTCTTTTCAAAACTAAACTTTTAAACGCGGAGCTTGAACCACTCTTTTTTAAAAGCTATCTCGTTCCATCGATTATATCAAGTTCACTACGTTCACGGTTTCGCCAAAACCATCCGTAGCCCTCCATCATTTCGGTTAAATATTCGGTAGTATTCAAGCTATGTATTTTGACCTCACGCCAAGGCATAGTGATTGGTAGCTGCCGGATATTTATCCGTTGCATAGATAGAATGCGTTGATTTGAGACAGTCGTACTGCCGTTTTGGCCTACGTCAAGGGTAGGTACGGGTGGGTTCAAATTAACCAGGATAATGATGGGAAGAACTTGACATGTGACTTATGACATTTTGACCTCACGCCAAGGTCATAAGAGCATGGGGCAAAAATCCACATCGGGAGTTTCATAAGTACTGAAACTTGCTAGCGTTGCATACCATTTGGAGTGTGATAATTCTGGTAGGATTCCTTCGGTTTTATCACGCGATGATATTTGGATCCCGATCCTACTGTGAGTATATGCTACTTCTCGGGAAAACTCTCACTTAACGATCAATGCTATAAACCTAGTAGGTGCCTAGAAAGGTGTTAGCGGGGCTACGCCCACAGGGAAAAGAGGTTACTTAATTAAGGAACTTCGCGAAAGCGTTGGAAAACCTCCCTCGAAGTACCGACACTGGCCTGGCTGAACGGTTAAGCAAGTATTGTACGGTGAGAATGATCCCGGCTAATCCTTTCTTTACGGTTTGAGAAGGGATTCGAGAGACAGTGGGAGCCATCCAGTTTAGACAAACTAAAAACCACTCTAAACTTGCAAGAGCATCATGCTAAAGTGTTTCTTTTCTCTCTCCTAATTGCAGCGACCATTCAAGATGACCGGACTTAAGTTACTATTAGATAAAAATATATTGACAGGGCCAAACTACAAAGATTGGCTCAGGAATGTCAAGATGGCTATCACTTATGACAAGCTGGGGTATATACTTACCACCAAAGCTCCCCCTGTCCCAGGTCCCACCTCCAGCGTCGCGGATGTAGAAATCCGTAAGACATGGGAGATAGATTGCGCGAGGGCCAAATGCCTCGTACTAGCCTCGATGGACAACGACCATCAGAGGAGGCACGAGAATATGGACCTAGAGTCCATATTTCTCCATACAAAAGAACTGTATGGAGAGCAGTCTCGTATCGCTAGATACGAAGTGTCGAAGAAGCTTTTTTCGGCAAGGTTGGCCGTCGGATCATCGGTAGCGGACCACGTGCTTAAGATGATCGGCTACATAGAGGAGCTAGCGGACCTTGGGACCACGTTGGAGAATGAACTCTATACTGATTTGATTCTCCAGTCCCTTCCTTCCACTTACGCCCAGTTCATTCTTAACTTCAACATGCAAGGAAAGGAGGTTGAACTTGCCGAACTTCTGAACATGTTGAGGACTGCTGAGGGCACCCTACAGAAGGGTAGGGAGACATCCACTTTGTTTGTAGGAGGATCTTCCTCTTCTAGGTCCAGGGCGAAAGCCAAGGGCAAGAAGAAGAAAGCCCCCGCCAAACCAAGAGGCGGTGTCGGTAAAGTGGATACGAAGGGAAAGGGTAAAGTAACAAAGGTACCGGGGAAGCTGGTGGGGAAGGAAGAATGCTTCTATTGTCACAAAAGTGGTCACTGGAAACAAGATTGCAAGGCTTGAAAAGCCAGAACACAGGATTTGAAGCGAGTTGCAGCTTCAGCTTCAGGTGTGTATGTTATTGAAAACTGTCTATCAATAAACTCTACGTCCTGGGTATTGGATACCGGATCAGGATCTCATATCTGTAATTCTTTGCAGGTGTTGAGAAAGCGTAGAGTTTTCAAGGCAGGTGACATGACCCTCAGAGTTGCGAACGGTGCTAGCATGGATGCTGAGGCCGTGGGGGACTATCACCTGGGATTATCAGATGGACACTTTTTGGTTTTGCGTAGTTGTTATTATGTACCAAATGCAACCTGTAATATCATTTCTGTATCTTTATTATCTAAAGAAGGTTATGAATTTGCATTTGTAAGTAATGTAGTGAACATTCACCTTAATCAAGTTTTGATTGGGTCAGGTACATTGAACAACGGTATATACGTTTTAAACCAACCACAGGTTTTCAATATCCAGAATACACACAAAAGAAAGTCTCCAGAAATTAATAAAACTTTCTTATGGCATTGTAGACTGGGTCACATCAATGAGAGAAGATTGACTAAGTTACATACTGAAGGATATTTAGATCCGTTCGAATATCAATCGTATGCAACTTGTCAATCCTGTCTCAAAGGAAAGATGACAAAGGCTCCGTTTTCTGGACACAGAGAAAGAGCGAGCGAGCTCTTGGGACTCGTACACAGCGACGTGTGCGGTCCAATGTCTACACATGCGCGAAGCGGTTTTTCTTACTTCATAACTTTTACGGATGATTTCTCAAGATTCGGACATGTCTTCTTAATGAAGCATAAATCCGAAGCTTTTGATAAGTTCCAGGAATATAAGAATGAAGTAGAAAAACAAACAGGCAAAAGTATCAAGATCCTAAGATCAGATCGAGGAGGAGAATACTTAAGTGCCGATTTCCTGAATTACTTAAAAGAGAATGGAATTCTCTCTCAGCTTACTCCTCCATACACTCCGCAACATAACGGTGTATCGGAGAGACGGAACCGAACCCTATTGGATATGGTACGGTCCATGATGAGTAACGCTGAGTTACCGCGATCATTCTAGAAACAGCTGCATATCTTTTGAACCGTGTTCCCACTAAGACTGTGCCTACCACACCATATGAGTTATGGAGTGGGAAGAAACCCTATCTTCAATACTTGAAGATTTGGGGATGTCCGGCTTATGTCAAAAAGCAGCATACGGACAAGCTCGAGGCACGCTCAGTACTGTGCAAGTTTGTGGGATACCCAAAGAACTCCAGGGGGTATCTTTTCTATTACGCAGAGGAACAAAAAGTCCTTGTTTCTCGTAATGCCCATTTTCTGGAACATCAGTTTTTAGAAAAAGAAATAAGTGGGAGCGCAATAGAACTGGAAGAAATTCCAGAACCACAAACTATTACTGAAAGCTTAGTGGAACCAGAAGGTTCAAAAGAACAGGACATTCCTACGCCACTCCGCAGGAGTAGTAGGCAGTCTCATCCGCCCGAGAGGTACTAAGGTTTTCTCATTGACGGGGATAGAGAGGACTGCATCATAGATTGTGATGAGCCTACTAGCTTCCAGCAGGCCATTCAGAGCGTCGACTCGGTAAAATGGCTGGATGCAATGCGGACCGAGATGGAGTCCATGTACACCAACAAAGTATGGACGTTGGACATTACTCCAGACGGGGTAAAACCCGTAGGATGCAAGTGGATCTTCAAAAGGAAGATTGGTGTAGATGGACAGGTTGAGACCTATAAAGCTAGACTGGTAGCAAAGGGTTTTCGTCAGCGACCTGGTTTGGACTATGACGAAACCTTTTCTCCAGTAGCTATGCTGAAATCCATTCGGATCCTTCTTGCCATCGCTGCTTTCCACGATTATGAGATTTGGCAGATGGACGTAAAGACAGCTTTTCTAAATGGTCATTTAGAGGAGTGTGTCTATATGGACCAGCCAGAGGGTTTCATTCAGGATGGGAGCAGCGGAAAGGTGTGCAAGTTGCTCAAGTCCATTTATGGACTCAAGCAGGCATCGCGGAGTTGGAACATCTGTTTTGATGAGACGGTCAAAGAATTTGGCTTTATCAAAAATCCAGATGAACCATGCATCTATTGTAGATTTGTAGCGAGAACTGTAGTATTCCTCGTTTTATATGTGGATGACATTCTCTTAATAGGAAATGACATTCCTATGCTACAATCTGTCAAGGGGTTCTTGTCACACAGGTTCTCCATGAAAGACCTGGGTGATGCCTCATACATTCTGGGTATCCGGATCTACCGTGACAGATCCAAGAGGATATTAGGACTCTCGCAGTCCAGGTACATCGACACCATACTGAAGAGATTCAGTATGGAAGATTCCAAGCGCGGTAATTTACCGGCTTGTCACGGGATCACCCTCTCCAAAGAGATGTCTCCCAAGAATGATTTGGAGAGGGATCACATGTCTATTATACCCTACGCTTCTGCGGTAGGCTCTATAATGTATGCGATGTTGTGTACCAGACCGGATGTGGCTTATGCACTGAGTGTAGTAAGCAGGTATCAGTCAAACCCAGGGGAGAAACATTGGATAGCAGTAAAGAACATTCTCAAGTACCTGAGAAGGACTAAGGAGATGTTCTTGGTGTATGGCGGAAAAGACCTGCAGATTGAGGCCTTTGCTGACTCCAGCTTCCAGAGTGACAAGGATGATTCCAAGTCCATGTCGGGTTTTGTCTTTACCCTCAATGGAGGGGCGGTGTGTTGGAAGAGCTCCAAACAGGAAACCGTTGCTGACTCGACGATGGAAGCGGAATACATCGCTGCATCTGATGCCGCAAAAGAAGCTGTCTGGATGAGGAAGTTCTTGAGAGAACTTCAGGTGGTTCCGTCCATTGTTGACCCAATACCTCTGTATTGTGACAACAACGGGGCTATAGCTTTAGCGAAGGAACCCAGATCCCATCAGAAATCCAGACACATCTTAAGGCGGTATCACCTGATCAGGGAGATCGTGGATCGCCAGGAGATCGAGGTCCGGAGAGTTGCATCAGAGGATAACACAGCAGATCCATTCACAAAGGCCTTGCCCCAGACTCAGTTCGAGCGGCTGATCGAGATGATAGATCTTCGATACGCCAGTACATGGCCTTAGTGCAAGTGGGAGATTGTTAGTGTATATGCCCTAGAGGCCATTACTGTATCATACTAGCTTGTATATTACTTAATGGAAGCTTGGGATATTCACAGTTGTATATACAATCTTGCTCGAAATGGTAGTATGCTACTTGGTTTGTCTCTGCTTTAATATGTGCATGTGTTTCTTTTAGCATATTGCTGGTATACATATTAGTAGAGCCCTTAGGATCTTTGCTTGATTACCAGCGTTGTGATGGCGCTCGCACTCGTGGGAGCTGGGTAATCTATAAGCGCATCCTTATACAGGTCCCTGGTCGTTGGACTATCGAGACAGGGCATCGATACTCCGGAGTAGACTAGCGTATGCGCTTCTCATCCCAGTGTGGAAGACGGTC
Organism: Agapanthus africanus; assembly: GCA_030015575.1. Lineage (NCBI taxonomy): Eukaryota > Viridiplantae > Streptophyta > Magnoliopsida > Asparagales > Amaryllidaceae > Agapanthus > Agapanthus africanus. Next base: position 475,692,765 of record JASDDO010000001.1, on the reverse strand, counting down.
TGTCCCACAGCCGTTAGTACGTCGTACTTGGGATAGTATGCGGGTGCTCGTTAGGTTACGAGTACACTGGACAGGACTCGTCGGGAACTGTTGGTTGGTAATATACCTATCGTCAGTTATCAGTTCCCAGGTGACATGAGTACAGCTTAGTCCGTTGACTTGACACTGCCACTTCGCCTTGAGTGTGTTCCCACTGCACTTTGATTACTACCTTACCACGGCTCAAAGGAGTCGTGCAAACAGGTAGTTTTTGGGTGCAGTCCCGAAGCACTTGGAGGCAGTGACGGTTAGATAGGATTCGTCTCTCCCGGTATTGGGGGTTGACATCGCGCTGTGTCCAGGAGAGCCATTGCACGAGTAGTCCCTGGCCAGGGCAAGCGAGATATACTGGTAGGTTTCCAGTGTTATCTCAGGGTGTTCTGGGCTACACTCCGACACGACTTGTACCGCTATTAGGGGACTGACGTTCACCGCCCCCCTAGGCCCGCCATGCGATGTATCAGACGAACAGACCGGACTGTACGGAGACTGTCACATACAGGCTCAGTAGGAGTGCAGATGGGGTTCACCTCGTCAGTCTTCTTATCGACATCTACCTGGGGACCGTTACGTACAGCTAGTGCCGCTTGCGGTCTGTGGTTAAACCCACTGCCAGCGTAGTGTCGAGTCTTTAGAGTCCCACACAGAGAGCTATTCGCCTTTAGGCAAAATGAGTAGAGGTCGCATGGTTTTGCGGCAGGGTTCGTTCGCATCCGCGCACTTGTGCACGTTTGCTGTCCGGACAGTTTATACTAGCGGGCTTTGGTTTAAGCCGGATCCTAGTATATGATTTGAGATTGGTTTTTCTCAGTGTATTCGTGTTCCTCGGATCACGAATGCGGGTGCGTATGCACAGTTGCTTGAGATTGGGGGAGAGGACCTTGTTTAGGGTTAATGGCTTTTGTCATTTTATTAACCCTATTGCTTTTGTGTGTATTATAGTTAATTGATAATTAGCTTAATAGTTGTGCATGGTTGTTGTTGTTGACAATTTGACTTCATTGACTTGTTGACCAAGGTTGACACTTTGACCATCATCATTTCTTTTGGAAGATGCTCTTTAATCTTTGCAAAATTGAAATGATAATGGTCATGTCATGATTTACCATGACAATTTTCAAGCTAATTATTGAATTAAAATAATGCACACATATTAGTGAGAATGGCTCACTAATAATTCATTCTCTCATATCATTTCTCTCTCTTGTTCATCCTCTCCCTCAAGCTCTCTCCCTCTCATGTGTTGAGAAACAAAAAGCTTGAGAAAAACCTTCACTTGATCTTCTCTACTCTCTTCTAGGGTTCAAGTCTTAGCATTTCTTGCACTCTAGTTACTCCTAGCTTGGAGTTGAAGCTAAAGGTCGAGGCTTTCGGGTGGATCCTTCTTTGACGGGAGAAGACAAGCAAGGTGACCTCTTTCTACCATTCCAAGGAGCAAGGAGAGAAGGACTTTGAGCTCAAGGTATAACCTCTCCATCACTTAGCTACTTTGTAGTTAGCTTTAGCAAGTTTATGTTTAGCAAAGATCCTTAAAGCTTCGTCCATGTTGCCTATAGTTGATAAAAATCCGATTTTTATTATGTTTTCCGCCTCCCCGCAAGCACCGGGGTGGGCAACGTGGACTTACAAATACAACCTTTGTAGATCCGGTGCTCCACCTCCATAGCTCCGCAACGAAGTCGTCTCCGCTGTCCAAAAGGAATCCGGGCTCTAGAGTCGGCTTCGTCGGAGAAAAAGCGAGCTAGGTCGTCGATGTCCATGCCGAAGATGATCTACGTCGAGGCATCGCTAAATCAAGCTCCACCTTCACCAAGCCCTAAAAACTTGTGAAGGAAACACACTCTACTACTTGGCAAGAGGTAGAGGATGAAGAAATAGGAAGTGGGTAGACTTTAGTTTTGGATTTCTCACTCATATCATCAATCCATCATTGATGTAGTCTAGGTTTTTCTTCTTTAGTTGAAGGAAGAAGAAGAAGAAAAGATATGATAAGTTTTTTAAAAAAGAAAAGAATAATCCATTCTTATCATAACATAACCCAAGTTAAGTGTAGAGAATTGACCAAGGTTAAAGAATGGTTAGGGTTAAGGAGATGAGACAAAAATGGTGACTTAATGAAAGCTTCATGAAGCTTCATGTTGAAAACAAAACTAGCCACCATTTTTGACTTCTTTTCCTTTTCTCATTTATCTTTTAAATGCAAATGAAAAGATAAATGAATGAATAAAAGAAAACCCTAATCATTTACTTAACCTAGGTTTAATTCATTACACTTAACAAAAAGGATATGTATCATCAAACATGATACAATCAAGTGCACAAAATCATATCGCATATGCAATGCGCACACCCGAGTGAGAAAATCCATTTAAAGTGAACCGATACTAGTTAATGCAAAGTAATATATCAAATATATAATTATGCATTAAATCATAAAATCAACACTTGATTTAACGATCCGGTCATATCGCATATAACCGACTAGTATCATTAGTAACAACTTATCGAATCAACACTTGATCCGATAACCCGGCTATATCGCATATAACCGATCAATGTCACATATCGCGAGAATCGAATTCAGTATCACATACTGGTATCATTCTCGGTCCCGCACATATCTCATATGCACTCCTATTTCGTTTCGCTTGAGCCAGGAAACCTCTGTGTAGGACTCTAAAGACTCGTCAATACGCCGGCAGCGGATGATGATCATATCAAACATCCACAAGCCGCAAGCGGTCTGCTAAACGTAACGGCCACCCGGGTATTGAGCGATCTGAAGATCGACGAGAAAGCCCGCTCACACTCCAGTGAATCCAACCAGTAACACTACCGTACAGTCCGGTCTGATCGTCTGATATGTCGCATATCTCGCCTAGGGGTGGTAAACGTCAGACCCCAATAGCTCGATAAGTCGTGTCGATATGAGGTCTATAACTATTCGAGAAACTACTGGTAACACTTACCAGTAAATCTCAGCAACCCTGGCCAGGGATTTCCTGTTATAGCCAATCGAACACAGCACAACATCAACTCCCTATACCGGGAGAGACGAATCCCCTCCTATCGCTCATTGCCTCCATGTGACTCGGGACTGTACCCAAAAACCACCGTTTTGCACGCCCTCTTGGACGTGGTAAGATGGAAATCAAAGCACAGTGGGAACCACACAAGACTCTATGACGATCTCGGGTCAACAGACTACTCTGTACCAGTGTCACCAGAGAACTGCCATCTGACATGAGGTATAATACCATCTGGGAGTTCTCGGCGAGTCCGTCCAGTGTACCCAGTCTCTACTGAGCACCCGTATATCATCTCTGATGTCAAACACCGATGGATATGGGATCATCCATCGCCCATCTGTATGGGTCGAGAAGGTACACGCTAGTCTACTCTGGTATATCGATGCCCCGTCTCGATACACCCACGACTAGGGACTTTGAAGGATGTACTTATGGACTACCATGTCCCCACTAGTATGATCCGCATCATAGTCCAGGTAGTCAAGTACAGATCCTAAGGGCTTTACCAACATGTAACAGAGAGACAATCAGTGTACACGTTAAGGTAAAGTGTAACCAGATAGCATACTATCATGTCGAGCAAGAAAGTCCTCCCTATATACGTCCTAGCATCCACTACAATATACATCATATATATAGTAATGGCCTCTAGGGCATACATATAACTAACAATCTCCCACTTGCACTAGGGCCATCTGTAGCAGTGGTTGTAGTATCTCATACTCAACCATCCCATAATAGTCTCTCTCTGGGAACAGGCCTTTGTGAGTGGATCCGCTGTGTTGTCCTCTGAGTCTACTCTCCTAACCTCGATCTCCCTGGAGATCATCCATCTCCATGATCAGGTGACACTGCCTTAGAATATGTCTGGATCACTGATGGGACCGGCGTTCCTTGGCATAAGCCACAACTCCATTGTCACACAATGGGAGGAACAAAGTTCATCTTATGAACTAATATACACCCAGACTGCTTCTTTGGTAGCATTTTAAGTAGCGATGCATCCTGCCTTTATCGTCTAGTATGTCACGGTATCTAGCTTGGAATTCTTCCAACATACCGTCCCTTTACTGAGGGTAAAGACAATGCCTGCGACTGACATTCAGTCGTCATTATCACCCTGGAACCCTTCCAGTGATTCTCCCCAGGATCGATTGATACCATCTCACTACAACTAGTGAGAATCCTAACATCCATTTAGATCTATCTCATAGATCCAAAATCCAGGATTTAGTAGGTATCATTTTGATCCTATTGGAGAATCCTTGTAATATGTGGAGATCGACCGAGCGAAGCATAGGAAACTCTTTCCCTATCAAGAGTATGTCATCCACGTATTCTACGAGGATCATCACCATACTCCCTACTACCCTTTTGTATATACAAGGTTCATCTACCATTTTGATGATGCCAAACTCTTTGACTAATTCATCAAAACAGACGTTCCAACTCCGCGATGCCTGTTTTATCCTATAAAGCATCTTGTACACGTTTCCGCTGCTCCCACTGTTTACGAAGCCCTCTGGCTGTGTACTTACAGACGCTCTCTTCCAAAACATTATTTAGAAAAGCTGTCATGGCACCCAACCACCAGATATCGTAGTCATGGTATGTAGCCGTGGCAAGTAGGATCTGGATGGACTTAAGCATAGTCACTTGAAAGGGTTTCATCATAATCCACGCCTGGTCGATGACGAAAACCTTTAACAAGTCTAGCTTTGAAAGTCTCAACCTTTCCATCTACACCAAGTAATCTTCTCAAGATATACTTGCTCCTGATGGGGATTTAACCCTTCAGATTTTGCAACCAAAGTCCATACTTTGTTGGTGTACATGGATTCCATCTCAGATCACTAAGCATCCAGCCATTCTTACAGAGTCCCACTCCTGATGGCCAGCTCGAAACTAGTTGGGTTATCATCTCATGATGCAATCCTCGCTCCCACTGTCATAGAGAAACCGAAGTATCTCTCAGGTGGGCGAGAAACTCTACTAGATCGGCGGAGAGGCTGAGGTTCGTTGGAATCTACTGAATCCTTTGGTTCTATCAAATCATCAACTGTTGTTTGTATAGCTGGAACACTTCCAGTTCTACATAACAGACCTTGCCTCGAGTTTGTCCGGATGTTGCTTTTAGACATAGGCCGGTCAACCCCAAATCTTAACTTTCTTAAGACATGGGCTCTTCCCTTTCCATATCGCATATGAAGTGGTAGGTAACTGATTTGATTCGAACCTATTCAATAGGTATGCAGCTTCTCAAGCGCATAACTCCCAAAAGGAAACAGGTAACTCAGTATTACTCATCATAGAGCACACCTTATCACATAGGGTGTAATTGCTCCACCCCGATATACCATCGTGCTATGGTGTATTCGGAGGAGTAATGCTGTGAGAGAATCTCATTCTCCTTTAGAATAGTCCAGGATTTCCGTGCACAAGTATTCTCCTCCCTGATCTCATCATAGGACATAATACTTATACCCGTATTGGTTCTCTACTTCTAACTTATATTCTATGAATATCTCAAAAGGTTCGGACTTGTGTTTCAACAGGAACATATGTCTGAATCTTGAGAGATTATCAGAGAATATAATGAAGTATAAAGAACCGGTCTTGGCATGTGTAGACAGGGGACCTAACATACATCAACATGTATCATCCCAAGAGTTCACTAACTCTTTCTCTATTTTCAGTAAACGGAGCTATGGTCATCTTATCTTTGTGACATGACTGGCAAGTTTCATAAGATGTAAATTCAAACAGATTTAAATATACATCTATGTGGAACTTAGCTTGTCGGGTCGCATTGATATGACCTAGTCTACAATACCTCAAGAAGAATTCGTTCATTTCTGAACTCTTCCTCTTATGTGTGTTCCATATACTAAGAACTGTAGTTTGATTTAGAACATCAATGCTTTTAGATAACGTGCCTGAACCGATCAACTTTTGATATAGGAAATGTTCAAAACATTATCCAACAATACAAAATTTTACCATTTCTTTACTAATAAAAAGACTGATATGATTTTGTATATCAGGTTCGGTATCTAATAACATTCGTTCAGAATCAATGTATTACAATACAGGGTGACAGTGACCGACAGACTTGGCTGCAACTCTTGCCCCGTTTTCTGCCTCATGAAACTTATCACCCGTTCTCATTTCTCTACCTATCTGTAGCCCTATGTAACAGATTACATATCTGGGACCCTGATCTGGTATCACATACCCAGGACATAGAGGATACAGAGAAACAGTTCTTTGTAATGAACACACCCGAAGATGATGCATCTGCATGCACTTTCTTCGTTTGGGCGGCACGGGAAATCTGGTATTCCCCAATTTCCTGCTCTGTCTTATAACAATTATAGGTTGGAGCGGGACCAACGTTCCCCAGCTCAGTAAAACAAGCGGGTTCAATCAATAATCCGTATTATTATCTTGATTAAGGCGTGATATGGTCGCTACCTGGAGAGAGAGAGAAGAAAACACTCAGCGTGCGCTCTTGCAAGAATAGATTGGTTATTATTTTATCTAATCAGGATGGCTCCCACTGCTTTTTATCAAATCTTCCTTCAAACCCTAAAAGGAAAGACTAGCCGGGATTAATTACACACTACAAGTTCGCCAATCTTTCAGCCAGGCCAGTGTCGGTACTTTGAGGGAGGTCCCCCGTGCTTTCGCACGAACCTAATTAATGTAAACCTCGTTTTCCCAGAGGCGTAACCTCGTTAACACCTTTCTAGACACCTACTTGATCGGCTAATTGTAATGTATAAAACTCTCCCAGGAGTAACTCTTACTCGCAGCGGGTATCGGGATCCAACTATCTCATAGAAGGTATGCAATCTCATTGCAAATTTCAACACTTGAAATTCCCGATAATATTTTGCCCCTAGCTCGCTATAACCTTGACGAATGCCAAACAACCCATAGTCCACTAGTCAAGTTCAACCCGTACATTTCTTGATCGAATTAAACCCACCCGCATGACCCTAGACGAATGCCAAACAACGCCGTACGAATACCCTAATCCAATCGCATCATATGCTCAAGCAGATAAATACTAGTTAGCTACCGTACACTACGTCTTGACGAATGCCAAACTACCGCAGCACGAATACTAACTAGTACATATCTGAAATGATGGAGGGCTACGACAGGTTTTTCTGAAAACCTTTTGTGTAATGAACTTGATATCGTTGTAGAATCAAATGATTTTTAAAATGGAGTGTTTTTGAGGCTTTTCTAGTTTTGCTAAAGGAGTCACTCCCGGTGAAGGGATCGTCGGTCCTTTCCTCGTCGAATGAGGTGCGGGATATATCATATATATCACTGTGCAAAGCAAAAACACTTAAAAGCAATCAAAAGACAAGCCGAGTGTGTAGCATCTGCCAGTTATCGCTAAAGGAGTCACTCCCGGTGAAGGGATCTCGGTCCTTTCCTCATCGAATAAGGTGCAGGATATATCACATATACCGCTATGCAAAGCAAGAACTGTAGCTACCTGTTTTATTTTGAAATTCGATTCTACAACATCTTAGGTTTCTTTTATTTCATTAATCACATTAATGAAGTCCCATCATTTAAGTACCTAAACAACACAGATAAATACGACGTACACTTATGCCATCCGCATTCGCCTCGATGTCCCCTCGTGCACCGTTAGGTTAGGTAACTAACGGCAGAGCGGGGCAGGGCTAGCGCGGGTGTAAAACATAAGTAACGCCTATATAATATATCATATATACTATATACTGTATCTATCACAGAACATCACATGATCACATCACAGATATCGCAGCAGAAGAATCATATGAAATATTGGATATACTAGGACGTCCGTGTTTTCAATACGAGCCAGTATAAAACACGGATTCCACGGTCGTGATGAATAGCCAAACCCACACCCCAAGACCCCTACGAGAGCGGCAAGCAGCCCTACCAATTCTAGAGTTAGGAGACCCGGACTCGACTCCTCGAGTTGGTCTCCCACTGGACTCCAGAACCCGGTTACTTGTGCCCTCCTCCTTGGGTCTATCCTAGTGCGGAAAAGTAAATAATATACAAACGGTGACAACTTCCGCAACCTGGAAGCGCCCCAATAAAAGAATATTACATACAAGTTTTTACATGAATGAAAATGAAAAACACTCATCTCACATAAAACCCCCGGCTATTCAAACACGACGATCCAATATAACATATCCAGCAACACATAACATCACATGTCATCTACGTAAGTAAATATGCGCATTCCAATTGTCGTTGACATATAGCAACGAAACCGGCGATATCACATATTACACTTACGGTCACAGAAAAGAAAGTGTAAAACTACAACAGTTGGAATCCGTAACCACCTCAGACATCGCATGCCTGACCAAATGAATTCTTTAGACATCGCATGCCTAACAATTATAAACCCCGCATTTTAGTCTCATGATCGAAAACTCTTTTCAATATCAAGTCGGGTAATTCAACAGGATTCCCGACATCCTGATCGAATGCTCGTCGCAAACTTTAGTAGGCGGCCGCACCCCCGACGCCGTCGACAAAATGCACCAAGGCGGAACACCGCTGCCGCGAGCACCCGAACGGATGCTTTCGGCGACGGGGTTCTCCTACAGTCACTTGGTCGGGGCTATGGAGTGAGGCTGTCTATTAAGTTTACCTGGCGAGTATCCGCGTACGCTACGTGATTGCGACGGACTTTTGATCACATCAAAATTCCGTGGCAACCGATCAAGTGAGACTAAAGTGCTATGTTTATAACATTCATTTAGTTATCTCATAACTATTTGTGAATTCCAATTATTGTATCCCATTCCAGATAAATAGAAAATGTTAAACTTTCCGATCGAACAATCGAACACCCAAGTTTTCCCAATTCAGATCAACACATGAAATAAGTCTAACAACATTCAGTTCGTGCCTCAGTACCAACGGTCCAGCCGTAGAAGGGTCAAGCCAACGCCTCACATGTAGCACGCCGTACTGCCCCAAACCCGAAGGTTCAAAGGGCAGTTCAAGACGGTCACATAATCGAGTTAAGGTTTGTTGTCTTCTAGAGGGACCATCGCATTACTTGCACTACTTAGAACGTCGTTAAACTACGGAAAAATCCAACACTTGGAAATTTCCCGACAGGGGAAAAATTGGGTATTTATATCCGGTCGAACTTTTTAATATATTCTAAAATTTATCCGGAAAGCCACACAGACAAAATTTGAAACCCCGATCGAATCTTTGATTCCCAATACAACCCAAAAATGCTCAACTGTTTACTGCATATTAAAAATTCCCAGAAAACTCAGCATATTAAAATAGGAATTACTGTGCAAACAGGAGTCAACGAGTCAACAAAACGGCCGCGGAACCGCCGCTCCACGTGGGATTAGGCCGCGGTTCCGCGACGTTATGACGGAGTTAAGTCTCCGTTTTTCACAGTATTTCAAAAAAAACCCTGCTTGATTTTCTGGATATTTTTAATCTTGAAAAATCCACATTTTTAAAATCTGGACAGAGAGCATTTTTGAATATGGGTTTCGGTTTCGTTCGGATTTCAAACTCCGTCGGGACTTCGCCTAAGGCTCTAGCTAGGCTCTGATACCACTGTAGGGTCCCTAGGCACACTAGTGAGGTCTCGCAAGGCATTGAACATGCCAATTTCAAAAAATCTAGGTGCCGAGAAACCCGACTACGGACCGTTGGCTAGAAATCTAGGCAAAAAACAATCTAGTTAACAACTTAACTAATGGGATATCGGAAATACAACCTTTGTAGATCCGGTGCTCCACCTCCATAGCTCCGCAACGAATTCGTCTCCGCTGTCCAAAAGGAATCCGGGCTCTAGAGTCGGCATCGTCGGAGAAAAAGCGAGCTAGGTCGTCGATGTCCATGCCGAAGATGATCTACGTCGAGGTATCGCTAAATCAAGCTCCACCTTCACCAAGCCCTAAAAACTTGTGAAGGAAACACACTCTACTACTTGGCAAGAGGTAGAGGATGAAAAAATAGGAAGTGGGTAGACTTTAGTTTTGGATTTCTCACTCATATCATCAATCCACCGTTGATGTAGTCTAGGTTTTTCTTCTTTAGTTGAAGGAAGAAGAAGAAGAAAAGATATGATAAGTTTTTTAAAAAAGAAAAGAATAATCCATTCTTATCATAACATAACCCAAGTTAAGTGTAGAGAATTGACCAAGGTTAAAGAATGGTTAGGGTTAAGGAGATGAGACAAAAATGGTGACTTAATGAAAGCTTCATGAAGCTTCATGTTGAAAACAAAACTAGCCATCATTTTTGACTTCTTTTCCTTTTCTCATTTATCTTTTAAATGCAAATGAAAAGATAAATGAATGAATAAAAGAAAACCCTAATCATTTACTTAACCTAGGTTTAATTCATTACACTTAACAAAAAGGATATGTATCATCAAACATGATACAATCAAGTGCACAAAATCATATCGCATATGCAATGCGCACACCCGAGTGAGAAAATCCATTTAAAGTGAACCGATACTAGTTAATGCAAAGTAATATATCAAATATATAATTATGCATTAAATCATAAAATCAACACTTGATTTAACGATCCGGTCATATCGCATATAACCGACTAGTATCATTAGTAACAACTTATCGAATCAACACTTGATCCGATAACCCGGCTATATCGCATATAACCGATTAATGTCACATATCGTGAGAATCGAATTCAGTATCACATACTGGTATCATTCTCGTTCCCGCACATATCTCATATGCACTCCTATTTCGTTTCGCTTGAGCCAGGAAACCTCTGTGTAGGACTCTAAAGACTCGTCAATACGCCGGCAGCGGATGATGATCATATCAAACATCCACAAGCCGCAAGCGGTCTGCTAAACGTAACGGCCACCCGGGTATTGAGCGATCTGAAGATCGACGAGCAAGCCCGCTCACACTCCAGTGAATCCAACCAGTAACACTACCGTACAGTCCGGTCTGATCGTCTGATATGTCGCATATCTCGCCTAGGGGTGGTAAACGTCAGACCCCAATAGCTCGATAAGTCGTGTCGATATGAGGTCTATAACTATTCGAGAAACTACTGGTAACACTTACCAGTAAATCTCAGCAACCCTGGCCAGGGATTTCCTGTTATAGCCAATCGAACACAGCACAACATCAACTCCCTATACCGGGAGAGACGAATCCCCTCCTATCGCTCATTGCCTCCATGTGACTCGGGACTGTACCCAAAAACCACCGTTTTGCATGCCCTCTTGGACGTGGTAAGATGGAAATTGTCACGACCCGAAAGTACGGAACATTACCGGCACTTAAACTACGAACGTCTCAAGGCGTACGTATTCTAAGTAAGCCGAAAACCCAGAAATCCAAACCAAGAAAAGTAGTAGAGTGAAGGAAAACCAATTTAAAACAAGAAGTTTTAATAGCATAAGCCGAATTATGCGGTTTTTAAAAACATCAAGTATTTTCTAAAAATTTCGGCAGAGTCTCCTTTGTAAATACTGGCTCCCAAACGGAATACAACATGAATAGTATACGAAATCAATAAAAAGGCATCCCCAAACGGGAGCTAGCTCTTCGTCAATCGACGGTCACAACCACACAAGCAATATAATATACAACGCCAACGGCGAGGATCAAAACTCAAAAGGAAACTCAAAACCACCAGAAATATAACGAGCGACTCTAAGGTCGAAAGAATAAACAACACTGGTCTCTATCTCAAAAAATAAATGTTTGGTTGATGGAACCTCTAGATACAACTGAATAATAATATACAATGTATAGTGATGGGTACGATACAAATAAACCTACCTACTAGCAAGTCACCCGAACGAAACTGTACCCGCAAAGCCGTAAAGAAACCTGTACGGCGAAACCTGCAAGAAACTGGGGCACAACGGGGGTGAGTTGCCAACTCGTGAATAGAAAAAACATCTACGAATAGAAATCGCATGTATGACGCAATCCTAGGTCATACGATCATAATATATCCTCAAAATATACATAACAAGCAGCCTATAACAATGGCTAGGGTAATATCTAACCGAGTGAAATCTCATGTGCCCGTGTCAGTGCCTCAGGTAGCAATATATCATATGAATGAGGTATGAATGCATGAAACAGAATACATGTAAATGAAAAAAACTGTTTCCATAAATTAGTGAGATTTTCTTCGTATTTTTAAACTGAGGTATCATAAATGAAATCAGCATCAACAGTGTCTAGCATCGACACAAAACATAAATCTCACTGTCTCGAAATATCAATATCTCAATCTCAATATCTAGGGCGCCGTCAGTCCAGACCGGCCCCTACCATCCATCTCAAGACCACGACGGTATCCTCCGGATATCCGACGCGTCGGGTAATATCACCGGTAGGTAGTGCTCCCCAGCCAGGCTCAACGTCAACACCACATTCCTCTTGCCCCGGGGTACCATACCGGGCCCACCATGTATCCGTGACGGTTCCTCCAATCCTCGACACGGATTTCCAAAACTACAGCAAACTCATGGTGGACGACACTTTACATCACTAGAAAACCGCAACATTTTATATTTTAAAAGATCATAAGTTGTAAATTTTGCGGCTTTCCCCGAAATCCAGAAATATCATAAATCTCAAGAAATCATCACAAGTGCATATGTCAATGATAATGAACTAGGCATGAACAACTGAATAACAGTATGCATGAAGTGGTAGGTAATAACTACAATGTCTAATATGGCATATAAGGGAAGTACACTAATATCATGTCAAAACTACCAGCTAACAATCTAAGTCAAGCAATTATATTCTCTAAAGTGTACGTGACATGGCAATTACCGATGAAGATGTGTGTGAGCCGGCAAGTAAGTGTACGTGGTACGTACGCATCATCGGTAATGGTGCTGGTGTCCTAACAATAAGATATCAACATTTCAATAAGAATTTATAACATAAGTATGCGATGCGAAGCGAACCACAATAATAAGCGGGAGCTGAATACTAGGCGCAACTATAACTAATCTGCATTAATCTAATATAAGTTCTACAAATGGTGCCTTTTGAAATAACACAAATCATGGGGTTTTGAAAATAGGGGCTACGGTGTTTTTATGAAAAGATAAGTCTTTTGAAATATCCGTAGGATCCCTTGGGCTGTCTTTTAAAATACCCACGATTCGTTAGTTTTTGAAATAGGTAGGAGTCTAATCTAATCTAACAACTACACTAAACTATACGGCTGAACTAACAAGCTGAACTACAGGTAAGGAAACCGCCTATCATCTGAGTCGATACATATACCTACCTGTATATGTATAGTCGGTGATCCCGCCTCAATAATATCATATCCGATACCATATCTATAATCAGACATCCCAAGTCAAGAGTGCGGATCAATCATCAAAATATAGCTCGTACGTAAATCCGTCGTACGGCATCCCAATCTGGGTACGGGTCAAAATCACATTCATCATACTATTCACCTGGTATCCTCTTTATCAAATATCATGATCGGGGTACTGATCTACGTCTAGTACCATACTGATACCGCCTACGTATGCATGGACGTGTGTGAAACACTACGTCAAGGACCCGCTACAACGTCATGTCGTATATAAGATACGAACCCTGCTATATCACCGATCTCACGGCCTCAAATCAAATCTCATCGACTCAGCTCAATCCCAAGTATCATCCTCAATCCTTATGTGAACACATAGTCCCATACCCATGTGAACACATAACTATAAAGAATCCCATGAGCACATATCAATAGGAATGTATGCAAGTATGTATGTGTGTATGTGTATGTGTAATACTACCCTAGGGTTCGCAACAACAAGGTAATCCAACACACCAATATCCATCCTAACATCATTATTAATCCCAAATAACATATAACAATTGTTGGTGTGTATACGCATCCGTATACACCTCCACGGACTGCGGGGGTGCTATACGCCATCCACCCGACTTCTCCCCGTAGATATAAATCTACTCACCTGGTCCTCGCTCGCCGGTGCCGACGTCGCCACGCGCTTGCTTGTCGTCTCGAAGTCCGCATGGGGTACCTACATATCATAACGCACAGTATCGCATTAAAACTAAATTCGAAATCGAAACAGCATACGAAAATCAAATCGGCACGCCTATCACGCATAGGTCCAAACCTATCGCCTACGCATGCAAGAATAGTCAAACCAACTCTCGATGTCGATGTACAAACGTCAAACCATCGATAAAAATCCAATCACACTCATTTCCACATTCACGAACACTAATTTTAATATAAAATAGGTTAAAACTCACAAAAACCCCAAATTCACTCTAAAAGCCGTTTTTCCGAAAAACTAGCAAGCAAAATTACCCGTTTTAGTACAAAACTCGATGTTTAAACAATTATAGCGGCCATAATACTTATTAAATAACTTAAATAAGTCAATAAAACCATTTCCATAATTTAATCACATAAATTTGCATAATTTCCAAAATCCTAGTTTGCAAAAATATCAATTTTAACACTTTTTAATGTAAAATTCACAATTTTACAATTAAACTTGGTTTTGCATATTTTAAATGGTTAAACCACTCATGGAAACCTTAATGATGTGCTAAAAATCCTAACTAGATTTTAATCCCACATTTTAATAAAATTTCTAAAACCTAGTTAGCAATTTAGCATAATTATCACAATTTGGGCAAATTAAATATAACAATTTGCAAATTAGCTACAAGATTAGGTTTTGCATATCTTTAAGATGCTAAAATACATCACACTACCATGAACAAATTATCACAACCATAACTTTAATTTAACCCTTCTCTTGAATTTAAACTTGCAATTTAAAACCTAAATAAAACACCTAATTAAGTTGATTTAAAGTATTTAACATCAAATTAAGCAAAAGGGTTAGAGTTATACCTTCACAAACCATGAAATCAAATATGGAACTTGACCTCCAAATTGAGATCTTTGCACCAAGATCCATGCTATAAGGGCTAAGGAAAAATGGGTAGGGCTTTGATTTTGATTTTGTGGGATTTTTGGTGGATTTTTGATGCAAATTGTAATGTTTTTGATGAGGAAATGAGAGGGGGGAAAATTGGGGCTGCACTTGAAGAGGCTCGGCCAGAATTGTGAGGGAGTGGGAGAGAGGTTTGGGATTTGGGGAAAGTTCACACAAGGTCAAAGACAACCATATACTTAGTCAAATTAATATATTTTATACCATTCCTCAAAGCATTTCTTCACATGAGTTCAAGAAAATTTGAGGGGAGGAAATATGGGCTGTTTTTAGGTGTGGGGCCGGCCATGATGAGGTGGGAAGGAGTGTGGGAAATTTTACAAAGAATTTCTATGCAAAAAGACCCCCCACAAGCTCAAAATTGCAAGTTTTAGTTCAAAATAATTATATTTTTGTTTTCCATAATAAAAACCCATTAAAACTTGAAATAAAATACTAAATATTTATATTACAACTAGATTTTAATTAACATGATTTTAAAGATTAAAATTAGCCCATTTAAATTTGTATTTATCGCTAATTTAATGTATTTTCTTACCGGCTTAAAATAATATTAAAATAATATTTTTTTCAGAAAATTTGAAATTTCACCAGTGGCTCAATAAACACCAAATACTAGTAATTAAATAGCTAGAATTTATATATTTAATTTTATAATAAAGATATTTGCATTTTGACTTTTTACAGAAAACCCCCTTATTTTACCGTTTTTTCGAAGTTTCACCGAAATGATTTTCAAAACGTTACAGAAATCAAAGCACAGTGGGAACCACACAAGACTCTATGACGATCTCGGGTCAACAGACTACTCTGTACCAGTGTCACCAGAGAACTGCCATCTGACGTGAGGTATAATACCATCTGGGAGTTCTCGGCGAGTCCGTCCAGTATACCCAGTCTCTACTGAGCACCCGTATATCATCTCTGATGTCAAACACCGATGGATATGGGATCATCCATCGCCCATCTGTATGGGTCGAGAAGGTACACGCTAGTCTACTCTGGTATATCGATGCCCCGTCGCGATACACCCACGACTAGGGACTTTGAAGGATGTACTTATGGACTACCATGTCCCCACTAGTATGATCCGCATCATAGTCCAGGTAGTCAAGTACAGATCCTAAGGGCTTTACCAACATGTAACAGAGAGACAATCAGTGTACACGTTAAGGTAAAGTGTAACCAGATAGCATACTATCATGTCGAGCAAGAAAGTCCTCCCTATTTACGTCCTAGCATCCACTACAATATACATCATATATACAGTAATGGCCTCTAGGGCATACATATAACTAACAGAACACACCTGAAAAATATGCATCAACATGCTCATTTCTCGATTGGGTCGCATAGGAATCCAGATATTCCCCTATTTCCTGCTCAGACTTATAATAATTATAAGATAGAGCGGAACCAACGTTCCCCAGCACAGTATAATAAGCAGGTTCATTCAGTACATCCATATTATTATCTTGATTAAGGCGTGACATGGTCGTTACCAGGAGAGAGAGAGAGAAGAAAACACTCTGCGTATGCTCTTGCAAGATTAGATTGGTTATTTTTTTATCTAATCAGAATGGCTCCCACTGTTTTTATCAAATCTTAATTCAAATCCTAAAAGGTAAGACTAGCCGGGATTGATTACACCCTACAAATTCGCCGATCTTTCGGCCAGGCCAGTGTCGGTACTTTGAGGAAGGTTCCCCGTGCTTTCACATAGACCTAATTAAAATAAACCTTGTTTTCCCAGGAGCGTAACCTCGTTAACACCTTTCTAGACACCTACTTGATCCGCTAATTGTAATGTGTAAAACTCTCCCAAGAGTAACTCTTACTCGCAGTAGGTATCGGGATCCAACTATCTCATAAAAGGTATGCAATCTCATTGCAAATTTCAACACTTGAATTCCCGATAATATTTTACCCCAAGCGATCTATGACCTTGACAAGGTCAACAAACCAGAAATCGCAAGTCAAGTTCAACCCGTACATTTCATGATTGAATTAAACCCACACGCACGACCCTTGACAAGGTCAACAAGGCCGCACGACTACCCTAATCCAATCGCATCTTATGCTTTGCAGATAAGCACTAATCAGCTACCGCACACTACGCCTTGACAAGGTCAACAAACACAGCACGAATACTAAATAGTTCTTATCTGAAATGACGGAGGGCTACGACAGGTTTTTAAGAAAACCCTTTGCGTAATGAACTTGATATCGTTGTAGAATCAAGTGATTTTGAAAAGGAGTGTTTTTGAGGTTTTTTCTAGTTTTGCTAAAGAGGTCACTCCCGGTGAAGGGATCTCGGCTCTTTCCTCATCGAATGAGGTGCTGGATATTTCACAAATACCACTATGCAAAGCATGGACTAAAAAAAGCAATCAAAACAAAACCGAGTGGGTTGTAGCATCCGCCAATTTCGCTAAAGAGGTCACTCCCGGTGAAGGGATCTCGGCTCTTTCCTTATCGAATAAGGTGCTGGATATTCTGCAAGGAATACCGCTATGCAAAGCAAGAACTAGAGCTACCAGTTTTTAAAACAAGATTCCATAACTTTTTTAGGTTTCTTTTATTTCATTAATCTTATTAATGAAGTCCCATCAATTATGCTTCCTAAGCATCACAGAAGAAACGAAACCATCAATATTTATTATATATCATATATATAGTATAAGCTTTCGTTTCATCATATAAAGTGATCACATCACAGAATATCAGAAGAACACATATGAAATATTAGATATACTAAGAATTTCGTGTTTTAATTAAGCCGGTAAAAAACACGGATTCCACGGTCGCGATGAATAGCCAAACCCACATCCCTAGACCCCTACGAGAGCAGCAAGCAACCCTACCAATTCTAGAGTTAAGAGACCCGGTCTCAACTCCTCGAGATGGTCTCCCACTGGACTCTAGAACCCGGTTACTTGTGCTCTCCCCCTTGTGTCTATCCTAATGCGGAAAAGTAAATAATATACATCAATGGTGACAGCATCCTCAACCCAGAAGTTCCTAATAAAAGAATATTACATACAAGTTTTTACATGAATAAAAATGAAAAACTCTCATCTCACATAAAAAAAACCCAGCTGTTCAAACACGACGATCCAATATAACATATCACAGCAACACATAACATCACATGTCATCAACGTAAGTAAATATACGTATTCCAATTGTCGTTGACATATAACAATGAAACCGGCGATACATCATATATTACACTTACGGTCGCAGAAAAGAAAGTGAAAACTACAACAATTGGAATCCGCAACCACCTTAGATATCATAAACCCAATGTATCATATACTTTGGATTTCATGCCTAACCAAATGAATTCCTTCGACATCGCATGGCTAACAATTATAAACCCCGCATTTTAGTCTCGATATCGAAAACAATTTTCAATAACCAGTCGGGTAATTCAATAAGATTCCCGACAACCTGATCGAATGCTCGTCGGAAACTTTAGTAGACGGCCGCACCCCTGATGCCGTCGACTAAGTGCACTTAGGCGAAACACCGCGGCCGCGAGCACTCGAATGGATGCTTTTGGCGACGGGGTTCTCCTACAGTCACTTGGTCGGGGTTATGGGGCGTAACTATCTAGTAAGGTTACTCAGCGAGTATCCGTGTACACTACGTAATTGCGATGGACTTTTGATCTACATCAAAATCCCATAGCAACCGATCACTTGAGACTGAATTGCTAGATTTATAAAATTCAAATTAGTTTTCACAAAACTAATTATTATGGATTCCAAGTATTGTATCATAATCACAGATAGTTAGATGATGTTAAACTTTTCGATCGAATGAACAAACACCCACAATTCCCAGAGAGCTCAACACTTGAGCGAAGTTTAAAAATCATCCAGAACATACCACAGCACCTATGGACCAACCGTAGAAGGGCCAACCCTTGCCTCACCTATGGCGCCGCGGAACTACCACAAACCCTAAGGTTTGGTGGTGGTTCCGGCGGTCATAAAATCGAGTTAGGGTTTCGTTCTTCTAAAGAGACCATAGAAAACACCTGCATGATTTTCTGAAGATTTTAAACTTGGAAAAATCCAACTCTTGGAAACCAGCGAGGGAAAAAATGGGTTATTGATATCCGTTTGAACTTTTTAACGCCGTGTAAATAACCCGAAACGATATTAGAATTACAACTACGAAACACTCTGAATTGCCTTTACAGAAAAATAACATCACATGCAATCTTAGCAAAGCAAGAAACACCTGAAATACCAAAATCCGGATACTGGAACACCACACCAAAATGAAGCCCAAACTCAAAAAAAAAACCGGTGGGGCCGGTATTTTTCAACATGTGGCCGGTCAAATTCCGGCAAGAGGGGTTCGTTTTCCTGTAGTGTTCAAGTAACATCTCATGTAACATTCTGCAGTTGTTTAAAAAAATTTTAGACGACTTAAAAATTTCGACAGAAACTAGGTTATTATTTCGAGTGTTTCGGAGTTGTTTCGGCTTCGTAATTCTACAAATATCGTATAATTCTCTAGCATGGCTCTGATACCACTGTAGGGTTCCGCAGCACCGCCACTAGGTTTCCGGAGGTATCGACCATGCCGTTTTCAAAAAATTGGCGCGCTAAAGAACCCTAATCTAGAATCTTAACTAGAGAATTAGACGAAACTAGAATGTAAATATCTTTACATATAAGTGAACAGGGAATACAACCTTTGTAGACCGGTCCTTCACTTCAATAGCTCCGTGTAGTAGTCCCTTCGCTCTAAGTAGTGAACTCCTGGACTCTAGAAAGGCTCCACAAGATGAAAGGAACAAGCTTGCTTGAAGTCTTCGAGACCGGAGATGATCTACGTCGAGGAGACACTAACTCAAGCTACCTCTTCACTAATTATAAAGAAAACAACCTAAACTAAATGTATAATCTAGTGTAGGTTGATGAAGTAGGAATTTTGATCACTTTAGAAATATTTTCCTCACTAATTTTCTTCACCTCCCAAATTGCTAGAGAGCTAGAGGAAGGAGATGAAGAAAAGAAACCATGGAGTGAAGCTAGTCAAGAATGGAAATCATGGGTGAGAAATATCTCATATAACTTATATAGAGACATAACCATGGTTTAAGATAATGGTTGGGTTAATAAATATCTAATGTAAAACAAAATTAGTGGACTAAATCAATGGTCACTACAAGTTTCTCCAAGCTTCTAACCATGTGATTAATTTCCAACTAAGTTTGATTTACATTAAATAAATAAAACCCATCATTATGATAAGCATGGTATGAGTGTCATATACCCATGTCTCATGTATCATCTAGCATGACACACAAAAAATATACATTAATAGATATCACATATATACTAAATGCACAAGTGAGAAAAAGAATTCTTAAGTGAGCTAATATTAGTTAATGTAAATTAATATAACAAATATATAATTATACATTAAATCATTAAATCAACACTTAATTTAATAATCCGGCTATATCACATATAACCGACTAATATCATATGTATCAACTTATCGAATCAACACTTGATCCGATAACCCGGCTATATCACATACAACCGACCGATATCACATATCGCGAGAATAGAATGCGGTATCACATATGCGCATTAATCTCGGTCCCGCACATATCACATATGTTCTCCTACTTCATTTCGCCTGAGCCAGGAAACCTCTGTATAGGACTCTAAAGACTCGTCAATACGCCGGCAGTAGGTGATGATCATATTAAACACCCACAAGCCATCAGCGGTACTAGCTGGACGTAACGGCTACCCGGGTATTGAGCGATCAGAAGATCAACAAGCAAGCATGCTCATACCCCTGCGAATCCAATAAGTAATACTACCGTACAGTCCGGTCTCTTCGTCTGATATGCCGCATATCTCAGCCTGGGGGTGGTAAACGTCAGACCCCAATAGTCTGATAAGTCATGCCGATGTGAGGCCCATAACGGTTTGAGAAACTAATGATATCACTTACCAGTAGATCACAGCAACTCTGTCCAAGGATTTCCTGTTATGGCCAATCGAGCATAGCGCAACATCAACCCAATATCGGGAGAGACGAAATCCACTCCTATCGCTCATTGCCTCCATGTGACTCGGGACTGTACCCAAAAACCACCGTTTTGCACGATCTCTTGAACGCGTTAAAGTGTAAATCAAAGCACAGTGGGAATCACACAAGACTCTATGACGATCTCGGGTCGGCAGACTAACCTATACCAGTGTCACCAGAGAACTGCTATCTGACGATAGGTATAATACCATCTAGGAGTTCTCGGCGAGTCCGTTCGGTGTACCCAGTCTCCACTTGACACGACCCGAAGGTACGGAACGTGACCGGCACTTAAATTACGAAGCGTCTAGAGGCGCGACGTAATCTAAGTAAGCCGAAGCCCAGAAATCTAAACCATTCAAAGAAGAAGTAAAGGAAAACATGTAGGAAAACAAGTTTAAAAGCAATATCAAATTTTCTCGAAAATTTCGGCAGAGTCTCCTTTGTAAAAACTGGCCCCAAACGGGTACAAACAAGAATAATATATACAAAGAATAAAAAGGCATCCCCAAGCGGGAGCTAACTCTATGCCAACAGGCGGAAACAACCACTCAATGCACAATAATATACAACGCCAAAGGGCGAGGCTCAAAACTCAAAAGAAAACCAAATCCATCAGAAACCATAAAAATACAAGCGCGACTCTAAGGTCGAAATTAAAAACAACTAGTCTTCTAAACTATCAAGTAATACAAGTCTGGTTGATGGAGCTTACCAGATACAAATGAAATAATAAAAGTACAACGGTGGTCCTGATACAAATGAACCAACCTACCAAGCAAATCACCCAGAATGAAATGATGTGCCAGCAAGCTGCCAAGGAAAACCTGTACATCGAAACCTGTAAGAAAAATTTAGCACAACGGGGGTGAGTTGCCAACTCGTGAGTAGAAGACATCTGCGGGAAGAAATCGAATGCACGATACTGTCCTAGGTCATAATAATATACTTTATACATCACTAGTCATCTAGTAGCGGCAGATAATAATCTATACGCGAGTGCAATGCTCAGTGCTCGTGTCAGTACCTCAAATAGTAATATGTCATGTGTATGAGTATACATGCACCATGAATGTACAACAATCAACCTTGAAATCTGGATATATCTGTATAAGAAATCTTTAACTTTTATAATAGTAAAATTTGTATAGAAATCTGAAATATCAACGATGAAATCCATGGAAATCCGTGTCAAGCATCGACATAAAACATGTAAATCTCAAGTCTCAATACCTCATAGTCTTAATATCTCGGGCTCCGTCAGTCCGGATCGGCCCATATCATCAAATCTCACGACAACGGTTGGTATCCTCCGGATATCCGCCGCGCCAGACATCACCGGTAGGTAGTCTTCCCCTGCCAGGCTCATCGTCTACAACTCGATCTTCTTTCCCTGGGGTACCATACCGGGCCCACCATGTACCCGAGACGGTTCATCCACTCCTCGAATCGGGTCTCGAAATCCAACAGAAAACATGAAATCTCATGGTGGACGACACATACATCACGAGAAAACCGCAACTTATATTTTAAAAAGAGAGGGAGAGAGAGAGAAGTTTTTTATATATATTCTTGCGGTTTTCCACCAAAATACAGAAATCTCATAGAAATCCAAAATCCCAAAATCATGAGTAAGTAAATAATAAGTATCGACATAAGCCCCACAATACTGCATAATAACATGAAATGTGAATGCATGAAATGTCTAAGTAATAAATGCAATGTCTAGACTAACACCTGAGAGTAATCACAATATTATATTGATCTAGCCTTTAGCTGATTCTATCAATAAAAGATAATATGTTCTAGAGTGTACGTGACATAGCTATTACCGATAATGATGTGTGTGAGACGGCAAATAAGTGTACATGGAATATGCGCATCATCGGTAATGGTGCTGGTGTCCTAACAGGTAGAGTTTCATACTGACTAAAGAAACATATGTATGAACATGCAACTTGATAATTACAATATGAATGTAAAGATGAATGTGTATTAACCACTCATTTGGAATATACATACCAAACTACAGCTATATGACTCGAGCCTAAACTAGTATCTATCTAACCCCCTAAGGAACTGAACTAAAGAAACTAATCGATAGGAAATAAGAATCCACCTAAGGTCTGAGTCCATATCTCTAATAGTCGGCGAACCAGCCTTCATAGCGTCACGTACGCAGTACAACTTCCTCAAACCAAGAGTGCAGATCAATCATCATATCTATGCCTCGTACGGTAAAATCCATCGTACGGCATCCCAAAATCGGGGTATGGGTCAACTATCACTTATGTACATCATCACTCGTATAATATCATCATCAAATATTATCATGATTAAGGGTACTGTGCTATAATCGCATACATCCCAATATCTTCAAACAATATATCATTGTCTGTGTAATTATGCATCGTCAAATGGTCCTCAGAAATATCAAGTCACATATACCATATCGGGATTAAGTCACATATACCATATCGGGATTAAGTCACATATATATCATATCATGATTAATTCACATATTACAGTCCGGGTTCTATTTTAGAGTCTCGTATATCTCAATGTCATCATCACCTATTATCGTTTATGTATAACTATCCATTTTCTCATTTCCCAACAATCCGCTAATATCATAGTACATCTCATATCATATTCGATCGTATAAGCTTAACTCCCGGCATCACGCCAAATCATACTGACTCCTTCCCAGATATCATATAAGCTCCCCATATCACGTGTATATGTTATATATATATATATACACACACATACACCTACGCACAATCATATATATATATATATATATACACACACATATACACTAAGTCAAATGTATGTGTGTGCGTGTGTGTGTGTCTACCTGAAACCTACGAATTCGCTCCAAGGTAGTCATCCTTATGGTTAAGTCTTTCTAAATCAGTCTAGTCCAACCTAAAGTCTTTAATAGGATCCTACTCGCCAAGAATCTAACGTCACGTCCGACTTCCTAATGACAGTAAGTAATATTCCTATTCTACATTTGCGGGGGTGCTAAACGTCATCCGCCCGACTTCCCTTGTAAATATACATCTACTCACCTGACCATTGTTTGCCGAAGTCGATGCCGTCATCCTCTTCTTCACCGTCCGAAGTCCACGTGAGGGGTACCTATATGCAAACATGTATAATATCGTAAACCAAATCACGGACAAAACCAAAACAGCACACGAACGTGCATAGGTTAAAACGTATGACCCGCTCATGCAAAAGAACCAAATATCGCTCGATATCGGCGTACAAACGCTGATTGATCGAGATAATACACCAACAAACAACACGTTGTTTCAAAACTCATTATTTATAATATAAAACATTGTTTAAATCATCGAAACCTTAAAATCGATCAAATCGTCCGATTTCGTAAAAACCTAGAAAACGTAAATTTACCGTTTTACTTCAAAACTTGATGTTTAAATGAAACTAATGGTCATAATATTCATTAAATAACATAACTAAATTATAGAAACCATTACTATATTTTTATCATACTAATTTGTCTTAAATTGAAATTTCTAGTTTGCAATTTTATCCGATTTCAACACCTTTTAAGCAAAAATTAACAATTCCACTACTAAACTTGATTTTGCATATTTTAAATTGTTAAACCACTCAATGAAACCTTAAGGATGTGCTAAAACCCTAACTAAATTTTTAATCCCATATTTTAAATAAATTTAAAAAACCTAGTTTGATAAAAATAGCAAATTTTGTGACAATTTTAAAGTGAAAACTAGCAAATTGTAACTAGATTATGTTTCACACTCTATTAACATGTTAATCTCCTCATTAACACCATAATCTAATAATAAAAACCTTAATTAGAATTTTACCTCACCACTATGTATAATTTATAAAAATCTAGTTTGCAAAATGGTTTAATTTAAACAATTTTGAATGAACAATTTACAATATATCAACCATGCTAAATTTTTCCTTTCTAAAAATGTTAAACTACTTATTATAACCCCACTCAATTACTAAAAACCATAACTTGATTTTAGAAACGCTTTCTTGAATTTTAAACTTTCAAATAGCATCAATTAAGAAAAACTAACTATGCTAGATTAAAGCATTTAACCACAATTAATCATAGGGATAACAATTATACCTCCACAACATGAGATCCAAACATGCAACTTGAGCTTAAAAGATGGCTCTCTTGCTTCAAATTCCAAGCTAATTAGGAGCAAAGAAAATTGGATGAGATTTAGTGATGAATTTGTGATAATATGTATTGATTTTTGATAGATTTTTAGAGGCTTTTTGGAGAAAAATGAAGTAGGAAAATGTGGGGAGGGGGGAGAACCTGCCTCGGCCAGAGCTAGGAGGGGAGAAAAGTGAGGGAGTGAGATATGTGGAGATGTGTAGAATGTTCCTTAATTATTTCTTTCTTTAAGTCTTTTCTTATTTAACTTGTTTTCTTTTCATTTTAATTTAAACCTAGGTTCTAGAAGGAAAATTTTGATGAACCAAAGGGGGAGGGCTGCCAAGGCTCGGCCACACATGGGGGAAGGGATAAAAAGAGAGTGTGGGGTTGTGGTTGAATGTGGAGACTCAAAAAGAAAAACTTCTTTTAATTAATTAGCTTATTTTTTTTTCCAATAATTCATTCTATAATTATCTAGAAACCTCTTGACAACCCCAACTCTATTCAAAGCAACATATTACATTTGTTTTAGTGTGTCATGGTGCACAAATTTTAAATTAACCCGTTTTCAATTTTTAATTTACACTAATTTAATGTATAATTAAAGCTTATGTTAATATTTGAATTTAATTAATTACGGAAAATATTTTAGTAAACTAATAATTTATAGGTCACTAAATAAACACCATTTACTAGTAATTATATAATTAAAATAGGCATATTTAAATCTATATTGAAAAATAATTATAGTTAAGTTTTACGAAAAATACGGTTTATTTTACCAATAATCAGAAAATTCGCCTAAAGGATTTTTATTTATTTAATTATTTATTTATTTAATTTTTAAAACGTTACAATCTTCCCCCCTTAAAGAAATTCGGTCCCCGAATTTAATTTAAACCCTCCCCAAATACTAAAACATTTAGTCAAAACACTCAAATCGTCGAGGCTCTGAAATCATCAATACACAAAACACATTTTTAGCGCAATGCATGCGCATGAAAAACAAGTACATAACTCAAATTCAAAACTCCGTCAAACATAACGCAATCATCAGAGTTATGGTGAAAATACAATATCAAAGTCCAATACGAAAACCAACATGATATACATTAAAACTATAACTTGTACATATAGTACGCATCGTAGTACAATCGTCCAAACATCTGAATAAAAAAGCATGCAAAACCCCCTTTTTTTTAAAAATCGTTATGCGATACGCGTGTCACGGCATAAATAGCGGACATTCATTTTTTTAAAAATAGCTATACATATATCTTTTTTACTTAACATATACGTCCCGCCTAGTTACTAAATCAAATAGTAATGATTATAAAAACATACTGCTCAAAATGAAATCAATCCCAATCACAGTATACGAGGTACCATGCGCGTTCGGTGCGCACGAAAACCGAAATAAAATACGGATGCCATGAATACGCACAGAAAAAAAACTGAATGCAACGGGTGTGCACCAAAAACATCTGTCAAGTGCAACGGGCGTGCATGACAATAATATTAGGTGCATCTAATCTGCACAAAACCCCGATTTAGTGCATCTGGTGTGCACAAAATCGTATCAAGTGCGCCAAGTGTGCACAAGAATCTCAGTCAAGTGCACATGGTGCACGAAAAACATACACCGAATATCGAAATCGAAATCACAGTACGAAAAATGCATGAAAACTATGTCGAAGCATACGTCAAAATCATGTGCAACCCATATGCACGAAATCAAATCAATATCTCAAAAGGTATAAAACCAAATCGAGTGCACTGGGTATGTACAAAACAACATCAATACAACTGATATATGAAACACGAATAGAGTGTAATGAATGTACACATAAGAAATACCAATCGTAGAACAAAATCCTCAAAATACCAAAATCCAAACAACGGAAATATGAAATTCAAATCACCAAATCACAATCGTAAACACTATCGTCAATGTGCGCCTTTTCTAATGTCGACTGATTCGGACTCGTCTCCTCACCGCTGTGCTGACTGTGCTACAAACGGCTATGCTTATATCGAGAGGCTCCCACATAATCTATCCCTTCACCTGATATCCGGACTACGTTAAACTTTTCGACCGATTCATCGAAATCCCAAAATTCCCCGAGAGCTCAACACTCAAGTACAGTTTAAAAATATCCAGTACATGCCCCAGCATCTGCGGACCAGCCGTAAAAGGGCAAACCCAATCCTCACTAATGGCACTATGGAACTGCCGTAAACCCTAAGGTTCAAAGGCGTTCTCGTGGTCATTATGTCAAGTTAGGGTTTCATTCTTCTAGAGGGTCCATAGAAATACCTGCATGTTCTTACGAATACCTTAAACTTGGGAAAATGGGTTTCTGACAATCGTTCGAACCTTTTAACTTCATCTAGACGGCATATGAATACCCTTCGTCCGCTCGCTAAACAATTCTTCAATCCTCAAGAATAAACGATACCCTAATGGTCATCACATTCGAGCCGCAGCTCCCTCTGCCCATGCGACCGTGGTAACAGAAACCACCATCCGATATCGACGAAGATAGATCAAAGGAACGAATAGAATACGGTGCAAAGAAATGTACATCCTAAGGCTTCTTAAGCAGAGTAGCGTATCGTAAGTATGCCGCGGATCATACCCACGGTACGTCACTCTACCTAAGTCACCTACTCCATCAACCAAGGTCAACCTAGACTTAGACAAGGGTTAAACCTAGCGCTCTGATGCCAACTTTGTCACGAACCGAAGGTACGGAACGTGACCGGCACTTAAATTACGAAGCGTCTAGAGGCGCGACGTAATCTAAGTAAGCCGAAGCCCAGAAATCTAAACCATTCAAAGAAGAAGTAAAGGAAAACATGTAGGAAAACAAATTTAAAAGCAATATCAAATTTTCTCAAAAATTTCGGCAGAGTCTCCTTTATAAAAACTGGCCCCAAACGAGTACAAACAAGAATAATATATACAAAGAATAAAAAGGCATCCCCAAGCGGGAGCTAGCTCTACGCCAACAGGCGGAAACAACCACTCAATGCACAATAATATACAACGCTAAAGGGCGACGCTCAAAACTCAAAAGAAAACCAAATCCACCAGAAACCATAATAATACAAGCGCGACACTAAGGTCGAAATTAAAAACAACTAGTCTTCTAAACTATCAAGTAATACAAGTCTGGTTGATGGAGCTTACTAGATACAAATGAAATAATAAAAATACAACGGTGGTCTTGATACAAATGAACCAACCTACCAAGCAAATCACCCAGAATGAAATGATGTGCGAGCAAACTGCCAAGGAAAACCTATACATCGAAACCTGTAAGAAAAATTTGGCACAACGGGGGTGAGTTGCCAACTCGTGAGTAGAAGACATCTGCGGAAAGAAATCGAATGCACGACGCTGTCGTAGGTCATAATAATATACTTAATATATCACTAGTCATCTAGTAGCGACAGGTAATAATCTATACGTGAG
Organism: Agapanthus africanus; assembly: GCA_030015575.1. Taxonomy (NCBI): domain Eukaryota; kingdom Viridiplantae; phylum Streptophyta; class Magnoliopsida; order Asparagales; family Amaryllidaceae; genus Agapanthus; species Agapanthus africanus. The sequence continues at coordinate 475,663,924 of JASDDO010000001.1, read as the reverse complement.
TGCAATGCTCAGTGCTCGTGTCAGTACCTCAAGTAGTAATATGTCATGTGTATGAGTATGCATGCACCATGAATGTACAACAATCAACCCTGAAATCTGGATATATCTGTATAAGAAATCTTTAACTTTTATAATAGTAAAATTTGTATAGAAATCTGAAACATCACCGATGAAATCCATGGAAATCCGTGTCAAGCATTGATATAAAACATGTAAATCTCAAGTCTCAATACCTCATAGTCTCAATATCTCGGGCTCCGTCAGTCCGGAACGGTCCATATCATCAAATCTCACGACAACGGTCGGTATCCTCCGGATATCCGCCGCGCCAGACATCACCGGTATGTAGTCTTCCCCTGCCAAGCTCATCGTCTACAACTCGATCTTCTTACCCCGGGGTACCATACCGGGCCCACCATATACCCGAGACGGTTCATCCACTCCTCAAATCGGGTCTCGAAATCCAACAGAAAACATGAAATCTCATGGTGGACGACACATACATCACGAGAAAACCGCAACTTATATTTTAAAAAGAGAGGGAGAGAGAGAGAAGTTTTTTATATATATTCTTGCGGTTTTCCCCCAAAATACAGAAATCTCATAAAAATCCAAAATCCCAAAATCATGAGTAAGTAAATAATAAGTATCGGCATAAGCCCCACAATACTGCATGATAACATAAAATGTGAATGCATGAAATGTCTAAGTAATAAATGCAATGTCTAGACGAACGCCTGAGAGTAATCACAATATTATATTGATCTAGCCTTTAGCTGATTCTATCAATAAAAGATAATATGTTTTAGAGTGTACGTGACATAGCAATTACCGATGATGATGTGTGTGAGCCGGAAAATAAGTGTACGTGGAATATGCGCATCATCGGTAATGGTGCTGGGTCCTAACAGGCAGAGTTTCATACTGACTAAAGAAACATATGTATGAACATGCAACTTGATGATTACAATCTGAATGTAAAGATGATTGCGTATTAGCCACTCATTTGGAATATACATACCTAACTACAACTATATGACTCGAGCCTAAACTAGTATCTATCTAACCCCTAAGGAACTAAACTAAAGAAACTAGTCGATAGGAAATAAGAATCCACCTATGGTCTGGATCCATATCTCTAATAGTCGGCGATCCAGCCTCCATAGCGTCACGTACGCAGTACGACTTTCTCGAATCAAGAGTGCGGATCAATCATCATATATATGCCTCGTACGGTAAAATCTATCGTACGGCATCCCAAAATCGGGGTATGGGTCAACTCTCACTTATGTACATCATCACTCGTATAATATCATCATCAAACATTATCATGATCAAGGGTACTGTGCTATAATCGCATACATCACAATATCATCAAACAATATATCATTGTCTGTGTAATTATACATCGTCAAATGGTCCTCAGAAATATCAAGTCACATATATCATATCGTGATTAAGTCACATATACCATATCGTGATTAAGTCACATATATATCATATCGTGATTAATTCACATATTACAGTCCGGGTTCTATTCTAGAGTCTCGTATATCTCAATGTCATCATCACCTATTATCGTTTATGTATAACTATCCATTTTCTCATTTCCCAACGATCCGCTAATATCATAGTACATCTCATATCATATTTGATCGTATAACCTTAACTCCCGGCATCACGCCAAATCATACTGACTCCTTCCAAGATATCATATAAGCTTCCCATATCACGTGTATATGTTATATGTATGTATGTGTGTGTGTGTGTGTATACACACACACCTATAGAAACCTACACACAATCATATATATATATATATATATACACATATACACCAAGTCAAATGTATGTGTGTGCGTGTGTGTGTCTCCCTGAAACATACGAATTCCCTCCAAGGCAGTCATCCTTATGGTTAAGTCTTTCTAAATCAGTCTAGTCCAACCTAAAGTCTTTAATAGGATCCTACTCGCCAAGAATCTAAGGTCACGTCCGACTTCCTAATGACAGCAAGTAATATTCCTATTCTATGTTTGCGAGGGTGCTAAACGCCATTCACCCGACTTCCCCCGTAGATATACATCTACTCACCTGGCCCTTTTTTGCTGAAGTCGATGTCGCCATCCTCTTCTTCACCGTCCGAAGTCCACATGAGGGGTACCTATATGCAAACATATATAATATCGTAAACCAAATCACGGACAAAACCAAAACAGCGCACGAACGTGCATAGGATAAAACCTATGACCCGCTCATGCAAAAGAACCAAATATCGCTCGATATCGGCGTACAAACGCCGATTTATCGAGATAAAACACCAACAAACAACATGTAGTTTCAAAACTCATTATTTATAATATAAAACATGGTTTAAATCAACGAAACCTTAAAATCGATCAAATCGTCCGATTTCGTAAAAACCTAGAAAATGTCAATTTACCGTTTTACTTCAAAACTTGATATTTAAATGAATCTAATGGTCATAATATTCATTAAATAACATAACTAAATTATAGAAACCATTACTATATTTTTATCACACTAATTTGTCTTAAATTGAAATTTCTAGTTTGCAATTTTATCCGATTTCAACACCTTTTAAGCAAAAATTCACAATTCCACTACGAAACTTGATTTTGCATATTTTAAATTGTTAAACCACTCAATAAAATCTTAAGGATGTGCTAAAACCCTAACTAGATTTTTAATCCCACATTTTAAATAAATTTAAAAAACCTAGTTTAATAAAAATAGCAAATTTTGTGACAATTTTAAAGTGAAAGCCAGCAAATTGTAACTAGATTATGTTTCACACTCTATTAACATGTTAATCTCCTCATTAACACCATAATATAATAATAAAAACCTTAACTAGAATTTTACCTCACCATTATATATAATTTATAAAAATCTAGTTTACAAAATGGTTTAATTTAAATAATTTTGAATGAACAATTTACAATACATCAACCATGCTAGATTTTTTCTTTCTAAAAATATTAAACTACTTATTATAATCCCACTCAATTACTAAAAACCCTAACTTGATTTTAGAAATGCTTTCTTGAATTTTAAACTTGCAAATAGAATCAATTAAGAAAAATCTAACTATGCTAGATTAAAGCATTTAACCACAATTAATCATTGGGATAAGAATTATACCTCCACAACATGAGATCCAAACATGCAACTTGACCTTAAAAGATGGCTCTCTTGCTTCAAATTCCAAGCTAATTAGGAGCAAAGAAAATTGGATGAGGTTTAGTGATGAATTTGTGATAATATGTATTGATTTTTGATAGATTTTTGGCGGATTTTTGGAGAAAAATGAAGTAGGAAAATGTGGGGAGGGGGGAGAACCTGGCTCGGCCAGAGCTAGGAGGGGAGAAAAGTGAGGGAGTGAGATGTGTGGACATGTGTAGAATGTTCCTTAATTATTTCTTTCTTTAAGTCTTTTCTTATTTAACTTATTTTCTTTTCATTTTAATTTAAATCTAGGTTCTAGAAGGAAAATTTTGATGAACCAAAGGGGAGAGGGGCTGTCAAGGCTCGGCCACACATGGGGGAAGGGATAAAAAGAGAGTGTGGGGTTGTGGGTGAGTGTGGAGACTCAAAAAGAAACACTTCTTTTAATTAATTAGCATATTTTCTTTATTTTTTTTCCAATAACTCATTCTATAATTATCTAGAAACCTCTTGACAACCCCAACTCCATTCAAAGCAACATATTAAATTTTTTTTAGTGTGTCATGGTGCACAAATTTTAAATTAACCCGTTTTCAATTTGTAATTTACACTAATTTAATGTATAATTAAAGCTTATGTTAATATTTGAATTTAATTAATTACGAAAAATATTTTAGTAAACTAGTAATTTATAGGTCACTAAATAAATACCATTTACTAGTAATTACATAATTAAAATAGGTGTATTTAAATCTATATTAAAAAATAATTATAGTTAAGTTTTACGAAAAATACGGTTTATTTTACCGATAATCAGAAAATTCGCCTAAAGGATTTTTATTTATTTAATTATTTATTTATTTAATTTTTAAAATGTTACACCACTGAGCACCCGTATACCATCTCTGATGTCAAACACCAATGGATATGGGATCATCCATCGCCCATCATATGGGTCAAGAAGCGTATACGCCGGTCTACTCTGGAATATCGATGCCCCGTCTCGATACTCCCATGACTAGTAACTATTGAAGGATGTACTTACCGACTACCTCTGTTCCACTAGTATGAGCTACATCATAATCCTGGTAGTCAAGTACTCATCCTAAGGGCTTTATCAACATGTAATAGAGATACAATAAGTGTACATATTAAGATAAAGAGCAACCAGTTAGCATACTATCACGTCGAGCAAGAAAGTCCTCCCTATATATGTCCAAGTATCCACTATAATATACATCACATGTATAATAATAGCATCTAGGACATACATATAACTAACACTCTGCTAATGGCATTTTGACCATTAATGATCACCAAGATCTTTGTTTTGAAGATCTAGGATCAAGTTTTCTTTAAGAACTAAGTTTTTATTTTTTTTTTCTTTTATAAGAACTAAGTTTCTTTTTAGAGTTAAACCCTATTTTCTGAGGAATTGAATTCCTATAAGATAGGTTCTTTTTTCTTTTTCCTAGTTCTTTTCTGAATCTTTGATTCTCAAGAATAAGATCTTCCCGATGAGAATTAAATTCTCAACTTGTGAGAGACTTATCTTGTGGGTCTCAAATCCAGAGAAAGAACTAAGTTCTTAAGAAGGGTTAAACCCTTAGATATGCTATGATAGGTAAAGGAGATGTTTTGATCACTGTGGTTTCTTTACCTAGGGCTTGAGAGGAGAAAGATCTTCTTCTCTATTGAGAATTAAATTCTATGTTGTTTTTTAGAGCCTTCTGTATTTTGCAGAAGCTTATGGGGTTCCTTCTATATCTGTTCGTCCTTCTGAGACTTGAAGTCTCGGGTCCTTTATATAATAGAGGCAAATTTTTAATTAGTTTGAGAAAATCTCTTGTTGTGAGATTCTAATTGATTTAATGGATCTCAAAATTGTTCAGAGAATTTTATCCACCGTTGAATTTTTGATCCAGTGATTTTTGTTTCATAGAATAAATCTTCTTGTTTTTAACAAGATTAGGGAAGTATTTTCCTATGTACAAAATCTTATTCTGTCAAATGGTGATTCTTAATCACCATTGGATCTTTAATCCAAGGGCTCTCTGTTTTACAGTGAACAATCTTTCTTTATTTAGAAAGAATGAGGAAATATATTCCCAAAAATAGAATTTAATTCTATCATTGGATTTTTGATCTAACCGAGAATATTTTTCTCACTTAGAAAGATTTGGGAGATATTTTCTCCTGATAGAATCTAATTCTATTGTTTGATTATTTATCATCACCATTGCATCTTTGATCCAGCGGTTTTGTTTAACAGAGAGTATCCCAATTTTTTTAGGGAAATATCTTCATGTAGAATTTAATTCTACTTGATTTTAACTTAGGCGCCGGCGCTTGCACGTGGGCACCACTTAAGAATTTAATTCTTATATATGATAGGTGCTCATGTGCTTTGCACATTGGCACCCACGTGAGCTTCACGTGCGGCTCCACCATAGGATTTGATTCTAATAGGTTAGTGCTGGTGCTGGCACCCATGTGGAGAGCACGTGAGGCGCTGCCTCATTAAAATTTAACAAACCTTAGCTCTTTTTTTATTATGTTTAAATATTAGGGAAACAAATGAGTCGCTCCCGGTACCATATTCCAAGACAGCGATGCAGACGCCAACCAAAATCCAAATCCCCAAATGGCGAATGATGAGTCGCTTCCGGTACCATATTCCAGTACAGCGATGCACACGCCAACCAAAATCCAAATCCCCAAATTCCCAAACTGCAAATGACGAATCGCTCCTTGTACCGTATTCTAGTGCAGTAATGCAGACGCCAACCAAAATCCAAATCCCCCAAATCTCTCAGCCCTATGGCCAGTCCCAAAATTAACTACCGTATATAATCTACGGGCTCAATTGATCCTTATCACATCCATGTCCCACCGCAATCACGAGTCCTGCGGCCGGTCTCTGCTATCGGAAGTATGCTCCATTTGGGAAGACCCACTAATGTGTCCTCACAATATATGAGGTGAACAGAGCTTACGAGATCCTCTCGACTCATAAGAAAATACCTTCATAGGATCCTTACGACTCACAAGGGAAAAACACACTTGGGGGTCCTCACGACTCCTAAGGATAAAATGCACCTATAAGATCCTCTCGACTCGTAAGGAGAAAATGCTTTTATGAGACCCTAACGGCTCATAAAATTGAAAAGCCTTAGGTGACAAGGGCATAAATCTGTCACCTAAGCCATCGTTCCCTAACAGGCACGGCAATTGATGATTCGCTCCTGGTACCACATTCCGGTGTAGCGATGCTGATACCAAACCAAAGTCTAAATTCTAAATTCCAAATCCCACACTGCAATGCCTTAAATTCAACGGTCCTGGCAAACAAGGCAAGAATCAGACAAATTAAACTAAAGTCCTATCTAGAAGCGCTTCCAAGATCAAAAGTCCCGCCGGACAGATTGGAACCTCCCCAAAACAAATCAAACCAACCAATTCCAACAACGGCCTCTACGTCAAATAGACACTCCGTCTCAGGGAAATGTCAAACAGACACTCCATGCCGGGGATACGTCAACCAGTGATACTCCGTGCCGGGGAAACGTCAAACAGACACTCCGCCTCGGGGACACATCAACCAGCGACACTCCATGCCAGGGACACGTCAACCAGTGACACTCCGTACTGGGGAAATATCAAACAGACACTCCGTTCTAGGGAAACGTCAAACATACACTCCACCTCAGGGATACATCGACCAGTGACACTCCATGCCGGGAAAACGTCAAACAGACACTCCGCCTCGGGAATACGTAGACCAGCAACACTCCATGCCGGGGAAACGTCAAACAGACACTCCGCTTTGGGGACGCGTCGACCAGCGACACTTCGTGCCGAGGAAATGTCAAACAGACACTCCGCCTCGGGAACACGTCGAACAGCAGACACCCCATGCCGGGGATACGTCATACACCGACACTCCACCTCGGGGATACGTCAACCAGCGACACTCCGTCTCGGAGACACGTCAAGCATCAACCGTTCAAAACGCAAAATTGGCCGCTCCAACCGTCCAAGTCACTAAAATGGCAGCACCGACCGTCCACGTCGCTAAAATAGTAGCTCCGACCGTCCAAGTGGTAAAAAGGGCAGCACCGACCATCCACGTCGCAAAAATAGCAGCTCCGACCGTCCACGTCATAAAAAGGGCAGCATCGACCTCCACGTCGTCAAAACGGGAACCAAATCAAATCAACCTCCATGCGAAAGAAGATCCATCAATTTCACGCGCACGGCCCATATATGTGGTGTGCATTTATTGATGGGGAGTATTTTGTTGGGATCAAAAATTACACCCCGGTTGACTAAGTCAATGTCAAAATCAACCCTAAGCCAAGTGGTCCCAAGCCCGAACCCATGCTCAAGCCAAGTGGTCCCAAGCCCAAGTCAAGACCAAGCATGGAAGAGGCTGGCTCCATGCCAAAAAGGGGGCAATAAGTTAGTTTAAAAGCAATTTTTAGAAATAAATGTATGAAAAAAGGGCAGAAAGATAAAACTTTGTAAACCCCATGGCTTATGTACAAAAAGAAATAAGCACATAACGCATAGGGTGGCACAAGTGCCATTTGGTAAAGCCCAAGGGGCTATATGTAAAGTGTGTAGTATATAAAAGAAAACATGATGAAAAAATCAAGAACAACTTTTCATTCTCTCAAAAATTAGGATTCTGTGCCTCCTTCTCTTTCCTCAAGATTCTAAACTTTCTTTATTTTTTTGAATTAAATCAAGAGTTTAACTCTTTTTTTTCCAAAAAGAAACAGTTTTTCACCATAAAATCCATAAAAGGGAGCTCGGATCTTCCATCAAATCCTCAAAAGGGGAGATTTTTAAGTCTCACATCTTTTTCTCTAAGATCCTGCCAACAGAGAGGAGGTGGAAGGAGACCCATCTCCTAAAAACCTCACTGCGGGAAGATCCAAGGCTCAAAAGAAGATCCAGGGCTAAAAGGGAGAAGAAAGGGGTCCCCTTTGATCAACTCCAAAGATTTCTGGGAGTTCAACTCCATTTGTTAGAAATCTTTTGGAGTTCAACTCCATAAATAAAATCCTTTTGAGAATTTAACTCCATTCAATATCTTTTGGAGTTTAACTCTATAAATAAAATCCTTTTGGGAGTTTAACTCTATAAAGATAAAAATCCTTCCCTTTTCTGGGAGTTTCCAAAGTCCCTTGGGTGTTTAACTCCTAATTCTGGGGCTAAACCCCTTCTTTCCATAGGCGCCCAGTGCCCATGTGCCGGGTGTGTGGGGCGCTGGCGCCCAGCTCCCATGTGCTGGGTGTGTGAGGCGTTGGCGCCCATACGTCCTTAGGACGCTATTCACCCTTCGTTTCCCATACACTCCACACTCAAAACACATTCGCCGTTAGAAAAAATTTCTAACGAGGCGCTGCCCCGCATCCCGCAAGGGAGCTGCTATCCCCCTTGACCCCCAGCCTGCTATCCGGGTAGCGGGACCCCCGTAAACTCTGCGAGACCCCCGATATACCCAAAACCCCTCAAGACACACATACGCACACTGCACATTGAGTTCGCATGACTAGTTGACCTGTCAATCTGAGTTTCCTTCGCTTCAAAGATGAGGGGTAATTAACGGCAGTTTAGTCCGCGGCTGCCAGAGATTCGGATCCCCACAATCAATAAACCCCGGCCTTCTCTGGGCAGGGGGATTTGTATACGTCTGACAAGCGACGCGTATTCCCATCTCAATAGGGTGACGAAAAACACCCTACACCGTAATTTTTGAGAGGAATGAATTATATCTTTCATTTCATTATCATGTTACTTTATATAGGCTTACAAGTTTATACATTGCCCCTTGGACTTTACAAAATGGCATTTTTCCCATCCCATACCTCATGTGCTTACTTCTTTTTGCACATGAGCCATGGGCTTTACAAAAATTTAGCATTTTGCCCATTTTTTTACATTCATGCCTGAAAATTGCATCAAACTTGTTTATTACATAATTTTCTTCTTGGCATGGGGGAGACCGGCCTCTTCATGCTCGGGTCCGACTTGGGCATGGGCCCACTAGACCAGGTCTTGGGCCCACTTAGCTTGAGGTTGACTTTGACTTTGACTTGGTCAATCGCGATGTAATTTTTGACTCCAACAAAAGGCTGGATAATGAAGAAGGAAATTATGCTGCTCCAACACAAGATGATAGGAGTATTGAGACCTTCTATGCTGATAGTGACTCATTGCATAATATGATGTACTCTGATGATGATGAAGTGAGAAGTAAACCTAGGTATAAAGCTTTCAATGCAGAAAAAGAAAGTGATGATCCAAAACTTGAAATTGGTCTTGAGTTTGAATCACCAAAGCAGTTCAGGGCTGCTGTAACACAACATGTTATCATCAATAGCTTTGATCTGAAATGGGTTAAGAATGAGGGTATAAGAATTATAGTCAGATGCAAGCATGAAGATATATGTCCTTTTAGGGTATATAGGAGTTGGAACTCAGAGGTAACTAGATTTGTGGTGAAGAGCTTCATTGATGGTCACAACTGTAATAGAGCAGTACACAATTGGTAAGTAACAGCTCTATGGTTGGTAAAAAGGCATTCGAGACTCTTCATGGATGATCCAGATATGAAAGTGAAAACATTCATAAACACTCTCCAAAGAGATATTACTGTTGAAGTAAGTAGGTGAGTATGCTACAGAACTAAAAGATTGGCCCTTGCAGAAATCCAAAGCAACTACTTGCAACAATATGCACAGTTTAGAGACTATGCAAATGCCTTGTTGCAAAGAAATCCTGGAAGCCATGTCATTATTAAAACTCAACTCATTTTAGGAGATGAAGTTAATGTTAGATTTGAATCAATGTCTGTATGTTTCAGTCCAATGGTTACTGGGTTGTTGAAGAGATGTAAGCCAATAATTAGACTAGATGGTTGTTTTCTGAAGAGTGCTACAGGCGGTATCTTCCTAAGTGCGGTATCAAAGGACCCTAACAATCAGATATTTCCAGTTGCATATGCTATAGTTGAAACAGAGAATAAGGTGACATGGACCTGTTTCTTGGATAATCTCTTGGAGAACATTGGTGTGGACAATGTCAGCGGATGGACATTTATAAGTGATAGGCATAAGGTAACATTTTAATATATATTCTATTCATCATGTTATTTTACCTTGTAGCTTACTTTTGATACTCATATATTAGATTACTTTAGCTTAATTTTTCTTACTTAGATATCCAATTTGATAGTAACTGTTTTGAGATTGATTTAGATTGCTTCATATTACTTTATGTTGCTTAGATATCATCATCATACACATCCATGATCAATGCTTGTTTCTATTCTTAGGGTTTTGATTGAGAGTTTGAAGTCAAGGGTGCCTAATGCTGATATTAAGTTCTGTATAAAGCACTTAAACAATAATTTTCAAGAAAATCACAGGGGTTTGACACTGAAGAGATTGTTGTGGCAAAGTGCAAAGGCATACAAGAAGTATGACCATGAACAAGCATTCAAAAAATCGAAAAAAGAAAAGGAAGCAGCTTGGGATTACTTGGTAAAAGTGGGTGGGAAACATTTGTAGGCTAGGTCATATTTTTGTACTTTACCTAAATGTTATATGGTATGCAACAATGTTTGTGAGTCTTGGAATAAATACATTTTAGATGCAAGGGATAAGCTTATTATCACAATGCTTGAGTGGATTAGAATTCACTTAATGAGAAGATTTTAGAAGAAAAAAGAAATAATCCAAAGATATATCTCTAGATTTCCAAGTAAACCACCCTTCATATGTTCCAGAATCAAGGAGATTATACAGGCTAAAATCAAAGATGGCAAAGTATGTCATGCTCATTTTGCTGGAAATGATAATTTTGAAGTGATTGAATATCAAAGAAAATACACTTTGAACTTGGAGATGAAACATTGTGATTGCATGGAATGGGGTTTGACTGGAATACCTTTTGTTGAAACTTTTGCATTACAGAATTTGATTGCTGAAAAACTAAACTACAAACCCTAGTTTGCTTGATATGAAAAATAAATGGATGAAAAAAACTATCTTTTATTGAAACTTTTGCATTACAAAATTTGATTGCTGAAAGACTAAACTACAAACCCTAGTTTGCTCGATAGATCTAGATTGCTCAATCGATAGATCGATGGAAAGATAGATGATCCTAATTGATCTCGGTCCTTTATACAGGTTCTGGAACTTGAAACCCTAGATGCCACCTTGAAGTATGTGAAAAGACGATCAAGCTCCTGAAAATTCACATTCAACGGCCGTTACTTGACCGTGGAACCGCCGCCATATACCCCATTCCACTGCGGATCCACCGCCCTTTAGTATGATCTTGCCCCCAGATTTCTTGTGTTATCTTCTCGTGATGTTAGGAGATTTTTCTAATAAAAATATTTTGAAAATATCTCTTTCTCTCGGTTGCGAAATTCTTCAATTTGCTCCTAACATTCGGCAGATTTGGTTTGCTAATTTGATTTGATTTGATCTACTCAATCCTCTTTGTAGTCTTGAATTGATTTGTTATTTTAAATCTGCACAATATCTCAAATCAAATTATTAGTATCATTTTTCTTATTTGAGATAATATTCCAACCAATTAAATTATGGATATGATATGATATGATAATATTGGTTAAGAATATTTGATATGATATGATATGCATATTTTATTAATTAAGAATCTCATGGATATTTTATTTAAATATGATATGCATATATTCCCCCAATTATATTAATTATAAATTAAGAAACATAAAATCTTTTTATAAATAAACCCACATATGTTCTTAAATTACAATAACACCTTTTAGTAATTAATAATAGCAGGGAAAATGGCCGTACAAATATGCAATAAATATGAATAATCAAATACCTCCAAACTTATCTTTTGATCGTCCCGAGCAAACTATTTTATTTGTAAAAAAAACCTAACATACTTTCGTAGGTAACACGATGGCGCTTGCCTCGTGCAACAAGCCGTTAAAGCTCTAGGTGTCTCTAGTAGGAGAAGTGTTATCTTCTGAGAGTTTTCAGCGGATTACACCCATAAAATCCCAAAATTTAGAAATTAAAGGAAAGAAGGAAAAATTGCATGCAAAAATAAGGAACATATAAAAGAAAAACTTGAAAATAAGAGTTTCAAACTACACTAACTTTTTAGTTGTCATGAGCCTTATCTTAATGGTCTTGAAAAGATGTCAGAAATCACATCCTCTCTCAATAAAACATTGTCCTTAGTCTTCCTCCCTACCTCTCCTCCAAATATCGATCATATACCCCTACGTGTGTATAAAAGTCATCGTTACACTTGGAGAATTCAATTCAAGTAATCATCCCTTTGTCCATTTTGCTTAGTACTTTTTAGTCGGTGATGTTTTAGATGGATTTGCTCACACATTCTTCATACGACCGTTAATATTTCTTGAGGCACTAACCAACCGATTACCGAATGTGCTCACTTATTAAGGCGTACTTAGCAATAACCTAATCTTGCAACACCTAAGGCATAACAGTGACCCCCAAACCAGTTGGTCTAAGGCACTAGGTGATAAGGCACCCTCGCTGTATTTTTTTATACACTGCCTTAAATAATTACAAAACCAGGGTTCATTTTTATTTTATGTACCATTTATATTTTGTTGATGATTTTTTTATACTACGGTTTTCAGGCAAGAGTATTTCAAGGTATTCTCTACCATTTCAAGTTTTAAGATGTGTGTAAGTGCGTATAGTAGGGTATCAACATTCAGAAGTTTGGACTCAAGAATAGAAACAATTTTTCAGAATTATTTCTATCCGCAGACTAGTAATTTCTTCATCTTACTAACCCTTCGGACAACAGCTCATGACCATGTTGTTAGTTATATATATGCCCTAGAGGCCATTGTTGTACATATGATGTATATTATAGTGGATGCTTGGATATATATAGAGAGGACTTTCTTGCTCGACATGATAGTATGCTATTTGGTTTCACTTTGTCTTAACATGTTGACTCGTATTGGTTTACGGTCTTGCTCTCACATGTTGATAAAGCCCTTAGGATATGTACTCGACCACTGGGACTATGATGCAGATCATACTAGTGGGGCCAGGGTAGTCCAAGAGTACATCGTATAACTGTTCCTGGTCGAGGGAGTAACGAGACAGGGCATCGATACTCCAGAGTAGAATAGCATATACGCTTCTCGACCCATATGATGAGCGATGGATGATCCCATATCCATTGGTGTTTGACATCAGAGAAGGCATACGGGTTCTCAGTGGAGACTGGGTACACTGAACGGACCTGCCGAGAACTCCTAGATGGTATTATACCTATCATCAGATAGCAGTTCTCCGGTGACAATGGTACAGGTTAGTCTGTAGACCCGATATCGTCATAGAGTCTTGTGTGATTTCCACTGTGCTTTGATTTCCACCTTACCACGTACAAAAGGGCGTGCAAAACGGTGGCTTTTGGGTACAGTCCCGAATCACATGGAGGCAATGAGCGATAGGAGGGGTTTCGTCTCTCCCGGTATTGGGAGTTGATGTTGCGCTGTGTTCGATTGGCTATAACTGGAATTCCCTGGCCAGGGCTGATATGGATATATACTGGTAAGAGTTATCAGTAGTTTCTCGACCCGTTATGAGCCTCACATCGACACGACTTATCGGTTACTGGGGTCTGACGTTTACAACCCCTAGACTGGATATGCGACATATCAGATGAAGAGACCGGACTGTACGAGAGTGTTACTGATTGGATTCACAGGAGAATGTATAGGCTTGCTTGTTGATCTTCTGATCGCTCAATACCCGGGTGGCTGTTACGTTTAGCTGACCGCTTGCAGCTTGTGGGTGTTTGAGATGATCATCACCTACTGCCGGCGTATTAACGATTCTTTAGAGTCCTACACAGAGGTTTCCTGGCTCAGGCAAAATGGAGTAGGAGCACATATGTGATATGTGCAGGACCGAGAATAATACGTATATGTGATACTGTATTCGATTCTCACAATATATGATATCGGCCGGGTATATGTGATATAGCCGGGTCATCGGATCAAGTGTTGATTCGATGAAAGGTTACTTGTTATATTAGTCGGTTATAAGTAATATAGCCGGATTATCGGATCAAGTGTTGATTCGATAATTTAATGTATAATTATATATGTGATATATTACGTTACATTAACTAATATAAGCTCGCTTTATTGATTCTTTTTCTCACTTGGATAATACATTGATGTATATACGATATATGTTAATTGTATTATTTTATTTTGTTATATTATATATTATATATGTGATATATAATATTGTAACATGTTAGGGTTACAAATGCAATAAAGGTTTTGAGATTTAACCATGAAGGGTTTGGATTAGGGTTAAGGTTATGGATTAGGTTTTGGATGAGCTTTGAGGAAGCTTCATGAAGTTTTGACTTTGTCCACTTTCCTTGATATTTTTTGCTAGATATTTGTTAACCCAACCTAAACCTTAACCCATGGTATGCTTAACCCTAGATTGCAATTGTAACCACAACAATAATTCATTATTCATCACAAAAGAATTTTCTTCTTCTTCCTCCTCTTTGAAAAAGCTTTGCTAGCTTTCTGGTTTATAGTGTTTTAAAGTGAGATTAAGAAAACAAAAGAGAGAAAAATTCCTACTTCATCATCCTCATTTATTCTAGCCACTTAGATTAGGGTGTTCACTTCACTAAGAACTTCATTAGAGAAGTGTGAGCTTAGGTTTGAGATTCTTCAAGGTAGATCACCTTAGAAAGGGAAGACTTCAAGCAAGATGCCTCATTCACCTCATGGAGCCTCTCTAGAGTCCATGTTCTTGATGATCGTAGCGAAGAGACCTCAACACGGAGCTTATGGAGCGAAGGAACGGACTACAAAGGCTGTAATCCTAATCTCTTAGAAGTAAAGTTGTTTACTTTGTGTGTTTTGGTTTGATTCTCTAGTTAACATCCTAGGTTTAGGGTTATCTATAATGGCAAATTTTAAAATTGGCATGGGAGATGCCACCCAAAACCTTACTGCCGTTGTAGATATCCCAACAGTGGTATCAGAGCCTAGCTAGAGAATTAAACGGATAACTCTAGGATTACGAAACCGAAACAACTCCGAAACACCCGACGAAAAACCCTAGTTTCTGTCGAAATTTTTCAGGTGTCAAAAAAATTATTTTAACAGTTGCAGAATGTTGTATGTGATGCAATATGAACATAGCACAAAACCCACCCACCCTGCTCGGATCTGGGCCGGCGACGAGGCTAGGTTTTCCGGCGACGTCGGCTATTTTAGGGACTTAGGGTTTGGGTTTTGTGGTGTCCAGGTTCCGGGGTTTGGTACTGATGGTGTTGTTTATTTTTTTTTAAAATTACATGTGATGTTAATTTACTGAATTAAAAATTCGGAGCGTTCCGTATTCGAAATTCTAGCTTCTGTTTTGGTTATTTTAGACGGTATTAAAAGGTTCGATCGGATATCAAATACCCACTTTAACCCTTGCCAGAAAATTTTCAAGTGTTGGATTTTTCTTTAGTTAAAGAACATTCAAATAGCGTGCAAGTGATGCGGTGAACCTTCTAGAAGAACAAAACCTTAACTCGATTTTGTGACCGTCAAAACCGTCACTAAACCCTAGGATTTGTGGTACTTTAGCGGTGCCACAAGTGAGCCATTGGTTGACCCTTCTACGGCTGGTTCACTACTACTGTGGCATGTGATGGATACTTCTAAACTACGCTCAAGTGTTGAGCATTTTGGGAAATTTTGGGTGTTTGTTGATTCGATCGGAATGTTTAACATCGTCTAGCTTTTTCTGTAATGTGATACAATATGTGGAATTCATATAGTTAGGCATGAAATCCGTAATATGTGATATTTCGGGTTTACGATGTCTAAGGTGATTGTGGATTCCAAATGTTGTAGTTTTACACTTTCTTTTCTGCGACCGTAAGTGTAATATGTGGTGTATCGCCGGTTTCGTTGCTATATATCAACGACAATTGGGATACGCATATTTACTTACGCTGATGACATGTGATCTTATGTGTTGCTGTGATATGTTATATTGGATCGTCGTGTTCTAAATAGTTGGGGATTTTATATGAGATGGGGGTTTTTATTTTCATTCATGTAAAATTCAAATGTATGTAATATTCTTTTATTGGGGAACTTCCGAGTTGAGGATGATATCACCATTGTATATTATTTACTTTTCCGCATTAGGATAGACCCAAGGAGGGGAGCACAAGTAACCGGGTTCTAGGGTCCAGTGGGAGACCATCTCGAGGAGTCGAGACAGGGTCTCCTAACCCTAGAATTGGCAGCGTTACTTGCTGCTCTCATAGGGGTCTAGGGATATGGGTTTGGCTATTCATCGCGACCGTGGAATCCATGTTTTATACAGGCTCAAAATAAAACCCGGACCTCCTAGTATATCCAATATTTCATATGTTTCTTCTGCTGCTGATATACCGTGATGTGATCATATTATATGCGTGAGACGAATGCTTTATTATTGTATATATGATATATAATAAACGTTGCTTATGTTTTACACCCGCGCTAGTCCCATCCCGGTATACCGTTAGTTAAGTAACATAACGGTGCATAATAGGACACTGTGGCGAATGCGGATGGAATAAGCGTACGTTGTATTTTTGTTTCTTCTGTGATGCTTAAGAAGCATAATTGATGGGATTCATTAATGAGATTAATGAAAGAAAAGAAACCTAAAAGATGTTGTAGAATCAAATTTATAAAAAGGGTAGCTCTAGTTTTTTCTTTGCATAGCGGTATTCCTTGTAGAATATCCAGCACCTTATTCGATAAGGAAACAGCCGAGATTCCTTCACTGGGAGTGACCTCTTTAGCGAAACTAGCAGATGCTACAAACTCACGGTTTAGTTTTTGATTGCTTCTATAGTTCTTGCTTTGCATAGTGGTATTTTTGAAATATCCTGCACCTTATTCGATAAGGAAAGAGCCGGGATCCCTTCACCGGGAGTGACCTCTTTAGCGAAACTAGAAAAAGCATTAAAAACACTAATTTTCAAAATCACTTGTTTCTACAACGATATCGAGTTCTTTACGCTCATGGTTTTCTGAAAAACCTGCGTAACCCTCCGTCATTTTAGATAGGTACTACTTAGTATTCGTGCTGCATTTGTTGGCCTTTGTCAAGGCGTAGTGTGCGGTAGCTGACTAGTACTTATCTGTTTAAGCATATGATGTGATTGGATTAGGGTAGTCGTACGACCTTGTTGGCCTTTGCAAGGGTCGTACGGGTGGGTTTAATTCAATCGGGAAATGACGGGTTGAACTTGACTAGCGTCCTATGGTTTGTTGGCCTTTGTTAAGGTCATAGGGGGTTAGGGGTAAAAGTATTATCGGGAATTTCAAGTGTTGAAATTTGCAATGAGATTGCATACCTTCTATGAGATAGTTTTATCCTGATACCCACTGCGAGTAAGAGTTACTCCTGGGAGAGTTTTACACATGACAATTAGCCGATCAAGTAAGTGTCTAGAAAGGTGTTAACGGGGTTATGCCTCTGGGAAAATGAGGTTTATTTTAATTAGGTCTGTGCGAAAGCACGGGGAATCTCTCTCAAAGTAACACTGACCTGGCTGAAAGACTGGCAAACTTGTAAGGTGTAATTAATCCAGGCTAGTCTTACCTTTTAGGGTTTTAAGGAAGATTTGATAAAAACCAGTGGGAGCCCGCAAACCACCCTAGAATAGTCAGTTTTTGCATCCTGATTAGATAAGATAATAACCAATCTAATCTTGCAAGAGTATACGCTAAAGTGTTTTCTTCTCTCTCTCTTTCCAGGTAGCGACCATGTCAGGCCTTAATCAAGATAATAATATGGATGTATTGACCGAACCCACTTGTTATTTTGAGTAGGGGAACGTTGGTCCCGCTCCAACTTATAATTGTTATAAATCCGAGCAGAAAATAGGAGAATATCCAGATTCTCACGCCACCCAAATGAAGAACAAGCATGCCGATGCATCTTCTTCGGGTGTGTTAGTTATCGAAAACTGTTTCTCAGTTCACTCTACGTCCTGGTATTAGATACCGGACCGGGATCCCATATATGTAATATGTTACATGGGCTATGGAAAGGTAGGGAACTGGGAGAGGGTGATCATTCCATAAGAGTAGGGAATGGTGCAAATGTTGCAGCCAAAGCAGTTGGCGAATATCACCTTGTATTACCAAATGGTAATACATTGATTCTGAACGAATACTATTACATTCCGACCCTGATATGCAATCTTATATCAGTTTTTTTATTGAGTAAAGAAGGATATAAAATTTTAGTACAGGATAATGTTATGAATATCTTCCTGAATCAAAATTTGATTGGATCAGGCTCGTTAAATAATGGCATATACGTTCTGAATCAAACTACAGTCCTTAATGTACAAAACACACATAAGAGGAAGAGTTCAGAAATGAACGAATCCTTCTTGTGGCATTATAGACTTGGTCATATCAATGCGACATGACTAGCTAAGTTGCATAAGGATGGATATTTGAATCCGTTCGAATTTTCATCTTGTGACACTTGCCAGTCATGTCTCAAAGGCAAAATGACCAAAACTCCGTTTAGTGGATATGGAGAACGAGTTACTGAACTCTTGGGACTGATACATAGTGATGTATGTGGTCCCATGTCTACACATGTCAAGAATGGTGCCTCATACTTCATTACATTCACTGACGATCTCTCAAGATACGGACATGTGTTCCTGTTGAAACACAAGTCTGAAGCTTTTGAGAAATTCAGAGAATATAAGCATGAAGTCGAGAACCAAACAGGTAAAATTATTAAAATCCTTCGATCTGATCGAGGAGGAGAATACTTGAGCAATGAGTTTCTGGACTATCTAAAAGAGAATGGGATTCTCTCTCAGCTTAATCCTCCATATACACCACAGCATAATGGTGTATCGAAACGGAGGAATCTCACCCTATTAGATATGGTGCGCTCTATGATGAGTACTGCTGAGTTGCCTATTTCCTTTTGGAGTTATGCACTTGAGACAGCTGCATACCTATTGAATCAAGTTCCGTCTAAATTTGTACCTACCACACCATATGAGATATGGAGTGGGAAGAGACCATGTCTTAAACATGTTAATATATGGGGTTGTCCGGCCTATGTCAAAAGACAAAATCCAGACAAACTCGAGGCACGGTCAGTTCTTTGCAAGTTTGTGGGATATCCCAAACATTCATATGGATATCTATTCTACCACGAAGAGGAACAAAAAGTGTTTGTTTCTCGACATGCCACCATTTTAGAAAAGGAATTTCTTGCAAAAGAAATTAGTGGCAATAAGGTAGACCTGGAAGAAGTTCCAGCACCACAAACTACAACTGAAGGTTTAGTGGAACCAGAGGATTCGATAGTTCCCGACGAACCCCAGCCTCTCCGCCGATCTAGTAGGGTTTCTCATCCACCTGAGAGATACTACGGTTTTCTCATTGATGGTGGGAGTGAGGATTGCATCATGGAAGATGATGACCCGACTAGCTTCGAGCAGGCCATCACGAGTGGAGACTCTGTGAAATGACTGGATGCAATGCGATCTGAGATGGAATCCATATACACCAACAAAGTATGGACTTTGAAAGTTGCTCCTGAAGGGGTAAAACCCATTGGGAGCAAATGGATCTTTAAGAAGAAACTTGGTGTAAATGGAAAAGTTGAGACTTTCAAAGCTAGACTTGTTGCAAAGGGTTTTCGTCAACGACTAGGTGTGGATTATGACGAACCTTTTCTCCAGTGGCTATGCTTAAGTCTATCCGGATCCTACTTTCCATTGCTGCATACCATGACTACGAAATCTGGCAAATGGATGTTAAGACCGCCTTTCTAAATGGTGATTTAGAGCAGTGCGTGTACATGACTCAGCCAGAAGGCTTCGTAGATAATGGGAGCAGCGGAAAGGTGTGCAAGCTGCTTAAATCCATCTACGGGTTAAAGCAGGCATCGCGGAGTTGGAACATATGTTTTGATGTTGTAGTCAAAGAGTTTGACTTCATCAAGATCGTAGATGAACCTTATATTTACAAGAAGGTTGCAAAGAGTAAGGTTCTCTTGATAGGAAATGATGTTCCTATGCTGCACTCGGTCAAGCTCTTCTTATCACATAGATTCTCAATGAAAGATCTAGGTAATGCAACATGTATTTTGGGGATTAAGATCTATAGAGATATATCTAAACGGATACTGGGATTGTCCCAATCCAGGTACATTGACAGCATACTGAAGAGGTTAAGTATGGAAGAATCCAAGCGTGGGAACCAACCCACGATCTCTGGACTCACTCTCTCCAAAGAGATGTCTCCTAAGACTGATTTAGAGAGAGCTCACATGCAAGGGATACCCTATGCTTCGGCGGTAGGCTCTATCATATACGTGATGCTATGTACCAGACCCGATGCAGCATACTCACTAAGTGTAGTGAGTAGGAATCAAGCAGATCCAGGAAAGAGTCACTGGACAGATGTGAAGAATATTCTCAAGTACTTGAGAAGGACTAAGGAGATGTTCTTGGTGTATAGTAACAGAGAACTCCAGGTGGAGTCCTTTACCGATTCGAGCTTCCAAAGTGATAAGGACGACTCTAAGTCGCACTCGGGATTTGTCTTTACCCTAAATGGAGGGGCAGTTTCTTGGAAGAGTTCCAAGCAAGAAACCGTGGCAGACTCGACGATGGAGGCTGAATACATCGCTGCCAACGATGCTGCCAAAGAGGCTGTCTGGATGAAGAAGTTCATCACTGAACTTGGTGAGGTTCCATCCATTGAGCATCCAATACCTTTGTATTGCAATAACAATGGAGCTGTGGCTTTGGCCAAGGAACCCAGGTCCCATCAGAAGTCCAGACATATTCTGAGGCAGTATCACCTGATCCGGAAGATAGTTGATCGCCACGAGATCGAGGTCAGGAGAGTTGACATGAAGGACGACACTGCGGATCCACTCACGAAGGCCATACCACAGATACAATTCGAGAGACTCTTCGGGATGTTGGGCATGAGATACTACAACAGCTGGCCTTAGTGCAAATGGGAGATTGTTAGTTATATATATGCCCTAGAGGCCATTGTCGTACATATGATGTATATTATAGTGGATGCTTGGATATATATAGAGAGGACTTTCTTGCTCGACATGATAGTATGCTATTTGGTTTCACTTGTCTTAACATGTTGACTCGTATTGGTTTACTGTCTTGCTCCCACATATTGATAAAGCCCTTAGGATATGTACTCGACTACTCGGACTATGATGCAGATCATACTAGTAGGGCCAGGGTAGTCCAAGAGTACATCCTATAACTGTTCCTAGTCGAGGGAGTATTGAGACAGGGCATCGATAATCCAGAGTAGACTAGCATATACGCTTCTCGACCCATATGATGGGCGATGGATGATCCCATATCCATTGGTGTTTGACATCAGAGAAGGTATACGGGTGCTCAGTGGAGACTGAGTACACTGAACGGACTCGCCGAGAACTCCTAGATGGTATTATATCTATCGTCAGATAGCAGTTCTCCGGTGACACTGGTACAGGTTAGTCTATAGACCCGAGATCGTCGTAGAGTCTTGTGTGATTCCCACTGTTCTTTGATTTCCACCTTACCACGTCCAAGAGAGCATGCAAAATGGTGGCTTTTGGGTACAGTCCCGAATCACATGGAGGCAATGAGCGATAGGAGAGGTTTCGTTTCTCCCGGTATTGGGAGTTGATGTTGCGCTATGTTCGATTGGCTATACCTGGAAGTCCCTGGCCAGGGATGATATGGAGATATACTGGTAAGAGTTATCAGTAGTTTCTCGACCCGTTATGAGCCTCACATCGACACGACTTATCGATTACTGGGGTCTGACGTTTACAACCCCTAGACTGGATATGCGACATATCAGACGAAGAGACCGGATTGTACGGGAGTGTTACTGATTGGATTCACAGGAGAATGTATAGGCTTGCTTGTTGATCTTCTGATCGCTCAATACCCGGGTGGCTGTTACGTTTAGCTGACCGCTTGCAGCTTGTGGGTGTTTGATATGATTATCACCTACTGCCGGCGTATTAACGATTCTTTAGAGTCCTACACAGAGGTTTCCTGGCTCAGGAAAAACGGAGTAGGAGCACATATGTGATATGTGCTGGACCGAGAATAATACGTGTATGTGATACTGTATTCGATTCTCACGATATGTGATATCGGCCGGGTATATGTGATATAGCCGGGTCATCGGATCAAGTGTTGAGTCGATGAAAGGTTACTTGTTATATTGGTCGGTTATAAGTAATATAGCCGGATTATCGGATCAAGTGTTGATTCGATAATTTAATGTATAATTATATATGTGATATATTACGTTATATTAACTAGTATAAACTCGCTTTATTGATTCTTTTTCTCACTTGGATAATACATTGATGTATATGTGATATATGTTAATTGTATTATTTTATTTTGTTACATTATATATTATATGTGTGATATATAATATTGTAACATGTTAGGGTTACAAATGCAACAAAGGTTTTGAGATTTAACCATGTTAGGGTTTGGATTAGGGTTAAGGTTATGGATTAGGTTTTGGATGAGCTTTGAGGAAGCTTCATGAAGCTTTGACTTTGTCCACTTTCCTTGATATTTTTTGCTAAATATTTGTTAACCCAACCCAAAACTTAACCCATGGTAAAGTCTCTATAAGGGTTAAGCATGTCATGCTTAACCCTAGGTTGCAATTGTAACCACAACAATAATTCATTATTCATCACAAAAGGATTTTCTTCTTCTTCTTCCTCTTTGAAAAAGCTTTGCTAGCTTTTTGGTTTGTAGTGATTTAAAATGAGATTAAGAAAATAAAAGAGAGCAAAATTCCTACTTCATCAATCTCATCTATTCTAGCCACTTAGATTAGGGTGTTCACTTCACTAAGAACCTCATTAGAGAAGTGTGAGCTTAGGTTTGAGATTCTTCAAGGTAGATCATCTTAGAAAGGGAAGACTTCTTCATTCACCTCATAGTGCCTCTCTAGAGTCCGTGTTCTTGATGATCGTAGCGAAGGGACCTCAACACGGAGCTTATGAAGCGAAAGAACGGACTACAAAGGTTGTAATCCTAATCTCTTAGAAGTAAAGTTGTTTACTTTGTGTGTTTTGGTTTGATTCTTTAGTTAACATCCTAGGTTTAGGGTTATCTATAATGGCAAATTTTAAAATTGGCATAAGAGATGCCACCCGAAACCTTGCTGCCGTTGTAGATATCCCAACACACGTATTACTATTTTCGTTCTAAAACATCTAATTTTCTTGCATTTCTTAAGTCTCTTCCTCTCATTCATATGTATTTTTCATTTTATAACTTTTATTTTCAAAAATTTTTTATAGTGCTCTTTTTTTATGGTGTAAATTAAATGATACGTGAATAAATACAAATCTCCCCCCAAACTTGTTTGCAGCAGTGTCCTCACTGATACTATTGTTCGAGCGTAAAAACCTGTAGACTTGGGTGGAGAATAATAGGGTCAAAAGTTAGTCAAATGGAAAGTCTCCCCCAAACTCGTTCTTTAGCATGCACATATATTTTTTATATTTTTATATTTTTATTTTTTTAATTTTTTTATTGGATCTACTAATATACACATCTCCATTCTTAGATGAAATAGCATTGCCATTGTTTATGGCTGGAAAACCAAAGCATAGAGGAGAGACGGAGGAAAGTTAGTCGTGATAAAGCGGCTCCTGCAAGAATAGGATCTCCTCCGATGGGTCAGCGGAAAAGTACGGTTTTAATCTATACCCATTTACTTTGAAAATGGAACCGTCTTTAGTATTTTCTACATCCACTGGTCCATGCGGGAATACATACTGCACCACAAAAAGTCCTTCCGACGAGATCTCGGCTTACCGGGATGAAAATGGAGACGGGTATCGTAAAGAAGGATTTGTTGTCCCGTTGTGTATGTTTTTCGCAAAAGGTGTATGATTGATCATCTTCGTGTGTATTTGGAAAAGTTTAAATCACAACCAAAGAAATTTATACCGCAATCAATTAACAGTGTCGATGTAGCGCATTAATGAATACGGATCGTCCATTGAGATGTGTGTTTTGATCGATCTTGTTTTAGATGAGTCGAAATAAAAATTTAAAAGAAAATGCAAGAACATTGATTCAAGATTTGTGAGTTTTCATTTCAAGAAACATAAAGAAAATAGAGATCTAGAATCAAGAATCAAGAAATGCCCCAATCAATTTAGTTATCAAGATTTATAAAAAGGCTTGTCGGAATCGATCCAATTGATAGTGATGATGAATACTAATGATTACAAATTCTTATCTATTGAAGATTTGTTGCTAGATCAATAGCAATCAATGAGATTTAGGGATTTATTGAAGAAACTAGGGTTTCTCCATCATCATCCCTTGTCCTTTCATTGATTATCATTCAAATTCTAGCCTGTAGCAAATTAAATCACCGATCGTTGATCTCTAATTTGGAGCGAAAACATTCAAGAAAGCGGTCTCGCTCAAATTAGGTTTTCGATGATTCAATTTCCTAAAGTTTAAAAAACTCAAAAGACTTAAGAATTGTTCAAGAATTTAATCATCATCATCTATCTATTTTCTCGATTCCGCTACAAGCGGAGTTTTCACTCAAACATCGTGAAAAAGAAAAGAATCAAGAATCTATAACTCTTTATAATGCAAGAATGTAAAGAAAAGCAAGTTCTTAGAATTTTCACCTTTTATTCATCAAGGTTTAGGTACAATTCACTCAAAGACCACAAGATTTGAGGAGGAACTAAATCGTCGAAACTAGCTTCGCTTCGATCTTCTTAAGTCACGGATCATCGTGGATCCCTTGCTCGGATGAAGATCGGCGTTGCTTCAAAGGATCGTT
This sequence comes from Agapanthus africanus, assembly GCA_030015575.1. NCBI lineage: Eukaryota > Viridiplantae > Streptophyta > Magnoliopsida > Asparagales > Amaryllidaceae > Agapanthus > Agapanthus africanus. The sequence goes on along the minus strand of JASDDO010000001.1, from coordinate 475,638,762 downwards.
GAAGGCTTGCTTGAGACGCTTCTCGATGGATCTTGATTTGGCTTTGGAATTGGATTCGTGCTAGGGTTTTGAGTTGCAGGTTATGTCACTCAACTTGCGGAATTTTGGCTCAATATTCAACAACAACAACAACCCCATTAATGAAGCGCTAAGGCCCATTTTATAGATTTCCTTTAGCTTCCCCTAGAAGCTAGATCTAGCTTCCCTTGGAAGCTTGGTAGTTATGAAGCTTGCATGAGAATCTTGGTAGGTATCAAACTTGCACACGAAGTTTGGCTGTTAGAAGGGAAGCTTCTAGAGAAATCTACACAATTCGAAGCGTCTTGGAGAAGCTTGGCCGTTAAAAGGAGACCTCTGGGAAAATGACCAACCGCCGACAAGTCGAATCGGCCGCGGATCCGCGGCCGTTTGATGGACTTAGTGCATGAATTCTTCTGTGCTGTTTTATGATAGCTTTAGGGTCTTCTTCTGATGTCTGTAATATTTTAATAGTTTCTTATTTACTGCCAGATCTCAAGTCAAAGACTTGATGCATTTTATCAGCACTTTTAGCAGTTCCAGCTATTTTACCTGGAGAATTTCCTGCACACAATCTCGAGACAAGTGTTGATATACAAAAGATCCCGCGTGTAGAAATAAACACACAATTTCCCTCATAATGCCGGTTATAATGTATAACACATGTTATTTGATATTTTGCAGATGAATTGCTAATATGTGCTATATTTATACCAAACACCTTTAGATGACTACAAAGAGTAGGGAAATTGATGTGTTAAAAATGCAATATTTTCGACTAATCAAATTCCCCCAAACTTAATTTTGGTCGTCTCGAGCAAACTTCTTTATTTAAGAGAAGGAGAAAATATAAGAAAAGAAAAACTAAGTAGCACACTTTCGCAGGCAACACGATTGCACTGAGCACGTGCAACAAGCCTTTAAACCTCTAGGTGTCCCTAGTAGGAGGAGTGTTGTCTCCTGAGGGTTTTCAGCGGATTGCACCCATAAAATCGAATAATAAAAGAAAGACCGTGAAAGTTATATATAAAGATAAGAATTGTAAAAGAAATACTTTGAAAATCAGAGTTTCCAACTATACTAGATTTTCGGTTGTCATGAGCCCTATCTTAATAGTCATGAAAAGATATTAGAAATCATATCATCTCTCAATAAAACATCGTCCTTATTTTTCATCCCTACCTTTCTTCCAAATATCGATCATATACCCCTACGTGTTTGTAAAAAACATCCCTACACTCGGAGAATTCAAATCAAGCTATCATACTCTTGTCCATCTACCTTAGTACTTTTTAATCGATGAATATTTAGATGAATTTGCTCACACATTTTTCATGCGACTGTTAATACTTCTTGAGGTACTAACCGACCGATTACTCATGTGCTTGCTGATTAGGCGTATTCAGTATTTTCCTTGTCTTGCAACACCTAAAGCTTAGCAGTGACTCCCAAACCAGTTGGTCTAAGGAACTAGGTGATGAAGCACCCACGCTATATTTTTTTATGCTGCCTTGGTGATAACAAAACCAGTGTTCATTTTTCTACACCATTTTATATTTTATTCATTTATAATTTCCTTCATACTTTGGCTTTTAGACAAGAACATTTCAAGGTATCCTCTACTATCCCGAGTTTCAAGACGTGTGTAAGTGCGTATAGTAGGGTATCAATATTTAAATATTTGGCTTACAGAATAGGAACTATTTTTCAGACTTATTTTTATCCTCAGATTAGTGACTTCCTTCATCTTACTAACCCTTAGGACAACGGCTCATAACTACTTATTACTAGTTCGTTTAAGAAAACTTCTAACTTTCTTGGTTTTCTTAAATTTTTCTAATCTTTTGGATGTAATTTTTCACTATCTAGTCTTTTATTATAAAATTAAATATTAAATATTTTTATCTTTTAAAATTTTTAAATTTTTTTTATATGTTTTATATGTTTTGTGCTTATGCAAAGTGATATGCAAATGATGCGCAAATAAGCACAAACCTCCCCCAAACTTGTTATCAACAGTGTCCTCACTGTTGCCATCTGCTGGATCACAAAAAACCTGTAAATTTGGGAGGAAATTTATTAACGGGGGCAATAAATATGATCGTGAAAATCTCCCCCAAACTTATTCTTTTCACTCACCTCCATTTGAAAGATGATACGGTAATTTTCAAGACATGGAGGTGAGACGGAGGAATTTTTAATCAAGATAAAGCGGCTCCTGTAAAAGCAGGAGCTCCTCCATGGGGTCAGTGGAAAAATACGGTTTTAATCTATGTCCATTTACTTTGAAAAATATACCGTTTTCAACATTTTCAACCTCAATTGTCCCGTGCGGGTATACATACCGCACAACAAAAGGTCCTTTCCACCGAGATCGTAGCTTACCCGCATGAAGATGGAGTCATGAATCATAAAGAAGGACTTGTTGACCAGGTGTAAAAGTTTTTCTCAAAATATTTTTATCGTGAAACACCTTAGTCCGATTCTTTACAATCACAGCATTATCGTAAGCTTCATCGCGGAGTTCGCTTAGCTCGTTTAATTGCAGCTTCCGAAAGTTGCAGGCTTGATTTAAGTCAAAGTTAAGTTCACTAATGGCACACATTGCTTTGTGCTCAATCTCGACCGGAAGGTGACAAGCCTTTCCAAACACTAGTCTGTAAGGAGACATACCTAGATCGGTTTTATATGCAGTTCGGAACGCCCAAAGAGCATCCATCAATTTGGTTGACCAATCTTTTCGATTTTTAGAAACTGTTTTCTCCAAAATTTGTTTGATTTGTCTGTTTGAAACGTCAGCTTGCCCGCTCATTTGGGGATGATAGGGTGTGGAAAGTTTGTGGTTGATTGCATATTTCCGCATCAAAGTCTTGAAAGACCGATTACAGAAATGTGTCCCGTTATCGCTAATGATAGCACGTGGGTGTCCAAATCGCGAAAAGATATTTTCTTTAAGGAACCTAATGACAACCTTTTTGTTATTAGTGCGACAAGGAACAGCTTTAACCCATTTCGAGACGTAATCAACCGCAAGCAATATGTACAAATTCCCAAAAGAGTTGGTAAAAGGACCCATAAAGTCAATACCTCAAACGTCAAAAATTTCAACCACCAAGATGGGTTGAAGTGGCATCTCATTTCTCCGGGAAATCCTACCCGTGTGTTGACACTGTGCACAGGTTTTGCAATGATCAAATGAGTCTTTAAACAAAGTCGGCCAGTAAAAACCACATTGCAAAACCTTCTCCGCCGTCTTTCGAGGACCGAAATGACCCCACATGCCTGATCATGACAAAAAGATAGAACACTCTTGAATTCATCATTAGGGACACATCTGCGAATGATCTGGTCAGGACAATACTTAAACAGATAGGGTTCATCCCAGTAAAAATGTTTTACTTGGGATAGAAATCGATGTTTGTCCTGTTTCGACCATTCGCGGGGAATAAGTCCCGTAGCAAGATAATTCACAATATCCCTGAACCAAGGTTCGTTGGATACATTCAAGAGTTCTTCGTTTGGAAAAGAATCATTGATCGGCAGGGTCACAGGTGAAGAAGAGATGCGCGAAAGATGGTCGGCGACAACGTTTTCACATCCTTTCTTATCTTTAATAACAAGGTCAAATTCTTGTAATAGAAGGATCCAACGTATTTGCCTACCTTTAGCATCTTTCTTCGCCAAAAGATGTTTTAAGGCGGAGTGGTCAGTGTACACAACAATTGGTGAGCCAATCAAGTAAGGCCTGAATTTTTCTAATGCGAATACAACTGCCAAAAGTTCTTTTTCGGTAGTTGTATAGTTAATTTGAGCATCATTCAGAGTCTTACTTGCATAATAGATCACGTGTGGCATCTTTTCAATGTGCTGTCCTAAGACTGCACCAACTGCAAAATCCGATACATCACACATAAGCTCAAAAGGGTGGTTCCAATCTGGAGAAGATAGAACGGGGGCTGTAGTGAGAGAGTGTTTGAGTGAGTCAAATGCTGCCTCACAATCCGAGTCAAAGTGAAAGGTTGTATCCTTGACCAAGAGAATAGTTAAAGGTCTAGCAATTTTGCTAAAATCCTTAATGAATCTCCTGTAAAAGCCTACATGGCCAAGAAAAGATCGTATATCCTTGACGCATTTGGGATGAGGAAGGTTTTGAATGACATCTATTTTGGCTTTGTCAACCTCAATGCCTTTTCATGAAATAACATGTCCAAGCACAATTCCCTCTTGGACCATAAAATGGAATTTTTCCCAATTCAAGGTTAAGTTCTTCTCTTTACAACGAGTAAGAACTGCGTCAAGATGAGATAGGCAATCAGCAAAAGAATCTCCGAATATCGAGAAATCGTCCATGAAAATCTCCAGAAAATTCTCGACCATATCCGAGAATATCCCCATCATATACCGCTGAAATGTAGCGGTAGCACTGCATAACCTAAAGGGCATGCGTCTATAAGCAAAAGTACCAAAAGGACAAGTAAATGTGGTTTTGTCTTGATCCTTTTTGACAATAGGGACCTGGTTATAGCCAGAGTATCCGTCCATGATGCAGTAATATTCCCGTCCAACTAAGCGTTCTAACATCTGGTCAATGAAAGGTAAAGGAAAGTGGTCTTTCCACGTTGCAGCATTGAGTTTTCTATAATCAATGCATACACGCCACCCAGTTTGAGTGCGTGTCTGGATTAACTCATTTGCCTCATTTGTTATGACCGTGATGCCAGATTTCTTAGGGACGACATGAATTGGACTTACCCTTTGGCTATCGGAGATTGGGTAAATGATACCACTGTCAAGGCATTTGACGATTTCTTTCTTCACCGCATCCTTCATGACGGGATTCAACCGTCTCTGTGGTTCTCGGGTTGGCTTGGCTTTATCCATCAGATGTATATGATGTTCAACAATCAAGAGACTAATCCCTTTGATGTCAGCCATAGTCCAACCAAACGTCTGCCTATTAGATCTCAATACCGTCAAAAGCGCATTCTCTTGCTCTGAGGCTAGAGAAGCAGATATGATCATGGGTAAAGACTCATTCTCACCTAAATATGCATATTTAAGATGAGAAGGTAAAAGTTTGAGATCTAATACTGGCGGAGAAACTATAGAAGGTGGGGTAAAAGAATGACATTCGGAGTCACGAAGAAGCTCGTAGCCTGCAAACGATACAGACTCGGAAGGTGAAGAGTCAAGAGTGTCAGACTCAAGAGTGGAAAGAGTGTCCTCACTAAGATGTGCAAGATCAAACATTGATGTGCTAGTGTCATTGAGATCATCAAAGCAAAGTTCATCAACTTCGCAACTTTCGGGAGCAATCTCGTGGACAGAACAGACATCAAGTATGTGAGCAGAGGGTTCAGACGGCTGACTTCCAATTTTGTAGATGTTCAGTTCAATTATCATTTTTTCGAAAGATAGGTTCATAGAACCGTTTCGACAGTTAATGATAGCATTGGAAGTGGCAATGAATGGTCGACCTAAAATCACAAGAATTTGGTTCTGTGGGTTTGCTACAGGTTGTGTATCGAGAACAATAAAGTCCACAGGGAATATAAATTCCCCGACTTTTATCAACACATCCTCCGGTCCACCCCTAGGTTTGGTGATTGAACGGTCTGCCATTTAAAGAGTGCAATGAGCTGGTTTCAACTCTCCAATCCCTAACTTCTCGTAAACAGAATATGGAAGCAGGTTAACACTTGTGCCCAGATCAAGCAAAGCACGGTTAATGTTTTTACCCCCAATAGAAATCGATATCGTAGGACATCCTGGGTCCTTACGTTTCTTTGGTAACTGTGGAGTAAAACCAGTGCTAACATTATTTGTCATGAATACCTTTTTGGGCACTTGAGTCTTCCTCTTCCTAGTGCACAAGTCTTTGAGAATTTTCGCATAAGCGGGGACTTGTTGAATAGCATCTAGGAGAGGGATGTTGATGTTAACCCGTTTGAACATTTCCATAATCTTCTCCATATGTGGACTCGATTTGTTTTCCCTTAACCGATTCGGATAAGGAGCTTTGGCAATAAGAGCTGGGTCCAACATTGGAGAAGGTGGTGTGTGTGGAACTAATCCCAGAATAGAAGTGGGGGTCGTCTTTGGTGGACTAGAAGAGGTATGCTGAGGGTTCGAGCCTTGGGGAAACGAAGAATAGGCTCACAAGAAGGTGGTTGGGTAAACGAACAAGGATCAGAAGTAGAAGTAGATGTGGAAGGAAAAGTGTCAGCCGGGGTTTTATTGATTAATTCTTCATGACTATCAATCTCTTCCCCAACTTGATTATTCAGCACTCTTCCAGATCTCAACGTTGTAATGGCATTCACATTGTAGTGTTGTGAATGTCCAGGATTCGGTAGGGGTTGAGACGGAAGTTTCCCTTTCTCTCTAGCACTCATTTCGGCTTTTAATTGTGCAATTTGTGCTTCCATCGATTTAATACTCTCATCATGGGAGTCAGAGTTTTTCTGGATTTTATCGACAGAAATCTTTATTTCAGCCGAAACTTGCATGAAAATTTTCAGAATCAAATTCATGGTTTGTGTGAGTGAAGAGGATTCATCAGTACCGGTCAACTGCAAAGGATTATATAGTGCAGGTGTGTTAACCGGATTTTGAAAGTTTTGTGATTGATAGGGGTGCTGAGTCAGTTGTAGTGGTTGCTGTTGTGTTGGAGGACCCCTTTGGAAATTATTTTGATTTGGAACCGTGTTTTGAGTTTGTTGTTGGTTCCAAGCAAAGTTAGGATGATTCCTCTAACCCTGATTATAAGTAGAAGAATACGAATCGTTTCTAGGTCTTTGTTGAAAAGCAGCATTGGTATACTCTTGATCTTGAAATGGAGAATTCAAAGGACATTCTTCCGTAAGATGAGATGGATCAGAACAGCATCCACATACAGTTTTGGAGAGTGACATCTGATTTAGGGAGGCTGCTAAAAATTTATGTTCCATAGCTTCGAATTTCTTTTGCATTGCTGCCATTTCAGCTCTAACTCTTATGGAAACATCAAGTTGATGAATGCCACCCCTAGACGATGACTGGTTTACACTCTCCCACTGTAAAGTTCTTTCAGCGAAATCTTCTAAAAATCTTCAGGCTTCACCATCATCTTTATTCATGAAGGTGCCTTGACACATAGATTCAAGCGTCTGTTTTGTTGTAGGATTAATGCCCTCATATATGATTCTGCATAGATCCCATCTAGGAATTCCGTGATGAGGACATTGAACTAACAGATCCTTGAAGCATTCAAAACACTTCGAGAATGGTTCATTTGGAAGCTGGGTAAATTGATTTATTTCGCTACGGACTTGAGTTGTCTTATGATTAGGGTAGAATTTCTTTAGGAAAGCCGTTACGAATTCTCCCCGGTTCGAAATAGAATGTGCGGCTGTGTTATAAAACTACTTCTCGGCTATATCACACAAAGTGAATGGGAGAAGACGTAATCTCATAGCATCCACAGAAAGATGTGAAGTACCCATAATAGCGCATACATTTTCAAATTTGGTAATAAAGACGTATGCGTCTTCAGACTCGAGATCGTGATATTTAGGTAAAAGATTGATGTATTGTGGTTTTATTTCAAAGTTTTCCCCATTGGCTGGTGGAATTCTGAGACAGGTTAAAAGAGGACCTCGCATAGGGTAACATCTCTCTTGGAGAGAGATGCGGGGCGGATTCTGCGCACCTGCGGGCGGTGGCAGAGTAGCGTTAAAGAAGTTCGATGGAGAACCGTCCATCGAAGTGGATGTGGTAGTGGGTGAAGAAAAAGAAAATGTAGAAATACCGACTTCGGAGTCGATATGAGGAACGTGGACAAGACGGGCACTAGAATCCCGTGTCCAGCCGAGCATGCACTAAATGGTTTAGCACAAGTAGCAGCGTTAAGTGATAATTAAGGAAAAGATGGATTGGTGTTTGTTTTGAAAAATACGGATTTTTGAAAAATTTCACACAAAATGCACAAGCAACCCTAAATCTAGTGGTCACCTAGGTCAAGTCTCTAGACCGCTCCTAAACTTCCAGAAGATAAGTCACAAGATAGATCCTCTACTGCCTCTGTGTCTCTCTTGTGGCCAGGTAAGTGCTAGGTAAATGGGAGGTTCTCCACTACGTAAGTAGTGGGCCTAATTAAGTAACCACTTGCCTTAGACACACTTTCCTTAGACACCACAAAAGAAATGCGGATAAGCAATAGATTACCCACGACCTCCTTCTATCCTAAGTGAGCGTGACGGTCCTTAGAGTCATGTCTAGATATTTTTTAGTTAATGAGGGTGATGCGGATACAAGTTTATGATTTTTGGGGCTTAGGAAGGGTAATGAACTCCCCACCTAATCTGAATTTGGTCTTTGCCCCTTAATTTCCGTGTTAAAAATGCAAACAACCAAGATCAAACACGCAACAAATTTTCCTTTTAACGGCGCTGCGAATTTTTGCAAAGAATCCTGCAGAAATTGGTTAATAGACAGAGCAAGGAGGAGATAAGAAAGACAGAGATGGACCTAAAAAAATTTGGTGCACTGAATCCTTAAGAATACCGCGGATCCGCCGCAATAAGCTACGATTGGCCGCGGTTCAGCAGTCTGATGACGAGATCCCTGCACAAAAATTGGTATAGATGCTTCTGTTGTCTCACTGAGCTCCGTGAGATGCTCTGAAAAAAATTCTCTTGCTCCACAGATTCTAGATCTCCTTGCAACAAATCACAACAAATCGTTAAGCATTTGATGCGAATTTTGATCTAAAAATTCTGATGGAATAATAAATTTTTCAACTCAAATTACAAAAAACGAACAAATTAGCACACAATCCCCGGCAACGGCGCCATTTGATTAATCATCTTCGTGTGTATTTGGAAAAGTTTTAATCACAATCAAAGAAATTTATACCGCAATCAATTAACGGTGTCGATGTAGTGCGTTAATGAATACGGATCGTCCACTAAGATGTGTGTTTTGATCGATCTTGTTTTGGATGAGTCGAAATGAAAATTTAAAAGAAAATGCAAGAAAATTGATTCAAGATTTGTGAGTTTTCATTTTAAGAAACATAATGAAAATAGAGATCTAGAATCAAGAATCAAGAAATGCTCCAATCAATTTAGTTATCAAGATTTGTAAAAAGGCTTGTCGGAATCGATCCAATTGATAGTGATGGTGAATACTAATGATTACAAATTCTTACCTATTAAAGATTTGTTTCTAGATCGATGACAATCAATGAGGTTTAGGGATCTATTGAAGAAACTAGGTTTTCTCCATCATCATCTCTTGACCTTTCATTGATTATCATTCAAATTCTAGCCTGTAGTAAATTGAATCACCGATCGTTGATCTCTAATTTGGAGCGAAAACATTCAAGAAAGCGATCCCGCTCAAATTAGGTTTTCGATGATTCAATTTCCTAAAGTTTACAAAACTCATAAAACTTAAGAATCTTTCAAGAATTTAATCATCATCATCTATCTATTATCTCGATTCCGCTACAAGCGAAGTTTTCACTCAAACATCATGAAAAAGAAAAGAATCAAGAATCTATAACTCTTCATAATGCAAGAATGTAAAGAAAAGCAAGTTCCTAGAATTTTCACCTTTTATTCATCAACGTTTAGGTACAATTCACTCAAAGACTACAAGATTTGAGGAGAAACTAAATCGTCGAAACTAGCTTCGCTTCGGTCTTCTTGAGTCGCGGATCGTCATGGATCCCTTGCTCGGATGAAGATCGGAGTTGCTTCAAAGTATCGTTGAAGGCTTGCTTGAGACGCTTCTCGATGAATCTTGATTTGGCTTTGGAATTGGATTCGTGCTAGGGTTTTGAGTTGCAGGTTGTGTCACTCAACTTGCGGAATTTTGGCTCAATATTCAACAACAACCACCCCATTAATGAAGCCCTAGGTCCCTTTTTATAGATTTCCTTTAGTTTCCCCTAGAAGCTAGATCTAGCTTCCCTTGGAAACATGGTAGTTATGAAGCTTGCATGAGACGCTTGGTAGGTATCAAACTTGCACAAGAAACTTGGCTGTTAGAAGGAAAGCTTCTGGAGAAATCTACACAATTCAAAGCGTCTTGGAGAAGCTTGGCCGTTAAAAGGAGACCTTTGGGAAAATGACCAACCGCCGACGAGTCAGATCGGCCGCGGATCCGCAGTGGATCGGCCTGACTCGGCCGCGGATCCGCGGCCGTTTGATGGACTTAGTGCATGAATACTTCTGTGTTGTTTTATGATTAGGGTCTTCTTCTGATGTCTGTAATATTTTTATAGTTTCTTGTTTATTGCCAAATCTCAGGTCAAAGACTTGATGCATTTTATCAGCACTTTTAGCAGTTCCGGCTTTTTTACCTGGAGAATTTCCTGCACACATTCTCGAGACAAATGTTGATATACAAAAGGTCCTGAGTGTAGAAATAAACACACAATTTCCCTTATAATGCCGGTTATAATGTATAACACATGTTATTTGATATTTTGCAGAAGAATTACTAATATGTGCTATATTTATACCAAACACCTTTAGATGACTACAAAAAGTAGGGAAATTGATGTGTTAAAAATGCAATATTTTCGACTGATCGGTGTTTATCGTGAAACACCTTTATCCGGTTTTTTATTATAACTGTGTTATCATAGGCTTCATCATGAAAATCGCTTGGCTCATTTAATTGCAGCTTCCGATAGCTGCCTGCTTGGCCAAAATCGAAGTTAAGCTCTTTAATTGCACACATTGTTCCATGTTCGATCTCGACAGAGAGGTGGCAAGCCTTCCCAAACACTAGCCGATAAGGAGACATGCCAAGATCGGTCTTATATACAGTACGAAATGACCAAAGTGCATCAGTTAGTTTAGAGGACCAATCTTTATGGTTCTTCGAAACCGTTTTCTCCAAAATTTTCTTGATTTGTCGATTGGAGATCTCAGCTTGCTCACTCATTTGGGGATGATAGGGTGTAGAAAACTTGTGGTTGATCGAATATTTCCGCATCAAAGCCTCGAAAGACCGATTGCAGAAATGCGTCCCATTATCGCTAATGATAGCGCGAGGGTGCCCAAACCGAGAAAAGATATTTTCTTTAAGAAACTTAACGACAACCTTGCTGTCAGTAGTACGGCTCGGTATTGCTTCAACCCATTTATAGACATAATCAACAGCTAAGAGAATATATAAGTTCCCAAAAGAGTTGGGAAATGGGCCAATGAAATCAATTCCCCACACATCAAATATCTCAACATCAAAGATTGGTTGGAGCGGCATCTGTAGGGTTCCTAGACACACTAATGAGGTCTCACAAGGCATCAACCATGCCAATTTCAAATTTTACAAGTGCCGGGAAACCCTAATACGGATCGTTGACTAGAGTTTAGGCGAAACATGCAACTAGTTAACAACTTAACTAAGTGAACGGAAATACAACCTTTGTAGATCCGGTCCTCCACCTCCATAGCTCCGCGATGAAGTGCCCTCGCTGCGATCATCGGATCCCGGGCTCTAGCGTCGGCTTCATCGGAGAAATGGGCGGGCTAGGTCGTCGACTTCGATGCCGAAGATGATCTACGTCGAGGCAACACTAGATCAAGCTCCAACTTCACCAAGCCATGAAACTTGTGAAAAAAACACCCTATACTACTTGGCAAGTGGTAGAGGATGAAGAAATAGGAAGTGGGTTCACTTTAGAATTGGATTTCTCACTCTTTTTCTCAAGTTGCCATTGTTGGTAGCAAGGTTTTCTTCTTGTTAATGAAGAAGAAGATGAAGAAAGAATATGATAAGTCTTTTTTCAAAAAGAAAATAAAGAGAATACTTATCATATATCAACCATAGATAGGTGTAGAGAATAAACTATGGTTAGGTGGAATGGTTAGGGTTAAGCATGAGACAAAATGGTCACTTAGTCAAAACTTCATGAAGCTTCAACAACAAACAAAGAAAGCCACCATTTTTTCTTTATCTTTTCCAAAATAAATAAATAAATAAATAGATATGAAAATCAAAACCCTAACCATTTTAAATAACCATGGTTTAATCTTTACACAAACTCAAGTAAGCATGTATCATCAAACATGATACAATCAAGTGCACACAAAAATATATCACATATACAATGTGCACATCAAGTGAGAAAATCCTTTTAAAGTGAACCAATACTAGTTAATGCAAAGTAATATATCAAATATATAATTATACATTAAATATTTAAATCAACACTTGATTCAATGATCCGGTCATGTTGCATATAACCGACTAGTATCCAATGTATCGACTTATCGAATCAATCCTTGATTCGATAACTAGGTTATATCACATACAACCATTCGATACATTCACCGCGAGAATGGAATACGGTATCACATACACGCATTATTCTCGGTCCCGCACATATCTCAATGCGCTCCTATTTCGTTTCGCTTGAGCCAGGAAACCTCTGTGTAGGACTCTAAAGACTCGTCAATACGCCGGCAGCAGATGATGATCATATCAAACACCCATAAGCCGCAAGCGGTCTGCTAAACGTAACGGCCACCCGGGTATTGAGCGATCAGAAGATCGACGAGCAAGCCCGCTCATACTCCTGTGAATCCAACCAGTAACACTTACCGTACAGTCCGGTCTCGTCGTCTGATATGTCGCATATCTCGCCTAGGGGTGGTAAACGTCAGACCCCAATAGCTCGATAAGTCGTGTCGATATGAGGTCTATAACAGTTCGAGAAACTACAGGTAACACTTACCAGTAAATCTCAGCAACCCTGGCCAGGGATTTCCGGTTATAGCCAATCGAACACAGCGCAGCATCAACCCCCTATACCGGGAGAGACGAATCCCCTCCTATCGCTCATTGCCTCCATGTGACTCGGGACTGTACCCAAAAACCACCGTTTTGCATGCCCTCTTGGACGTGGTAAGGTGGAAATCAAAGCACAGTGGGAACCACACAAGACTCTATGACGATTGTTGGAGATAGTGCCCTCAGAGTCAATTATTGGATCACAGGCACGTGATTGCAATGATTGAGGGAGGACCTATCCCGGTAGAACAGTCTTACTCGAGATGATAGTATGCTATCTGGTTTACCTTTATCATCGTGTACTGCTTTAAGTGACCTGACAGGTCGCTATTGCACGTTGATAGAGCCCCTAGGATTCTTGCTTGACTGCCGGCAGTATGAGGGCGATCATATACGTGAGAGCTGGGGTCTACAAGCATATCCTTAAAAGGTCCCTAGTCGTGGGAGTTTCGAGACGGGGCATCGATTCTCCAGAGTAGACTAGTGTATACAGTCGAGACCCAGACGAGGGGCGGTGGCCGGTCTCACAAGCCACTGGTGTCAGTTGGTTCACCTAAGATGTATACAGGTGCTCATTGGGTTATGAGTACACCGGACAGGACTCGCCGGGAACATGCTAGTTGGTCTTATACCTGACGTCAGATAGCAGTTCCCAGGTGACATGTGTACAGGTTAGTTCATCGACCTGGGGATCGTCATTTGTCTCGTGTGAGTTCCCACTGTGCTTTGATTACTACCCTACCACGGCTCAAAGGAGTCGTGCCAACAGGTTTTAGTTGGGTACAGTCCCGAGCCACATGGAGGCAGTGAGCGGATCTTCGGGGGTTCGTCTCTCCCGGTATTGGGGGTGAGGTCGCGCTGTGTCTAGGAGAGCCATTACACGAAGTCCTTGGCCAAGGCAGGAGATTTACTGGTAGGTATTCCAGTAGTATCTCAGGGTGTTCTGGGCTACACTCCGACACGACTTGTACCGCTTTTGGGGGTCTGACTTTTACCCACCCCCTAGGCCCGACATGCGATGCTCGTAGACGAACGGACCGGACTGTACGGATATTGTCACTGACAGGCTCAGTAGGGTGTCAGGATGAGTTCGCTCATCGATGTCCCTTTTGGTCAATAGCTGGTGGCCCGTTACGTATTGGCTTATACCTCTGACGTGCTAGTGGTTAAATCCACAGCCATAGTATTGACGAGTCTTTAGAGTCCACCACACTTTCAGTTACTCAGCTTTCGGGCGAAACGCTGTAGAGGCCGTATGGAAATATGGCGGGGTCCGATCAGATACGTGCGGTATTGCACGGATCAGGATCGGACGGTTTGTACTAGAGGCCGTATAAATATATGGCAGGGTTCGATCAGATACGTGCGGTATTGCACGGATCAGGATCGGACGAACATTACTAGCCGGCTTTGGTTTAAGCCGGATCCTAGTTTAGTACAGTGTAGATTTTGTCTCTTTGCATTTGTATCCAGACGGAATACAGATGCGGGTGTGTATGCACAGTATGGGGTTTTCCTGTAATTTATTACGGGACCAGTTTTCTGGAGTTGCCAGTTTGCATTCCGTTCCGGCCGGTTTTCCTTTGTTCTTTCCCGGCCGGACTTTTCCGATGGAGGGGGTTATTTGCAAGTTTGCAAATAACACTTTGTGGAGGGTTTTATTGCAAAAGTATTGATTATGATATCTTTCATCCATCACTTGCATTAATTAAGACATGAAAGGGTATGGGTTGGATTTAAATGGAGCATGGTTGATGTTTGTTTGTGGTCACCCCTTGCTTTCTACTACACTCACCTCCCTCTTTGATAAAAATTGATTCCTCCACCATTCTCATATGATCCAGAGGCCGGCCACAATTTTAGAAAGGGGAGGAAAAATGAGAGTGTTTCATTTGAGTGTGGCATTCATTCTTGATCTCATTTCATGCTAGAAAAATGCAAGCACCATTTTTCTTATCTTGATTCCTCCATCATCTTTCAAAGGCAACATAACCCCAAAGTGAGACATAGCCTCTACACTACACATTCTACAGCATATCTTGGGCATGTCGACTTGCCGGCTTCATACCCGAGTTGCCTCGGTATTGAGGTGGGAGCCCGTAAAAGATGCAGGCGATGTGGTGCCCTTCCGGCGAGGAGGCGACGACCGAAGTTTCCGCGAGGAGGTCGGAGTGGAGATGAAGACCGGAGGACTCGGATCAGTCGGTATATCTCTAACCCGTCTTGTTGTTAGCTAGACCTAGTTTAATGGCCCGATCCGGGGTTTAGTGCGCGGTGGTGCCGGTTTGTAAAGTTCGCAAAATTAAAGTTTATCACCGTTTCCGCATTTGGCCGTCGGTTTGACGGCCGGGGCGCCGCCGTGCACTTACAGTGGTATCAGAGCCTCGCCATTAACTTCGTCTAGCTTCGTTTGATGTGTTTTGCATTTCCGATCGATCAAATGTTCCAAAACTCGTATTTTGTTAACATCAGTTTTCTGTTGAAAATTTTTTAAGCCCAAAAATTTTTCAGGTTGCAAAAATGTGATGTACTTGAAAACCTAAGACTACTGCAGAAATCCGAGTTATTGATCTTTCATCTAGAGCGCGGAACCGCGGCCAATACCCACTTTGGGCCGCGGTTCCGCCGCAACATGAAAGGATCAATGGGCCAGGTTTTTCCAGTGGGCTTCTGGGTTAATTTTAGGGGTTTTGGAATATTAAAATTGGGCCCAGATTTTCTGTGAGTGCTACAGTATTGCATGGGGGCCCACTTGTTAATTTTTGCTCGATCGGATATTTTTAACACATTTTTCACAGTATTTACATTATATCTGCGACCGTGAATGTCACTTGATCGGTAAATCCGGTCTAACTGCTATAGCCCGGTTAGACGGATTTACGAACGTGACTTTCACGTTGATGTTCTGTTTTTGCTGTGATGTTGCGGATCGGTCGTGGGGATAGCCTGGATGCAATGCTAGTACCGTTGTGGTTATATTATGTACATTTGATATTGCGGGACGAGCGTCCGACATGTGGACTGCCGTCACTGCCTGTTTGTATTATTCTTTTGGGGCACGACCTGGTTGCGGTCGATGTACCCGTTGTATGTATATTTTACTTTCTGTACTAGGGTTACCCCGCGGAGGGGTGCACGGATAGCCGGGTTCTAGAAGGCAACAAGCCCGCATCTCATGGCATTGGGACGGAGGGGGCTTCACTCCAGGATTGGCGGGCTATTCGACGCACTCGTAGGGGGTACAGGTTGACCCAGGAGGGGTGCCCAAGTTACCGGATTCCGTGAAGTGCTGGGTGGTCCATTCACGGTGCTGAAAGAGGGGCTGCCTCGCTTCAGGTTTTGGCGGGTGACTTGCCGCGCCCGTAGGGGTCTAGGATTTCATTGCACAGGCTATCCACACGACCAGGGGAACGTCGGGTTTCAGTAGTGGCTCTGTGAAACCCGGGGATCCCAGATATCTGTATTGTTCTGTGATGCTGTACATTTCTGTGATGTTGCATTTTTTATCACGCCTTGAGCGAAATACTATATATTGGTATATATATTAGTAGATGTTGTATATGTTTTTCATCCGCGCTAGTCCAGTCCCCGCTCTGCCGTTAGTTAGCTAACCTAACGGGTGATGACGGGACCCAGTGGCGAATGCGGATGGCATATACGTACGTCAGTATATTTTCGTTCTTTGTGGTGTGATCAATTGATGGGACTGCGTTGATTCGGATCAATGCAAGTTAAAAACAAACCTATTCTGATGCTGTTGGAACACTTTTCAAAAAGCTGTTATTGCAAGGACGTTCACTTTTGTTTTGCATCGTGGTATTCATTTGGAATATCCTGCTCCTCAGTCGACGAGGCAAGGGCCGAGATCCCTTCACCGGGAGTGACCCCTTGGACAGAAGTTTGCGTCAGGGCATTAACTTCACTATAGCCGATTACTTTTGCTTTGCACCGTGGTATTCATTTGGAATATCCTGCACCCCATTCTACGGGGAAAGAGCCGAGATCCCTTCACCGGGAGTGACCTCTTTAGTAAAGGTTTTCGTCACTATATTTTCTAAAAAGCTATTCGTTCCTTCAACGATATCAAGTTCATTACGTTAAAGGTTTTCGCCAGAAACCATTCGTAGCCCTCCGTCGTTTCAGACGGGTAGCACGTAGTATTCATGCTATGTTTGTTGGCCTTCGTCAAGGCATAGTGTATGGTAGCTGCCTGTTGCCTTTCTGCTGCATAGATAGATGTGTTGGTTTGGGACAGTCGTATAGCCTTGTTGACCTTCGTCAAGGGCTTGTACGGGTGGGTTCAAATTAACCTGGACAATGACGGGTGGAACTTGACATGTGACTTATGATTTGTTGACCTTCGTCAAGGTCATAAGAGCATGGGGCAGAAATCACATCGGGAGTTTCAAAAGAACTGAAACTTGCCAGATATGCGCATACCTTCTGGAGTGTGGTACCGTGAGCGGATTCCGTCACGTTATCATGCGATGAGAGTTGGATCCCGATTCCCACTGATGAGTTGGTTTACTCCTCGGATGACCCCGACTAATTCTTCTTTTAGGTTTGGAGGAGAATTTGAGGTACAGTGGGAGGTTTCCAGATTAGATAAAGTGATAACCATTCTGATCTAGGTTAGAGTGCACGCTGAGTGTTTCTTTTCTCTCTCTCTCTGGCAGCGACCATTGACCCGACCCTAAGACTATGACTCAGAGACCAAGTTGACCGAACCTTCTTTACACTGGTTTTTGGATTGTCAAAGTTGCAGACCTCATTGCCACTCCTACTTTTACCCTTTTCTCCAGGACACCCCGTATTACTACGAACGTCCACTTCCATTGGACAAAACCATCGTATGGTTAGATACGAACTCGAAGGAATTCGAGGATGGTTTCCGGTTTTGGAGAAAACGGATAAGATTATTCATTTGTCTTTTCCCTTTTACCTTCTCTCAAGTTGTGAGTACTCCTTGGTTTAGGAGATAGTACACCTATTACGCAAATTGGATAGTCTTCTTCCAAACCTTAGGCTGGTGCCGAACAGTGGGGAATGAAGAAAACCAATTAGCATAACGATGGTGTGCAGAAGGTATTAAGATTAAGACAAAGCAAGGGATTAGTAAGAGGGCAAAGTAAATTGCGACTGATATTCACGACCAAACCAATTATTTCTTCGCCAATCCTAAATCACCTTTGTATTTCTCCAGGACACTCCGTATCACTACGAAGATCCACAGTTTATTGGATACTCCATCGTATGGTTATATACGAACTCGAAAGGAACTTGTTCCAGTTCGGGGATGGATTCTGGTCCAGGAGAAATAGGAATAAGGTTTATTCGGTTGTCTTTTATCTTCACCTTCTCTCGCATTGCGAGTGCTCCTAGGATTAGGACAGTACACCCATTATGCTTATTGGATAGTCTTCTTCCAAACCATAGGCTGGTGCCGAACGGTAGGGAAGGAAGAAAACCAATTGGCCTAAAGGGGTGTGCAGAAGGTAATGACTAAAGACATATAAAGGGATTTGGAGAGGTGGCAAAGAATTATACGGTTATAGTTGTGAATCTGGATAATGGTAGAGGCATTACTAGGAATACCAGGATACCCCATCGAAACATTTCAATGTTTCAGTTCAACTGTGTACTGTTAAAAGAAAACTGATTTCCCGATTAGACACTTGCTCCAGGGTATGTATTTACCAGGTTTGATTCTCACATCTGTATGGTTTTACAGATAATGAGTGGGAGTAAGTTATTGGGAATTGGGTGATCATCCTCATTATATCGGGATTCGTTGTAATCGGTGATATTTGAGGAGATCACCTGGGCTGTTTGCCGGTCGGCAAATGTTTGGTTTTGAATATCCGCTGTTGTGCACCAATTTCAAATTGATATATCTGTACGTCTATTTTCATAGAGTGAGATATACCTTTTGATATTATGTCGATGACATTTACCTATATCAGTGGATGGTTAGGTAAGGAGCATTAAACAGCGGTGTAATTCTTCTTAACCATAAGTACAGTTTTCAACCTACGACACACAATGAAAGAGTTGTTAGACTCAGCGGACTTATACAGAGTATTGTATGTTGTCCAGTGTCCATTAGGACAGAGGGGTTGGTCCTCATACTATATTCTGTTTACTTTTAACTTCTATAGTTCTTAGACATGTGTTTCGTAGAAACACAGGGTCTAAGTTTTGAGGAGTTATAGGTATTTGAATAGAGTAGAGAACCAGGTATAGCAAGTATCGGGATTCTTCAAAGTGATCGAAGATGTATATACTTGTGTATGGTATTCAGTTGATAGTAATGATAAAGAGAAATTGCTTCTCTTTCAGGTTACTCATAATTGGAAGCATTCCTAAGTTGAGTAATGCTGATCGGCCTCTCTCCATTTAGTTGACATGCACTGGAGATAGCTGCATGATTTGAATCTGGTTCAATTAAATCAGTGCCTCTGGTTCTATATTGGATATAGAACAGTTCGTATCTTAACAATGTTAAGGTACGGGGAGTTGTCCGGATTATGCTTAAAACCAGACTCTGGATGTCTCAAAGGCACGTTTCTGTAATGGCTGTTTGTGGGTTGACCCAGGCTATGACGAGGGTTGATTTTCTACCATCTGGGAGATCAATAGTAATATTGTTCTAGACTCGCCACAGTTTTAATAAAAATGGATTTTTCAGAAAACAGTAGTGGGAGTATAGTAGAACTGGAAGTGATTCCAGAACCGCAAACGATTACTGAAGATTTGATAAGGAACCTAAAGATTCAATCTGATTTGGCATTCCATTGGCCACTCCGCAGATAAGGTGGGTAACTTCAGGCACCCGAGAGGTACTCCAGTAGCCTCAAGGACGGTGACAGGGAAGTTCTTGTTTACCCACACTTGCCATTGTTGTTGTTCCAGGCTGCGAGACCCGGCAGGAGGATGAGTATAGCGTCGTTCTAAACTAGATTTAGAAGTGCACGTCTATATGACTCTGCCAGAGGGTTGTCGTAGTCAGTGGGAGCAGCGGAAGCATTGGTGGACATCAGGCTTATGTCTATTTATAGACTAAAGCAGATGTAGCGGAAATAGATCATCTATTTCTGATGTGACAGTCATGGGTTTGACGTCATCAGAATAGGGGATGGATCTGTTGAGAAGGTAGTAGGGTGTGATGTCATGGTATTAGGATGACATACACAAGTTAGGAAGTGACATTCCTATACTACGATCGGTTATACTTTGGTCGTCACACAGTGGTTTCTCCACAAGGGACTTGGACATTATATCAGACATACTGGTCACTAGATCTATAGTTTTAGATCTAGATTTGGGTGGTTTCCCAATCTGGGTACTTAGACAACATCCTAAGAGTATTTAGAATGGACGACTCCTGGCATGGTAGTGTACCTGCAGGTGATGGAGTCACCCTCTCTAAAGGTGTCTTATAGACTAAAGGGGAGAGGGATGCGCATGATTGGCAGATCACTTGCTTAGGCAATTGAGTCAATCATGAGATGTCAAGTACCACACCAGATGTTATTCTTGCACGAGGTGCAATAAGTTGATATTGATCTAATCCTGGAGAAACAGTCGGAAGCAGCTTTAGAACACAAGTGGATGTTCTAGGGATATGATAACGACAGCCTCATATGGGAGACAGTTATCATTCCAGGCTTCCAAGGTGACATCGACGACAAGGAGGTTGTCAGAGTTTTAGTTTTCCTTCTGATGAGGGACAGTATTTTGGACAGGTGATCCAAAGCAATACTGAGGGAAGCATGGCGCAGGATACTGATTAAGTTCAGTTGACGATACAGTCTAAGAAGTTTGGGTTTGGAGTTCATTTATGAGCTCGGTCCCATCAGACATCCAGACACTCCAAGACAGGTATTGCTCAATTCGGGAGATGGTTTTCTCCGCGAACTTGAGATATAGAGAGAGACATAGAAAAAACTTCAGAGCGGATCCACTCGCTGAGGCTATTCCTCGAACGCAATAGTCTCGCAAACGAGCTTTGTGAGACTGACTAGTAGAGGAGTTGGGTGTTCGGTATCACACGGGCTGTGAGTATGCGACATCGCAATAATTAGCCTTGAGTGCAAGTGGGAGATTGTTGGAGATAGTGCCCTCAGAGTCAATTATTGGATCACAGGCACGTGATTGCAATGATTGAGGGAGGACCTATCCCGGTAGAACAATCTTACTCGAGATGATAGTATGCTATCTGGTTTACCTTTATCATCGTGTATTGCTTTAAGTGACCTGACAGGTCGCTATTGCACGTTGATAGAGCCCCTAGGATTCTTGCTTGACTGCCGGCAGTATGAGGGCGATCATATACGTGAGAGCTGGGGTCTACAAGCATATCCTTAAAAGGTCCCTAGTCGTGGGAGTTTCGAGACAGGGCATCGATTCTCCAGAGTAGACTAGTGTATACAGTCGAGACCCCGACGAGGGGCGGTGGCCGGTCTCATAAGCCACTGGTGTCAGTTGGTTCACCTAAGATGTATACAGGTGCTCATTGGGTTATGAGTACACCGGACAGGACTCGCCGGGAACATGCTAGTTGGTCTTATACCTGACGTCAGATAGCAATTCCCAGGTGACATGTGTACAGGTTAGTTCATCGACCTGGGGATCGTCATTTGTCTCGTGTGAGTTCCCATTGTGCTTTGATTACTACCCTACCACGGCTCAAAGGAGTCGTGCAAACAGGTTTTAGTTGGGTACAGTCCCGAGCCACATGGAGGCAGTGAGCGGATCTTCGGGGGTTCGTCTCTCCCGGTATTGGGGGTGAGGTCGCGCTGTATCTAGGAGAGCCATTACACGAAGTCCTTGGCCAAGGCAGGAGATTTACTGGTAGGTATTCCAGTAGTATCTCAGGGTGTTCTGGGCTACACTCCGACACGACTTGTACCGCTTTTGGGGGTCTGACTTTTACCCACCCCCTAGGCCCGACATGCGATGCTCGTAGACGAACGGACCGGACTGTACGGATATTGTCACTGACAGGCTCAGTAGGGTGTCAGGATGAGTTCGCTCATCGACGTCCCTTTTGGTCAATAGCTGGTGGCCCGTTACGTATTGGCTTATACCTCTGACGTGCTAGTGGTTAAATCCACAGCCATAGTATTGACGAGTCTTTAGAGTCCACCACACTTTCAGTTACTCAGCTTTCGGGCGAAACGCTGTAGAGGCCGTATGGAGATATGGCGGGGTCCGATCAGATACGTGCGGTATTGTACGGATCAGGATCGGACGGTTTGTACTAGAGGCCGTATAAATATATGGCAGGGTTCGATCAGATACGTGCGGTATTGCACGGATCAGGATCGGACGAACATTACTAGCCGGCTTTGGTTTAAGCCGGATCCTAGTTTAGTACAGTGTAGATTTTGTCTCTTTGCATTTGTATCCGGACGGAATACAGATGCGGGTGTGTATGCACAGTATGGGGTTTTCCTGTAATTTATTACGGGACCTGTTTTCTGGAGTTGCCAGTTTGCATTCCGTTCCGGTCGGTTTTCCTTTGTTCTTTCCCGGCCGGACTTTTCCGATGGAGGGGGTTATTTGCAAGTTTGCAAATAACACTTTGTGGAGGGTTTTATTGCAAAAGTATTGATTATGATATCTTTCATCCATCACTTGCATTAATTAAGACATGAAAGGGTATGGGTTGGATTTAAATGGAGCATGGTTGATGTTTGTTTGTGGTCACCCCTTGCTTTCTACTACACTCACCTCCCTCTTTGATAAAGATTGATTCCTCCACCATTCTCATATGATCCAGAGGCCGGCCACAATTTTGGAAAGGGGAGGAAAAATGAGAGTGTTTCATTTGAGTGTGGCATTCATTCTTGATCTCATTTCATGCTAGAAAAATGCAAGCACCATTTTTCTTATCTTGATTCCTCCATCATCTTTCAAAGGCAACATAACCCCAAAGTGAGACATAGCCTCTACACTACACATTCTACAGCATATCTTGGGCATGTCGACTTGCCGGCTTCATGCCCGAGTTGCCTCGGTATTGAGGTGGGAGCCCGTAAAAGATGCAGGCGATGTGGTGCCCTTCCGGCGAGGAGGCGACGACCGAAGTTTCCGCGAGGAGGTCGGAGTGGAGATGAAGACCGGAGGACTCGGATCAGTCGGTATATCTCTAACCCGTCTTGTTGTTAGCTAGACCTAGTTTAATGGCCCGATCCGGGGTTTAGTGCGCGGTGGTGCCGGTTTGTAAAGTTCGCAAAATTAAAGTTTATCACCGTTTCCGCATTTGGCCGTCGGTTTGACGGCCGGGGCGCCGCCGTTCACTTACAACGATCTCGGGTCAACAGACTACTCTGTACCAGTATCACCAGAGAACTGCCATCTGACGTAAGGTATAATACCATCTGGGAGTTCTCGGCGAGTCCGTCCAGTGTACCCAGTCTGTACTGAGCACCCGTATATCATATCTGATGTCAAACACCAATGGATATGGGATCATCCATCGCCCATCTGTATGGGTCGAGAAGGTATACGCTAGTCTACTCTGGTATATCTATGCCCCGTCTCGATACACCCACGACTAGGGACCTTGAAGGATGTACTTATGGACTACCATGTCCCCACTAATATGATCCGCATCATAGTCCAGGCAGTCAAGTACTCATCCTAAGGGCTTTACCAACATGTAACAGAGAGACAATCAGTGTACACGTTAAGGTAAAGAGCAACCAGATAGCATACTATCATGTCGAGCAAGAAAGTCCTCCCTATATATGTCCCAGCATCCACTACAATATACATCCTATGTATAGCAATGGCCTCTAGGGCATACATATAACTAACAATCTCCCACTTGCACTAGGGCCATCTGATAGCAGTGGTTGTAGTATCTCATACTCAACCATCCCATAAAAGTCTCTCTCTGGGAAAAGGCCTTTGTGAGTGGATCCACCGTGTTGTCCTCTGAGTCTACTCTCTTAACCTCGATCTCCTTGGAGATCAACCATCTCCATGATCAGGTGATACTTCCTTAGAATATATCTGGATTATTGATGGGACGGACGTTCCTTGGCATAAGCCACAACTCCATTGTCACACAATGGGAGGAACTAAGTTCATCTCATGAACAAATATACATCCAGACTGCCTCTTTGGTAGCATCTTAAGTAGCGATGTATCCAGCCTTTATCGTCTAGTATGCCACGGTATCTAGCTTGGAACTCTTCCAACATACCGTCCCTTTACTGAGGGTAAATACAATGTCTGTGATTGACTTTCAGTCGTCCTTATCACCCTGGAACCCTTCCAGTGATTCTCCCCAGGATCGATTGATACCATCTCACTACAACTAGTGAGAATTCTAACATCCAATTAGATCTATCTCATAGATCCAAAACCCAGGATTTAGGAGGTATCACTTTGATCCTATATGGAGAATCATTGTGATA
This sequence comes from Agapanthus africanus, assembly GCA_030015575.1. Classification (NCBI taxonomy): domain Eukaryota; kingdom Viridiplantae; phylum Streptophyta; class Magnoliopsida; order Asparagales; family Amaryllidaceae; genus Agapanthus; species Agapanthus africanus. Next base: position 475,614,526 of record JASDDO010000001.1, on the reverse strand, counting down.
AGCGAAGATTGACCGATCGTAGCATAGGAAACTCCTTCCCTATCAAGAGCATGTCATCCACGTACTCTACGAGGATCGTCACTATACTCCCCACTACCTTTTTGTATATACAAGGTTCATCTACCATTTTGATGATGTCAAACTCTTTGACTAACACATCAAAACAGATGTTCCAACTCCGCGATACCTGCTTTATCCTATAAAGAATCTTGTACACGTTTCCGCTGCTCCCACTGTGTACGAAGCCCTCTGGCTGTGTACTTATAGACGTTCTCTTCTAAAACATCATTTAGAAAAGCAGTCATGGCACCTAACCGCCAGATATCGTAGTCATGGTATGTAGCCGTGGCAAGTAGGATCTGGATGGACTTAAGCATAGCCACTTGAAAAGGTTTCATCATTATCCATACCTGGTCGATGACGAAAAGCTTTAACAAGTCTAGCTTTGAAAGTCTCAACTTTTCCATCTACACCAAGTAATCTTCTCAAGATATACTTGCTCCTGATGGGAATTTAACCCTTCAGATATAGCAACCAAAGTCCATACTTTGTTGGTGTACATGGATTCCATCTCAGATCGCTAAGCATCCAGCCATTCTTACAGAGTCCCGCTCCTGATGGCCAGCTCGAAACTAGTTGGGTCATCATCTCATGATGCAATCCTCGCTCCCAGTGTCATAGAGTAACCGAAGTATCTCTCAGGCGGGTGAGGAACCTTACTAGATCGGCGGAGAGGCTGAGGTTCGTTGGTAACTATTGAATCCTTTGGTTCTTTCAAATCATCAGCTGCAGTTTGTATAGCTGGAACATTTCCAGTTCTACATAACAGATCTTGCCTCGAGCTTGTCCGGATTTTGCTTTTCAGACATAGGCTGGACAACCCCAAATCTTAACTAACTTAAGAGATGGGCTCTTCCCTTATCATATCAAATATGAAGTGGTAGGCAACTGATTTGATTTGAACCCTATTCAATAGGTATGCAGCTTCTCAAGTGCATAACTCCCAAAAAGGAAATAGGTAACTCGGTAGTACTCATCATAGAGCACACCTTATCATATAGGGTGTGATTTCTCCGCCCCGATATACCATCGTGCTATGGTGTATACGGAGGAGTAATGCTGAGAGAGAATCTCATTCTCCTTTAGAAAAGTCCAAGAATTTCGTGCTCAAGTATTTTCCTCCTTGATCTCATCATAGGACATAATACTTATACCCGTATTTTGGTTCTCTACTTCTAACTTATATTCTGTGAATATCTCAAAAGGTTCGGACTTGTGTTTCAACAGGAACATAGGTCTGAATGTCGAAAGATCATCAGAGAATGTAATGAAGTATAAAGAACCGGTCTTGGCAAGTGTAGACAGGGGACCCACATACATCAACATGTATTATCCCAAGAGTTCACTAACTCTTTCTCTGTTTCCAGTAAACTGAGCTATGGTCATCTTATCTCTGTGACATGACTGGCAAGTTTCACAAGATGTAAATTCAAACTGATTTAAATATGCATCTAAAATGTAACTTCAGCCAGTCGGATCGCATTGATATGACCTAGTCTACAATGCCTCAAGAAGGATTCGTTCATTTCTGAACTCTTCCTCTTGTGTGTGTACTGTATACTAGGAACTGTAGTTTGATTTAGAACATCAATGCTTTTAGATAACGTGCCTGAACCGATCAACTTTTGATATAGGAAATGTTCAAAACATTATCCAACAATACAAAATTTTATCGTTTCTTTACTAATAAAGAGACAGATATGATTTTGTATATCAGGTTCGGTATCTAATAACATTCGTTCAGAATCAATGTATTTGGAATACAGGGTGACAGTGACCAACAGACTTGGCTGCAACACTTGCCCCGTCTTCTGTCTCATGAAACTTATCACCCGTTCTCAGTTCTCTACCTTTCTGTAGCCCTATGTAACATATTACATATCTGGGATCCTGATCTGGTATCACATACCCAGGACGTAGAGGATACAGAGAAACAGTTCTTTGTAATGAGCACACCCGAAGATGATGCATCAGCATGCACTCTCTTCGTTTGGGCGGCACGGGAATTCTGGTAATCCTCAATTTCCTGCTCTGTCTTATAACAATTATAAGTTGGAGCGGGACCAACGTTCCCCAGCTCAATATAACAAGCGGGTTCGGTCAATATTCCGTATTATTATCTTGATTAAGGCGTGATATGGTCGCTACCTGGAGAGAGAGAGAAGAAAACACTCAGCGTGCGCTCTTTGCAAGAATAGACTGGTTATAATTTTATCTAATCAGGATGGCTCCCACTGTTTTTATGAAATCTTCCTTCAAACCCTAAAAGGAAAGACTGGCCGGGATTAATTACACACTACAAGTTCGCCAATCTTTCAGCCAGGCCAGTGTCGGTACTTTGAGGGAGGTGCCCCATGCTTTCGCACGAACCTAATTAATGTAAACCTCGTTTTCCCAGAGGCGTAACCTCGTTAACACCTTTCTAGACACCTACTTGATCGGCTAATTGTAATGTGTAAAACTCTCCCAGGAGTAACTCTTACTCGCAGTGGGTATCGGGATCCAACTATCTCATAGAAGGAATGCAATCTCATTGCAAATTTCAACACTTGAAATTCCCGATAATATTTTGCCCCAAACGATCTATGACCTTGACAAGGTCAACAAACCATAGACCGTAAGTCAAGTTCAACCCGTCATTTCTTGATTGAATCAAACCCACCCGCACGACCCTTGACAAGGTCAACAAGGCCGTACGACTACCCTAACCCAATCTGCATCATATGCATAAGCAGATAAATACTGGTTAGCTACCGCACACTGCGCCTTGACAAGGTCAACAAACGCAGCACGAATACTAAACAGGACTTATCTGAAATGACGGAGGGCTACGACAGGTTTTTCTGAAAACCTTCTGCGTAATGAACTTGATATTGTTGTAGGATCGAATGAATTTTGAAATGGAGTGTTTTTTAGGCTTTTCTAGTTTTGCTAAAGGAGTCACTCCCGGTGAAGGGATCGTCGGTCCTTTCCTCGTCGAATGAGGTGCGGGATATATCATATATATCACTGTGCAAAGCAGAAACTATAGAAGCTATCAAAAGACAAACCGAGTGTGTAGCATCTGCCAGTTATTGCTAAAGGAGTCACTCCCGGTGAAGGGATCTCGGTCCTTTCCTCATCGAATAAGGTGCAGGATATATCATATATACCGCTGTGCAAAGCAAGAACTGTAGCTACCTGTTTTATTTTTGAAATTCGATTCTACAACATCTTAGGTTTCTTTTATTTCATTAATCATATTAATGAAGTCCCATCATTTAAAACACCTAAACATCACAGATAAATACGATGTACACTTATGCCAACCGCATTCGCCTCGATGTCCCCTCGTGCACCGTTAGGTTAGGTAACTAACGGCAGAGCAGGGCAGGGCTAGCGCGGGTGTAAAACATAAGTAACGTCTATATAATATATCATATATACTATATACAGTATCCATCACAGAACATATCACATGATCACATCACAGATATCGCAGCAGAAGAATCATATGAAATATTGGATATACTAGGATGTCCATGTTTTCAATACGAGCCAGTATAAAACACGGATTCCACGGTCGCGATGAATAGCCAAACCCACACCCCTAGACCTCTACGAGAGCGGCAAGTAACCCTACCAATTCTAGAGTTAGGAGACCCGGACTCGACTCCTCGAGTTGGTCTCCCACTGGACTCCAGAACCCGGTTACTTGTGCCCTCCTCCTTGGGTCTATCCTAGTGCGGAAAAGTAAATAATATACAAAAGGTGACATCTTCCGCAACCTGGAAGTGCCCCAATAAAAGAATATTACATACAAGTTTTTACATGAATGAAAATGAAAAACACTCATCTCACATAAAAAAACCCGGCTATTCAAACACGACGATCCAATATAACATATCCAGCAACACATAACATCACATGTCATCAACGTAAGTAAATATGCCCATCACAATTGTCGTTGACATATAGCAACGAAACCGGCGATATCACATATTACACTTACGGTCACAGAAAAGAAAGTGTAAAACTACAACAATTGGAATCCGCAACCTGCATAGACATCGCATGCCTAATCAAATGAATTCCTTAGACATCGCATGCCTAACAATTATAAACCCCGCATTTTAGTCTCATTTATCGAAAACTCTTTTCAATATCAAGTCGGGCAATTCAACAGGATTCCCGACATTCTGATCGAATGCTCGTCGCAAACTTTAGTGGACGGCCGCACCCCCGATACCGTCAACGAAGTGCACCAAGGCAGAACACCGCTACCGCGAGCACCCGAACGGATGCTTTCGGCGACGGGGTTCTCCTACAGTCACTTGGTCGGGGCTATGGGGTGAGGCTATCTATTAAGTTTACCCGGCGAGTATCCGCGTACTCTACGTGATTGCGACGGACTTTTGATCACATCAAAATTCCGTGGCAACCGATCAAGTGAGACTAAAGTGCTATGTTTATAACATTCATACAGTTATCTCATAACCACTTATGAATTCCAATTATTGTATCACATTCCAGATAAACAGAAAATCTTAAACTTTCCGATCGAACAGTCGAACACCCAAGTTTTCCCGATACAGCTCAACACATGAAATAAGTCTAAAAACATTCAGTTCATGCCTCAGTACCAACGGTCCAGCCGTAGAAGGGTCAAGCCAACGCCTCACATGTGGCACGCCGTACTGCCCCAAACCCTAAGGTTCAAAGAGCAGTTCAAGACGGTCACATAATCGAGTTAAGGTTTGTTGTCTTCTAGAGGGTCCATCGCGTTACTTGCACTACTTAGAACGTTATTAAACCACGGAAAGATCCAACATTTGGAAATTTCCCGACAGGGGAAAAAGTGGGTATTTATATCCGATCGAACTTTTTAACATATTCAATAATTATCCGGAAAACACATAGACAAGATTAGACAATCCGATCGAATCTACGAACCCCCAATACAACCCAGAATATTCAACTCTTGAGTTCAGATTAAAAATTCCCAGGAAAACCAGCACTGTAAAATAAGAATTACTGTGTAAATATCATTGAACAAGGAGACCTTAAGGCCGCGGAACCGCCGCACGAGCCATGCTCGTGCCGCGGAACCGCGGCAGTTTGAGTGATTTAGAAGCTCGAATTTCACTGTAACTCTTAAAAACTCCTGCTGATTTTTCTGCATATTTTTAATCTGGAAAAAACCTAGTTTTTAAAAAATGTACAGAGAGTCGTTTATGTGTTAGGGTTTCGGTTCGATCGGACTTCTAACTCCGTCTGTGCATCGCCTAAGGCTCTAGCTAGGTTCTGATACCACTGTAGGGTTCCTAGGCACACTAATGAGGTCTCACAAGGCATCAACCATGCCAATTTCAAATTTTACAAGTGTCGGGAAACCCTAATACGGATCGTTGACTAGAGTTTAGGTGAAACATGCAACTAGTTAACAACTTAACTAAGTGAACGGAAATACAACCTTTGTAGATCCGGTCCTCCACCTCCATAGCTCCGCGATGAAGTGCCCTCGCTGCGATCATCGGATCCCGGGCTCTAGCGTCGGCTTCATCGGAGAAATGGGCGGGCTAGGTCGTCGACTTCGATGCCGAAGATGATCTACGTCGAGGCAACACTAGATCAAGCTCCAACTTCACCAAGCCATGAAACTTGTGAAGAAAACACCCTATACTACTTGGCAAGTGGTAGAGGATGAAGAAATAGGAAGTGGGTTCACTTTAGAATAGGATTTCTCACTCTTTTTCTCAAGTTGCCATTGTTGGTAGCAAGGTTTTCTTCTTGTTAATGAAGAAGAAGATGAAGAAAGAATATGATAAGTCTTTTTTCAAAAAGAAAATAAAGAGAATACTTATCATATATCAGCCATAGATAGGTGTAGAGAATAAACTATGGTTAGGTGGAATGGTTAGGGTTAAGCATGAGACAAAATGGTCACTTAGTCAAAGCTTCATGAAGCTTCAACAACAAACAAAGAAAGCCACCATTTTCTCTTTATCTTTTCCAAAATAAATAAATAAATAGATAGATATGAAAATCAAAACCCAAAACATTTTAAATAACCATGGTTTAATCTTTACACAAACTCAAGTAAGCATGTATTATCAAACATGATACAATCAAGTGCACACAAAAATATATCACATATACAATGTGCACATCAAGTGAGAAAATCCTTTTAAAGTGAACCAATACTAGTTAATGCAAAGTAATATATCAAATATATAATTATACATTAAATCATTAAATCAACACTTGATTCAATGATCCGGTCATGTCGCATATAACCGACTAGTATCCAATGTATCGACTTATCGAATCAATCCTTAATTCGATAACTAGGTTATATCACATACAACCATTCGATACATTCATCGCGAGAATGGAATACGGTATCACATACACGCATTATTCTCGGTCCCGCACATATCTCATATGCGCTCCTATTTCGTTTCGCTTGAGCCAGAAAACCTCTGTGTAGGACTCTAAAGACTCGTCAATACGCCGGCAGCAGATGATGATCATATCAAACACCCACAAGCCGCAAGCGGTCTGCTAAACGTAACGGTCACCCGGGTATTAAGCGATCAGAAGATCGACGAGCAAGCCCGCTCATACTCCTGTGAATCCAACCAGTAACACTTACCGTACAGTCCGGTCTCGTCGTCTGATATGTCGCATATCTCGCCTAGGGGTGGTAAACGTCAGACCCCAATAGCTCGATAAGTCGTGTCGATATGAGGTCTATAACAGTTCGAGAAACTACAGGTAACACTTACCAGTAAATCTCAGCAACCCTGGCCAGGGATTTCCGGTTATAACTAATCGAACACAGCGCAACATCAACCCCCTATACCGGGAGAGACGAATCCCCTCCTATCGCTCATTGCCTCCATGTGACTCGGAACTGTACCCAAAAACCACCATTTTGCACGCCGTCTTGGACGTGGTAAGGTGGAAATCAAAGCACAGTGAAAACCACACAAGACTCTATGACGATCTCGGGTCAACAGACTACTCTGTACCAGTGTCACCAGAGAACTTCCGTCTGACGTAAGGTATAATACCATCTGGGAGTTCTCGGCGAGTCCGTCCAGTGTACCCAGTCTGTACTGAGCACCCGTATATCATCTCTGATGTCAAACACCAATGGATATGGGATCATCCATCGTCCATCTGTATGGGTCGAGAAGGTATACGCTAGTCTACTCTGGTATATCGATGCCCCGTCTCGATACACCCACGACTAGGGACCTTGAAGGATGTGCTAATGGACTACCATGTCCCCACTAGTATGATCCGCATCATAGTCCAGGCAGTCAAGTACTCATCCTAAGGGCTTTACTAACATGTAACAGAGAGACAATCAGTGTACACGTTAAGGTAAAGAGCAACCAGATAGCATACTATCATGTCAAGTAAGAAAGTCCTCCCTATATATGTCCTAGCATCCACTACAATATACATCCTATGTATAGCAATGGCCTCTAGGGCATACATATAACTAACAGCATCTCGTTCCTCCATAAAATCTGACCCATGTGTTGACACCGTGAACAAGTTTTGCAATAATCATGTGTAACTTTGAATAACGTTGGCCAATAAAAGCCACATTGAAAAACTTTTTCCGTAGTTTTTCTTAAACCAAAGTGACCGCCACATGCTTAATCATGGAAGAAGGATAATACACTCCTAAACTTATTATTAGGGACACACCGGTGAATGATCTGATCGAGATAATACTTGAATAAATAAGGTTCGTCCCAGTAAAAGTGTTTTACCAGGGATAAAAATCTGTGATTGTCATGATTTGACCATTTGCTTGGTAGAAGTCCCATTGGTAAATAATTCACAATATCAGAGAACCAAAGTTCGCAAGATAGGGTCAAGAGATTTTTGTCCGGAAAAGAGTCGTTTATTGGTAAGGTCAACGTTGGTGAAGGAAGTCGTGAAAGATGGTCGGCTACGACGTTTTCTTATCCACTTTTGTCTCTTATGACAAGGTCAAATTCTTGCAACAAAAGGATCCAACGTATTAGACTGGATTTAGCATCCTTCTTTGATAAAAGATGTCTTAAGGCGGAATGATCGGTGTAAACTACGACCGGAGAGCCAATTAGGTAGGACCTGAATTTTTCTTATGCAAAGACAATCGCCAAGAGTTCTTTCTCGGTGGTTGTATAGTTCATTTGGGCATCGTTCATAGTCCTACTCGCATAATAAACGACATGTGGTATCTTATCGATGTGATGTCCTAAAACTGCACCAATAGAAAAATCGAATGTATCACACATAAGCTCAAAAGGGTGATTCTAGTCTGGAGATGATAGAATAGAAGCGGTAGTGAGGGAACATTTAAGCGATTCAAAAGAAGCCAAGCAATCCGAGTCGAAATGAAATGTTGTATTCTTGGCCAGGAGAAGAGTTAAGGGTCTATCAATCCTGCTAAAGTTCTTAATGAATCGTTTATAAAAACAGGCATGACCAAGAAAGGATCATATATCTTTGACGCATTTGGGAGGTGGAAGATTAGAAATGGCATCTATTTCAGCTTTTTCTACCTCAATACCATTTCGTGAGATGATATGCTCTAATACAATACCTTCTTGAATTATGAAATGTTATTTTTTCCAATTCAAAATTAGATTCTTGTCCTTATAGCGGGTAAGAACAACGTTAAGATGACGTAAACATCCTTAAAGGAATCCCCAAATATGGAGAAATCGTCCATGAATATTTCTAGAAAATTCTCAACCATGTCAGAGAATATCCCCATCATACACCGCTGAAATATAGCGGCGGTATTGCATAACCCAAAAGCCATGCATCTATAAGAGAAAGTGCTGAAAGGACAAGTAAAAGTTGTCTTATCTTGATCCTTTTCGGCGATGGGAATTTGGTTGTAGTCTGAGTAACCGTCCAAGAAACAGTAGAACTCATGAACAGCTAAGCGTTCCAACATCTAGTCAATGAAGGCTAGAGAGAAGAGATCTTTACTCGTCGCAGCATTGAATTTTCTATAATCAATACATACCCGCTACTCGATTTGGGTGCGAGTTTGAATCAACTCATTTACCTCATTAGTTAAGACCGTGATGCCAAACTTTTTAGGGACAATATGAATAGGACTTATCCACTGGCTAGCAGATATTGGGTAAATTATACCATTATCTAAGCATTTGACAATTTGCTTCTTCACTGTCTCTTTCATGATGGGATTTAATCGTCTTTGTGGGTCACGGGCTGGTTTGGCCGCATCCATCATATGTATATGATGTTCAACAATCAAGGGACAAATCCTTTTGATGTCCGCCATTGTCCAACCGAAAACTTGCCGATTCGATTTCAAGACAGACAAAAGAGCTCTCTCTTTCTCTAAGGCTATAGAAGCTAATATGATGATGGGAAAACACTCATTCTTACCTAAATATGCATACTTAAGATGAGACGGCAGTGGCTTGAGATCAAGTGTCGGCAGAGAGACGATAGAAGGTAGGGTAAGGGAACGATACTCGGACTCTATGAGAGGTTCATAGCTAGCGTAAGAGACTGACTCAAATAACTCAATAACTCATTCAAAAAGTCAGAGGATTCGAACTCAGGGGTTAACTTTTTAATAGAAGGGTCCCGTGAATCAAGTCATCAAGGAAAGTGAACTCTTAGTATTCCCTATTCATGTAAGAAGTGGCTGGATCAAACCATAACGCACTAGTGGCATCGAGATCATTGTCGTAGAACAAAAACTCCTCAAATTCACAACTGTCAGAAGTTATCTCATGGACGAAACATATATCTATCATATGAGCAGAAGGTTCGGAGGGTTGACTTCCTACCGTGAAAATGTTAAGTTCAATTGTCATCTTCCCAAAGGATAGGTTCATGGAACCGTTACGACAATTGATTACCGCATTTGAGGTTGCAAGAAATGGTCGACCAAGAATCACCCGGATTTAGTTAAATGGGTTCACCACAGGCTGTGTATTTAAAACTATAAAGTACAAAGGAAATATAAATTCCCCTACTTTGATCAACACGTCCTCTAGCTCATCCCTAGGGTGGGTGATAGATCGATCGGCCATCTGAAGAGTGCAGTGCATGGGTTTCAACTCTCATATGCCTAATTGCTCATAAACAGAATAAGAGAGAAAGTTAACACTAGCACCAAGATCGAGTAGAGCGCGATTGATGATTTTACCCCTAATAGTTATAGAAATTGTAGGACAACTGGGTCCTTATATTTTTTGGGCAAATTTTGGGTAAGAGCATCACTCACATTGTTCGCTAAGAAAACTTTTTTAGGTACTTGAATTTTCCTTTTTTAGTGCATAAGTCCTTAAGAATTTTTGCATAGGATGGAACTTGTTGGATGGGATCTAAGAGAGGAATATTAATGTTAACTTGCTTAAACATTTCCACAACATTCTCCATCTGTGGACTTGGTTTGTTGGGCCTCAACCGGTTTGGAAAAGGAGATTTATTAACAGGGGTTGGGTCCAACACTTGGAGAGAAGTTTGTGGAGATGGAATGGATCTCAAAACAGGAGTTAGGATGATCTGCGAGGGTAATCCATTCAAGGAAGTGGACTGAGAGTTCGAGCTCAGTGGAGAACGGAGAATGGGCTCGGAAGAAAATGTTTGATTAGAAGAAGTAGAAGTAGAAGTAGAAGTAGTAGCGGGGTGTCATCGAAGTCATCAACTTGTTCTCCAACATGGTTGTTCAGCATTCTTTCCGATCTCAACGTAGTTATGGCACTCACATTATGATTTTATTGGTTAAGAACAGTGGTAGCGTTTTGTGGGTGTCGGGACCCGGTTCTTGCTCACGAAACAAAGTGCCACACCAAGTGTCATGCCAAGAGGCGGGGGCCACCTTTTTAATCCATGGGGGCCACCTCTTGAGTCCATGGGACCCACTATAGAACAATAGAGAATATTCGGAACACATTCAGAAAGAGGACCGAATTGCATTATATATGTAATGTTAGTTGTATGTATGCCCTAGAGGCCAGTATTGTACAGATGATGTATATTATATTGGATGTTTGGACATATATAGAGATGACTTTCTTGCTCGATATGATATTATGCTATCCGATTGCTCTTTATGTTAACATGTATACTTGTCTCTTTATACTGTCTTATGGTTACATGTTGGTAAAGCCCTTAGGATGTGTACTTGACTATCTGGATTATGATGCGGATCATACTAGTGGGGACATGGTAGTCTATAAGTACATCCTTCAAGGTCCCTGGTCGTGGGTGTATCGAGACGGGGCATCGATACACCAGTGTAAACTAGCGTATACGCTTCTCGACCCATGAGATGGGCGATGGATGATCCCATATCCATTGGTGTTTGACATCAGAGATGGTATACGGGTGCTCAGTGGAGACTGGGTACACTGGACGGACTCGCCGAGAACTCCCAGATGGTATTATACCTCACGTCAGATGGCAGTTCTCAGGTGACACTTGTGCAAGTTAGTCTGTAGACCCGAGATCGTCATAGAGTCTTGTGTGATTCCCACTGTGCTTTGATTTCCACCTTACCACGTCCATGAGGGCGTGCAAAACGGTGGTTTTTGGGTACAGTCCCGAGTCACATGGAGGCAATGAGCGATAGGAGGGGTTTCGTCTCTCCCGGTATTGGGGGTTGATGTTGCGCTGTGCTCGATTGGCCGTAACAGGGAAGTCCCTGGCCAGGGCTGATTCAGATATTTGCTGGTAAGTGTTACCAGTAGTTTATCGACCCGTTATGAGCCTCACATCGGCACGACTTATCAGTTATTGGGGTCTGACGTTTACCACCCCTAGACTTGATATGCGACATATCAGACGAGGAGACCGGACTGTACGGGAAGTGTTGCCGGTTGGCTCGACGGGAGTTGTAGCAGGTTCGCTTGTTTTCTTCTGATCGCTCAATATCCGGGTGGCCGTTACGTTTAGCTGACCGCTTGCGGCTTGGGGGTGCTTGATATGATCATCACCCACTGCCGGCATATTGACGAGTCTTAGAGTCCCACAAAGGAGTTACTTAGTCCAGGAGAAACGTTGTGGTGCGCGTATGCGATATGCGCATGGACCCGATTAAAATGAGCGTATAGGATACCGTATATTGATCGGGCGGCTTGCTTTTGGTGGGGTCATATGTGATATGGCCGGATTGATAAATCAAGTGTTGATTTATCATTTAACCATTAGTTTTCTCACTTGAAATCTTTTCTTGTACATGATGGATGTATGCATGCATGTATGCTTTCTTTCTTTTAGTTTCATGCACATATGGATGTGCATACATACATACATACATACATACATCATCCTTCATGGTTGATTACACATTGAAAATGGTGGCAATACAAGACTCACACCATGGTTTAAATATATGAGTTATTATTTAATTTTTGTTAAAACAAAAGAAATAAAGAAAAGGATAATTCATGGTTAGTTTCTACACTCTTCCTTAACCTAACCATGATCACCTACTTCTAACCATGGGTTAACCTTCTCTTTGTGCTTTAACTCAAATTAAATAATATCTTAAACTTTTAACCATGGTTTGAGATGATAAGAGAAAAATATATATACATATATTTTTCTTTTTCACACAAGAGTTTTTCTTTTTCGCTCTTGTTAAAAGAAAGCCATCATCTTCTTCCTCCTTCACCATTTGCTCTCTAGACTTTTGTAGTGAGCAATATACTCATCAAGTTAGGTTTTTGAAGTGAGAAAAGCCACCACAACATCATTCTACACAAGTTTAGCCCACTTGTTTAGAGTGTTATCTTCATTTCTTCTCTTGAAAAGTGAAGTTGCAAGTTTGGACTAGGAGCTTCGGGTGGATCGTTGTGGACACTAGGAGACTTCAAGCGAACCCTCATCCAACCCTCAAGTGGCCAAGGAGTCTAGCGTAGAGAGCTACAAAGGTTGTACTCTCAAAACCCTAGCCTTTGTTACTTGTAATGTTTTGAAACCCTAATTTTTCTAGGAACGATTCTTTGTTTGTTAACATAGCACCCTAAAAATTCCATCTTTGGTTCATGTGATGCTTCCAAACCCTTCATGAGGTGGTAGGTTAACCCAACATTGGTATCAGAGCCGACCTAGAACATTAGGCGACACTTTAGCGAAGTCAAAACTCCGATCGAACCAAAATACGACCTTTTCGGACACTCTCTGGACAATTTTTAAGACCTGGTTATTTTCAGAATTAAAAATATGCAAAAAATTCAGCAGGTAAATATAAGAATTACTGTGAAAAACGATGCCATGAACAGTTAATTCCACCGCGGAACCGCGGCAATAGCCTCCTTAGGCCGCAGTTCCGCGGCCGTTCTGTTGCTTCATCGTGTCGTTTTTGTACAGTAACTAATTTATCTGCTTGTATATTGTTTTGGAGTATTTTTAATCTAAATTTGGTGCTGTAAATTCTGGAGATGATTTTTGACTCGACGATTCGATCGGAATTTTGATTTCGTGACTTTTCCGGGTAAATTAGAAAGTATCGAATTGTTCGAACGAGTGTCATTTGCTCACTTTTCACGAGGTTTAAATCCTTCGGAGATACGTGCAAGTTTTGTGGTGGACCCTCTAGAAGACAACAAACCTTAACTCGATTATGTGACCGTCTTGAACTGCCCTTTGAACCTTAGGGTTTGGGGTAGTACGGCGTGCCACATGTGAGGCGTTGGCTTGACCCTTCTACGGCTGGACCGCTACTACTGTGTCACACTCCGGGTTTTTGAACTCCGCTCAAGTGTTGAGCTTTAGCGAATCTTGGGTATTTGATCGTTCGTTCGAAAACTTTAATACTGTCTATTTATCTGGAATGTGATTCAATGTGTGGAATTCATATTACTAGACATGAAATACGAAGTATGTGATATTTTGCATTTACGATGTCTAAAGAGAATGTGGATTCCAGATATTGCAGTTTTACACTTTCTTTTCTGTGACCGTAAGTGTAGTATGTAGTGGTATTGCCGATTGTCGTTGCTATACGTCGACGACAATCGGTGTATGCATACTTGCTTACGTTGATGATATGAGATATTATGTGTTGCTGAGATATGATGTGCAGGATTGTCGCGATTGAATAGCCGGGGGGTTTTATGTGAGATGAGAGTTTCATATTTTCATTCATGTAAATTCAAATGTAATGTAATATTCTTTTATTTGGGCCACTTCCGGGTTGAGCTTGTTGCCACCGGTGTTGTATATTATTTACTTTTCCGCATTAGGATGGACCCAAGGAGGGGAGCACAGGTGACCGGGTTCTGGGGTTCAATGGGAGGCCATCTCGAAGAGTCGAGACCGGGTCTCCTAAACTCCAGAATTGGTAGGGTCACTTGCCGCTCTCGTAGGGGTCCAGGGTGTGGGCTTGGCTATTCATCGCGACTGTGGAATCCGTATTTTCTATTGTTGGCTAAATACTAAATACGGATGTCCTAGTATATCCCACATTATATCTATGTTTTTGCTGCGTTATCTGTGATGTGATCATGTGATGTGCTGTGATAGATACTTTATATAGTATATATGATATATTATATAGACGTTACTTATGTTTTGCACCCGCACTAGCCCTGCCCTGCTCTGTCGTTAGTTACCTAACCTAACGGTGCACGAGGGGACATCGAGACGAATGCGGATGGTATAAGTGTACGTCGTATTTATCTGTGATGTGTAGATGATTTAAATGATGGGACTTCATTAATGTGATTAATGAAAGAAAAGAAACCTAAAAGATGTTGTAGAATCAAATTTTAAAATAAAAAGGTAGCTACAGTCTTGCTTTGCATAACGGTATATATGATATACCCTGCACCTTATTCGATGGGGAAAGAGCCGAGATCCCTTCACCGGGAGTGACCGCTTTAGCAAAAATGGCAGATGCTACAACACTCGGTTTGACTTTTGATTGCTTTTGGAGTTTTGCTTTAGTGATATATATGATATATCCCGCAACTTATTCGATGAGGAAAGAGCCGAGATCTCTTCACCGGGAGTGACCTCTTTAGCAAAACTAATGAAAGCCTCAAAAATCACTCCATTTCAAAATTCACTCAATTCTACAACGATATCAAGTTCATTACGCAATAGGTTTTCAAAAAAACCTGTCGTAGCCCTCCATCATTTCAGATAAGTCCTACTTAGTATTCGTACTACGTTTGTTGACCTCCGTCAAGGCGTAGTGTGCGGTAGCTAACTAGTATTTATCTGCTTATGCATGAGATGCAGATTGGATTAGGGTAGTCGTACGACCTTGTTGACCTCCGTCAAGGGTCGTGCGGGTGGGTTTGATTCAATCAAGAAATGACGGGTTGAACTTGACTTGCACCCTGTGGTTTGTTGACCTCCGTCAAGGTCATGGGATGCTTGGGGCAAAATATTATCGGGAATTTCAAGTGTTGAAATTTGCAATGAGATTGCATACCTTCTATGGGATAGTTGGATCCCGATACCCACTGCGAGTAATTGTTACTCCTGGGAGAGTTTTACACAGGACAATTAGCCGATCAAGTAGGTGTCTAGAAAAGTGTCAATGGGGTTACGCCTCTGGGAAAACGAGGTTTACTTTAATTAGGTCCGTGCGAAAGCACGGGGAATCTCCCTCAAAGTACCGACACTGGCCTGGCTGAAAGATCGGCGAAGTTGTAGGGTGTAATTAATCCCGGATAGTCTTTCCTTTTAGGGTTTGAAGGAAGATTTGATAAAAACAGTGGGAGCCATCCTGATTAGATAAGATAATAACCAATCTGATCTTGCAAGAGCATACGCTAAAGTATTTTCTTCTCTCTCTCTCCAGGTAGCGACCATGTCATGCCTTAATCAAGATAATAATATGGATGTATTGACCGAACCCGCAAGTTATACTGTGCTGGGGGACGTTGGTTCCGTTCTTTCTTATAAGAGTTATAGGACTGAACAGGACATAGGGGAATACCAGGATTCCCATGCCACCCGAATGAAGAAAGTACATGTTGATGCTTTTTCTTCGGATGTGTTCGTTACAGAGAACTGTTTCTCCATTTGCCCTACGTCCTGGGTATTAGATACCGGGTCAGGATCCCATATATGTAATCAGTTACATGGGCTTAGGAAAGGTAGAGAACTTGGAGAAGGTGATAAAGACATAAGAGTTGGAAATGGTGCAATTGTTGCAGCTAAGACCGTCGGGGAATATCACCTTGCATTACCAAATTGTAATACATTGATTCTGAACGAATGCTATTACATGCCGAACCTGATATGCAACATTATATCGGTTTCTTTGTTGAGTAAAGAGGGATATAATTTTGTATTACAGGATAATGTTATGAACATTTTCCGTAACCAAAAGTTGGTTGGATCAGGCACGTTATGCAATGGCATTTATGTTCTAAATCAATCAACAGTTCTGAGCATAACAAACACACACAAGAGGAAGAGTTCAGAACTGAACGAATCCTTCTTGTGGCATTGTAGACTGGGGCACATCAATGCGACACGACTAGCTAAGTTGCATAAGGATGGATATTTGAAACCGTTTGAATTTTCATCTTATGACACTTGCCAGTCATGTCTCAAAGGCAAGATGACCAAAACTCCGTTTACGGGACACGGAGAAAGAGTTACCGAACTCTTAGGACTGATACATAGTGATGTATGCGGTCCCATGTCTACACATGCCAGGGATGGTTCTTCGTACTTCATTACATTCACTGACGATCTCTCAAGATACGGACATGTGTTCTTGATAAGACACAAGTCTGAAGCTTTTGAGAAATTTAGAGAATATAAACAAGAAGTCGAGAACCAAACCGGAAAAAGTATTAAAATCCTACGATCTGATCGAGGAGGTGAATACTTGAGCATTGAATTCCTGGACTTCCTAAAAGAGAATGGGATTCTCTCTCAGCTGACTCCTTCATATACACCACAGCACAACGGTGTATCAGAACGGAGGAACCACACCCTATTAGATATGGTGCGCTCTATGATGAGTGTAGCTGAGTTACCTATTTCCTTCTGGGGATATGCACTGGAAACAGCAGCATACCTACTGAATAGGGTTCCTACCAAATCTGTGCCTACCACCCCATATGAGATATGGGAGGGGAAGAGACCATATCTTAATTTTATTAAGATATGGGGTTGCCCGGCCTATGTCAAAAGACAAAAACCGGACAAACTCGAGGCAAGGTCTGTTTTGTGTAAATTTGTTGGATATCCCAAGCATTCGCGAGGGTATATCTTCTACCACAGTGAGGAACAAAGAGTATTTGTTGCTCAACATGCCACCTTTTTAGAAAAGGAATTTCTTGCAAAAGAGATTAGTGGATCTGAGGTAGAACTGGAAGAGGTTCCAGCTGAACAAACCACAACAGAAGATTTAGTGGAACCAGAGGATTCAGTAGCTCCCAACGAACCTCAGCCTCTCCGTCGATCTAGTAGGGTTCCTCGCCAACCTGAGAGATACTACGGTTTTCTCATGGATGGTGGAAGCGAGGATTGCATCATGGAGGATGATGACCCAACTAGCTTCGAGCAGGCCATCACGAGTGGGGACTCAGTGAAATGGCTGGATGCAATGTGGTCCGAGATGGAATCCATGTACACCAACAAAGTATGGACTTTGGAAGATGCTCCTGAAGGGGTAAAACACATTGGGAGCAAGTGGATCTTCCAGGAAAAACTTGGTGTAGATGGTAAAGTGGAGACTTTCAAAGCTAGACTTGTTGCAAAGGGTTTTCGTCAAAGGCCAGGTGTGGACTATGACGAGACCTTTTCTCCAGTGGCTATGCTTAAATCCATCCGAATCATGCTTGCCATCGCTGTATATCATGACTATGAAATCTGGAAAATGGATGTTAAGACCGCCTTTCTAAATGGTGATTTAGAAGAGTGCGTGTACATGACTCAGCCAGAGGGCTTCGTAGATAGTGGGAGCAGCGGGAAGGTGTGCAAGCTGCTTAAATCCATTTATGGATTAAAGCAAGCATCGCGGAATTGGAACATCTGCTTTGACGTCGTTATCAAAGGGTTTGATTTCGTCAAAAACATAGATGAACCCTGTATTTACAAGAAGGTAGCAGAGAGTAAGGTTGTCTTCCTCGTATTGTACGTAGACGACATACTCTTGATAGGAAATGACATTCCTATGCTGCAATCGGTCAAGCTCTTCTTATCACAAAGATTCTCAATGAAAGATCTTGGTGATGCCTCCTGCATATTGGGAATTAGGATCTATAGAGATAGATCCAAACAGATATTGGGATTGTCCCAATCCAGGTACATTGACACCATACTAAAGAGGTTTAGTATGGAAGAATCCAAGCGTGGGAACTTACCCACGATCTCTGGAGTCACTCTCTCCAAAGAGATGTCTCCCAAGACTGATTTGGAGAGAGCTCGCATGCAAGGGATACCCTATGCCTCGGCTGTAGGCTCTATCATGTATGCGATGCTATGTACCAGACCCGATATAGCATACTCACTAAGTGTAGTGAGCAGGTATCAAGCTGATCCTGGAGAGAGTCACTGGACAGCTGTGAAGAGCATTCTCAAGTACTTACGAAGGACTATAGAGATGCTCTTAGTGTATGGTAACGGAGAACTCCAAGTGGAGTCCTTTACCAATTCGAGCTTCCAGAGTGATAAGGACGACTCTAAGTCGCAGTCGGGATTTGTCTTTACCCTTTACGGAGGGGCGGTTAGCTGGAAGAGTTCCAAGCAGGAAACCGTGGCAGACTTGACGATGAAGGCTGAATACATCGCTGCCAACGATGCTGCCAAAGAGGCTGTCTGGATCAAGAAGTTCATTACTGAACTTGGAGTGGTTCCATCCTTTGAGAATCCAATACCTTTGTATTGCGATAACAATGGAGCAGTGGCTTTGGCCTAGGAACCCAGGTCCTATCAGCGATCCAGGCATATTCTGAGGCGGTATCACCTGATCCGGGAGATAGTTGATCGCCGGGAGATCGAGGTCAGGAGGGTAGACACGAAGAATAACACAGCGGATCCACTCACGAAGGCCATTCCCCAGATACAGTTTGAGAGACTCTTCGGGATGCTCGGTATGCGATACTACAGCAGCTGGCCCTAGTGCAAGTGGGAGATTGTTAGTTGTATGTATGCCCTAGAGGCCAGTATTGTACAGATGATGTATATTATATTGGATGCTTGGACATATATAGAGATGACTTTCTTGCTCGATATGATAGTATGCTATCTGGTTGCTCTTTATGTTAACATGTATACTTGTCTCTTTATACTGTCTTATGGTTACATGTTGGTAAAGCCCTTAGGATGTGTACTTGACTACCTAGACTATGATGCGGATTATACTAGTGGGGACATGGTAGTCCATAAGTACATCCTTTAAGGTCCCTAGTCATGGGTGTATCGAGACGGGGCATCGATACACCAGTGTAGACTAGCGTATACGCTTCTCGACCCATGAGATGGGCGATGGATGATCCCATATCCATTGGTGTTTGACATCAGAGATGGTATACGGGTGCTCAGTGGAGACTGGGTACACTGGACGGACTCGCCGAGAACTCCCAGATGGTATTATACCTCACGTCAGATGGCAGTTCTCAGGTGACACTTGTGCAAGTTAGTCTGTAGACCCGAGATCGTCATAGAGTCTTGTGTGATTCCCACTGTGCTTTGATTTCCACCTTACCACGTCCATGAGGGCGTGCAAAACGGTGGTTTTTGGGTACAGTCCCGAGTCACATGGAGGCAATGAGCGATAGGAGGGGTTTCGTCTCTCCCGGTATTGGGGGTTGATGTTGCGCTGTACTCGATTGGCCGTAACAGGGAAGTCCCTGGCCAGGGCTGATTCAGAGATTTGCTGGTAAGTGTTACCAGTAGTTTATCGACCCGTTATGAGCCTCACATCGGCATGACTTATCAGTTATTGGGGTCTGACGTTTACCACCCCTAGACTTGATATGCGACATATCAGACGAGGAGACCGGACTGTACGGGAAGTGTTGCCGGTTGGCTCGACGGGAGTTGTAGCAGGTTCGCTTGTTTTCTTCTGATCGCTCAATACCCGGGTGGCCGTTACGTTTAGCTGACCGCTTGCGGCTTGGGGGTGCTTGATATGATCATCACCCACTGCCGGCGTATTGACGAGTCTTAGAGTCCCACAAAGGAGTTACCTAGTCCAGGCGAAACGTTGTGATGCGCGTATGCGATATGCGCATGGACCCGATTAAAATGCGCGTATAGGATACCGTATATTGATCGGGCGGCTTGCTTTTGGTGGGGTCATATGTGATATGGCCGGATTGATAAATCAAGTGTTGATTTATCATTTAACCATTAGTTTTCTCACTTGAAATCTTTTCTTGTACATGATGGATGTATGCATGCATGTATGCTTTCTTTCTTTTAGTTTCATGCACATATGGATGTGCATACATACATACATACATACATACATCATCCTTCATGGTTGATTACACATTGAAAATGGTGGCAATACAAGAATCACACCATGGTTTAAATATATGAGTTATTATTTAATTTTTGTTAAAACAAAAGAAATAAAGAAAAGGATAATTCATGGTTAGTTTCTACACTCTTCCTTAACCTAACCATGCTCACCTACTTCTAACCATGGGTTAACCTTCTCTTTGTGCTTTAACTCAAATTAAATAATATCTTAAACTTTTAACCATGGTTTGAGATGATAAGAGAAAAATATATATACATATATTTTTCTTTTTCACACAAGAGTTTTTCTTTTTCACTCTTGTTAAAAGAAAGCGATCATCTTCTTCTTCCTTCAGCATTTGCTCTCTAGACTTTTGTAGTGAGCAATATACTCATCAAGTTAGGTTTTTGAAGTGAGAAAAGCCACCACAACATCATTCTACACAAGTTTAGCCCACTTGTTTAGAGTGTTATCTTTATTTCTTCTCTTGAAAAGTGAAGTTGCAAGCTTGGACTAGGAGCTTCGGGTAGATCGTCGTGGA
Source organism: Agapanthus africanus (assembly GCA_030015575.1). Taxonomy (NCBI): domain Eukaryota; kingdom Viridiplantae; phylum Streptophyta; class Magnoliopsida; order Asparagales; family Amaryllidaceae; genus Agapanthus; species Agapanthus africanus. The sequence goes on along the minus strand of JASDDO010000001.1, from coordinate 475,593,500 downwards.
CACTAGGAGACATCAAGCGAACCCTCCTCCAACCCTCAAGTGGCCAAGGAGTCTAGCGTAGGGAGCTACAAAGGTTGTACTCTCAAAACCCTAGCCTTTGTTACTTGTAATGTTTTGAAACCCTAATTTTTCTAGGAACGATTCTTTGTTTGTTAACATAGCACCCTAAAAATTCCATCTTTGGTTCATGTGATGCTTCCAAACCCTTCATGAGGTGCTAGGTTAACCCAACATGTAATGATACCACCCTCAATTACAGAGGTGCCTTTTAAGTGAATCAGCACAACAGGAGCTTGAGAACTCCGTAGTTAAGCATGCTCAGGCCAGGGAAGTCTTGGGATGGATGTCCTCCTGGGAAGTGGCCCCTGGTCGGGTCCGATTCGTTCTAAAAGGAAAAAACCATGCGGTTTCAGCCAGAGTGGACAATACCATCTGTACTGGGGCATGGGGTGTTACATTTATGGTGGTCCATATAGGTCCCTCAGTAGTAGGTTTGTTGTTCGAGGACGAACCATTGTTCAAAATTAGGAAGGATGTCGGGACCCGGTTCTTGCTCACGGAACAAAGTTTCACGCCAAGTGTCATGCCAAGGGGCGAGGGCCACCTTTTGAATTCGTGAGGGCTGTTCCCCTCCGAACGGCGGCCAAGATATGGACTTCTCGCCTGAGATTCGGGGCAGATGCTATTTGGTTTTATCCGTCCACCTCTCCGAAGATGCCTAGTTGATTTACGGCACCGTGTATCGGAGGTTTAGACGGATGCGGCCGATGTAGCAGACTTCGTCAGATTCCCCCTCGCTTGAGGGGTTTTTTATTGTGGGGACGCTATTCCCTGTAGGCGCAAGCCCCTGCAGTTAATTACGCTACCGCATTGCGGTAACAACTTTCTCCTTCTCCACAATTTCACTTCGCGTCGTGGGTGTTTGTTTTGTTTATGGTTTCCCGTGGATTGTATACGGAGACTAATTTATGTCGTCGCCAGTAGGACGTGGATTAGTCCAAATCCGTATTTTCTTAGATTTGGTTTTGGGGTTTTGGTTTAAGGATACGTTAGCTATATTTAAGGCTAAGATCAATTTAAACGTTTGTTAAGGATACGTTAGCCCAATTTGAGGCTAAGATCAACTTAACGGGAACGTTTAGATCCAACAAAAGAGCATTTGGGGGCTCCATTGTTCCAGTTTAGGGACATAGTGGTCCATCGCCAGTTTAGGGACATGGTGGTCCATCATTCCCATTTGGGGACGAATATTAGTTTAAGGACATTTCGGCCCAACGTTCCCATTTTGGGACGAATATTAGTTTAAGGGCGTTTCGGTCCACGAGTTTAAGGATCCCGCAGTCCGTATCGATATGTGGTTGTCGGGACCCATCACCTCTCTGACGTCGTTGAAGGATTACAACGATAGGTGTCAGAGGAGTTCAGAGATGTACCCTTGAACCGGATGTAAATTGATTTAAGAGAGCAGTCTTGCTCAGTCAATTTAATTTGAAAACTTACGGCCATGATTGGGCTAAGTCCAGTTAAGAATATTTAACGTTTTTATTTTCGGCCTATTAGGCCTGTGCCAGGGCTTTGCCCCTGTTTAATAATGCACTGCATTTTATTCTGGCCTGCTAGGCCTTTTTGATTTGGGCTCAGTCCCTTTGTAAATGATGCAGAGCATCTGTTTTTGTTTGGGCTCTCCCCTTTTTAAAATAATGCATTGCATTTTATTAGGCTTGTTAGGCCTTTTTAATTGGGCTTAGCCCTTCTGTAAATAATGCAGTGCATTAATTACCTGATATTGGCTTGTCAGGCGCTTTGCGCCAATTATTGAGCGCAAGCGCATGTGAAGGTGAGGCGTGTCACGCTAGCGCAGTGCGCTGCGCTGTTGCGCTGCTAACACGTGGCGCGCTCTGGTGGAGTTGCGCCAACTTTAGAGAGCAATGCTCTATTTAAAAGCGCATAGCGCAAGTTGTTATGGTGCTGACACGTGGTGCTCTCTGGTGGCTTGCGCCAACCCAGGAGCGCAACAGTGCAGTTTTTGCAAGTGCGAGGTACTGTTTTAATGAATTAATCCAATTTTGGATTTAAGAGAGAAATCTTTAAGATTCCAGAATCAATGGTTCATAAAAAAGTGCAAGGCACTGTTATTATTTATTTTTTATTGAAGATCATTGATCTTGTTCTTAGATCAATGATCTATTCAGAAGAAATTCTTCTCTTTTAAAGGTTTTTACCTTTTTTCTCTTCTCAAAATTCTTCAGAGTTCTCTCTGTTCTCTGTGCTATTGTTTTTGATCTTGATGTTCTTGATTCTTGAATTGGGGTCTAGGGGTCTTTATATAGTGCTCATTAATTGGTTAAATTTGTTAAAGAGAACATTCTCTGGGTGATTTGGGGAATTTTCCCCACCGTTGGATCTTTGATCCAAGGGCTTCTGTTTTACAGAAGACAATCTTCTTGTTTTAACAAGAACAGAAAGATTTTACTGGAATTTTAATTCTGTTTGGCGCAGATGCACCAGCGCTTGACACATGTCACGCAGCGCACAGCGCAGCGCAACTGCGCTGACACGTGTCGCACAGCGCAGCGCAACTGCGCTGACACGTGTCGCGCAGCGCACAGCGCTGCGCGACTGCGCTGACACGTGTCGCTCAGCGCAGCGCCTGCGCAACTGAAACTTTGCTTCCTTTTAATTTTTGTTTTAAATAGAGCCTTGCTCTGATTGGGCGCGCTGCCTTGGACGCTGCGCTGACTTATCAACTTCTAACACGTGGCGCATTGCGCGCAGCGCAAGAGATCTGAGGTGTCGCTTCAATTTTTGAATTTTTTGAAATTCAAACAGAGTTTTACTCTGATTGGGGGAAACAAGGGCCACATCTTGAGTCCGTAGGATCCACTGTAGAATAATGGGAAATTTTCGGAACATATTCCGAAAAAGGACCGAACTACATTATAAATGTAATGATACCACCCTCAATTACAGAGGCGTCTTTTAAGTGAATCGGCACTACAGGAGCTTGAGAACTCCATAGTTAAGCGTGCTCAGGCCAGGGAAGTTGTAATGACTCTGAAATATTTTTACAGAAAATTTTACTGTTAATACACAAGAAAAAAGTATTACAGTCTGAGTTTGAGTTATAAGTCACTTTTGTTAAATAAAAGTAAGAAGCAACTTGTAGCTCACTGGTAAAGCCTTTGCACTGCTGTAACGTAGCCTGTGTTCGATTCTCATCAGACACATTTTTTCTGAATTTTTCTTTTTAACTTTTTGGAAGCCCAAAAGATTGCACGTGCAATACATGGGGAAATGAAAAGTTCAGAAAAATCAAACATGTGGAAAATGGAGTAAATATAAATTTAATCTGGTTGCATGAATCTCGAGGCCAGAAGGCCAAGATCAACCGGTGGAATTGAGGATTTGGCCGGCGCGGACGGTCGGATTGGGTCTAATTGGATCCGTGTTTTGCACACACACCTCTTCAACTCCCCTCAACTCCTCTGCACTGTTTGATTTCCCTGCAATCAAACAGAGACCCTTTATTTCACAAATTAACACGATTTTAATACTTTTTAATCCACAATTTTAATTCCCAAACCCTAATTCTCCACTATAAATACCACCCCACACTTTGGCTCGGCACCATTCTGAAAATTTTAGCCAAAACTCTCTGAAAAGTTCCTAATTGCAAGTGGAGTAAAGTGGAGTTAGCGAGCAAGTTTCTTCCGTCGAAGATCGAAGTGTTAGTCATATGTATGCCCTAGAGGCCATTATTGTACATTATTGTATATTATAGTGGATGCTTGGACATATACATACATACATACATATATATATATATAGGACTTTCTTGCTCGACATGATAGTATGCTATCTAGTTGCACTTTATCTTAACATGTACACTTATTATTATTATGTCTCTCTGATACATGTTGATAAAGTCCTTAGAATGTCAGCTTGACTATCAGGATTATGATGCAGATCATACTAGTGGGGCTTGTGTAGTCCGCAAGCACATCCTTTAACAGTTCCTAGTCGAGGGGATATCGAGACAGGGCATCGATATTCCAGAGTAGACTAGTGTGTATGTTTCTTGACCCTGTATAGGGTGATGGTTGATTCCACAACCATTGGTGTTTGACATCATAGATTGTACACATGTGCTCATTAGAGAATGGGTACACCGAACAGGACTCGCCGAGAACTCCTAGATGGTACCATACCTATCATCAGATAGCAGTTCTCTGGTAACGCTGGTCTAGGTTAGTCTGTAGACCCGAGATCGTCATAGAGTCTTGTATGGTTCCCACTGTGCTTTGATTTCCTCCCTACCACAGCTCAAAGGAGTCATGAAAACAGGTGGATTTTGGGTACAGTCCTGAGTCATATGGAAGCAATGAGCGATAGGAGAGGTTTCGTCTCTCCCGGTATAGCGAGTTGATGTTGTGCTATACTCGATTGGCTATAACAGCAAGTCCCTGGCTAGGGCTGATGAGATTTACTGGTAAGTGTTATCAGTAGTTTCTCAAACCGTTATGAGCCACACATCGACATGACTTATCAAGTTACTGGGGTCTGATGTTTTCCACCCCCCAGACTTGATATGCGACATATCAGACGAAGAGACCGGACTGTACGGTAAGTGTTTCTTATAGGCTTTACGGGAAGTTTGGACAAGCTTTCTTGTTGATCTTCTATTCGCTCAATACCTGGGTAGCCGTTACATCCAGCTAGTACCGCTGACGGCTTATGGGTGACTGATGTAATCATTACCTACTGCTAGCGTATTTATGAGTCTTTAAAGTCCCACATAGAGGTTTCCTAGCTCAAACGAAATGAAGTAGGGCACATATGGTGATATGTGCGGGAGCTTGATTAAATACGAGTATGTGATACCGTATTCTAATCTCGCGATATGTGATATCGGTTAGGTTATATGTGATATAACCGGATTATTCAATCAAGTGCTGATTCAATGATATGTTATATGTATATATATATTTGATACTGTCTGGCTATTTGTGATATAACCGGATTATTGAATCAAGTGTTGATTTGATAAAGTATATTGAAAGTTGTCGGTAATATGTGATATGACCGGGTTATTGAATCAAGTGTTGATTCGATAATGTGATATACATATAAGTAATATTAGTCGGTTATATATGATATAACCGGATTGTTGAATCAAGTATTGATTTAATAATTTAATATATATATTTATATTTGATATATTTATATATTAACTAATATTGTGCTCACTAAAGAATTTCTTCTCTTTGAAATATATTTAATATATATGTGATATATATATTAATATATGTATTTATATATTATGTCATGGTGGATGATACATTGGACTTGGGTGTATGAGACTCACACCAAAACTAAAGATATTTGAGTAATTATTTATTAAAAGTAATTCACAGATGAAGTGGAAATGAGCATGGTTTAAGATGCTTATGGAAGCATGTAGAAGCCATGACTAATTCCACTAATTTTGTTTTACTCTAGATATTTTATAACCCAACCATTATTTTTAGCCCATGGTTAACTCTCTACAAATATCTCTTGAGATATTTTCCTTACCCTAGTTCACTAGTAGTTCATCTTCTTCATCTCATTTTCGCTCTCTAGCTTTTCATGAAGTGAGAAAAGAAAAGGAGAAAGTGATTTCTAAAGTGAGCAAAATTCCTACCTCATCAACCTACTCTCATCTAGCCCATAAGATTAGCTTGTTTGCTTCACTAATTTCTTGACTAGTGAAGAGGTAGCTTGAGTTAGAGTTTTCTAAGTGGATCATCTTCGGTCTCGAAGACGACAGAGCAAACTCGTTCCTTTCACCAAGTAAAGTCTAAGAAGAGTTCTATGGACCACTACTTGGAGCTAAAGGGACTACTACTTGGAGCTTTAGAAGTGAAGGACCGTTCTACAAAGGTTGTATTCTCTATTCACTTAGTGTAAAGTTTCTTTACATGCTATCAAATCCTAATTCTCTAGTTCAATTCTAGATTAGTGTAGCTTAGACCTCTAAATTTTTTTAAATTGCATACTTGTTGCATGTGGAAACCTAGTAGAGGTGCTAATACACACTTTCACGAAGCCGATTCCGGAGCTCCCGCGACGCCACGACGCCACTCTTCCCTTCCTCACCCTCTTCCTAATTTTTTCAAACCGTAAGTCCCTCCCAAACTCTTTTTCTCTTCATTGAAATTCAATTTTAAAACTTATATCAGTAAGTGGAGTTATTACCGATATCTTTTTTCTAAACCCTAGAAACTCCTTCTCTTTTATACTTTGATCAACCTAATTTTTACACAATACTTGCAACCTTAAATACCAACGGTTAAACTCAAGTTTAAATTAGAATTTCATGTTGAATATCTTTAATTAAACCTTTTCATTAAAATACCTTTAACTTTAATATCACTCTTTTCGTTTTCAATAAAACTATACCTTTTGGAAAAACTTCAGGGGGTAACGACCTATCCCACACGTATACTCTTGTTTCATAGCACGATGCTTATTTTTGTATGAATATTTGTTACGAAGAAAATTTTACAATAAAATACCACATACTTTAAAACCGGGTTTCTTTTAAGACGGTATTTCATATTCCTTTGCAATTATGCATCTACAGCCCTCGTTAAGGGACCCGCTAATGGATGGTGTAGATTATCACACATCCTATGGATAGTAGAACGAGATGCATCACTCCTCACGGAGTATTCGATCTCGAAAAGATATAAATACGGTTTTTAAGAAAAACGAATTTTCTAAATAAAACTAATTTTTAAAATTAAAATTATACAAAATTATAATCCATAGTTTTATTATATTATGAAACTATATGTTTATAAAAATGAAAGATTAAAAAATGTCAATAAAATACATCAAGTTACTAAAAAGACTAGTTTTCAATAAAATACCATAAACTTTCAAAAGCTATGTATTCATCATTAAAATATCTCAATATTTAAAACACATGTTCATGAAAACTTTAAGTAATATAAAACTCCCTCGAGGTTTTACTTTTAAATATATTAAAATATTTTTCATAAAACCCCTCAAGATATATCAAACACTATTTCAAGGACTTTAGTTATATAGGTTTAAGCGGGATCAATTCTCTTGAGCCCCAAAGAGTCGGAGAAAGTGAGTGCTTGCCTATTCGGGTTAGAAAACTTAACAGGGGTTATCAATGGAAATTGTCTTGGAAAAAGACACAAATCCTGTCGTCCATATGCAGCAGTTGCCGATGACTCCCGAACCTAAAAATTTAAAAGTTAAATCAGTTTACAAGTCTGACTCGGTCTGAGTCCAAACTCAAACCTGAATCCAAAAATCAAACATGAATACTTGATCATGAACATGAACACTCGAATCCAAACATCAATTTCAAACATGTATACTTGACTTGACTTGACTGAACCATAATTATAACTTGACATGCCTACTATACATGATTACATCCTGAACATGAATACTGGAACATTTTGTATCCATGGTTTCGGCAAGACTTGTAAACATAATCTATAAAATACATTACGCGGGGATAAAGGGGTAGATTGGTACGGAACGTATATCATGGTATAAGATGTCACTTAAAAGATACCTACATGAATTCTCGTGCCGTTGTCCCGTGGGTTATGATGGGGCCTTGTACTACATGTTACCATAGTCCATGGGGTAAGATGGACTCCTCTCGTATACATGAATACTTTCTTTACTAAACTACAAACAACTACGTTATAATAACTATTATATACCAGTAATCAGTCATATACAACTTTACCTGTTTATTTCACTTTATATACTATCTTCTTTTTCTTCTTTTGGGACTTACCGAGCGTTAGTTCGCTGACGACATTCCTTTCTGTTTCTTTCTTTGGAATGTTCGTTAGGAAGACCGGACTCTGAAGAGATTGAGCCAAGCCAGGAGGACTTGGACCGGCTTGTGGCACAACCTGACTGCTAATTCCTCTGCACCTACTTTTAGTATACCACTGTTTAGGCATTTGGTTTATATCATTGTATCTTTTGTTTCAAATAGTTGTATGTAAAGTTGAATGTAAATAAAAGTTGTTGTTTCATTTTTTTTTCTCTTGTCATTCTTGTCCATTTTTATATATTGCTTAATTACGCTTAACGTATTTATTTCATAGTAAATACGTTGCGGTTTGCCACGTCACCATTTCTGTCTACTGGGAAGCGGGTTGTGACAGAAGTCTTGGGATTGGTGACCTCCTGGGAAGTGGCCCCTGGTCGCGTCCGGTTTGCTCTAAAGGGCAAAAACCGTGCGGTTTCGGCCAGAGCGAACAATACCATCTTTACTGGGGCATGAGCATTACAATGGGTAGCCGGGATTTAGTAGAGATTGAGATGGAAGTTTCCCTTTCTCTCTTTCACTCATCGCGGCGTTTAACTGCGCAATTTGTGTTTCGATAGATTTGATGCTTTCACCGTGGGAAGCAGTGTGCTATACTAACGTTTTGATAGAAGAAGTTAAACTAGCTGACTTTTGCACGGATTGTTTAATAAAAGCTTCTAAGTTTCTTTCGAGTGTAGAGATTTTGTCGGTACCGGCAGGAGGAACATTATTTTGTGGTCAGAGAGAATTGTTATAAGGGACAAAGTTGTAGGCTGGATTTTGGAATGATTGCGATTGAAAGGGTTGCTGAATTTGTTGTGGTGGTTGCTGTTGCTGTGGAGGAAGCCTTTAGTTGTTATTTTGACTTTGTAACTGATTTGGATTTTGGTTTTGAGTTTGGTTTTGATTCCAAGTAAAATTAGGATGATTCCTCCATCCCTGATTATATGTGGATGAATAAGGATCGTTTCTAGGTCGTTGCTGAAAATTAGCATTGGTTTGTTCTTGACCTTGAGACGAAGGATTCAAAGGACATTTTTCAGTTAAATGTGACGAGTCAAAATACCAACCACACACGGTTTTGGGGAGAGTAACTTGGTTTAGGGAGGCTAAAGAGAATTTGGTCTCAATAGGTTCGACCTTTTTTTGCATCGCAGCCATTTCGGCTTTCATTGTGATGGAAGCGTCGAATTGATGTATACCTGCCCTAGATGAAAACGAAGATGATGTTTTTGGTCTTGTACTCTTCCACTTTACAGTTTGTTCGGCGAGATCTTCAAGAAATTTCCACGCCTCCTCGTCGGATTTTGACATGAAATGACATTGACAAATGGTTTCTAGCATTTATTTTGTCGCTGGATTGACACCCTCATACATAATTTAGCAAAGTTTCCATTTTTTGAATCCGTGATGAGGGTATTGGATAAGGAGATCTTTGAACTTTTCAATGCATTTCCAAAAGGGTTCGTTGGGAAGTTGTGCAAACTGGTTGATCTCGCTCCTAATGCGGGCATTCTTATGATTAGGATAAAATTTCTTAAGGAATACTTTAATAAATTCATCCCAATTGGTGATGGAATTTGAGGAGGTGCTATAAAGCCACTTCTCTGCGAGATCGCACAAGGTAAAAGAGAGAATACGTAATCGCATAGCATCCCCTGAGAGTTGGATGGTGCTCATCATTGCACATACGTTTTGAAATTTGGTCATAAAAACGTAGGCATCATCAGGTTCAAGCCCGTGAAATTTGGGCAACAAGTTGATGAAATGGGGTTTAATTTCGAATTTATCCCCATTGGCTGGTGGAAAAGACAGACAAGTAGGAAAGGGTCTGCGTATGGGGTAGCATCGATCTTGGAGAGCGATGCGTGGTGTATTTTGAGTTTGCGGACCTTGATGTGGTGGCAACGTGGTGTTGTTAAAACCCGGTAGAGGTCCGTCCATCCCGGGAGATGTGGTAGGTGGAGGAGAAAAAGAAGGTGAAGAAGTATCGATCTTGGAATCGACAGTGAAAACGCGGACTAAACGGGCGCTAAAATCCCGTGTCCAGCCGAAAATGCACTAAGCGGTTTAGTGCACGTGGCAGCGTGTGATAAAGAGGTGAGAACGATTTTAAGAAGGTTTTGCTTTGACAAAAGTGACGGACGCAAGAGTTGACTCAACCAATCACAAAATGCACAATCAGTCCGCAGAGCTAGGGTCATCTAGGTCAAATCACTAAACCGCTCCTAGACTTCCAAAGGATAAGACGTAGGATAAATCCTCTATCACCTCCTTATCAATCTTGCAACGAGATAAGTGCCAGTTAAGTGGGAGGTATCCGCTATACGAATCACCGAAATAGCGGGCCTAATTAAGTAAACTACTTTGCTTAGTCACACTTACTTTAAACACCACAAGAAAACTACGGATAAGTAATAGATTATCCAAGACCCTCCTTTGTCCTAATTGAGCGCGATTGTCTTTAGAGACTTGGTCTAGATATTTTTTATTAATGTAGAGTGATGCGTATGCTTGTTTGTGATCTGTGGGGCCTGGGAAGGGTGATGAAAACCCCCACCTAATCTGAATTTGGGTTTCTTTCCTCTTAATGTCCATTTTAAATATGCAAAATAATCCAAAATCTAAAACACGCAAAAAGATTTTTTAGTGGCGTTGTTTGTAAAGGATCTTGCAGGTAAAAATAATTTATTAGAGTTTCAGAAGAGAGAGGAAGACGATAAAATAATACCAGAAAAATTTGGGGGCCTAACTACCCTAGTTGGCCGCGGTTCAACCACTAAATACACTAGTTGGACATGGCTCCGCCGTCTTCTAGTGGAATCTCTTGTCCAAAATTTTACACCACACACCAATGCTCCTCTGGTCCTATTGACAGTCTCTGAATCTCCGTTGATTCGCTCCAAGTGCTCCAGATTTCTTACAAAACTCGTACAAGATACGTTAAAAAACAAAAAATGCGGTTTTTATTTCTCTTTTTATTTATTTTATTTATTTTTTCTGATTTTTTATTTTTTAAAAAAATTAACCCGAATAACAAGAAAAATAACAGTACCATTTCCGTGGCAATGTCGCCATTTAATTGATGTGAAAAATTGTGTCTTTGTGTTTGTTAGTTACTGCAATTAATAACGGTGTTGCAATAGCTAGCCGATAGTGAGTACGGGTCATCCACGGGGAAATAGTGAATTACTTATCTTATTTTAGACGAGTTAATAAAGAAAGGTGGGATTTTTATCGTTTTATATATTAAGGAGATTTGAAAATTTTATAAGAGAAGGGCTTGTAGGGTTTATCGGATTGAGTAATTAATAGATGGAGTTTTAAAAATAATTCTTTTTATCTTTTAATAATAAAGAAATAGCGATGAATGTGGATTATAGTTCTTGGAGGAATTAGGGTTTCCCTCAACTGACCCTTGTCATTCCATTAACCCCTATTTATCTCAAACTCTCAACAAAACGGGTATTAACGAATCTCTAATCGTGGTCGTAACTATCATGGATTGATAGCACGCCCGAATAAGAGGGTTAAGACTCTCTTTGCTAAAGTTTATAAAAATTAAAATTTAAAAAGAAGTTAAGAGATTTTTTCATCCATTATACTACCCTATCCTCCAAACCCTAACAAGCGAGAATTTACCCGCTTATTGGGATAAATGAAGTAAACAAGAAAAGATAGAAGATTAATGAACCAATAAGAAATAACAAAAAATAAAAGTGCAGAAACTAAATGCAGAAAATAAATGCGGAAAGTAATGAGACAAGATAAAAAAAATACCTTTTATTGAAACTTTTGTATTACAGAATTTGATTGCTAAAAAACTAAACTACAAACCCTAGTTTGCTCGATAGATCTAAATTGCTCGATCGATAGATCGATGGATAGATAGATGATCCTAATTTTTTTCGGTCCTTTATATAGGCACTGGAACTTGAAATCCTAGACGTCATCTTGAAGTATGTGAAAAGACGATCAAGCCTCTGAAAATTCACATCCAACGGCCCTTACTTGACCGTGGAACCGCCTCCATATACCCCATTCCACCGCGGATCCACCGCCCTTTGGTGTAATCTCGCCCTCAGATTTCTTGTGTTATCTTATCATGATATTAGGAGATTTTTCTGATAAAAATATTTTGAAAATATCTATTTCTCTCTGCAATTGCGAGATTCTTTGATTTGCTCCTAAAATTCGACAGATTTGGTTTACAAATTCGGTTTGATTTGATCTCCTCAATTCTCTTTGCAATTTTGAACTGATTTGTTATTTTAAACCTGCACAATATCTCAAATCAAATTATTAGTAGCATTTGTCTTATTTGAGATAATATTCCAACCAATTAAATTATGGATATGATATGATAATATTGGTTAAGAAATTTGATATGACATGATATGCATACTTTATTAATTAAGAATCTCATGGATATTTTATTTAAATATGATATGCATATATTCCCCCAATTATATTAATTATAAATTAAGAAACATATGACAAAAATCTTTTTACAAATAAACCCACATATGTTCTTAAATTATAAATAACACATTTTAATAATTAATAATAGTAGGGAAAATGACCGTACATATATGCAATAAATATGACTAATCAAATACCTTGTAGGCATACAGTACTGTGCGTCACTCAGCTAAGGAGAGATATTGAACTTATGTTCATGAATATTATCATGTGTCTAAATGGTTGGAAACTTATGAGAGAATGATATATCATGTTCCTGACTCTACAATATGGGATAATGTGGAGTGTTTTCCTATCTTACCACCTAATTACAAGAGACAACCAGGAAGGCCAAAGAAATTTAGAAACATGAATGCTAATGAAACTCTTACAAGGTATTCTGTGTCTAGAAGGGAAACTGCAATGACTTGCTCTAAGTGTCATGTTGTTGAGCACAATACTAGAAATTTCAAAGCAGATCCAGTTCAGCAAGAAACATCTAAGAAGAGGATGAGAGGAGGAGGAGATAACAGTGTTACATCAGAAATTGGGAGCACTTATCTTGAAGCTGATGCAGGAACTCAGTCTGGAGTCATTTCCATGTGGGGTGTTCATATTGATGCTGTATATATTGAGAAAGGAGGATGGGGAGTAACAGGTGGTAGAGATACAAATCATGATACCCAAGTGTTTTTAAATCGTACTTTTTATTACGGTTTATATGTATAATTACATTTTAAGTCCATTATGGATGCTAATTACTGCCTAAACTATTTTACTTGCATTAGGAAATTCAGCCAAGACCTAAAAGACAGAAACTTGTGCCATCAAGATATAGAAGGGAACCATCCAATGCAGTTCCTGCCAATATAGGCACTCAGTCTTCAAATGTCCAGTTAATATTTAATTTCAAAAAATTTCCAAATTGCATTTTAATTTTTGTCTTTAATATTTATCAACTTCCATTTCCATCATATCACATTGGCCGGTAATGCAAAAGAAGTTTTGCTTCATTTTGATAATACTTCCAATGTCTGAATGCCAACAGCTCACAAGTTTTTGCAATTTGTATGGAGTATTTGCAGTTTGTGGGGGTTCTGTACATAGACAAGATGATGCTTGGTTCAGAACTTGTTCTGTTGTTGGGATATATTGTGTATAGCACTATCGATGTCTTTAGTAAGGCTGTAAAATAGTATGCCTCTAAAACAATGTTGCAGTGATGAATTTGTGATCGTTTTGAAAAAGATAATCAATAAATGTAGTGTTGTTGTTTAGGTTGTTCAGATTGTTTTTGTTCTGATTATTGTTTTACTTCTATTATAGTTGTTCATGTGTTGTTGCAATGATTTCAGTGTTCCAATTTGGTAGTGTTGTTGTTCTTTAGGTTGCTTACATTGGTGTTGTTATTGTTCAGCGCAAAGCAGTTCATGTATGGTGTTTTGTTGCTCCTTTATTCTTGCTTCAGTATTTTGCTCTTCAGGTTCTTTTACATTATTGTTATTGTTCAGATTATTGTTGTTCATATGTAGTCTTTTGTTGCTCCTATATTCTTGCTTCAGTCTTTTGTTCAGATTATTGTTGTTCAGATTTTTGTTACCGTTCAGATTATTATTGTTGTTCATTTTTATTTTTTCTCCCATTGTTGCTCAAGCGTTGAACCAGATTTTGGATTTTGTTTTTTGCTTTTAAAATTATACCACATTTGCAACATCATGTAATTCTTTGGTTTTCATTTTCTACTATGAATTTTAGGCTTGCAAATGCATTTTGGAAGAACAGATCAAGCGATGATCGAAAAAATAAAAATCATTCAAAATCAAGAAAGATTTCATTCATTTACCTTCAAAATATTACATCAACAGCCAAAACCACACCCAAAATCACAAAATATTACCCAATATTGTAACTTTACATCTTACCAAGAAGAAATCATAAAACTAACCTAAAATCACAAAACCCCCAATTTTCAGCTGGGCGATCTTCCTAACTTCAACAATTTTCTGCTCCTGCTGGTCTTTGAAATTAATGATATGCAACCGCATCTCTTCTAATAAGCTTCTCAAATTGCTTATATGTTGTCCTAGAACAGCAGCGCCCGCGACATGACCTTCAATAGCTGCGCCCCATCTCTCCAGTGCTGACCGCATCCCCAACAACAGGGCCATTCCTGATAGCACCGGCATCAACCCATACAAAAAAGTTGCAATTTTTAATGGGTCACGTGCAGCAGCCCCAAAATCTCCTACCTGAATTGAGATCGATGTTGGATATAACCATGACAGCAGGGAAGCCACAATCACAGCACACCTTATGATTACTCGCATAGGAGAAAGAAACCACGATCTCTGATCTTGCTCTAGCCTTAGAATTGAAGTTAAAATGAGAAGATAGAAAGAGGGAGAGAAGTACTTCTGAATAGATCATATCCTATTTAAAAAACACAGCATGGGGTTAAAAAAGAAAAGACACTACAAAAAACAGCTGACATGACAGTTACAAATAACGTCCGAGTTTTCATGGCAGTTAGTTGCAACCGGAGGTGGTAATCCAAGGTATCAATCTGCAATAAAATTAGTTCATAGTATCAGTCATACAAAACGTAAAAGTACATCGATATATTTTTGCAATTTAAACAAAATGATTGTATATCCATATTCGACTTCCAGGAAGAAAGTTATATTCAATTTCAAAAGAATCACTACCCATATAGAGTAGTAGTAAAGCTTTCTAGCTATAAAACAAATTAAATTTAATCCTGTGTTCGCATCTAAATTAGAAAGATTTCCGAATTCCTGTTTTCTCCTACGTTACAAATCCGACAACCCATATCTTCTCTATTTATAATGCAAATACACCCCTTGGTGAGGTGGACACTCTATCCTTTTTCTAAATTCAAAAAAAAAGAAGAAAAATTCTCTTCTCCTAAGACCTTCAACTCATCACCCATCCCTCTTCTCTGAGAGAGACTTCATCTCATCAAGGAAGATGACAAAAATAATGATGCATTGTAATGTAAATTTACACATAAACCCTCAATATTTACAAATTTACACCTATACTCATTTTCACTCATATGAAATGCACATTTACACATAAAACCTCATTATTTACAAATTTACATATATACATGTTATAAATATAAAATATTACATTTGGCAAGTGCAACACAGGTGCACGAGTTCTAGTTAATATAAAGCGTACCATGACTGTGTAAACTCATGATGAAAATGCAAAGACTGGGATTCATAAGAGCATGAAAAAAAACAGAACAGCTGATCCAAATCAGCCCAATATTAGAATAAAAAACACATGGTTGCCAATTAAAGATCTTGAAATCTGTTTATTTTCCATATATACATTCACAGATAAAAACCAAATTAACATCAAAAACAACTACTGAGCCTGCATCTTGTCCTCCTCTTCCTCCAAAACATCAGCAAAGTTGGGATCCTTGGCATCCAAAGCTCCTCCCTTGATATTCTCCTCCTCATCAGCGTACAGCCGCTGGTGGTCCCCTGCCCAGGTGAATTTACCTCCATGCCCTCCCTTCTTCGGCTCTCCGTTCATCCCCGTCGCCGATCTCCGGTCTTTTCGGACATTTTGGTCGACCTTGGCGTTGCCTCCATGGGGTTTAGACCTCTTTTGCTTAGGATTGATGCCAATTGAATCCATTTCTTGATTGATTTGGCCACACTTTTTATGGATGATAAAAGTGAGAAGAAGATATATAGAGGCAATTGGGGTGTAGTTTGGTATGTGTCGTGCCATTGGAGCATGTTAAACCCAAATTGGTAAATTGTGAAAGAAAAGATTGTCTAGATTTAACTGGAGATAACATTATCTAAATTTGTAATTGTTTAATGTGAATTTAACTTTTTATCTTAATCTTAATGTGCCGTGTCTTTGGGAGATACAGATAACAATGGAGAATAACCCCTATGGTGAAACCTTTTTCTCCAAATGAGAAGTCGCTAGTCTGTTTCTTAGACAAGGTCTGCTTTTGAAAATACATGAACATGTAGATGTTTTTTTTCGTGGTATGATCTTGTTATGTGAAATCAGTTTGTGACTTGAGGTTTTTTTAAAAAATAATACAAAACGACTTCTTTCCATATAAAAAAAGGGAAAAAAAAACATTAATGATAATATAGATCTACCGTGGTTTAATGATGCAACTATTGGAGCTAGGTCTTTCAATTAATTCGAACCAAAATTTGGGCCTTGATTGTAATGATCATGTCTTATTTTGGTTCTAAAAATAAGCTGGTCGATTTCGTTTATTCGTCAATTTGATTTCAGTTTGGATTTTCATTTTTAAAAAAAGAATAAAATTCGCTAAAACAACAAAATAGTTCAAATAATAATGGGTGGATATTGTATGTTTTATAAATCACAAATACAATCCATAAAATTGTTTTATTTACGTATAAATGTTATAAGAACTCAAAAAATTTCAGTTTAGAACTTTACGACGTGGCATGTCTAATAACAAATAGGTATATAACGATAAAAATGTTCTCGCCAAAAACATACACGGCGTTAAATTGGAAAATATCGACAACCTTGTTGTATTTTATAGTACGAAGAACGTTATTTTTGTGTCGAAAAATAAAGGGAGGTCACGGATTTGAATCCAAAGAGAATTTCCACCAATATAATGGTCACATATGTTGCTAAAATAATGTAGGTTTAAGCTAGGTTATGTGCTAGTGTAGAAGCAGCAGACACAAAGGGAGGTGGCAGTAGCGGATATGCTTGACAGTTTTGTCCCTGTTATAAACACACTAAATTAGACACTGATTAATCAGTGAGCTCTGTGGGGACCACTTGTCAGTTAAAGGGTATGTGCAATTTGGGTGCAATGGATTGGTGAGATAATCATTGATGCTCAGATTTTTCTTTTATGAACCGGTCATTGTTTTGATGTGAGGTTTTGTTTGTCTCTTGTATCGCATCTTTTCACAGCCCATGGTTTAGCCCAACAAAAGCACAAGCCCACGTAGAAACCTACTTTCTAATTTCCAAGAGGGGG
The DNA here is from genome assembly GCA_030015575.1 of Agapanthus africanus. Classification (NCBI taxonomy): domain Eukaryota; kingdom Viridiplantae; phylum Streptophyta; class Magnoliopsida; order Asparagales; family Amaryllidaceae; genus Agapanthus; species Agapanthus africanus. The sequence goes on along the minus strand of JASDDO010000001.1, from coordinate 475,576,149 downwards.
GGAGAGGGGGGCGGGCGGGCGGCGGGCGGCGCAGCTGCACTCAGTAATACGGTAAAAAGGTTGAGCTTATATATGATGGTCTCTCTTTTAATTTTGGCTAAAATGACATTTTAACGTCTAATGCTTTACGAATATATCACTTAAATACCTTTAAAATCTGTCGCTTTCATACCTAAAATTTTACTCAATGACACTTCTATTTATTGTTGTTTCAAAAGTTAGTTTGGATTCAAAATGATTTCGGATTGCAGCATAGTGGTTCTGATGAATAGTGACTCATATGATATCTCAGCATCTCGATTTAGAGAATAAGATACATAGGGATTTGCAACGTTTTATTTGAAAAATTGTTTTGGAAGCTCTAAATCCTCAACTCTCATGTTTGTCCCACCATCACCGGGATCGGTTGGGGTTGGGTCCATTGGAGATTGTGGTAGAGAAGACAAGATCTCATCTTTCTCCTACGAATTCTTTTAAAGGTTTTCCGCCACCATAGGTCCCTCAGATTTTCTCTAATTCCATATCTGTTCCTCAAAACTTCTTATTTGTTCTTTGTTTTTCAAATAACTTAAAAAACCACTTAAAGTTGCTCAAAACTAGTCATTCTGTTTAACTTTTTCAAAAGAAATTTAAGAAACAACCCGGCTTTAATTCTATAGTTTTCCATCCAAAATCCCAACCCTTGCTCCAAAAAAGCTTCTTTCTATCTGGAGTTGGGCTGGATTAATTTCATAGTTAACTAAAAGGTAATTGAATCATGTTAACTAAAAGTTCTTAACTATCTTCTCAAATAATTTGTTCATGATGTCAACATATATATTCATTTGCATTGCATGTGCAAAAAGTTGATGGTATAGATCATATTAGAATTAAATATTTTTCTAGTTTTTCTGAATATTTTACTTGAAATTAATATTTGAACGCTACAAAACTCCTTTAAACTTTGAGTTATAATATTAGAGATGTTTGATTAAGGTGTTAGCCATTGGGTCGGTTAGATTTATGCAGAAATGCCTAATGTGGACGAAGAAAAATGCTTAACATACTCACTTGAAATGCTACCACACTCTATCCAAAAGACAAACACCATGAGTATACTTGTTTTGCACTAGTATCTATGTATTGTGAGTCCCACCATTTTGTCTCTTGAATAGATTATATACGGTAAGAATTCAAGCCCGGTTGGTAAAGTATTAAATTAAATGATATGAGGGACCCTAGTCAGAGTAAACAGTTTTGAGGGATTAATATTGTAGCATATAGGTGCATAGATCATAACATTATGACAACGGAATAGATGATCTACATACAAGATTCTACAAGAATTGTAGGATTTTTGTTCTCACTATGCACCATTTGCCGACAAAGAGGAATGCAAAATAAAAAAATTTCAAAAGAGCACAAGCATCCAAAACTCATAAAACACCTAAAGACCAAAACTTGCAAACAAACAGGAGACTAAACAATAACTAGTTATAGTTTTCATGGCTACAACTTTTATAGCTTGTCCGTCCAATTGCGGAAGACCCTCGCTAGGCTCCATTGTAGTAGGAACGAGCTTGATCGTCGATCTACCTCGTCAAAGATGATTCATGCGAAGGAACCCCAACCCAAGCTCTAACTCCACTTGAAGTTGGACTTTAATGATGTAACTAGATTTATTTTTGTTGGGTTACACTAACGCCCTGGGCATCTCTCATGGCCGTTTGCGGAACAAATTTTTTTCTACGGTTTGATAACCGGCGCTAGAATAACCCTATGTCGGATCTACCATAAACCCTAAACTAGCTAACTAAGAGGAGCTATCTACTATGATGAAGAGTCTCACCAAAAGATCCGTGTCCTTCGATCTTCGTTCCTCTTTATAAGCTCCTAGTGGCCTCCACGATCAAGCTTGATCGTCCGTCTCCCTCCGTCGAAGGTGATCCACCTGAGGGTTATAGTCCATGGCTCTAACTCCACACAAAATATCAAATTGAGCAACTAGAAAACTTTGATTGCTAATCTAAGTGATATAGGATGTAATCTAAGGTTCTATGTGTTTCTATCTCACCTCCTCTCTTGATTCTCAAACTCATGAGAAGGTAGAGAGGAGGTTAAAACTCGAAGGTGGAGGAGCTCAAGAACAAAGGAGAAAAGAAAACAAAATGGTGAGCCCAAAATAAATGAAGCATCTAAGTGAGAGAAAATCCTCACCATGCTTTTGTAAAATGATTTTTGCAATATAATAAAGCAACCATGTTTCAATAGTTTGCACAAATGAATTATTAATTCATTTGTCAACACTATTGAGGCATGGTGCTCACCATTCTCCCCTCACTTGACTTTACACATCATTTCTCATTTATGAATAAATGAAAAAATCCATAATGAGGTGTCCACCTTCTAGAATGTTTTCCATAAAAAATACGGATAACAGTCTACTGTATATACATATCTGTATTCGCATAAAAACACGAATACCCGACAAGGTAGAATAACACAAAGAACATAATACTAGAATATACATATCGAAATATATATATATATATATATATATATATGTAAATTATTAAATCAATACCTGATTTAATAATCCGGCTCAAAACCCTAGCCGACCAGTATTATCAACTGTCCGATCGAAAGTCCGGGTACACAGTACCATTAATCAATCGGAACCCTGCATGTATCCAATACGGCTACTACATCATTTCGCCTGAACCAGGGAAACCCTCTGTGTGGGACTCTAAAGACTCGACAGTACGCCGGCAGTGAGTTACTGGATAAATCCATAACCACAAGCACATTAACGGCACTAGCTGTACATAACGGCTACCCGGGTACCTGTCGAAAAGGAAGGCCGACGAGCAAACTCATCTGGATCCCTACTGAGCCTATCCGTGACAATCTCCGTACAGTCCGGTCTCTTCGTCTGAGAGTATCGCATACCGGGTCTAGGGGTGGTAAACGTCAGACCCTAATAACCCGATAATTCGTGCTGATGTGGCTCAGGACCAATCCGGGAAACTACTGATCAACCTATCAGTAAATCCCAACTGTCTTGGTCAAGGTCTTATGATCCTAACCAATCGAACATAGTGCGATATCGACTCCCTATACCGGGAGAGAAGAATCCCCAACAATCACTCACTGCCTCCATGTGGCTCGTGATTGTATCCAACCAAAATCTATTTGCACGACTCAGTAGAGCCGTTGTAGGGTAGTGATCAAAGTACAGCGAGAACTCACACGAGACAAATGACGATCTCAGGTCCGAAGACTAACCTGTATTCATGTAACCTGAGAACTTCCATCTGACGATAGGTATAATACCATCTAGAAGTTCTCGGCGAGTCCGTCCAGTATACTCACCCTCAGTGAGCACCTGTATACAATCTTAGGTGATCACATTAATGGTTGTGGGACCAACCACCGCCCCTCGTCGGGGTCTGGAAATGTATACACAAGTCTACTCTGGAGTATCAATGCCCGATCTTGATACTCCTACGACTTGGGACCTTTAAGGATATGCTTATGGACTACCCAGCTCCCACAAGTATGATCGCCATCATAACGCTGGCAGTCAAGCAAAATCCTACGGGTTTTATCAACATGTAACCGCTATATGTAACATATGCACATGTTAAGATAAAGTCAGACCATAATAGTATACTACTGTATCAAGTCTTTATCAATATGTGCAAGCAAGATGAAACATCAATAGAAACAAATACACATACCAAGATAAAGACAACACAAATAATATATTATATAACTGAGTAAGATTGTCCTGTACATACATATCCCCAACATCCTATACAATACAGGCCTCTTGGGTATACATATCCAACAATCTCCTACTTGCACTAAGGCCTGTAATTGGCGTACCGAATACCCAACGTCTGCTCTAAGGCCAGCCGCTGGTGTACCGCATACTCAACATCTCAAAAAGTTGCTCAAACTGCGTTTGAGGAAGGGCCTTCATAAATAGATCCACCGTATTGTCTTTTGTATCTACTCTCCGGACCTCTATCTCCTGGCGATCTACGATCTCCCTGATCAGGTTATACCGCCTCAAGATGTGTCTGGATTTCTGATGGGACCGTGGTTCCTTCGCTAAAGCTATAGCCCCATTGTTATCGCAATACAAAGGTATTAGATCAACAATGGACGGAACTACCTGAAGTTCAGTAATGAACTTCTTCATCCAGACCGCTTCTTTTGCGGCATCGTTTGTAGCAATGTATTCAGCCTCCATCGTCGAGTCTGCGACTGTGTCCTGTTTGGAGCTCTTCCAACACACCGTCCCTCCATTGAGGGTAAACACAAAACCCGAGACAGACTTGCTGTCATCTTTGTCACTCTAGAAGTTTGAATCGGTAAAGGACTCGATCTGCAGGTCTCCATTACCGTAAACCAAGAACATCTCCTTAGTCCTTCTCAGGTACTTGAGAATGTTCTTCACTGCTGTCCAGTGGTTCTCACCTGGGTCTGACTGATACCGGCTCACCGCGCTAAGCGCGTAAGTTACATATGGTCTTGTACATAGCATCACATACATTATAGATCTTACCGCCGAAGCGTAGGGTATAGTGCTCATGCGAACCCTTTCCTCATTAGTCTTTGGATACATCTCTTTGGAGAGGGTGATTCCGTGCAATGCGGGTATGTTACCGCGCTTGGAATCTTCCATACTAAATCTCTTTAGTACGGTCTCTATGTACCTGGACTGCGAAAGTCCCAATAATCTCTTGGATCTATCTCTGTAGATCTTGATCCCCAGAATGTACGAGGCATCACCCAGGTCTTTCATGGAGAACCTTTGTGATAAGAACAACCTGACCGATTGTAGCATAGGAATATTGTTTCCTATCAAAAGAATGTCGTCCACATATAAGACTAGGAATACGACAGTTCATCCTACTTTCTTCTTATATATACATGGCTCATTCTCGTTTTTGATGAAGTCAAATTCCTTGACTGTTTCATCAAAACAGATGTTCCATCTCTGTGATGCCTGCTTAATCCATAAATAGATTTAAGCAACTTGCACACTTTCCCGCTGCTCCCACTGTCCACAAAACTTTTTGGTTGATCCATATAAACGCACTCTTCTAAACTTCCATTTAGAAAATCCGTTTTTACGTCCATCTGCCAGATTTCATAGTCATGGAAAGCAGCAATGTCAAGTAGGATCTAAATAGATTTGAGCATAGCCACTGGAGAAAAGGTTTTGTCATAGTCCACTCCTGGTCTTTGAAGAAAACCTTTTGCAACAAGTCTAGCTTTATAGGTTTCCACCTGCCCATCTACACCAAATTTCTTCTTTTAGATCCATTGCATCCAACGGGTTTTAACCCAGGTGGAGCAATATCCAAGGTCCACACTTTATTGGTGTACATGGACTCCATTTCGGATCGCATAGCATCCAGCCATTTATCAGAGTCCCTACTGATAATGGCCTGCCTGAAACTAGTAGAATCATCTTCTTCCAAAATGTAATCCCCATCTATGAGAAAACCATAGTATCTCTCGGGCGGATGAGAAATCCTACTAGATCTGCGGAGTGGCTGAGGCTCGACTGGGGTTATTAAATCTTGAGTTCTACCAAATCTTCAGTTTTAGTTTGTGTTCCCTGAATTTCTTCCAGTTCTACCGTTCTCCCACTAATTTCTTTTACAAGAAACTCCATTTCTAAGAAAACAGCGTGATGAGCAACAAACACCTTCTATTCCTCGGTGTGGTAGAACATATATGTTCACCGCCGAAAATGGGAGACGGATCTGGGATGGATCGTCTTGCTTGAATTTGGGGGCAGATGCTATTTGGATTTATCCGTCCCCCTCTCCGAAGATACCAAGTTGATTTATGACACCGTGTATCGGAGGTTTGGACGGATGCGGCCATTGTAGCAGACTTCGTCAGATTCCCCCTCGTTTGCGAGAGGTTTTTGATTGTGGGGACGCTCTTCCCTGCAGGTGCAAGCCCCTGCAGTTAATTACGTTACCGTGTAGCGATAACCACTTTCTCCTGCTCCAGATATTCACTTCGTGTAGTGTGTGTTTGTTTTGTTTTTAGTTTCCCGTGGATTGTATATGGAGACTAATTTATGTTGTCGCCCGTAGGGCGTGGATTAGTCCAAATCCGTATATTGTTAGATTTGGATTTTTATTTAAGGATCGTTAATCTAGTTCGAGATTAAGATCAACTTAAATGTTTATGAGCAGTTGGAGCTCGATTGTTTTTTTTTGTTAAGGATATGTTAGTCCAATTTTAGACTAAGATCTACTTAACGGGGGTTTAGAATCATTTTGATCCAACAAAAGAGCATTTGAGCTTTATTGTTTTAGTTTAAGGACGTTACGGTCTAAAGTTAGTTTAAGGACGTTGCGGTCCTTAGATCACCACTTTTGAGGTGAGGGTTTAGTTTAAGGACGTTACAGTCCATAGTTAGTTTAAGGACGTTTCGGTCCGTATTGGGATGTGCCCATCGGTTTGGGAATGCAGCAAAGAGTTGTTGGTTGTCGGGACCCGCCACCTCTCTGAAGACGTTGAAGAATTACAACGACATGTATCAGAGGTGTGGAGAGATGTGCCCTTGAACCAAATTCCAGATTGAGGGGAGATGTGGGATGAACATCCGTCGGAAGGTCATTAGTCGTGTTTGGGACTAAGACCAATTTGGAAAATAATGAGCATGTGGGCTCGGTTGATTTGAATTGGGGATCGGGTCAACTTAGGCTTAGCCCACTCAGTCTTTGAATAAAGTGCTAAGCAATTGCTTGGACTCAGTCCCTCTTTTGTGCAAACAGTGTTGGGCACTTATATGGGTTTTGCCGCCCAAACTTTACTTCACTTTGTTTTTCTTTTTTTTAAGGAGTGCTAAGAACTCTTTATGGCGCCCACGTGCGAAAGCATGTGAGGCGCTTGGCGCTGAGCACTGGGCGCTGTCTAATGAGTGCCAAGCACTTTATATTGAATAGCGCCTATGTAAGGGACACATGAGGCGCTTAGCGCTGAGCGCCAAACACTGAGTGCTAAGCACTCCTTATAAAGTAGCGCCCATTTGAGGGACATGTAAGGCGCTTGGCGCTAAGCGCCAACCACTGAGTGCTAAGCACTCCTTATTAAGTAGCGCCCATGTGAGGCGCTTGGCGCTGAGCGCCAACCACCGAGTGCTAAGCACTTCTTATTAAGTAGCGTCCACGTGAGGGGCACGTGAGGCGCTTGGCGCTGGGTTTTCTTTGTATATTCTGTTCTGAAGAGTTCAATTCTCTGTTTTTTTCTGGATCTTGGATCCCCAAGAACAAGTTCATTCCTGTGAGAATTAAATTCTCATTTGTGGGAGACTTGTATCATGGATCTCAGATCCAGGGAAATAACTAAGTTCTTTAGTAAGGATTAAACCCTTGAATATGCAGATGAGATGCTCTGATCTCTATTATTTTCATTTACCTCGAAGAGAGGTAGCTTTCTTTTGCTTGCTCGTCTTTTTGAAGTTTTGAAGTTTATGTGTGTGTGTGTGGGGGGGGGGGTCTTCTGTGCAAGACTTGAAGTCTTGGGTCTTTTATATAGTAGAGGCAAGTCTGTTGATTTAGTTGAAGAAATCTCTTATTGAGAGATCCTTAATTGATCTGGGGATTTTATCCACCGTTGGATCTTTGATCTAAGGACTTCTGTTTTACAAAAGATATTTCTCTTGTTTTTAACAAGATTTGGGAAATATTTTCCCATACAGAATTTTTTCTGTAGATAGGTGATTTTTAATTACCATTGGATTTTTTAATTCAACGGTACTCTGTTTTACAGAGAGTAATCTTTCTTGTTTAGAAAGATTTGAGAAATATTTTCTCAACAGAATTTAATTCTGTATTTTGATGATTTATCATCTCCGTGGATCTTTGATCCAATGGCAGAGAACTTTTAGTTCTGGTGCTGGCGCCCTCGTGCAAGGCACGTGAGGCGCTGCCTCAGAGTTTTTAGCTCTTGGTGCCGGCGCCCTCATGCAAGGCACGTGAGGCGCTGCCTCAGAGTTTTTAACTCTTTGCGCTGCCTTTCAAATTTTGAACAGATATTTGCGTTCTTTTTGGGGAAACAAATGCCCCCCCACCGTTGCGCTCACGTGGCTCGCATATGAGTGCAGTGGTGGCAGCCTTTCCACCGTTGGATTTTCTTGGAAGTTGAATCGTCTTCCTATTCCTATAAGTAGGGCCTTTGGCCCTTGAGATGACCGCTGTTCTTCTTCTCTTGTTCTTCTTTTCTGAGAATTTAATTCTCCTTCCAGAGTTTTGATCTCTGCCTAAATAAGTTCTTTTTAAAGTTAGAACTCTGCTAAAAATTTGGTAAGGATAATTGAACCCATTAATAGAGCTTTACCCTTCTTAGATCGTAGATCCTAAAATGGATTTTAGGGTTTCTTAACCCATTAATTAGAACATTGCTCATTTTCCATGAATAACTCTTAGAGTTTTTAGGGTTTGTTTTGCAGATCTTAAAGATCTTGGGGTTTTACCCTGTTAAAAATCTTTGCTTTTGAGGGTTCTGGTAGATTACCCCATTGTTTTTACAGAGCATAGCTCTTGGAAATTTTGGGGAATTTTATTCCTCTCTTAATTAAAGTTGATAGATGTGAAATCTGTTTGCAGAGCACAACTCTTGAGGGAGTTTAACTCCTTAGCCCAATGAGGTTTCTCATTAAATGAGAATCCTTTTAGGATTCCATCCTTAATGAGTGACTGCCCTACCAATGATGGGACATCACCTTACTTTTGTGGGTCCCCCTTCATCCCTCTCTTTTGCATTGCAGTGTGGTACAATTTTTTAAGTACCAAGTGTCAGAGTTCAGAACATAGCATTGATAGCTAACCCTCGTCTTTATTTGTGCAGGTACTATGGCTTCCGACTCTTCTTTCCCTTTCGTACGTTCAGAGAGCGCCTTCGCTGACGCGCCCGTGGATCGGGAAGTCTTCGCGGTTATTAAAGATCATTACCTGGAGTAGAGATCTCTTCACCTATGCGGGTCGTGGTACAATCAGATTATCCAGGGTAGGCGAAGTTTTTCTTGTGCAGCGCCCTTAGAGCTAGTTTCAGCGATCCATTACGCTAATTCACCTCAAGTGGTTTATGTCGTAGAAGAGGTCAACTGGACCTCGGAAGGTAGCCTTCATCCCTCTATGGCTTCAATACCCGTACAGCCACCGATGGCCCTGAACATTTTAGGGCGGCGCATATGCCAAGGCGAGTCGCGCCCTTAGGGACAAGTATATATGATAGGTTTGACTCCCCGCCATTCAGCCGGCTATCTGCAGTGGGTTCGGTATATCTTGTCGGCCAAGAAGTCGCTGCTGCTGAAACTCGGGTTGCATCCTGCAATTTATGCGTCTCTTTTTCAATATTCCGCGCCTCGTGTATGGTGGTTCAAGGCTTTTCTGGAACAATCGAACATCCCGACCCACACATTTCTTCTATCGGACCGGGAAGTTTCAATTTCTTTGGAGGAATTCGTGGAAATTTCAGGCTTACCCGTCAGAGGGGAACATTACGAGGAGGTACTTCCCCTGATGAGTACATCTTTGCCACCAAATCAGTGGTAATGGGTCTTACTCCGGAGAATGCCATTCAACATCGGTTCCCGAGCCTAATAAAGGTGTTAAACATTTATGAGTGTCTGTTTTTAGAGTCTGGAGGGCACGGAGTCTGCTTTGCAGATTTCATCGCCCGCTTTCTTCGTCCAGAAGTCTTATCAAAACAAGCCGTGAAATTCGCTAAGCTTGACGACCCGTTTGGTTTCGGTTTGGATAACCTGCCGACGGCGGAAGCGGATCTAAAGAATTTCTTCATTCCAGATACTCCGGTCGTCCTTTTTGCCGAGCTTGCTGCTTCAGACGTCGATGAAGAGACGTTCTTTCTGTGGTTCATCGGCCAGTGGTTAAGCTAGTTTGTGCTTCCAATGCACCCTCGCTACATGAGGCCGTCCGGTTTTTGTCTGACCCATCGCATTGTCATAGGGACGCGTGTAGCCATTAGGATTGCAGGGCTAGCTCATCTATATCATGGCCTGAGCTTAGCGGCAGATACTACTCAACCAGGGGTAAAACTTGTGTATCTCCCGTTGCACTAATTCACGTCATAGGTCGAGATGCACGTGATGGGTGCTTTCGGTGTTCACAAACGACCCTGTTTCTATGATAGCTATAACTTTCCTCGGGTCATGTTTCTGGTTGACGCTTCTGCATCAGACCCATCGCAGCGAGAAGCTCGGCGACTGGTCCTCCGCCCACGCATGGTCGGAGACAGCATGACCTTTGTCGATAGAGTCTTGACTATCGGTAAGGAATCTACCAAGGTGGTGCAACCGCTGCATGACACTTTCAAAGACGGGGCTCCCACGTTGAAGGCTCGAGAGATCCTGCACTTGTATTCAATCAGGCCAGGCTTCTTAGTGTTTAGGCAGAATGCTTCGGTATTGTTCATGAGGTACAACCCATATCGCTTCGCTCAACAACTGGGTTATGATCAAAGCGTCCCTCTCGAGGCATTCTTAGTCGAGCCGGCTGCTATGGAGGAGGGTATTCGCAGCGCGCTGCACCATTTTATGCGGCTAAATACAGGGTCCCATTTTCTCATTAGAAAGCCGAGCTATGTGCCAAAAGCTTCAAATGCTTATGTGGCGTGGTACCGGCATGCGACGGGTGCTGTTATCAGGGAGGAAAAGGCGGCTATTACTTGATCATAAGGATGCCGTCCCAGCTGGTAATCCGGCGGTCCCTTTAAAGCGACGTACCGCCATTCGTCCCTCCCTAAGAGAAGTTACTACGGTTGTGGTCCCTCGCGTTTTCCCTGAGAAGCCTCAGTCGGGTGTTCCTGCAACTGCGGTAGCCGTAGCGTCTCCGGAATCTGGCGTTGGTTCGGAGATCGGGACCCGCCGCCCGAAAATGCATGTCAAGCGAAAACACTCATTATCAACTGTTGGTGTTCATTCGCAGAAAAAGAAGAAGTCTCTATTCTCTGCCGACGTCGTGTTTGGCCAGGAGCCCTATGCTCCCTACAGCGAGGGCTTGTGCGAATACGGCACCAACGAAGGTTTGTTCGACCCGCCCGCGACCGATACCGATCTACAGGCCACCCTCTCAACTTTCGAGCGACTGGCTCGTGAGGAAGCGGCTTTGATCTCGACTGCAGAGACAGGTTTGTTTCAGTTATATTCTTCTAGGCTTATCCCTTCTCTCTTTGTTATGCTTCTATTAATGCTTTCCTCTTTAACAGGTATTTCTGCCGAAGAGGCTCTTGCGTCTTCCCTCAGGATGTTCGAGGAGGAAGAGAGGCTCCGCGCTTCTTTGGGTCTCGGTATAATTCGCTTCATTACACCCTTTTTTTACCCTAACCCTCTCTTTCACCTCATTGCAGGGACTACCTCAACTCAGATTATTCCAGGTGCAGTGCCAATCCCGAGTGGCGATGTAGTAAGGCTTTTAGAGCCAACCACTATGGCCATGGCCGCGGCTATTCTGAAGCTACCATAGGAGGCGTTGCTGAAGCAGCCGATGATAGACACCATAGCGGCTCTGGAGGCAGAGCTTGGCTCGGAAGATAACGTCCCCCTGTTGGAAGTCTTAAGGAGGTCGGTGCTCACTGTTCAAGCTGAAAGGAAGCGCAGAAAGCACGCGGTGAGGGAACGCGATGCTGTTTTGGCCGCAGGCCCAGGTTCCAACAATTTTCCACCTATTGACGTTCCTCCAACGGATGTTTCTTCGACTTTGTCTACTGCCTATAGACAGGTTGCACGTGCAACTCGGGAGGAAGCTGAAAGGTTACTTCAAGGTAACGTAACACCCATATTATTCCAAAAAATTATAGTTTACCGTAATCAGAAACGGCGTCGCTTTGCAGCTAGCCGGTGAATACGGGTCGATCCGCAGGGATGTGTAAATTTCTGTTTTTGTGTTTTTACGAGTTGATTACGTTGGTTGTTTGGTTTTTTTTTTTGTCGAATGATTTAAAAACTAATTTATGTGATGTGAAAGAACTCGTTAGGGTTAGGTCGAAGGTAAGGGTGTTGAGATCAATGTTGTCACCTCTTTCAATGCTGTTGATTTAAGCTTTTTAGAAAAATCACAACAATTATTAGCAAAGGGGATTAGGATGATCGGGAAGAAACAAAGTTTCTTCCTCTAGATCCTTGTCCGTCCTTTCCTATTAATTGCTGTGATCTTCATGGACGTCATATATGTCCGGCCTTTTATACTACGGTTCACCTTTTCCTTATAGGTAGGGTGCCGTAGGGGGCGGATCATACATGCGTGCATGAAGATTTCGTTTTAAAAATATGCTGGCATTGAAGGAGGTGAGAGACATCCATCTCTCACTCCCTCTCTTGTTCCTAACCCTAACGAGCGAGGATTTTACTCGCTCATTAGGGAATTATTTGAAAGTGACATTTTTTATGTTTATGTTTTAAAGTGTTACCTTACGACAGATTAAAAATAGCTAAAACTATTGAACTACAGCAAACAAATGGATAAGTAGGGCAAGTAGTGAAATTAAACTAAGGCAGGAATTAAATAAATTAAAAACTTACAAGAAAAGATGATGCTCTTGATCTCTCAACAGGTCTGAACTTTTATTGATTGATAAGAGGCATACATTTTACAGATTTTGAGTACAATTTATAAGCAACCAGTGAAGCTAGGGTTACAGACTCTCGTAGACATGAAATTACAGATTTGCCCCCTAAAAATCCCAACATCTGCACCGACACACCGACTGGAGAAGTTTCCACCGACATGGGTATGATATGGCCGCGGAACCGCGGCAATGGGGCGCTTGGGCCGCGGTTCCGCGGCCCTTTGGTGGGTTCATTCCACCAAATTTTCTGGTCTTCCTTCTGGGTGTTTGGGCTTGTTTATTCTTCATTAATTTTCTTTGTTTGGCTTCTTGGTCTTTTCCAGATCTTCAGTGAAAACTTGTAAGGAGCTTTTGACCGTTCACTTTTGTCTTTTGGACCTTGCACTGTTCTTCGTCTCGGCTTGAGTAAGATCTATCTGCTTGTTGGTCAAAAGTCCCTTTTTTATATCATCTTTCGTCTTTTTCACTGTATTTGCTCCAAGAGCTTGTATCCTGTAACATGCAACATACGAGCGTCAAAAGTACCTGTTTACTTATAAAATGCACAAAAGTTGGGCGTATGAATTGCAATATTATGATATGAACAAATACCCCCAAACTTACCTTTTTGCTCGTCCTCGAGCAAACTTATTATTTTATTCTAACCTAGCCACACTTTCGCAGGGAAACGCGATTGCACTGAGCACGTGCAACAAGCCGTTAAACCTCTAGGTGTCCCTAGTAGGAGGAGTGTTGTCTCCTGAGGGTTTTCAGCGGATTACACCCACAAAATCCTATCAACTTGGTTTTTCGACTTTTGTTTTCCAATTAGGTTTTCTAACAAGGAATTCTATTATCGTCGCCCCGCAAATTATCCACCCATATTCTTCACACTTCCTTATTATGTAACTTAAGATTGTACATGTTCTATAGAATTACTTAGAATTCAGCATTTCTTAAGTTTTTCTTCTAGAGTTTCATCTCCACTTAGGAATTTCTATCAACTCTATTAAAGATACAAGTTTTATTTTTCATTCCTTTCTCTTATCTAAACTCTAATCACATATCCCCACGTGTGTGTAATTTTCACCCCTACACTTAGAAATTCAAATCAAGCAATCGTACTCTCGTCCATTGTCCAAAGCACTTAACTTTCGCTTACACATCCTTCATGGGACCGTTAATACTTCTTGAGGTACCAACAGCCGATTACAAGATGCGTTAGCCCTTTAAAGCGTATTTCCTAGTTTTGCAATACCCAAGGCTTTTAGCAGTGACTCCCAAACCAGTTGGTCTAAGGCACTAGGTGACGAAGCACCCTCGCTAATTAATTTTCTAGCCCTAAGTAATCACAAAAACCAGTGTCCATTTTTTTATTCACCCCTTTTTTTTTCTTTTTATTTTCATTGTGTTAAGGACTTTAGACAAGAGTAATTCAAGGTCTCTTCTACTAATCCAAGTTTCAAGGTGCATGATTATGCATTTTGTAGGGTACATGTTTTCAGAATCTAAACTCAAGCTAGGAACTATCTTTCGAACCTATACTTTAATAAGAACATGAATACTCTTCCCTCGTTTTGGCTTAACCCACGAAGTGAACCCAAAATTTGCCTATTCCTAAATAACCTACAAAGACATACACTTTCTACCGTTAAACTTTAAGCAAGGTTATTTTTAGGGTTTTTAATTTACCAAGTCTAAGATCTAGTTTTTCCTAGCTAGTTAACCTTTTTATCAACTCAAGTCAATTAACCAAAATTGAATACAATAATTTTTATAATTTTTGAAATTTTCTCAATTTTTATGGGTTTTTCAGTTTTCTAATTTTTTATTTTTCAAATTTTTAAATTTTTATGATTTTTATATAAAAATGCAATGCAGAAATTAAATATGCCAAAGGAAAACAAAAATATATATAATATGCAATGCGAAGGATAACTATATACATCACCCTCTAATACCCCCAAACTTGAGCAAAGCAGTGCCCTCACTGCCCGACCCCACATCGCGCTCTTGAGCGTGAACGTGATCTCTCCCCTCTAACCAAAAGTGTTTGGATCCCCCGTTCAATTTCCGTCAACCGACGGTCGTGCTCTCGTGCAGTTGCCCGAAACTCATCTCTCAAAGAGTCTATTCTTCTCACTGTTCTTCGCATTAATCGCGCATGCTCCTGGGGAGTTAGCTCTTCCCCACTCGAAGTCGAGCTCGAGCTAGGGGTGTGTGCAGGTACATTCTCTGCCGGTTCTGTTCGTGTCTAAATATCCGTGAGTCTAGAGTAGGACGACGAGACGCCCTCTAAAAGTGGTCGAACCGGGACACCGTCTATCAAATATGAGTCAAATTCCTCGGCTGGGAGGAAATAACGGCAAAGTTGGGTAACGAGCATGGGACATGGATATACACTACCTCGTTTCCCCGTACCTCTGGATTGGAGCAAAACCGTGCACATGTCGAACCTAGGATTTTTCGTCATTAAAGTGTGGACGACATGTAACGATGGGGTGAAAAAGGTCGTGTTATGAGAACTTCCAAAAATATTGTTTTGTGCCCACCGGCACACAGTTAAAACATTTACGAAAAGGGTCCGTGCTTGGATCCCCTTACGCGGTTCTCATGCATAGTCATTACCCATTAATGGCATATAATCTTCAAAGCGAAGTGGGTATTCATGTGCAGGTACACGTGGTATGAGTGTAACCTCGTGTATCATGTCCCTATCGATGCGAATTTCACGGTTTCCCCAATTCAGTTTAATGTACCCTAAGTTGTCTAGGCTATTGTCTTCCATGGATTCGTAAAATAGAGCAACTAGGTTTGGTAAAGCAAATGTAGATGCATGATTATAGAGGAGTAAATTCCAGCCCCTTTGTGCGATTTCGTATGGGAAATATGTACCGTAAATGTCATGTGCGAAAACAGGGGAAAAATCCCTTTCATACTGCATTTTGTGTCCCATTTAGATGTTTCAGAGAAAAATATATGCAGGAACAGTGAGTAAAGGCTCAGATTTACCTCCCCTGAAAAATTCAGGGGGTGAAGACTCAGAACGGCGGCTGATGCGCGGCGGGAGGCGGCAGAGGCGGCGGATCCGCGGCTGTCTGGTGGAGTTGCGGCGGGATTTTTCTGCAGAAGGTAGGGGGCGGCGGCTAGGGTTTCATGAAGAGGAAATTTTTAGGTTAAAAGAACAGGGGGGGTCGGGGTCCTTTAAATAGGGGATGGGAGGGTGATTTGCATAAAACAACCTCTAAGACGAGGGTTTTATTTGTAAAAACAGCTCTTAATCTGCAAATTTGCAATTAGGTCCAAAAATTATTATTTTTTATTTTTTTATTATTTTTTATTATTTTTATTTTTATTTTTTATAGTATTTTGGAAATATATACAAATAATATACACACCCCCAAACTTATTTGAAATAGTGTCATTCGGAAACGAAGTTTGGGGGTGAAAGTGGAGGAATATTACTCAGTGTAGATCGGCTCCTGCAAAAGCAGGAGCTCCTCCGAAGGATCCGCTGTGAAGAACGGTTTCAGTCGATGCCTATTCACCTTGAATAAGGTACCGTCTTCAGGGTTCTCATGATCAACCGCACCGTGCGGATAAACGGTGCGGACTACAAAAGGTCCTCTCCATCTGGACCGAAGCTTCCCGGGATGAAAATGTAACCGAGTGTCATAAAGTAGAACCTGTTGACCAGGTTCAAAAGTTTTTCGCAAAAGGTGTTTATCGTGGAACACCCTGGCTCGGTTTTTAGCAGTTATGGCATTATCATATGCCTCATCCCTCAACTCCTCCAACTCATTCAATTGCAGCTTTCTGTTGCTGCCCGCATCTCCTAAAGACAAATTCAGCTCTTTGATAGCCCAAAATGCTTTATGCTCGATCTCCACTGGGAGGTGGCAAGCCTTCCCGTACACAAGCCGGTATGGAGACATACCAAGATCGGTCTTATATGCAGTACGGAAAGCCCATAGTGCATCTATCAGTTTAAGTGACCAATCCTTACGGTTTTTGGAAACCGTTTTCTCCAAAATTTGCTTTATTTGCCGATTTGAAACCTCGGCTTGCCCACATGTTTAGGGGTGATATGGCGTTGACAATTTGTGGGTGATAGAGTATTTACGCATTAAGGATTCGAAAGTCCTATTGCAGAAGTGAGAACCATTATCACTTATTATCGCCCGAGGGTGTCCGAATCGAGAAAATATGTGTTCTTTAAGGAATCGAACGACAACTTTATTATCGTTCGTTCGGCTGGGCACAGCCTCGACCCACTTAGAAACGTAGTCAACCGCCAACAGAATATACACATTTCCAAAAGAGTTAGGAAATGGTCCCATGAAATCTATACCCCAATCATCAAAAATGTCCACTACCAAAATGGGTTGGAGTGGCATTTCGTTTCTCCGCAAAATCCGGCCCAAGTGTTGGCACCGGGAGCAAGTTTTGCAGTATTCAAATGCATCCTTGAAGAGTCGTGGCCAATAGAAACCACACTGCAAAATTTTTTCGGCTGTCTTCTTTGGGCCAAAGTGCCCGCCACATGCTTGATCGTGGCAGAAAGACAGCACGCTCTTGACCTCACTCTCGGGCACACATCGACGAATGATTTGGTCGGAACAGTATTTAAAAAGATAGGGTTCATCCCAGTAAAAATGCTTTACTTGGGACAAAAATCGAAGCTTATCCTGTTTCGACCAATCATTAGGAATCAGGCCGGTGGCTAAATAGTTTACAATATCGGCGAACCATGGTTCGCAAGAAATGGTCAAGAGTTGCTCGTTGGGAAAAACGTCAGTGATTGGAAGATCGAGCGTGGGCGAAGAAGGAAGTCGTGATAGGTGATCAGCTACTACGTTTTCACATCCCTTTTTGTCCTTAATGACAAGGTCAAACTCTTGCAATAAAAGGATCCAACGTATTAGCCTTGACTTAGCATCCTTCTTCGCAAAAAGGTGGCGAAGAGCCGAGTGATCAGTATAAACAACGACTGGAGAGCCGATTAAATAAGGCCGAAATTTTTCGAGTGCAAACACAACAGCTAAAAATTCTTTCTCTGTTGTTGTGTAATTAAGTTGGGCCTCATTTAGTGTTCGGCTAGCATAATAAATCACGTGCGGCATCTTATTAATGTGCTGTCCAAGAACAGCGCCAATAGCAAAGTCTGATGCGTCGCACATGATTTCAAAAGGTTGCGTCCAGTCGGGAGATGAGAGGATGGGCGCAGTGATGCGTGAATGTTTTAAAGACTCGAATGCTTTAGTGCATGTGGAGTCGAAAGCGAAGGTCGTGTCCTTGGCCAGTAAGAGAGTCAAGGGTCTAGCAATCTTGCTAAAGTCCTTGATAAACCGTCTGTAGAACCCGGCGTGGCCAAGGAAGGCTCTAATATCTTTGACGCATTTTGGGGGAGGTAAGTTAGAAATCACTTCGATTTTAGCCCTGTCAACCTCGATGCCGTTTTGCGAGATGACATGTCCTAAGACGATGCCCTCTCGCACCATGAAATGGCACTTCTCCCAATTCAATGTTAGGTTCTTATCCCTGCAGCGGGTAAGAACAGCGTCAAGATGGCGTAAACACTCGTCGAAGGAGTCGCCAAAGATGGAGAAATCATCCATAAAAATCTCCAAGAACTTTTCAACCATGTCTGAAAAGATCCCCATCATACACCGCTGAAATGTAGCGTGCGCGTTGCATAACCCAAAGGGCATGCGACGATAAGCAAAAGTGCTAAAGGGACAAGTGAATGTTGTCTTGTCTTGATCCTCTTTAGCGATGGGGACTTGATTGTAGCCGGAATAGCCATCGAGAAAGCAATAGAACTCGTGTCCTGCCAATCGCTCGAGCATTTGGTCAATGAAAGGTAAAGGAAAGTGGTCTTTCCTTGTTGCGGCATTGAGTTTCCTATAGTCTATGCATACTCGCCACCCAGTTTAGGTGCGAGTGGGAATCAACTCATTTGCCTCATTGGTGATGACCGTAATGCCCGATTTCTTTGGCACGACGTGGATTGGGCTAACCCATTGGCTATCCGAAATAGGGTAAATGATACCGCTATCCAGACACTTGACAATTTCCTTCTTAACCGCCTCTTTCATGATGGGGTTGAGGCACCTTTGTGGATCTCGTGCTGGCTTGGCATCATCCATTAAGTGTATATGATGTTCGACTATGAGAGGACTAATCCCCTTAATGTCCGCCATAGACCAGCCGAAAGCTTGCCGATTATTATGTAAGACCATCAAGAGAGCCTTCTCTTGCTCAAGAGCTAGAGAGGCTGATATAATGACGGGTAAGGTCTCATTATCACCTAGATAAGCATATTTTAGGTGTGTCGGCAAAAGCTTTAATTCGAGTTTAGGAGGTGAAACAATAGATGATAACAATGGGGTAGTTGTTTCAAACTCGAATGATTCCATCAAAGGTTCGAACCGAGTGTACGCAACAGTGTCGGATGGTTCAACTAACTCATCCGAAAAAGCAAAAGACTCCATTTCAGGTGACGAGTCTTCAAAGTCGTCGACGAATGTAAAACACTCAAAATCATTAACCGTGGTGAAAGCTGCGTCGGATTCTAGGAGGAACGCACTAGTGGCGTTAACATTGCTGTGATCGAACAAAAAATTCTCGAATTCACAGTCCTCCTCCGCGATCTCATTGATCGAGCAAACATCAAGTACGCTAGCATTGAGCTCAGCAGGCTGACTTCCTAACTTGAAAATATTGAGCTCAATTGTCATATTGCCGAAAGATAGGTTCATTGAACCATTACGACAATTGATCACTGCGTTGGAAATAGCCAAAAATGGTCGACCAAGTATTACCGGAATTTGGTTCCGGGGGTTAGCAACAGGTTGTGTGTCCATCACAATAAAGTCAACGGGGAAAATGAAATCCCCTACTCTTATTAACACATCCTCCAGCTCTCCCCTAGGATGGGTTATTGACCGGTCAGCCATTTGGAGAGTACAGTGAGTGGGATTAAGCTCTCCAACGCCCAATTGCCCGTACACAGAATAGGGTAGCAAATTTACGCTCGCACCAAGATCTAATAGTACTCTATTGATGTTCTTGTCCCCAATTGTTATCGAAATGGTAGGACACCCGGGGTCCTTTTGTTTTGGGGGAAGGGAATTTACAAGAGCATCACTAATAGCACCAGCCACAAAAACTTTCTTTGGCACTTGCGACTTTCTCTTTTTGGTGCACAAGTCCTTTAAAATTTTGGCATATGAAGGAACTTGCTGAATTGCATCCAAAAGAGGGATATTTATGCTAACCTGTTTGAACAACTCGACAATCTTCTCCATTTGAGGAGTTGGTTTATTGGATCTCAATCGATTAGGAAAAGGAACATTTTGAAAGGTGGTTGAGTCCAATTTTTGCGGATCAGATTGTCGAGTTGGAATGGCACCCCGTGTAGATATGTTCGTGTTGTGAGAAATGGGTCTGTTCGAGCTAGAAGGGGTAGAGCCATGTGAAGGGTGGAGAATAGGCTCTAAGGAAGAAGATGATGAAGGTGAAGAAGATGAAGAAGTCCCACCGGCAGGGGTGTCATTGTTAATGCCCACATTGTTTCGCAACACTTTCCCCGATCTCAACGTGGTCACGGCATTCACGTTATGATTTTGCTGATGGTGTGCAGCATGTGCGTGACCGGGGTTGGGCAGAGGTTGAGACGGGAGTTTTCCTTTTTCGCGCTCGCTCAAAGCTGCATTGAGTTGTGCAATTTGTGCCTCAATAGATTTGATGCTTTGATCGTGTGAGGCACTATTTTGCACTAAAGATTGAATAGAAGTCTCAAGTCTTGCTGTAGACTGTGTAGATTGCTTAAGGAATGCATCTAGACTTCTTTCGAGCGAGCTAACCTTATCATTATTAGGTTGAACATAATTGTTTGGCTGGTAAGCATTGTTCGGCACAAAATTGTTCACCTGATTAGGGTAAGGTTGTTGAAATTGTTGCGGTTGATATTGAGTTTGCGAGGGTGCTTGTTGTTGTTATTGTTGTGGAGGAGGAGGTCTTTGAAAATTATTATTATTTCCTTGGAATTGTTGATTTTGGTTCCAAGCGAAATTTGGGTGACTCCTCCACCCCGGATTATACGTCGAAGAGTACGGATCGTTTCTTTGTCGTTGCTGAAATGCAGCATTGACTTGATCCTGTCCTTGTGTAGATGCATTATAAGGACACTCTTCGGTCAGGTGCGATGGATCCGCACAACAAGCATAGACAGTTCGTGGAGGCATAGCAGGGGCAGGAGAAGACGATGAGATTTTGGTCTCGATCGCTTCTATCATTTTCGTAAGAGCGGCCATCTCGGCCTTCATGGCAATCGACATCTCTACTTGATGTATGCCTGCCCTAGATTGACCACTAGAAGATGATGTGGTCTTGGTACTCTCCCACTGTATTGTCTGCTCACTAAGATCCTCGACAAACTGCCACGCTTCATCACTAGACTTAGAGAGAAAATGACCTTGACAGATGGTTTCTAGCAACTGCTTCGTTGCCGAGTTCAATCCCTCGTATAATGTTTGGCAAAGTTGCTAACTTTCTATCCCATGATGAGGGCATTGAACTAGTAGGTCCTTGAATCTCTCGAAGCACTTCCAGAATGGTTCGGAAGGAA
This sequence comes from Agapanthus africanus, assembly GCA_030015575.1. NCBI lineage: Eukaryota > Viridiplantae > Streptophyta > Magnoliopsida > Asparagales > Amaryllidaceae > Agapanthus > Agapanthus africanus. The sequence goes on along the minus strand of JASDDO010000001.1, from coordinate 475,554,935 downwards.
GTTGTGAGAATTGAATTATTTCATTGCGGATTCTGGCAGTTTTATGGTGAGGATAAAACTTTTTTAGAAAAGCTTTCACAAACTCATCCCAATTTCTAATAGAATGTGATGCGGTGCTATATAGCCACTTCTCGGCTAGGTCACATAAGGTGAAAGGAATGACCCTTAGCCTTATAGCGTCATCACTCAATTGGGTCGTTTTCATCATAGCGCACACATTTTGGAATTTATTAATAAAGATATATGCGTCTTCAGTTTCCAAACCATGAAATTTCGGCAGCATATTGATGAAATGTGGTTTAATCTCAAAATTGTCCCCATTTGCCGGTGGGGGTGAAAGACAGGTGGGTAAAGAAGTGCGGATGGGGTAAAAGAGGTCCTGGAGCGCAACTCGTGCGGGCGCTTCAACAGGCGGCTGGTTCGGGTCATTCGCACCTAACGGAGGTGGAATTCTTCCCGTCGGCAAGGTATTGTTGGGGTTGAATCCCGACATACCTTCGGTGAAAGAAGTTGAAGGTGAAGGTGAGAAAGTGGACGGATTTTCGATTTCGGTGTCGAAAGTTTCGTTGGTCGGTACCAACGAAACGCGGACTAATCGGGCGTCTGTATCCCTAGTCCAAAGTGACATACACAAAAGGGGATAGTGCAGTCAGAAAAAAAAAGAAAAACAGAATGTGGGGGTAAGATAACGTCAGTGAGGGAAAGTGGTGTGGTGAATTTGCAGGTTTTCTTTTTGCGACAAATTGCAAGTTTTGAAAAGTTTTATTGATTTTGTTGTTTTTTTTTATATGAGAGTTTTGCAAAGAGGTTTTTGAAAAAGGACTCGTGACACAACTGTATCAACCACACATGCACAATCAGGCCTAGATCTAGGGTCGCCTAGGTCTACTAGACAGCTCCTAACTAGGGCTAGAAATAGGACCTCGAACCGCCTCTTCACGGACAAGTACGGCCAGGTAAGTGGGAAGGAACCACCACTACAGTGGGCCTAATTAATAACCACTAGCCTAGACACCGCAATGTCGGTTAGGATAAACGGCCGATGCCTACCCTAGTCCTTTTCCTATTGAGCTCGCTGTCCTTAGGTCTGAGTCTAATCTCTTTTAATTAATTGTGGTCGATGCAAAATGCTTTAGGTGTTTTCTGGGGTCCTGGGAAGGGTGATGAAATCCCCACCCAATCTGAGTTTGGTCAATTAGCCCCTTAAGTCCAATTAAATTATGCAAAACAAAAATTCACTTGCAATCAATTTTAGCGCGGCGCAAAGAAACCTGCAGCAAATCTGTTATTCAGAAGGGGGAAGAAAATTTTTTTAGCGCAAAGAAACCTGCAGAAAATTTTTACAGTGGAGATATGGAGGTTGCAGAAAGAAGAATGAGGAAACTAACCCTAAAAATTTCAAGCAGTGAAAAGCCCTAACCGCCGCGGTTCCGTGGTCTGGGGTGCTCCTTGGCCGCGGTTCCGCGGTCTGATGAGGAGATTGGGTTCTGCAAAAATTTGTGTAGCTCCGTACTTGTGATTCCTCTCTGTTCTTATGCTCCCTTTTCTGTTTTGACCTTCTGTAAAATTCCAGATCCAAAAGTCTTTGCTGTTCCTGCAAGATTCCAACGAGAAACCCTTCAAACAGATAAAAATAATGAAAAGATAATTTTTTGTATTTTGTATTTTCTGATTTTTATAATTTTTCAAAATTTATATCAACCCGAAATCATACAAAAACGAGAAAATTACGCCATCCCCGGCAACGGCGCCATTTGATTATTCCAAAAAATTGTAGTTTACCGTAATCAGAAACGGCGTCGCTTTGCAGCTAGCCGGTGAATACGGGTCGATCCGCAGGGATGTGTAAATTTCTGTTTTTGTGTTTTTACGAGTTGATTACGTTGGTTGTTTGGTTTTTTTTTTGTCGAATGATTTAAAAACTAATTTATGTGATGTGAAAGAACTCGTTAGGGTTAGGTCGAAGGTAGGGGTGTTGAGATCAATGTTGTCACCTCTTTCAATGCCGTTGATTTAAGCTTTTTAGAAAAATCACAATAATTATTAGCAAAGGGGATTAGGATGATCGGGAAGAAACAAAGTTTCTTCCTCTAGATCCTTGTCCGTCCTTTCCTATTAATTGCTGTGATCTTTATGGACGTCATATATGTCCGGCCTTTTATACTACGGTTCACCTTTTCCTTATAGGTAGGGTGCCGTAGGGGGCGGATCATACATGCGTGCATGAAGATTTCGTTTTAAAAATATGTTGGCATTGAAGGAGGTGAGAGACATCCATCTCTCACTCCCTCTCTTGTTCCTAACCCTAACGAGCGAGGATTTTACTCGCTCATTAGGGAATTATTTGAAAGTGACATTTTTTATGTTTATGTTTTAAAGTGTTACCTTACGACAGATTAAAAATAGCTAAAACTAGTGAACTACAGCAAACAAATGGATAAGTAGGGCAAGTAGTGAAATTAAACTAAGGCAGGAATTAAATAAATTAAAAACTTACAAGAAAAGATGATGCTCTTGATCTCTCAACAGGTCTGAACTTTTATTGATTGATAAGAGGCATACATTTTACAGATTTTGAGTACAATTTATAAGCAACCAGTGAAGCTAGGGTTACAGACTCTCGTAGACATGAAATTACAGATTTGCCCCCTAAAAATCCCAACATCTGCACCGACACACCGACTGGAGAAGTTTCCACCGACATGGGCATGATATGGCCGCGGAACCGCGGCAATGGGGCACTTGGGCCGCGGTTCCGCGGCCCTTTGGTGGGTTCATTCCACCAAATTTTCTGGTCTTCCTTCTGGGTGTTTGGGCTTGTTTATTCTTCATTAATTTTCTTTGTTTGGCTTCTTGGTCTTTTCCAGATCTTCAGTGAAAACTTGTAAGGAGCTTTTAACCGTTCACTTTTGTCTTTTGGACCTTGCACTGTTCTTCGTCTTGGCTTGAGTAAGATCTGTCTGCTTGTTGGTCAAAAGTCCCTTTTTTATATCATCTTTCGTCTTTTTCACTGTATTTGCTCCAAGAGCCTGTATCCTGTAACATGCAACATACGAGCGTCAAAAGTACCTGTTTACTTATAAAATGCACAAAAGTGGGGCGTATGAATTGCAATATTATGATATGAACACACCCAGTTTCTTTTTTGAACTTGGTCTTCAAATTCTGACATACGCACTTCCTTTTAAGCAGGACCGGGTCCCGACGATGGTATGGCCGATGAAACGCCGATGACTACAGAGCCCGAGCTGGCCACTCTTTCTCAGGAATCTAGGACTGTCCTGATTGCTGCTCTGTTCCCCTGTGGCTCCTTGGTATCGGCGGGTGTTGCAAGCATTACGACGGCCCTTGTTGAGTCCGGAGATGAAGCTATAGGTGCAGAGTCTAGTCCCCCGAGGGAGAATGAGGAAGCCGTTACATTCGGTGACGCTTCCAGCATGGCCTTGGTCTCTAACCCATCAGGTACTCCTTGGGTTGTTATCTTTGAGCTTTTAACCTTGTTAAGCCCCTCTAAATAATATTTCATTTGTCTTGAGCCTAGGCGCGGTAATCCCTGAAGCCGTGCCGGCTGAAGAAGTGTCGCCGACCGCCACTTTGACAGTCGCTGTCCCTTTGCTTTCTTCTGTGCCTCCTCAAATCCTGGAAGGTATGGGTTTCTCACTTATTTGCTTCACTGTGAATACAATCTTGCTTGCGTTGACTGTATATTGTTGCGACTCTGCAAGGGTGCTTTTTGACCATTTATACCAGGTGTGTTCCCGCCAAAATTTTCGTCCAAGAGCTACTTGTTCCCTTATAAAAAAGGAGGAGAGTCATCAAAATTTGGCCTCACGTGTTAAACACGTGGGTGCTCTTATGCAAAGCATATAGGCGCTGAAAATAAAACAATTAATGGCCAAACAGGCCTCACGTGTAAAACACGTGAGCGCTCATTGATTGTTGGATTTTTCGCGCGTGCGTTTTGAATCAAAGATTAAGAATATACCGCAATCAATAATGGTGTCGCTTGGTAGCTAGCCGAATGAGTACGGGTCAGTCCACAGGGAGATGGATTCCTTTTCTTTATGTTCTAACGAGTTAATCCGATCAAATCGGGTTTTGTTTTAGATCTAAGAATGAGAATAAGTTGATAAAAAGGCTTGCTAGGGATAGGGTTAGGTCAGTTCAAAATATGGATTCTTCTCACTGCTTTTAATGCCCTAATTAGGATTTTAGGTGTTAGGGTAATAGTCAACAAGGGGATTAGCACGACTAGGAAGAAGCTTAGTTTCTTCCTTTTGGTCCCTGTCCGTCCTTTCTTAACTCTTAGCCCTAACTTCTATGTAAATCAACCACAACCGGTCTTAACTAGGGAATCACGCTATCTAGTGGGATAGGGTGCCGTAGTGAGCGGTGTGTGTTTGATTCAAATAGAGTCATAATTAAAAATTATGGGGGCAAGAAAAGGAGGGAGAGAGATTTTCTTCTCTCAAACCTTCCCTCTCCTAACCCTAACAAGTGAGGAATTACTTACTCATTAGGGTATTACCAATGGAATTCATTTTTTTATAAATTTTTATATTAGAAAACTAAATTGCAAATATTAAAAGAACAGATAAAAAAAATGCAAGAATTAAATTCAGAAAAGGAATGCGAGATAAAAATAAAAATACCTTTCTTTATTGATACACTCTTGAACGATTACAAAGGAATTAAAATTTTAAAACTAGAAAATAAAAAGAGGCATCTCAAAAGAGGCACCCAAAAGAGGCACACCCCAAAAGAGGCTGTAGGCTTTCCTATTTATAGATAGGAGAAACCCTAGGGTTTACATCTGATCCACATCTGAAATTACAATACTACCCTAAGAAAACCGGGTCAAAACACCGATACCACCAACACTTTGCACCGACACGTGCACTGCACGGCCGCGGAACCGCGGCCAGAAGCCTTATTTGGCCGTGGTTCCGCGGCCATCTTGAAGGATCTTTGGCTCGTTTTCTCAGGTTTTCTTCGTGTTGCATTTACCTTCTGGTTTCTTCACTTGGTTCCTCAGAATCTTTTCTACTTTCTTCCAGATTTCCAACAGTGCAGAATTTGGGGACTTTTACTGTAAGCTTCACTTTGAAGTCTTGTATCTTGTGCTGCCCTTGAACTATCTTGTGTATGGAACTGTTTATTGATCTTCATTTGTTCCTTGAACTGTTATGCGGTATAATACAGATTCATATTTTGTTGGTTGTAGTCTCACATTTTAGCGTTTTTTTTATGAATTTCACTGTATTGTTCTGAGAAGCTGTAACCTGCAATTATTTAGCAGACATGGATCAAAAGCACCTATTTATTTGAAATATTATTAAGAATGGGTGATATAATAATGCAAAATTCTGATATGAACAAATACCCCCAAACTTATCTTTTGCTCGTCCCGAGCAAAACCAATTTTATTCTCGAAAAATCCTAACCTCACTTTCGCAGGGAATCGCGATTGCACTGAGATCGTGCAACAAGCCGTTGAACCTCTAGGTGTCCCTAGTAGGAGGAGTGTTGTCTCCTGAAGGTTTTCAGCGGATACTACCCACAAAATCCAATCAATTTGGCCTGTTGACTTTCATTCTTCAATTCGGTATTCTAGCAAGAAATTCTATTATCTTTAACTTAGAAATTATCAACCCGTATTTTTCACGCTCACTTATCATTTAACTTAAGATCGTATATGTTCTGCAAATTTATTAAGCTTTCAGCATCTTTTGAATTTTCCTTCTAGGGTTCCATCTCAACTTAGGAATTTTTATCATCTCTACTGAAGGTATAAGCCCTATCTTTCATTCCTATCTCTCATCCAAACCCAATCATATACCCCTACGTGTGTGTATGTATCACCCTTACACCGGGAAATTCAATTCAAGCTATCATATTCTTGTCCATCTTCCAAAATACTTTTAGTTGGTGAATTTTAGATAAAATTGCTCACACATCTTTCATACGACCGTTAATACTTCCTAAGGTACTAATGACCGATTACAAAATGTGTTCGCGCATTAAGTCGTAATTCCTCGTCTTGTAATACCTAAGGCTTTAGCAGTGACTTCCAAACCAGTTGGTCTAAGGCACTAGGTGATAAAGCACCCTCGCTATATTTTTTTATTTATGCTGCCTTAAGCAAGTACAAAACCAGTGTTCATTTTTTTATGTCTCTTTATTCACCTTTTATACTTATTTTATTTTCACTCATACTAAGGATTTTAGACAAGAGCATTTCAAGGTATCCTCTACTATCCCAAGTTTCAAGATGTGTGTAAGTGCGTATAGTAGGGTATATATTTTCAGAATTTGGACTTAAGGTTCAGAATTATTTTTCAGACTTAAACTTCAAATAAAAATTTCAATACTTTTCCCTTATTTTGAGTTAGCCCAAAAACTGAACTCAAAATTTGCCTATTTCTAAATAAACTGCAATGACATATATTTTATATAATTAAACTTTAAGAAAGGTTATTTTTAGGGTTTTTAATTTACTAAGTTTAGGATCTAGTTTTTCCCTACTATTCAACCGCCATGTTGAACTTAAATCAAATATGGCCAAAATTGAACTTTTCAATTTTTATAATTTTTAATTTTTTTCAATTTTTATGGGTTTTAAAATAAGTATGCAAATGCAAAAATATACGCATGAATGCGAAGGAAGAAAGCTTACCGAGCACACCCCCAAACTTAAACTTGACAGTGTCCTCACTATCAGGCTATACCAAGAGGGTCAAAACTGTCGGCACTCCCCTGTTTTTTTTTTGTTTTTTTTATTATTAATAGAAAAAGAAGAAAAAATATATATACAAAAAGGTCCCCCCCAAACTTAAGTGAAACAGTGTCTCCACTGTTGAAGCATTAAAGTTCAGAGTTAGGAAGGAGAAAAACACAGTATCAAGCTATACAAGACCTTACACAGGCCAAAGGTTAGCACCAACCATTCAAAATTTTTATCTTTATAATGGTGTGGTTGGTGAAAAAATAGAGTGTAGATAAAAGAAATGAGAAACACACGAGACCGTGTGGAGATAGAAGCAGTATACGGTCTCGGTGGAGGAGTAGAATGGTGGAAGGGAAAAAGAAATGGTGGTGGTTCGACTTCTTCAGGTGGAGGTCGATTAATCACAAAATCCGTGTCGTTTAGGAATGCAAGTTCGTTAGCAAAAAGTTCTTCAAAACTCTCATCGATGTAATTGAACATTTTGCTGTCAGTAAGTTTTGTGCCAGAATTTATCATACTTGATTTGTCAAAAATTATGGAGGTAGGAGACCCGAAAAACTCATCTACCTTATTTTCAAAAGTATCCAAATCAAGTTGGCTTTCTAGAATGATCAAACTTGAATTATCGGATTGTGATTCATCAACACTCACTGAAATTATAGGAAGAATAGAAGAAGAACCCGAGAAAGTGGGAGAAAGAAGTTGAATACGAACTTGAGGGTGGAGATGGAGTGTATAAATTAGCACAATTTGTAATGACCGATATGTTAAAAGCGATTGTGTTAACCTATCAACCTACGGAGAAATGAGATCAAATCCCTTAAGATTCGTGAGAAAACATGGGTACATCAAACTTGGTAAACCAGACATTGAAAATGAAAGCGTAACGGTTTCTTGCAAAGTCGGAACAAGGACGGAGGGAAGTGATTGAGGAAGGGTATCGGTTAAAGATTCAGGAAGGTGTGCGCAGTCAATGAAAGGGATAGAATGAATTGGAAAATCTGACTCCTCAAGTAAAACTGCTTTATCCTCAATAATTTCCTCAATATTCTCCTCAAATTTTAGCTTATCCATGCCATTCTCATCAAAATCAAGACGCATATGAAGTTCAGGAAAAACATTTAATGACTCGGGATGATGAATTGGAAAGAAAAACTCGGCCAAATCCGCTGGTTCATCATCCGAAATATTCCCAGCGTCGATATCCTCAATCAAGTGAAAATCAATTTTTTTAGATACCTCATCAAAAGCATGGATATTAATCAATTCAGTTTCTAGAGTGGAGGTGTAGAGTTCAAAATGATTGGTGGTGATTTCGCTCGAAAGGGACCCTTCACAATCAGGTAAATCAAACACTACAAGGTCGCACAACTCATTAGACGTTTTATCTTCAACTGGTGAATCATTTGGAACACTTGATAGACATTCAAAACCGGAGTTGTGGGACTCAATTGGGGATGGGTAGGTTTGATTTGGAAGTGTGTACAGCTCACTCTCTCCACTCAAATTCTCAATCTGTCCAACCGCCTCATCATACATTGGAAAATTTGGAGCTAGTTGGAAACTAGCTACCGGGTTACTAGGTTGTATAAGTGCGGCCATGGACGCATTCAACTCCATTATCTGTTGTCTTGACACTACCATAAAATCTTCCAACGACTGTTCCAGACTAGACATGGGTTGTGAAGGGTAAAAGATTCAAAGTTGTTTGGATACTGGAAACTCCTAAATGGCTGTGTAGAAGCAATGTCTAGGGAAGGTGCGAAAGTCGGGTAGGACTGGTAGGAATTGAATAGTTGGACAGGAGTAGGATTAATATTTGGATAAGAAGGTAAATGGAATTGTTGATCCAAAGAATTCGCAGTGGTGAAAGGAGTGAAAGATCGTTTACGAGATTGTTCAATATGTTCAGCAATAGACATGGGTTTCGGGGTTACAACAGTACTCGAAAAAGGAGTATCAACGTAAGAAGGTGGTGAAGGTTGAAATGGTTGATACAAGGTGGATTGCGGAGTCCAACTGGATGCCCTAGACGCGTCTATTCGATCTTTCAAAGAAATTTTGGGCATGGAGGGGTCCTCCAAAATTCGACCAAAACAATGAGCGTAGGAAGTAATGTCTGGTTGAGGGTACCAAAGTTTGGCAAGAGTTTTGCGAGGTGGGGTACTCATGATGTGAGGAAAGAAAGGAAAAGAATGTGAATTTTTTTATTTTTTGTTTTTTTTAAAAAAATGATTGTTTTTGGAGTTTTGAAATTTTTGAAAGTGTTGAAAGAGTTTTTGCAAAAATTTGTACGGAACTACGGCACAATTTCAAACAACCACAGTTTAAACATATACAATCAAACATAGAGCTAGGGTCTTCTAAATCAACTAGACTGCTCCTAACTGTTCCAAAGTGACAAGTTGTGAGATATCCCTCAAATCGCCTCTTCACCGCCAATTGTGGCCAGGCAAGTACAAGTGAAGAAATGAGGGTTTCGCTCACGAATCACCGTGAGACGGGCCTTTTAAAGTTACCTTTCTCACTTGTCTAATCTAGGCACCACAAAGTCAGGTTTAGATAAACGACTGAATGCCCACAACCTTCTTTTGTCCTAATGAGCGCGACAGTCCTTAATTGGCTGAGTCTAGATATTTTTTAATTAGCTCAAAGGTGATGCATATGCTTTTTGTGATTTCTGGGGTCTTAGGAAGGGTAATGAAATCCCCACCCAATCTGGATTGGTGTTATAGCCCCTTAAAAGTCCGTTTTAAATATGCAAAGTAATTAACACACAAAATCTAAAACACTTGCAATTTTTTTTTTATTTGGCAGCGCAAAGAATCCTGCACAAAAACAATTTATTGGATAGGAGAAAGAAATTTGCGCAAAGAACCCTACAGGAAAAATTTTCAGTGGAGTTTAGGGGGTTACAGAGAAGACAAAAATACTTACAGAGAAATTTTGGGCGCCGACGTCACCCTTTGACCGCAGTTCTGCGGTCAAACTGTCAATTCTGCCACGGTTTCACGGCGGTTTAGTTGGTTTAGATCTCCAAAATTTTTCTCTGTGTTGTTTGGATTCTCCCCTGTTTGTTCAGATTCTCTGTTTCTTGATTTGTTCACTGGGCTTGCTCCAGATCTGAAACAGAGTTTGCTCCAAGCCTGCACACTTGCACAAAAACCTTTCAAAAAGAACAAGATGATTTTTATTTTTATTTTATTTTATTTTTATTTTAAAATTTTTCAATTTTTATAGTTTTTTTTATTAACCCGAAATTACACAAAGAAAGAGACTACCGTCTCCCCGGCAATGGCGCCATTTGATTGTTGGATTTTTCGTGCGTGCGTTTTGAATCAAAGATTAAGAATATACCGCAATCAATAACGGTGTCGCTTGGTAGCTAGCCGAATGAGTACGGGTCGGTCCACAGGGAGATAGATTCCTTTTCTTTATGTTCTAACGAGTTAATCCGATCAAATCGGGTTTGTTTTAGATCTAAGAATGAGAATAAGTTGATAAAAAGCCTTGCTAGGGCTAGGGTTAGGTCAGTTCAAAATATGGATTCTTCTCACTGCTTTTAATGCCCTAATTAGGATTTTAGGTGTTAGGGTAATAGTCAATAAGGGGATTAGCACGACTAGGAAGAAACTTAGTTTCTTCCTTTTGGTCCTTGTCCGTCCTTTCTTAACTCTTATCCCTAACCTCTATATAAATCAACCACAACTGGTCTTAACTAGAGAATACCGCTATCTCGTGGGATAGGGTGCCGTAGTGAGCGGTGTGTGTTTGATTCAAATAGAGTCCTAATTAAAAATTATGGGGGCAAGAAAAGGAGGGAGAGAGATTTCCTTCTCTCAAACCTTCCCTCTCCTAACCCTAACAAGTGAGGAATTACTCACTCATTAGGGTATTAACAATAGAATTCATTTTTTTTTATAAATTTTTATATTAGAAAACTAAATTGCAAATATTAAAAGAACAGATAAAAAAATGCAAGAATTAAATTCAGAAAAGGAATGCGAGATAAAAATAAAAATACCTTTCTTTATTGATGCACTCTTGAACGATTACAAAGGAATTAAAATTTTAAAACTAGAAAATAAAAAGAGGCATCTCAAAAGAGGCATCCAAAAATGGCACATCCCAAAAGAGGCTGTAGGCTTTCCTATTTATAGATAGAAGAAACCCTAGGGTTCATCTGAAATTACAATACTACCCTAAGAAAACCGGGTCAAAGCACCGACACCACCGACACTTTGTACCGACACGTGCACTGCACGGCCGCGGAACCGCGGCCAGAAGCCTTGTTTGGCCGCTGTTCCGCGGCTATCTTGAAGGATCTTTAGCTCGTTTTCTCAGATTTTCTTCATGTTGCATTTTCCTTCTGGTTTCTTCACTTGGTTCCTCAGAATTTTTTCTACTTTCTTCCAGATTTCCAACAGTGCAGAATTTGTGGACTTTTACCGTAAGCTTCGCTTTGAAGTCTTGTATCTTGTGCTTCCCTTGAGCTGTCTTGTGCATGGAACTGTTTAGTGATCTTCATTTGTTCCTTGAACTGTTAGGAGGCATCATATAGATTCATCTTTTGTTAGTTGTAGTCTCACATTTTAGCGTTTTTTTTATGAATTTCAATGTATTGTTTTGAGAACCTGTAACCTGCAACTATTTAGCAGACATGGATCAAAAGCACCTATTTATTTGAAATATGATTAAGAATGAGTGATATAATAATGCAAAATTCTGATATGAACACTCATATGCAAAGCATATGAGCGCTGAATAAAACAATTAAGGGCTAAACAGGCATCATGTGTTAAACACGTGAGCGCTCATATGCAAAGCATATGAGCGCTGAATAAAATAAACATAAAAGGCCAAACAGGCCTCACGTGTAAAACATGTGAGCGCTCATATGCAAAGCATATAAGCGCTGAACATAAATCACCAATGGCCAAACAGGCCTCACGTGTAAAACACGTGAGCGCTCATATGCAAAGCATATGAGCGCTGAACATAAACAAGCTAAAACCCACAGTAGGGGTCACGTGTTAAACACATGAGTTCTCTTGCCTCTCACATGCAAAGCATGTGAGCGCCCTAATTTAAAATGCTCCTATCAAATTCTAGAATTAATTTCTATTTTGAGAAATATTTTTCTGATCTTTCTCAAACTAAAAAGATCTTCTCTGTTAAACACAGGACCTTTGGATCAAAGATCCAACGGTGATGATCTGGTAGAATAAAGTTCTATCATAGGAAAATATTTCCTAATTTTGTTAAATTAACAAGATATTCATATGATCAGAATTCTATGTTAGAATAAAATCCTAATCTTATTAAACTAACGAGATATCTATATGATAGAATTAAATTCTATATTAAGAAAATATATTTCTGATCTTGTTAAACTAAAAAGATATGATAGAATAAAATTCTAATCTTGTTAAAACTAACAAGATATTCTTAATCTTGTTAAATAAACAAGAAATCTTCTCTGTTAAACAGAGAGCCTTTGGATTAAAAATCCAACGGTGAATAAAATTCACCGATTGATCTAAAAGATCATGAAATCAATCATGATATCTCAATGAGGTATTCCCTTAACAAATTGATTATTTTTCTTCTCATATAAATAGGAGTAAGGAGAGGAGGAAAAAAAGACACAGAGAGAGAGAGGGGAAGAAAAATAGAGAGAGAATTTAATTCTCTAAAGAAGAGGAACCCCTCCCAAAAGCTCCCACAAAACAAAAAAGGAATTTAATTATCAAACCAAGAGTTTAACTCTTCTCAAAGAACTTAGTTCTTCCTCTGGTTAAAATCTGCAGAAGCAGATCTCCTCACAAGTTGAGAATTTAATTCTCATCAGGAAGATTCTGTCATGCAGATTCAAAACCTAGGGGAAAGAACTGAGTTCAAAAGAGTTTATCTCTTACAAAACATATGGGAATTTAATTCCTCTGAAACTAGGGTTTAACCCTTTAAAAATAATTTAATCCCTGCAAAGAACAAAAGGAGAACTTGATTCCTCAGAACCACAAAAGAACAGCCTGGTGATTCATTAGTATTTAACACAACCTCACGTGTTTCCCATGTGAGCGCCTCTGACGAACAATAAAAGAATGGTTGAGATCGAGTCACGTGTTTTACACGCGAGCACTTAAAAGAAGAACTAGAAGTGCCTCCTAGGGTAGTCACGTGTTCCCACGTGACCCTCGAACTAGCACTCGTGAGAGGAAAAGGGGAATAAATCAAAGAAAATTCCCATTTTGGGGCGCCTCACATGCCCACACGTGACCCCCAATAGTGCTTAGCACTTATAAAGGAACGGGGAATAAATCAAAGACAGTTCCCATTTTCGTGAGCCTCACGTGACCCTCTAAAAGTGCTTAGCACTTTCAAAAGAATATGGGGGATAAATCCAAAGAAAATTCCCATTTTGGGCGCCTCACGTGATCCCACGTGACCCCCAATAGTGCTTATCACTTATAAAAGAAAATGGGAATAAACCCAAAGAATCAGTGTCCAACTCGGGGGCGTTTCACGTGTCCACATGTGATAGCCACAAGATTTAAGTGTTTAACACTTATATGTGTAGACGGGGATGTGAACCCAAGGGCACCACACCAACTTTTGGGTGCCTCACGTGCCACACGTGAGCGTCTCAATTTTTAGTGTTTAACATTGCTTTAGAGCCTCACGTGGGAGCACATGAGCGCCGAGCAGATATTGGTGTTTAACACCATGAGGAGCCAACCTTAGCCCAAATTAGCCAAGTCTCCCGAGGCTAAAACCCTTTTGATCACCAGTCAACTGAGCCTTCCTATACTCAGGTCTCCCCAAATCGATCTTAGTTCCAAAGATGACTAAGCATTTCCTAACAGATGGTATCTAAAATGATGTTCACTTCACCATGATCTCCCTCCAATCTGGAATTCGATTCTGTTGGGGTAAAAATTTACACCCCGGTTGACCAAGTCAAAGTCAAGGTCAAACCCAAGTCAGGTGGGCCCAAGCCCAGGTTAAGCAGGCCCATGCCCAAGCCGAGCCCGCGGCCAAGCCTTCCCATGCCAACAACAAAATCATGTAATAAATAATTTTTATGTAATTTTTTATGCATGAATGTAAACAAAATGGGCATAAAGCCAAATTTTTGTAAGCCAATGGCTTATGTGCAAAAGGAAATAGCACATGAGTCATGGAATAGGCAAAATGCCATTTTGTAATGCCCAAGGGGCTATATGCAAATATGTAAGCCTATAAAAGGTAACATGATGAAAATATCTAATACACTTTTTCATTCCCCCAAAAACTAGGGTTCTTTGTGCCTCCTGCTCCTTCTTCAAGGTTCTAAACCTTCTCATTTTTTTTGAATTAAATCAAGAGTTTTACTCTTTCTTTTCCAAAACTAAGTAGTTTTCCACCACAAAACCCACAAAAGGGAACTCAGATCTGCCATCAGATCTCAGAAAGGAGAGATTTTTAAAACCTCACATCTCTTGATCTTCAAGATCCAGCCAACAAAGGAAGAAGAAGGAGACCTATCTCCAGAAACCCACTTTGGGGAAGAACTAGGGCTCAAGGGGAGAAGCCCTTCATCAGCTTCAAAACATCCTAGGAGTTTAACTCCATATATATATAATAAATATTTCTTTTCTGAAGCATAGCTTCTGGTTCTGCGACTAAAAGCCCCCTTTTTCTCGCCGGCGCCCAAGCGCTCAAGCGCCAAGCGCCCAGTGCCGACACGTGGCGCACTAGCGCTCGAGCGCAGAGCGCCCATGTGCCGACACGTGGCGCGCTTCCGCCCGAGCGCCCTGCGCTCAAGCGCAGAGCGTCCACGTGCCGACACGTGGCGCGCTTGCGCTCCAGCGCCCAGTGCTCGAGCGCAAAGCGCCCACGTGCCGACACGTGGCGCGCTTGCGCTTAAGCGCCCAGCGCTAGAGCGCAAATTGCCCACTTGCCGACACGTGGCGCGCTTGCGCCTAAGCGCACAGCACCTAAGCGCACAGCGCTCAAGGCTGCTTGCCCCACGCATCCTTTGGATGCCTTTCCCCCCTCTTTATATATATATATATACATATATATACACACACATATGTATACATACACACAGAAACATAGTCCACGACACTGTCCTCCGTTAGAAAAAATTTCTAACGGGGCGCTGCCCCGCACCCCGCAAGGGGGATGCTAGCCCCCTTGACCCCCAGCCCGCTATCCGGGTAGCGGGACCCCCGTAAAAATTCTGCGGGGCCCCCGATACATCCAACACCCCTTCAAAACACAACATACGTACACTGCACGTTGAGTTCGCATGAATAGTTGACCCGTCAATCGGAGGTTCCCTCGCTCCAAAGGCGGGGGGTAATTAACGGCAGCTTAGTCCGCGGCTGCCGGAGATTCAGATCCCCACAATCAATAAACCCCAGCCTACCCTAGACAAGGGGAATCTGTAGTACGCCTGACAAGCGCGCGCGTATTCCCATCTCAATGGGGTGACGAAAAACACCCTACAGATTCTGGCACTCCCGGTGGGACCAATCTTTCCTCCCATATTTCGGGTTAAACGTTCATGCGAACTCAATCAATATACATATCTATATTTATACTAAAATAATGCTCTTTCATGCAGGTATTCAAGCAATCACTTTTCAACAATGTCTCCAAGGACGATCTTAGCTCTCAGCACGGCTCCCATCTCCTATACGATGAAGATGGACTCCCGGACGGTCCTCCCGGCTAGTCTCGGGCGACAATGGGAGGAGACACCGCTACCATTTGGCTCTTTTATGTTCGTGTCTGCTAACGCCATCCCAGGTCCTCAAGCTCCGGTAGCAGACAAACCGGTCTCAAAAGGGAAAAGGCCGAATGTCATGGTTGCGAGGGCACCTCTGCCCAAGCACAAATCCGTTTCCAAACGACCCTCCATCGCTCCAGCTGGGGGCAAGGCCATCAATGTCAATGAAGAATCGGGGCATCTCGGGCAAGCTCCAGCGGTACCCTCGACAACTGCTCGATCGGGTATCTTCACTAAGCTCCCCATCACTCGGCCTATGGAGGCTTCCCGAAGGGCAGAAGCCTGCCAAGTGCTCAAGGCAGAGAAGCTGAGGCAGAAGCGGCTCAGATATAGAGCCAACAAAAGGGCTAGGGCTCTGGCCATGTTAAAATTTATGAATTTCCAAAGCCCGGACCGCTCTGCGAAACCAGCTGCCAGCGATGAAAGAATGGCTGAATGTGTTATCCACACTATCTACATGGCCGAGCATGAAGAAACGAACCCTCCTCTTCTTCACAGCCATGGTGATGATATGGTTGACGCTACCCAGCATCGGCTCGATCTAAATGATGAAGAGCCTGCTCAGGTCGATAAGTCAGAGGAGCCCTTGGTTCTTGCGGAATTGTGCTAAGGCAATAAAGATGACCCGGTTGTCATAACCGGAACTACAGAACAAGCATTATTCCAATGGCTTCAGAAGCGGCTTCAGGATAGGGATGAGAAGTTAGCCAGGGAACGGTCCAAGGTCGACAAATTGGCAAACGTCGCGGCAGATCTCGCGACCCAAGTCGCCCGATTGCAATTACAGCAGAATCAATTTTTGGTTCATGAGCCAGGGATTGATACCCGGAAGCAGCCAACTAACACCCCCTTCAACCTAAGAGCGGAGCGCCTTCACGAAAAACGGCCGCGATCAGCCTCCAGTCCCTCCGATGCATACACCGAAGGGGAATCTCCTCTGAAAGAGAAGCTGGAAAAAGTCTATTCCTTCAAAAGGGACAAAGTCCACAAGATATTCAGGGACGCCCTAAGAAACGGTCTACAACTGCCAGAATCAAAGAGGCCGCAAGAAGCGAATATGACCGACGACCCAAAATATTGCCCCTATCACAGAGTGATAGGTCATGCCATTGAGGACTGCTTCGTCTTCAAAGATTGGGTTGAAAGGCAATACAAGACGGGAGAGATAGAACCGTCTAAAGGCGTGTTAGCAAACAGTCAAGCTACGACCGCCGATTCCATACAAATGGAGACCGAAGCCTCTCAGGAACCTAATCCTCTCAGACATGTGCCACATCTGAAAAGGAGAACCAAAGACTGATCGGCCTCAAGAACCAGCATCAGTAAGGGCACCTACTCTAATGGAGAGAAAGAAGAAGGTGTACTCCTTCAGGAGGGAGGATGTCCGCAATATATTCAAGAAAGCCTTAAACAACGGTCTGCAATTGCCTATTTCGAAGAGGCCACATGAAATGAATATGACCAACAATCCCGTATACTGCCCCTACCATAGAGTGCTGAGTCATACCATTGAAGACTGCTGTGTTTTCAAAGATTGGGCAGAGGACCAATATAAGCTTGGAAGAACCTCACAATCCTCGGATATATCAGCAAGCCACAGAGCTAGGTCATCAACACAGCTCCGCCAAGATCAAAGTTCAAGAAGCTGGGATAAGCAAAATGGACCGCCACGTCGTTTAACTGGGAACACCAGATGACCACCACATCGTTAAACTGGGAACAATCGACCTCTAAGTCGTTAAACTGGGAATGTAAGAATATGTAAATAAACAAAAAATGTGTAAATAAAAGAAAAATAAAGAAAAGCCGAAATGATAGGGCAACTCGCAATAAAAATCAGCGAGTAAAATAAAGATGAAAATAAAGCCGAAATGATGGGGCAACCGCGAATAAAAGCCGAAATGATGGGGCAATTGCGACCTTCGCGATAAGAAAAGCTGAAATGATAGAGCAATCGCGGTAAAACAAAAAAAAAACAAACAAAACAAAAGCGAATGATGAGTCACTCCTGGTACCATATTCCAGTGCAGCGATGCAAACGCCAACAAAAATTCAATTTCTTAAAATTCTCTTAGCCTTACGATTAGTCCCTAAATTGATTACCGTATACAATCCATGGGCTCAAATAATTCTCATCATACCCATGCCCCACCGCAATCGCCAGTTACGCGGCTGGTCTCCGCCTTTGGAATTATGCTCCATTGAGAAGACCCACTCATGTGTCCTCACGATACATGAGAAGAATAAACCTTTGTGGGATCCTTACGACTCACAAAGGAAAAACACACTTAGGAGTCCTCACGACTCCTAAGGAGAAAATACACCTGCGAGATCCTTACGACTCGTAGGAAGAAAATTCTTTTATGGGACCCTCACAGCCTATAAAATTGAAAAGCCTTAGGTGATAGGGATCCAAACCTGTCTTCTAAGCCATCGCTCCCCAATCCCTAAGTGGCGAATGTTGAGTCGCTCCTGGTACCATATTCCAGTGCAGCGATGCAGACGCCAACCAAATTCCAAACCCCATACCCCAAGTGGCGAATCATGAGTCACTCCTGGTACTATATTACAGTGCAGCGATGTAGACGCCAGCCAAATTCCAAATTCCATACCCCAATGGCAAATGATGAGTCGCTCCTGGTACCATATTCCAGTGCAGCGATGCAGACGCCAACCAAATTCCAAATCCCATACCACAATGGCGAATGATGAGTCGCTCCTGGTACCATATTCCAGTGTAGCGATGCAAACGCCAACAAAGTCCCAAAATTTTTCCGGCCCTACGGTCTGGATCATATATCCTGCAAAACCGTATACAATCCACAGGCGTAAAACAATCCCAATCTCTTCCATGTCCTACTGGTGAGACCACATTCAAAGTCCCACCAAAAAATAATGAAATAAAAAAATAAAAATAAAAATAAAAAAAGGTATGTCCACAAGCAAAATGGGTACGGATGAAAACCCGAAAGGGCTCCGTGAGTAAAAATAGCAGGACTGCCGGCGAGTTTGTGAAAACCCGAAAGGGCGCAAACTCGTAAAAAGAGATGAATGCACTCACAAAGTCCTCTCGACTTTGTGAGGAAAAAATTCCCGCGTGAGATCCTTACGACTCACAAAGGAGCAATACACTTGGAAGTCCCCATGACTCCTAAGGAGAAAATACACCTACGAGATCCTTTCGACTCGTAGGGAGAAAATGCTTTTACGGGACCCTTACGACCCATAAAATTGACAAGCCTTAGGTGATAGAGATCTAAACCTGTCTCCTAAGCCACCAATTCCCAAATCCTCCCGGGGCAAATGATGAGTTGCTCCTGGCATTACTCCAGTGTAGCAATGCAGAAGCCGACCCCAAAAGCCAATTCCCAAATCCTACCGGGGAAAATGATGAGTTGCTCCTGGCATTATTCCAGTACAGCAATGCAGATGCCAAACAAAAACCAATTCCCAAATCCTCTCATGACAGATGATGATTCGCTCCCGGTACCATATTCCAGTATAGCGATGCTGATGTCAACCTAAATCACAATTAACAAGTCAACTTCAACTCCGACACCGCAGAAAGCGGAGCAAGTCAGAATCCAGTCTCGACACCGCAAGAAGCGGAGCAAGTCAAGTTCACCCCTGACACTGCAGGAAGCAGAGCAGGTCAAATAGAGCGTCGACCATCTACGTCGCAAAAAGGGCAGTGCAGGCTTCCCACAAATCGGGAACCCAAATCGCTCCGGATCAGAGTGTCGACCGTCTACGTCGCAAAAAGGGCAGTGCAGGCTCCCCATAAATCAGGAACCCAAATCGCTCCGGATCAGAGCGTCGACCGTCTACGTCGCAAAAAGGGCAATGCAGGCTCCCCATAAATCGGGAACCCAAATCGCTCCGGATCAGAGCGTCGACCGTCTACGTCGCAAAAAGGGCAGTGCAGGCTCCCCACAAATCGGGAACCCAAATCGCTCCGGATCAGAGCGTCGACCGTCTACGTCGCAAAAAGGGCAGTGCAGGCTTCTCACAAATCGGGAACCCAAATCGCTCCGGATCAGAGCGTCGACCGTCCATGTCGCAAAACGGGCAGTGCAGGCTTCCCAAAAATCGGGAACCCAAATCGCTTCGGATCAGAGCGTCGACCGTCTACGTCGCAAAAAGGGCAGTGCAGGCTCCCTACAAATCGGGAACCCAAATCGTTCCGGATCAGAGCGTCGACCGTCTACGTCGCAAAAAGGGCAGTGCAGGCTTCCTACAAATCGGGAACCCAAATCGCTCCGGATCAGAGCGTCGACCGTCTACGTCGCAAAAAGGGCAGTGCAGGCTTCCCACAAATCGGGAACCCAAATCGCTCCGGATCAGAGCGTCGACCGTCCATGTCGTTAAAAGGGCAGTGCATCCCAAAAAAAGTGGGAACCAAAGCAAGTTGCCTCCACGCGAAAGAAGATCCATCAATTTCATGCATACGACCCACATATGTGGTGTGCATTTATTGATGGGGGGTACTTTGTTGGGGTAAAAATTTACACCCCGGTTGACCAAGTCAAAGTCAAGGTCAACCCCAAGCCAGGTGGGCCCAAGCCCAGGTCAAGCGGGCCCATGCCCAAGCCGAGCCCGCGGCCAAGCCTCCCCATGCCAACAACAAAATGATGTAATAAATAATTTTTATATAATTTTTTATGCATGAATGTAAACAAAATGGGCATAAAGCCAAATTTTTGTAAGCCCATGGCTTATGTGCAAAAAGAAATGGCACATGAGCCATGGGATAGGCAAAATGCCATTTTGTAATGCCCAAGGGGCTATATGCAAATATGTAAGCCTATAAAAGGCAACATGATGAAAATATCTAATACACTTTTTCATTCCCCCAAAAACTAGAGTTCTTTGTGCCACCTGCTCCTTCTCCAAGGTTCTAAACCTTCTTATTTCTTTTGAATTAAATCAAGAGTTTTACTCTTTCTTTTCCAAAACTAAGTAGTTTTCCACCACAAAACCCACAAAGGGGAACTCAGATCTGCCATCAGATCTCAGAAAGGAGAGATTTTTAAAGCCTCACATATCTTGATCTTCAAGATCCGGCCAACAAAGGAAGAAGAAGGAGACCTATCTCCAGAAACCCCACTTTGGGGAAGAACTAGGGTTCAAGGGGAGAAGCCCTTTATCAGCTTCAAAACATCCTGGGAGTTTAACTCCATATATATATATATATATAATAAATATTTCCTTTTTGAAGCATAGCTTCTGGTTCTGGGACTAAAAGCCCCCTTTTTCTCGCCGGCGCCCAAGCGCTCAAGCGCCAAGTGCCCACATGCCGACACGTGGCGCGCTAGCGCTCGAGCGCAGAGCGTCCACGTTCCGACACGTGGCGCGCTTACGCCCGAGTGCCCTGTGCTCAAGCGCAGAGCGCCCACGTGCCAACACGTGGCGCGCTTGCGCTCCAGCGCCCAGCTCTCAAGCGCAGAGCGCCCACGTGCCGACATGTGGCGCGCTTGCGCTCCAGCGCCCTGCGCTCAAGCACAAAACACCCACGTGCCGACACGTGGTGTGCTTGCGCTCAAGCGCCTAGCGCTCAAGCGCAAAGCGCCCACGTGGCGCGCTTGCGCTCCAGCGCCCTGCGCTCAAGCGCAAAGCGCCCACGTGCCGACACGTAGCGCGCTTGCGCTCGAGCTCCCAGTGCTCGAGCGCAAAGCGCCCACGTGCCGACACGTGGCGCGCTTGCGCTAAAGCGCCCAGCGCTAGAGCGCAAATTGCCCACTTGCCGACATGTGGCGCGCTTGCGCCTAAGCGCACAACACCTAAGCGCACAGCGCTCAAGGCTGCTTGCCCCACATATCCTTTGGATGCCTTTCCCCCCTCTTTTTATATATATATATATACATATATATATACACATATGTATACATACACACAGACACATACTCCATGACACCGTCCTCCGTTAGAAAAAATTTCTAACGGGGCGCTGCCCCGCACCCCGCAAGGGGGCTGCTAGCCCCCTTGACCCCCAGCTCGCTATCCGGGTAGCGGGACCCCCGTAAAAACTCTGCGGGGCCCCCGATACATCCAACACCCCTTCAAAACACAACACACGTACACTGCACATTGAGTTCGCATGAATAGTTGACCCGTCAATCGGAGGTTCCCTCGCTCCAAAGGCGAGGGGTAATTAACGGCAGCTTACTCCGCGGCTGCCGGAGATTCAGATCCCCACAATCAATAAACCCCAGCCTACCCTAGGTAGGGGGAATCTATAGTACGCCTGACAAGCGCGCGCGTATTCCCATCTCAATGGGGTGACGAAAAACACCCTACAGGTTCAAGGGTACATCTCTCCACACCTCTGATACATGTCGTTGTAATTCTTCAACGTCTTCAGAGAGGTGGAGGGTCCCGACAACCAACAGGTCTTTGGCGCACTCTCAAACCCTTGAGCACATCCCTATGGACCGCAATGTCTTTAAACTAGCTATGGACCGCAATGTCCTTAAACTACGACCTCACCGCCAAATGGTGATCTAGGGACCGTAACGTCCTTAAACTACAATGGACCAAAACGTCCTTAAACTAACAATGGACCGTAATGTCCTTAAACTAGCTATGGACCGTAATGTCCTTAAACTAGCTGTGGACTGCAACGTCCTTAAACTAAACCCTCATACCAAAAATGGTGATCTATGGACCGTAACGTCCTTAAACTAAAGCAATAGGGCCCAAATGCTCTTTTGTTGGGTCTGAATGATCCTAAAAATCTTGCTGAGTAGATCTTAGTCTAAAATTAGACTAACGTATCATCAACAAACATTTAAGTTGATCTTAATCTCAAACGAGATTAACGATCCTTAAATCAACCCAAATCCAAATATAAGAATATACGGATTTGGACTAATCTAAGTCCTACGGGCGACAACATAAATTAGTCTTCGTATACAATCCACCAGCAACCAAAAAATAAAACAAACACACACGACACGAAGTGACCTTCTGGAGCAGGAGAAAGTGGTTACCGCTACGCGTTAATGTAATTAACTGCAGGGGCTTGCGCCTGCTGGGAAGAGCATCCCCATAATCAAAAAAACCCTCGCAAAAGAGGGGGAATCTGACGAAGTCTGCTACAACGGCCGCATCCATCCAAACCTCTGATACACGGTGCCATAAATCAACTTGGCATCTTTCCAGAGGTGGACGGATAAATCCAAATAGTATCTGCCCTCAAATTCAGGCAAGACGACCAACGCGGTTTTGTCTCTGTTTTCGGCGGTAAACAGATTCTGGCACGCCCGGTGGGACCTCTTCCTCTTTCCACTCCACACTTCGTGTGTCGTGTTCGCGAACGAATCGCGGTTTAATATGGTTGCCCTTGGATTCGAGGTACTAAGATTTGGTGTCTTTCTCCATGCAGAAAAGGAGATAATATCGATGGCCTCCAGCTGCACTAACTGCAACAGCAACTCCCACTCTGTCCCTGCTGGAGGAGTGACTTACGGGCCCCAAGCGGCCTCCATCTTTGCAATGCCAGTGGAGCAGGTGACTCAGGCCACCAATGGATTGTTCTTCGGGACCATGCTCCCTCCAATGAGCTTCAATGCTTCAATACCATCGCAAGAGGCCCCAAAGAAGTCGGTCTTCGATCGGCTTGCAACTACCGTGGCCCCTCTCAACAGGCCGTCCAAGTTTGCCGCCTCAGTCTTCGACAGGATGAGCCTAAGCTCATGTAGGCCTGCAAAGAAGTTTGCGATACCTGAAAGGGTTATCCCGAAGCGGATAGCCATTCCGGCTCCGGCAGACGAAGTCGTCAAAAGAGCTTCTCCTATTAAAGGATCGGTCTTCATAAGATTGGCTGTTCCAACTCCCGCTTCGGGCGAAGTCACCAAGATTGCTTCCCCTGCCAAAAAGTCTGCCTTCGACAGATTAACCGTTCCCTCTCAGCGGACGTCGGTCTTCGACAGGCTGACACCGACAGCAGCTTCTCGTCAGAGTAGGGGGCATGACGAAGCCACTCCCGTAACTGAACCATTCCCATCTGCAAGGCATGCTCGACGTCGCCATTGGTGCCGAGTGAGGAAAGCCGGGGGCAACTCTTCCTCTAGACTTACTCTACCAGCTCCAACGGTGGAAGTTGATGCCTCTGTTGCAACTGGGAACAGCTTTGAACTGCTCAGGAAGGTGCGCAAAAACTCTCCAACCGCTATACTCAAGAAGTCTCCTCCGCCTGTCGAAAACACAACACAGGTGAAGCCGGAACAACCTCCTCAGTGGTTGTCCTCCAAGATCCACAGAGTTTGGCGGAAAGTCCAAGACTCTGTAATTGATAAAGATTACTCTCGCCGGCTGAAGAAGAAGAAGGCTCGGCAAGAGGAGGACCATCCCTCTGCCATACCACGAAAGGTATCATCTGCATAGGTGCCTGCTGCAATGGCCCCCTCAACTTCGACCTCCCATAAGAGGAGAAGGCCAGAGAAGATCCCCATGTCTGCGGTAAATTTCAAAGGCAGTGGACCCAAACGCCCCAAGTCTGGGGGCATGGTAGTACACATGGTATACATGGCTTCCGGGAAAGAGGAAAGCCGTACTTCCACGGGTCATCGACCACTCACACGGTCTGTGATAAAATCTCAGGAACAACAACAAAAGCTCCAGGAGATGTTGACAAGGATGGCTGCACTCACTGGGCAGAAAGAAAGCCCGGAAGCATCGTCGGAACAACGCCAGGAGCAGGAGACCGACACCGAATTCCTACGGAGGGTTCTTGAAAAGAGAGACAAAGAGGCTGCGGAACAAGCGGCTAATATAAAACAAATGGCGCTTCTATCCCAAGACATGGTGGGAATGATGATCCAGCCGGATCCTCCAGCCGAAGACCCTCCAATAATCATTGAAGACGACAGAAGGGAGACATCAAACCCTCCTATGGCTTTATCAGCAGCCAGGGAGGAGACGATCTCCAAAGCTACCCTTGATGACTACATAGCTCAACAAATACGAGCTCATCAAGCGAACGAAGCGGCAGGACATGTCGTCAGAACTGGGCGACCTTATCCAGGCTGGTACGACCAAATTAAATACCTGCCAAGATATACGATCCCCAAATTCCATGTGTATATGGGGATGGGCAATCCGCATTAGCACGTTGCTCAATTCAGAGCTTTGTGAGGTAATACTAGGGGCGATGACAAATTGTTGCTTCGCCAGTTTGTTGGCAGCTTGTCGGAGACGGCATTTGAATGGTACTCCAAGCTCCCAAATGACTCTGTCAATACATTTACGGAGATGGAACTACTGTTCACACAGCGGTTCGCAAGCGCACCCCAATCACGGCATTAATCAACGCCAGAGTAAAACCTGGAGAGACCTGGGTTCAATACGCAATTCAGTGGCGTAACCTATGGTCAAAGTGTGAACAGCTTATAGAATAAGCTCCTGCTGTAGGCATGTTTGGGGGACCCTGGATCCTCAGGCAAATATATCCCAGTTTATGATGTTCTTCAAGCCGATCACCTTCCAGGCCTTGATTGACAAACTGGTCTAAATGGACCAGATGGGCCATAGGCTGTCCTCTTCAAAGACAGATCTTCGGAATGAAAAGGGCAAAGGGAAAGCGACCTTCGTCGCCAACGCTCAACAACAACCGAGTGACTCGAAACCGGTTGTTTGCCAAAGCAACAAACCAAGATCCCTCGAAGAAAAGTTGAGACGTCTTTACTCATTCCCCCGGGATAAAACGAGGAGACTATTCGAACTGGCGGTGCGCAACAGGCTCATCACTCTGTCGGATCCGAGACACCCACTGCAATCGGGCGACGTCAACAATCCCAATTACCGCCCCTACCACCGAATAGTGGGCCACCCAATCGAAGATTGCTACGTCTTTAAAAACTGGGTCGAAGATCAGTACCAATAGGACAAGTTCGCGCTGTCCGAAAATTGGAAGGTAAACCCGCCGCAGCAGCACGCTCCTAAAAAGGTGGATACGCCGGGGGCATCATGCTCATTTGTGGAAGAAGCTCCGTGGGAAGTGGTCCTTTCAGCTAAAACTAAAAGAATGCTGAAGGATCTTCAAGCATGTCCAGCGATTATGTGGAAAAGCCCGCTGGAGCCTGAAATTATTGACGGAATGCTGAAACCGCGCCCAACGCCAAAAGTTGGTAACGATGGACAAAACCTCCAGGACAAGCCTCTGAAGTCTTCAAAGAAAAAGAAGAAGGCCAAGAAGCCCGTCCAGCTCGACGACAATCGTACGGGTCTGCAGAAATACATCGATGCACTGGAGGAATACAACCAAAAGGTGCGGACCCCAGTCACACTGGAAGAGTTCTTCAAGCATGTTCTTGAGAACATAAATAGTGACATTGATGAAGGAGACGATTCTTCGGAAGAACCCGAGGATTATGTGGCGAGTTGCCACCTGATCTCCCACTCGTTGATAAATGGGAAAGAAGCTCCTGACGTAGAGAAACTGGGGGCAGATCCAGAACCAAAATCCATGGGACCGTCAGATGACCTGATAGACAGGTTGCTGAATGAAGCCCTCCAAAAGAGCAAAGCTGATCGAGGATGTGAAACGACCATATACGAAAAGGCCAAGCGTCGGCGTCAAGAAGCCGCGGTAGGGATAAGTCACAAATCACTGCAACCGGATCGAAGCGCACCTGCCTCCAGCAAGAGCAGAATCAAGGTAGAGAAGCAGTTCGCCAAAGCTCTGTCAATAGAAATGAAGCTGCCTCCTTTTGAAGGAAATACTCCCGGGAGTACGTGCCCCGACGAAGCGAATGTACATCCGAACTACTGCTTATACCATCGGAAGGTCACGCACCATACCGAAGAGTGCAATGCCTTCAAGAAGTGGTGGAAGGGATACGTTGCCCATCGACAACACTTCAAGCGAATGAAGCGCAAAGCCCGTCGGGAATAGAGAAGCGCGACAGACGACCATGAAGGAACAGCCGGTAACTGTCATATGGTTGATGCCATCCCAACAAAAGGGAAGTCTCAAGTTCTTACCTTCGGGAGCGATTCGGACGAGGAAATGGCCCTCGGCCCTCTCTTCAAGGAATCCACCTATGGAAAAGAAGAAGAGATGAGGAATTGTGAGAACATTCAGCTGCGTAACCGTACGTTGCCTGAAAAGAATCTCGGACCTTCAAACAAAGGTTCGGGCAAAAGGGACAAAGGGAAGGAAAAAGTCCCTGAGGAGATTGCCCTCGATGACAGAGTCGTCGAAGAGCTCTCAGCCAAGGATCCACCCAAGAAAAACTAGGTGGATTACAATGTCCTGGCACATTTGAGGAAAATACCCTCACAATTGAGTATTTTGGATGCTCTTCTCCTATCTAAAGAGGCACGAGATTCCCTGATCAAGGCGTTACAAGAGCCCGATCAGTTTCAAGCCTTCCTGGAGGAAGAAAAGATGAAAGAGGAGCCGGAAGAAGTTCACACAGCGGACATCACCTTTAGCGATGAAGACCTCCTCCTCGGAACGTGTGAGCACAACCGTCCGCTATATGTAACCGGGTATTGCCACGACATCAAGATAGGAAAGATCCTGGTTGACAATGGGTCCTCTGTCAACCTTCTCAATGTAAGAGTACTGAAGGGGATTTGCATGAACGTCAGCACTTGGCTCGGGATAAAATTACCATATTCGTTTTTGACTCCCAATCATCACAAACGCTCGGGTCTGTAATACTGATATTACGCTTCGGGCTGCTCGTCACTGACATCAAGTTCCATGTTATTGACGCCAAGACTTACTACAACGCTTTGCTCGGCAGGCCTTGGTTACATTAGTACAACATCATCCTTTCTACACAGCATCAGTGTATGAAGTACTTCAAGGATGGCCTCGAGTACACAGTTACAGGGGAGCTGAACCCATTCTTCATAAATGAAGTCCGCAAATATGAAGATGCCGCAAACTAGAGAATAAACAAAAAGCCATCATCCCGATCTTTAGGAGCGATACCGAGGAGGACGAAGAGATGGTCTACTCGGGACAACCCCAAGGCAACAGGCCAGGACCATCTACTCCTATTCTAGTCTTTCGCAGTGACTCTGAGGACAAGGCCAACCCAGAGTTCTCCATCCGCCCGTCAATACAGACCTTTGCTGGAGCTGACCAGAGTTTACAAATTACCATGGTTCCGCAGCGGCATTACAAAGAACTTGACGCACTTGATACGTACAGCGTGCAAGAGCTGCAAACCTTCTACATCCCTCCTAAGCAAAAGGTTAAGAAGGCGATCCTTTTCTATCAATCCACGGAGACCAAGGTGGAGAAAGAAGTATGGCACGGTGCTGAACCTGTGCTCGACAGACTTCAACCAATCCATCTGCCCAGATACTACGCAGAGGGACTAAAAAGGCTATTAAGATGCCAATGCGTACCCTTCAAACAGATTGCTCGACAAGCCCAGTTCTATAACAAGATTTTGGACGTTCCCGGGACTCAACGGAAGATACCCAACGGAAGAATGGAGACGACTGGCCTTTGATATGTTCGGTCCAAGAAACGGGAGCGGTTCCATGGCTGCCATGTCATAAATAACTCTGGTGGAAAAGTGAATGCATTTCCAAATAGCGTTGATGTCGAACCAGAGCGAAATCCCATCATGAGAATACCAAGCCCGTCATTCGAAGAACAGATCGACAAGCTGATAAGAGAAGCGGGTCAAAAGGTTTGGAATGACCATAGCCGCGAAATGGCCATTTACGAGAATGCCAGGACGCAACGTATCATTCAGTAGGTTACGGAAGGAGAAGACGATGATGCCCTTCACCCCCAGCCCGCTGTGCGCTCTCGTGGCAAGGAAAAAGCCCGACGTAGAAGTAAAAGCAAGGTGAAGAACAGGAACGGCGTTCAAAGACAGCGAAGCGGATCCAAGAAGCCATGCGAGCGAGAAAAAGTCGGCTGGAACCCGTCTTTTATGAAGAAGATGGGTCGGGAATACTCTTTCCCTTAAGACAAGACAAGAAAGATATTCAACCTTGTCATGAAGCATCAAATGATGATGCTCCCGGAGTCTCGATACCCCAAGCAGATGAACGAGGTACATCACCCGGATTATTGCTCCTACCACCGAATAGTGGGACATCCTCTTGAAGACAGCTTCACCTTCAAAGATTGCGTTGAAGATCAGTATTAGCAAGGCAAGTTTGCTCTATCCGCCAGTTGGAGGGTAGCCCTGCCACGAAAGCATGAGCCGAGAGCAACCTACACTGCGAGGGAAAGTCTAGATCAGCATCGAGCTTGGAAACGAGCTCGTACCTGCCATATGATAACATTCTCAAAGGAAGGAGAGCACGAGAATATGAATGACCTCTCCCAGTGCTTCGCAAATGAAGATGAGAACGAGGTGATCTTAGAATTTCCACCGGCGCCAAAAGAGCTGGAAGATGGGATACACACCACAGCAGACAACCTGAGAAAAATCGACTTGGGGACGGCATACGAGCCAAGGCCAACGTTCGTCAGTGAGCTGCTGTCTGAGAAACAGGTGGCCACATTAAAAGACGTGCTTATGCAGTATAAAGACTATTTCGCATGGAACTATTCCGAGATGCCGGGATTAGATCCAGAGATAGCAGTGCATAAACTGGCGATATCGCGGGACGTCAAGCCAGTCAAACATGCGCCAAGAAGAATGCGGCTCGAGCTTGAGATGAGTATCAATGCTGAAGTCAAGACGCTAATCGACTCCGGCTTCATCCAAGAAGTTCAATACCCTGATTGGATTGCCAATATCGTTCCGGTAATGAAGAAAAATGGGACAGTATGCATTTGCGTAGATTTTCGAGATCTCAACAAAGTTTGTCCGAAAGATGACTTCCCAGTGCCTATTACCGAGCTGATGATCGATAACACATCCACCCATGAAGTCTTCTCTTTCATGGATAGATCTTCGGGGTATAATCAAATAAAGATGCATCCTGAAGACCAAAAGCACATTGCTTTCCGGACTCCGCTGGGCATATTCTGCTACAAAGTGATGCCCTTTGGTCTGAAGAACGCTGGCGCCACCTACCAGAGGGCCATGACAAAGATCTTCGATGACCTCATACACGAGATTGTCGAATGTTATATCGACGACCTCGTGGTGAAAAGCAAATCGTATGAGGAGCACTGGGAGCATTTGAAGATAGTGTTCCAGCGCCTTCAGAAGTACAACCTGAAGATGAACCCTCTGAAATGCACGTTTGGAGTTTCCTCAGGAAAATTCCTAGGATTCATCGTGCGACACCGAGGCATCGAAATAGTCCCATCAAAGATTTAGGCGATTATGGAAATGCCCACGCCAAGAACTCTCAAACAACTGCGGTCTCTTCAAGGAAAGCCCATGTATATCCGGCGGTTCATAGCTAACCTCTCCGGCAAATGCCGCCCCTACAACCATCTAATGAAGAAGGGGACCCCATTCATTTTGGATCGTAAATGCCAAAGCGCACTAGATGAAATCAAGCAATATCTGCAGAACCCGCCGGTACTGACCGCTCCGGTCAAGGGAAAGCAACCTCATCCTGTACATAACAGCCATTGAAGGTTCTTTGGGCGCGCTGTGGGCATAGGAGAACGACCAGGGGAAGGAGAGAGCTCTCTATTATTTGAGTCGAGTTCTCCTGGGGGCAGAAAACAGCTACTCCCCTATCGAAAAGCATTGCCTGGCACTGATCTTCATGGTAACGAAGCTCTGACATTATGCCTAGGCACATGAAGTCCATCTCATATCAAAGGTGGATCCTATCAAGTATTTGATGTCGAGAGCCATATTAACAGGAAGGCTTGACAAATGGGCCCTCCTCTTGATGGAGTTCTCGATAGTATATCGGCCCCTCAAGGGAATAAAAGGCCAGGCCATCGCCGACTTTCTTGTTGAGCATCCGATACCCGCCGACTCTCCCTTAAACTGCGAATTGCCGGACGAACACGCGTTTGACACAATCGACGGGGAGTAAGAAGGGAGTGATACCCGATGGGAACTTTACTTCGATGGAGAGTCCTCCTTGAAGAAGCGAAAGCAAAATACCCCCATGATTAAAGCCGGGATGGGCCTTATCTTCGTGACTCTGTAAAGAGGGATAATGCGTTTCGCCATTTCATTAACAGAGCCGAGAACAAACAATAAGGCTGAGTACGAAGCTTTGATAGCAGGTCTTAAGATCGCTGTCGACATGGGAATCGAAAACCTCCTCATATATGGAGATTCCCAGCTAGTCGTTAGCCAAGTAAATGGCGAATATCAGACATGCAAACCAGAGTTGGTAAAATAAGGGTGCAGCAATTGTTGACACAAATCCCCTCTTACATTCTGGAAAGCATTCCGCGTGCAGAGAATAGCAACGCGGATGCGTTAGCCAAGCTCGCTAAAAAAACTGGCCGACGAAAAATACGATGACGTAAGGATCATTGTGCAAAGCCGCCGGACGCCGGATTCTCGCGCCGGTAGAGATATCTCCGGAGACATTTGAAGAAGAGGAAGCGACCAAACAAGCAGCCTGCCAAATAGAAGATGAAGAAAAGACTAAGGATTGGAGAGAAGTCTTCATAGACTATTTCAAATCCCATCGAACGCCCGAAAGCGCATCTTCAAGACATCGGCTCATGAAACGAGCTCTGTCTTTTGCCTTCGTCAGTGATACTATATATAAGGGATCGTTCGATAGTTTGTGGCTAAGGTGCTTGGAACCAGAAGAAGCAAGAAGGGTCATCCAAGAAACTCACGATGGACTCCGCGGTTCCCATCAGGCCAGGCCAAAGATGAAGCTGAAGATCAAGAGAATGTGCTACTACTGGCCCACGATTGTAGCGTTTTGAAAATCGTTTCGGTGAAATTTCGAAAAATCGGTAAAATAAAGGGGTTTTCTGTAAAAAGTCAAAATACAAATATCTTATTATAAAAATTAAATATACATATTCTAGCTATGTAATTGCTATTATTTGGTGTTTATTGAGCCGCTGGTGAAATTTCAAATTTTCTGAAAAAAATATTATTTTATTATTATTTTAAGCCGTCACTAATACATTTAATTAGGGAAAATTACAAATTGGAATGAGTTGAAACAAATTTTGTGCATCATAAAACATTAAATAAAAATTTATCATGTGGTTTTTGGAACGAAATCATTTGCCAAAACGGTTTAGAAATTATTGAAGAAAAAAGGCTTTTTTTTAGCGTAAATGGATGTTTGGGGTATTGTATTTATCATTTTTCATCACCCCACACCCGTGCCCACACCCACACACCCCCACTTACTCCTCCCCTTAGCCAAATTCAGCAGCCCTCACTTTTTCCCCACTTGGTTTGCAAAGGAAAGAAAAGGAAAAGAAAAGAAAAGAAAAGAGTAGAAAATGATATAAATTGAGTTGACTTTGACTTGAAACAACTTTCCCCACCTCACTCTCTCTCCTCACTCACCCACTGCCCCCCAAAATCTGGCCGAAACTGATCCCTTAAGCAGCAGCCCCCCCTCCCCAAGTTCTCACTCCATTTTTGCTTCAAAAATCCATAAAAAAGCTTCAAAATCCATACAATTTCAAAGCTTTTTTCCAAATCCAACACTTACCCATTATTCCTTAGCATTTCAAGCATGGATCCTTGTGAAAAGAGAGCATTTTGGAGTGCCATGGATGCTTTTGGATCTTCATATGCTTTTGGGTATATTTCTAAACATTTTTGTTGCTTAAATTGTTACTAATTTCTTAAGCTAATTTATTTAAGTGTTATTTGGATATGTGAGTTTAATTGCACGTTTTGGAATTCAAGAAAAAGGTTTGAATGCAAGTTAGGTTATTGTGAATTGGTGTATGGTTGTGATGGGTAGCTTACCATCTTAGAATTTGTAGAAAGTAATTTAGTAGTTAAATTTCATATTGTTGCATGGAAATGTCTAAATTAAGTTTCGTTTTTGCTAACTAGAGTTTTCGAAAAATTATCAAATGCTTAGATTAAAATATAATTAAGTGTTCATGTCATTATAAATATTATAATGAGTGGTTTAATGACTTTGGTTCATGCAAAACGAAGCTTAATTGATGAATTGTGAATTTTGCTTTAAAGGGTGTTAAATTTGATATTTTGCAAACTAGGATTTTGGAAATTATGCAAATTTATGAGTTTAAATTATGGAAATGGTTTTTATGACTTATTTAAGATATTTAATAAATATATTGGCCGCTACATTCATTTAAACATCGTGTTTTGTACAAAAACGGCGAATTGTGCTTGCTAGATTTTCGGAAAAATGACTTTTTGAGTGAAATTGGCGTTTTTGTGAGTTTCAACCTAGTTTATATTAAAATTAGTGTTCGCGAATATGCAAATGAGTGTATTTGGGTTTTTCTCGATGGTTTGGCGTTTGTACGCCGACGTCGAGGGTTTTTGGGTTGATTTGTGAAAGCAACCATAGGTTTTGACCTATGTGGGATTCGTGCGTCGTTTTGATCATGAGTCGGATTTTAATGAGATATGGTGCGTTATGATATGTAGGTACCCCCATGTGGACTTCGAGACGACAAGCAAGCACGTGGCGACGTCGGCACCGGCTAGCGAGGACCAGGTGAGTAGATTTATATCTACGGGGAGAAGTCGGATGGATGGCATATAGCACCCCCGCAGTCCGTGGTGGTGTATACGGATGCGTATACACACCAACATTTATTATATGTTATTTAGGATTAATAACGATGCTTAGGATGGATATTGGTGTGTTGGACTATTTTTAGTGTTGCGAACCCTAGGGTAGTGTTGCACTACACATACACACATACATACTTGCATACATTCCTATTGATATGTGCTCATGGGATTCTTTATAGTTATGTGTTCACATGGGTATGGGACTATGTGTTCACATACGGATTGAGGATGATACTTGGGATTGAGCTGAGTCGATGAGATTTGATTTGAGGCCGTGAGATCGGTGATATAGCAGGGTTCGTATCTTAGATACGACATGACGTTGTAGCGGGTCCTTGACGTAGTGTTTCACACATGTCCATGCACACGTAGGCGGTATCAGTATGGTACTAGACGTAGATCAGTACTCCGATCATGATATTTGATAAAGAGGATACCAGGTGAATAGTATGATGAATGTGATATTGACCCGTACCCAGATTGGGATGCCGTACGACGGATTTACGTACGAGCTATATTGACGATTGATCCGCACTCTTGACGCGGGATGCCTGATTATCGATATGGTATCGGATATGATATTATTGAGGCGGGATCACCGACTATACATATACAGGTATGTATATGTATCGACTCAGATGATAGGCGGTTTCCTTACCTGTAGTTCAGCTTGTTAGTTCAGCCATATAGTTTAGTGTAGTTGTTAGATTAGATTAGACTTCTTACCTATTTCAAAAACTAACGAATCGTGGGCATTTTTAAAGACAGCTCAAGGGAATCTACAGATATTTCAAAAACGACGTATCTTTTCATAAAAACACCGTAGCCCCTATTTTCAAAACCTCATGATTCGTGTTATTTCAAAAGGCACCATTTGTAGGACTTATATTATGATCATTGACCTAGGATTGCGTTATTTATGCGATTTCTGTGCGTAGATATTTTTCTATTCACGAGTTGGCAACTCACCCCCGTTGTGCCCCAGTTTCTTGTAGGTTTTCCGTACAGGTTTCCTTACGGCTTTGCGGGCATAGTTTCATTCGGGTGATTTGCTAGTAGGTGGGTTTACTTGTATCATACCCCCATTATTTACCTTGTATGATATTATTCAGTTGTATCTAGTAAATTCCATCAACCAAACATGTATTTATTAAGATAGAGACCAGTGTTGGTTATTCTTTCGACCTTAGAGTCGCTCGTTATATTTCTGATGGTTTTGAGTTTTCTTTTGAGTTTTGATCCTCACCGTTGGCGTTGTATATTATATTGTTTGTGTGGTTGTGACCGTCGATTGACGAAGAGCTAGCTCCCGCTTGGGGATGCCCTTTTCTTGATTTCGTATACTATTCATGTTGTATCCCGTTTGGGGGCCAGTATTTACAAAGGAGACTCTGCCGAAATTTTCAGTAAATTTTTGATGTTTTAAAAACCGCATAATTCGGCTTATGCTATTGAAATTACTTGCTTTAAGTTGGTTTTTCCTGCACTCTACTATTTTCTTGGTTTGGATTTCTGGGTTTTCGGTTTACTTAGATTACATACGCCTCGATACGTTCGTAGTTTAAGTGCCGGTCATGTTCCGTATTTTCGGGTCGTGACAAGTTGGCATCAGAGCGTTAGGTTTTACCTTCGGAGCGTAGGATGACCCTTGGTTGATGGAATAGGTGACTAAAGTAGAGTGACGCACCGTTGGTATGTTCCGCGGCATATTTACGATACGCTACTCCACTTATGAAGCCTTAGGATGTACATTTCTTTGTTCAGTATTATATTCCTTCCTGATCTAGCCTCATCGGTACCAGTTTAGTTTTGCTGCTACGGTTACGGGCTGGGAGAGCTACGGCTAGAGTTGCGGTCAGCACAAGCTCGTCACGAACGAGGACTGACCAGGGCGAAATTCCGGCGACACACGATTGCAGAGATGTGTCTTTTTACTGTGTTTCCGCGCCACGAGCGATTGGCGGATCGCCTTTATGAGGTTACTCGGAGGTGCTGATCGACACTAGAGGATTGAGCCAATGATAGAGGCCAGCCAGATTTTTATGACCGTTGGTGTGTTGCTTACTCCTGATGATTGAGGACCGTTCAGCATGCAGAAGAGTGAGCTAGTTGTTGCTGCGAGCGACGAGATATCGCCCCATATATTGGAGCTATTGCAGTACAGATTGTACTAAGAGATGATAGAAGGTCGCTAGTCACCCGAGGATGAATGACTAGGACATGTGGTTCGTTCGCCTACCCGATGAGAGGTCATCAGATAGATTGATTCCAGCTAGAGACGACTTCACGCAGAGACGTGAGGGTCGACAGAGACGATCGAATGTCGGAAACCTATTATTCCAAGTTTAAAGTAGTCGGAAAGACATGCAGGCAATTCTATGGTCCCTCTAGAAGAATGAAACCCTAACTCGACTTAATGACCGTGTGAAAGCCTTTGAACCTTCGGGTTTGCGGCAGTTCTACGGCGCCATTAGTGAGGCTTGGGTTTGCCCTTCTACGGCTGGACCACCGATACTGTGGTATGTACTCGATACTATTAAACTGTGCCCAAGATGTTGAGCTCTTGGGGGATTATGAGGTTTTGACGACTCGATCGGATGGTTCGACTTAATTCGGATGCTAGGTGGTGAGATGCATTCTTGGGAGACTCCAGATACGAGGATAGCCGTTGGAGCTCAGTCCATGCAGCCACGACGAGACGAGTCCGAAGCGGTCGACATTAGAGAAAAGTGGAGTAAAAGGTTCGCACCAGATCTAGATGAGATGATGTTCCACTCCGCCGACATCAGAGAGGCGATGCGCATGCCGAGGCATGGTACTTGGACTTACCTTCCAGAAGGAGTCACGATGAGTATGCAGTCGTTCCAGAGCAAGATGCAGATATAGGAAAGGACAACGACTTCCAGACAGTTGGCAGAGACGAGACATGGAAGAGACCGTGAGCAGGATTCCTTCCAGGACACTGCTGCAATGATACTTGCACCCAGGATCAGAGGTGTCATGTACATTCAAAGAGCCAGAGGCCGACGCCAGTGATATGCTGTCTTATGAGTGGTCGTGATGATTGACCGGGAGATGACAAGAGACGTGCCAGAACTGGATCATCCCCGTTAGCACACCCGACAGGGCCGATGAGCCGATGGACCGAAAGATTGGTAATTCACAGTGAAGACCTTGACCCAGGAGTGGTCATGGTTACGCACACCAGCAGGACAGAGTTCATGATCATCGACGAGACGTCCCACTAGTGACCACGACAGTTGGCCGAGATTTTTAGAGGATGCGCTGGAGCAGTACTATTCCGCCATTATTGATTCCGATGTTTTGGATGATTTATTCGTATGATTTAATTTTGATGATTGAGGATTTATGATCTTTGCACAGTGTTGCACTTGATATCGTTTTCGTGCTTTAGTTTCACATATTTGTGATTTTACGGTTTTAGACATTTGAGTTGATTTTGTGCATATGCACGCACACGATTTGGTTCCTGCACTCTGTATAGTTTATATATGCTTGTAGTGCAGTGATACGCCTTTTGTGCACTTAGATGCACTGGACTTCGATTTCGATTGTGATACTCGATATTTATTTTGTGCACCTGATTGATTTTGCGCACGTTCGGTGCTTGATATTGGATTTCATGATTTCGTGCACGCTGGATGCACCTGATATGGATTTTCGCGCATGTTGGGCGCATGTTTTGAAGGGTGGTTTTGGTGCACACCAGAGGCACTAAATTGAGAATTTTTCGTGCATGTCAGATGCACCTGATTTTGCTGTCAGGCACACATGTTGCCTACGACAGATGTTTCATGCACACCCGATGCACTGAGATGCTGTTTCTGTGCGCATGTATGGCATATTCATGGATTTTGATTTCCGTGCGCACCAGACGCACGTAGTATTCATGTGCATATTTTGGGATTGATTTCTTATAGAGCAGTACGTTTTTATGATATTGCTATATGTTTTCGTACTGAGCAGGACTAGTCAGAGGACAGTACCTGAATATATTTTGCATGCATTGATAGTTATTGAAGGGATTTCCAAAAAGCGAGCTATAGCCTCAGTATTTACCTACGTGTCTGATATGACACGAAATGTTTAAAACAAGGAGACCCTTCTAAATTGTTTCCAAAACGGCGGAACGTACATTTCAAACAAAGGTATATATGTATATAGCTATTTTCTTATGATAGACGTCCGCCACTGTGCAGTGTTATACGCGTTGCACAGCGACTTAAGAGATTTGGCATGCATTTCCTTCAGATACTTACAGATATAGATTCGATGTTTACATGTATAGTTTCGAGTTATATCATATTGGTTTGATTTGGATTTGGCATTGACGTCTTCTCCATGACTCCGATGATTGCGGGATGCTTGACGGAGTTTTGATTTGAGTTATATACTCATTTTTTTTTCAAGCGCATGCACTGCGCTACGATTTGTTTTATGTATTTACAGTTTCGGAGCCCCGACGACTTGATGGTTTTTCTTAGATGTTTTAGTATTTGGGGAAGTTTGAATTTAAATTCGGAGACCGAATTTCTTTAAGGGGGGAAGATTGTAGCGTTTTGAAAATCGTTTCGGTGAAATTTCGAAAAATCGGTAAAATAAAGGGGTTTTCTGTAAAAAGTCAAAATACAAATATCTTATTATAAAAATTAAATATACATATTCTAGCTATGTAATTGCTATTATTTGGTGTTTATTGAGCCGCTGGTGAAATTTCAAATTTTCTGAAAAAAATATTATTTTATTATTATTTTAAGCCGTCACTAATACATTTAATTAGGGAAAATTACAAATTGGAATGAGTTGAAACAAATTTTGTGCATCATAAAACATTAAATAAAAATTTATCATGTGGTTTTTGGAACAAAATCATTTGCCAAAACGGTTTAGAAATTATTGAAGAAAAAAGGCTTTTTTTTTAGCGTAAATGGATGTTTGGGATATTGTATTTATCATTTTTCATCACCCCACACCCGTGCCCACACCCACACACCCCCACTTACTCCTCCCCTTAGCCAAATTCAGCAGCCCTCACTTTTTCCCCACTTGGTTTGCAAAGGAAAGAAAAGGAAAAGAAAAGAAAAGAAAAGAGTAGAAAATGATATAAATTGAGTTGACTTTGACTTGAAACAACTTTCCCCACCTCACTCTCTCTCCTCACTCACCCACTCCCCCCCAAAATCTGGCCGAAACTGATCCCTTAAGCAGCAGCCCCCCCTCCCCAAGTTCTCACTCCATTTTTGCTTCAAAAATCCATAAAAAAACTTCAAAGTCCATACAATTTCAAAGCTTTTTTCCAAATCCAACACTTACCCATTATTCCTTAGCATTTCAAGCATGGATCCTTGTGAAAAGAGAGTATTTTGGAGTGCCATGGATGCTTGTGGATCTTCATATGCTTTTGGGTATATTTCTAAACATTTTTGTTGCTTAAATTGTTACTAATTTCTTAAGCTAATTTATTTAAGTGTTATTTGGATATGTGAGTTTAATTGCACGTTTTGGAATTCAAGAAAAGGGTTTGAATGCAAGTTAGGTTATTGTGAATTGGTGTATGGTTGTGATGGGTAGCTTACCATCTTAGAATTTGTAGAAAGTAATTTAGTAGTTAAATTTCATATTGTTGCATGGAAATGTCTAAATTAAGTTTCGTTTTTGCTAACTAGAGTTTTCGAAAAATTATCAAATGCTTAGATTAAAATATAATTAAGCGTTCATGTCATTATAACTATTATAATGAGTGGTTTAATGACTTTGGTTCATGCAAAACGAAGCTTAATTGATGAATTGTGAATTTTGCTTTAAAAGGTGTTAAATTTGATATTTTGCAAACTAGGATTTTGGAAATTATGCAAATTTATGAGTTTAAATTATGGAAATGGTTTTTATGACTTATTTAAGATATTTAATAAATACATTGGCCGCTACATTCATTTAAACATCGTGTTTTGTACAAAAACGGCGAATTGTGCTTGCTAGATTTTCGGAAAAATGACTTTTTGAGTGAAATTGGCGTTTTTGTGAGTTTCAACCTAGTTTATATTAAAATTAGTGTTCGCGAATGTGCAAATGAGTGTATTTGGGTTTTTCTCGATGGTTTGGCGTTTGTACGCCGACGTCGAGGGTTTTTGGGTTGATTTGTGAAAGCAACCATAGGTTTTGACCTATGTGGGATTCGTGCGTCGTTTTGATCATGAGTCGGATTTTAATGAGATATGGTGCGTTATGATATGTAGGTACCCCCATGTGGACTTCGAGACGACAAGCAAGCGCGTGGCGACGTCGGCACCGGCTAGCGAGAACTAGGTGAGTAGATTTATATCTACGGGGAGAAGTCGGGTGGATGGCGTATAGCACCCCCGTAGTCCGTGGTGGTGTATACGGATGCGTATACACACCAACATTTATTATATGTTATTTAGGATTAATAACGATGCTTAGGATGGATATTGGTGTGTTGGACTATTTTTAGTGTTGCGAACCCTAGGGTAGTGTTGCACTACACATACACACATACATACTTGCATACATTCCTATTGATATGTGCTCATGGGATTCTTTATAGTTATGTGTTCACATGGGTATGGGACTATGTGTTCACATACGGATTGAGGATGATACTTGGGATTGAGCTGAGTCGATGAGATTTGATTTGAGGCCGTGAGATCGGTGATATAGCAGGGTTCGTATCTTAGATACGACATGACGTTGTAGCGGGTCCTTGACGTAGTGTTTCACACATGTCCATGCACACGTAGGCGGTATCAGTATGGTACTAGACGTAGATCAGTACCCCGATCATGATATTTGATAAAGAGGATACCAGGTGAATAGTATGATGAATGTGATATTGACCCGTACCCAGATTGGGATGCCGTACGACGGATTTACATACGAGCTATATTGATGATTGATCCGCACTCTTGACGTGGGATGCCTGATTATAGATATGGTATTGGATATGATATTATTGAGGCGGGATCACCGACTATACATATACAGGTATGTATATGTATCGACTCAGATGATAGGCGGTTTCCTTACCTGTAGTTCAGCTTGTTAGTTCAGCCGTCACTACACCCAAAGATGTAACACTTGCAGAGGGTAGATGAACCGTCGGGGGAGATCCAGGTCACCGGACTCGGTCGGGAATCGGCCAACTCGGCCTTGACTCGGCCGACTCAGTGATCCGACCGAGTCACGGCCGAGTCACCCCCTTTTAGGCCGATTCCGGCAAGGGTCACAACATGAAAGTTGTGTCTTTTAGTATTCCCTACTCACCTGCAAAGTTTCAGTCCAATACCACTTCCAGAGATCTTTAAAACCCCCAATTACTCCACTTTTAATACATTTTTATTACATTTTATCACATTTTTATTTTTTAACTTTTCATCTACCCTAACCCTAACCCTAGCCTAGCCCTATATAAAGGCCCCTACCCTCTACCTTTTCCCCTCACAACTCTAAGCATACTCTCTAAAACTCTTGAGAACTTGGTGCAAAGAGCGAGAAGCGAAGCGCTGCCGAAACCGACGACGGATTCCGGCGACCGGATCAAGACCGACGTGACGTTTCCAACGAATCGGCAACCACCACACCTTTTAGAACGCTTAGCTTGTCCAAACCCGTAAGTCCCAACCTTCTACCTCTCTTTTCTATATTTGCAAAATACGACTTTTTGAAACCCGACGGAAATCGGACAAACCGATTTCCGATTCGGTTTTTCTTAAAAATTCCACTTGTCACCTAATACATATTATCAACTCTCTTGCATGTTGACTATTAATCACCCTTAAGTCAAATTTAATTGTACTTTTCCACATGAAATGACAAGTTCTTTAGAAAACCGTATTTCTTGCATAAAAATACCATCAAGTTAAATTTTAATGTTCTATTTAGATAACCCACTCCTAATCATGTTTATTTTGATAACAAAACTTGTTTCATTCAATTTGGATGAAATTTCACACATGAAATGATAACGTTTATGAATACCGTATTCTTGCACCTTAATACCCTTAAGTTTAACATAGCTTATTTCACCTTGAAACTTCACCAAAATTTAATATAAGTCACGGGGTAATGACCTACCCTTACACACACTCATTATAACCCTAATTGATAAATAACAAAAATACAGAATACGATATTATAGGACTTTTTCACTAAAATACCATAACCTTTATAACTTTTAGTTTAACCTTTAAATTGTAAACTTTTCTAAATAAAACTTATATAAAATGAAAGCACGATTGGTCATGGACATCGATCGTTTATCTAAACTGTCTTGTGGGTCTAGGCAAGTGTGTCTAAGGCTAGTGGTTTTTAATTAGGCCCACGACTGTGGTTCCTTCCCACTTACCTGGCACTTACCTGGCTGCATTCGACGGTGAAGAGGCGATTTGAGGCTTCTAATGACTCATCGTTTAGACCATAGAATATAGGTTAGATGGTCTAGGAAACCCTAACAACTAAAATATGGAGAACTATATACTTTTACAAATAAATACCCTATATTTAGAAAACCTTTTCCCTAAATTAAAAGTATTTATAAAAACCTGAGCAAAGTGCCATTACAACCCATCTTTGGGGAACCTGTTAGGGATAGCACGGTTCATCGTGCACCCGCAGGCTAGTAGTGCGAGATTCAGACCTCCGCAAGGAGCATTCGGTCTCGAAAGGTTTAAAATACGATATTTAAAGAAAGTGATATTTTTGTAAATAAAATATTCATTTAAAAATTATTTATGTGTTTAATTATATATAATTATCATTTAAACATTTATTTTGTTATAATATAAAATTTCCACTTTTTCCTAAAATTCAAAGATTAAAAGTTACATTAAAATAACACGAATTTCAAATAAACAATTAATTCTTCTATTAGGATATATTCACTAGAATAAAACAAATAAAATTCACATTCATTATAATAATAAAGATGATTATTAAATACTTGAGGTATATTTTGAAAACTATACAAAAGTACTTTTTACATAAAACCCCCTCAAGTTTCACAAATTACAATAAGGCCCCTAACTAATATTGAACTTCAAATTATCTTTCTTTTAGTCAGACTCGGGTTAGAGTCTGACTAATTCTGACTTGAATATATTTCAAGTCAATCTATATTTCAATTATATTCCAACACAACTTGAATACATGAATCCCAGAATCAGTTAACAATCTGTCTGACTGAACCGAACCATGGATATTCTTTTTACAAGTTTCCAGTATTCCATTTACATGACTCTACGGTTATAACCATTTCCTGATATCATGGTTTCGGTAAGTCAATCAGTTAATCAAGTCAATCAAGCAATCATTACAAGTTTACAAGATAACAATACAAACATGACATCGCGGGGTTTAAAGGGGTAGATTGGTACGGAAGATGTTAAAAGTGGAATGAGGTGGTCAGATTAAGACACCTAACATGAATACTGTTGCTGTTGTACCGTGGCATAACGGTTCCTTGTACTCTCCGTTTGCACTGATCTCTAGCATATAGAGATCCCCCTCGTATACACTGGCATTCTTCTGTACCAAGCTACAAACAACTGCGTTAAACAATATTCCATAATATTCTACAACATAATACTCTAGAAAATACTGTTACTCTGCCATTCTCACTCCACTTTTCTTTGGGACTTACCGAGCGACCTGTTCGCTGACGACATTCTATTTCTTTCTTCTTTGAATGTCGTCAGGTGCGTTGGACCAACTTGAGACCGAGCCAACAACTGAAGATTTGGAGCAGTTCCAAGAAGATCCAGAGCTCTAGACTTTGTACTTGTTCTTTCCAGTATTTCCTTTTATTATTATGCCACTGTTTAGGCATTGCTTTCTTTTTTTTCATTCCAGTTGTATTTTCATTTCATGCATTGTATAAAGAATGTTATTAATAAAAGTTGCTGTTATCTCAATCTTATTTGTCTCTTGTGATTATTTTATATTGCTTAGTTACGCTTAGCGTATGTACTTCTGAGTACATACGTAGCGGGCCTCGTCACGACCACTTCGCCGTACATTGGGAAGCGGGGCGTGACAGTTTAGTGTAGTTGTTAGATTAGATTAGACTTCTTACCTATTTCAAAAACTAACGAAACGTGGGCATTTTTAAAGACAGCTCAAGGGAATCTACGGATATTTCAAAAACGACGTATCTTTTCATAAAAACACCGTAGCCCCTATTTTCAAAACCCCATGATTCGTGTTATTTCAAAAGGCACCATTTGTAGGACTTGTATTAGATTATTGCAGATTAGTTATCGTTGTGTCTAGTATTCAGCTCCCGCACATTATTGCTGTTCGCTCTGCCTCGCATACTTATTGTGCTGCATATTCCATTATTGATATCATGCTGTTAGGACACCAGCACCATTACCGATGATGCGTATGTACCACGTACACCTACTTGCCGGCTCACACACATCTTCATCGGTAATTGCCATGTCACGTACACTTTAGAGAATATATTTTCTTGACTTAGCTCGTTAGCTAGTAGTTTTGACATGATATTAGTGTACTTTCCTTATATGCCATATTAGACATTTCAGTTATTACTTGCTACTTCATGCATATTGTTATTCATTGTTATACCGCACGCATGGATTCTCATGCCTTTATTCACTAGTTTATGTGCTATTGAGGTTTTGGACTCGGATTTCCTTGATATTTCTGGATTTGGGAACCGTGGAGATTTCAAAAGAGAATATGTAATTGTTTTAAAAACCCGGTTACCCTGGATATGATATTTCAGTGCGTCCACCATGTGTTTTATCGATGCTGAGAGCGACATGTGAGACCCGAGTTCGAGGAGTGGAGGAACCGTTTCGGGTACATGGTGGACCCGGTAAGGTACCCCGGGGCAAGAAGCTCGTGGTGATGACGATGAGCCTGGCAGGGGGAGACTACCTACCGGTGATATTACCCGACACGTCGGATATCCGGAGGATACCGTCGTGGTCTTGAGATGGATGGTAGGGGCCGGTCTGGACTGGCGGCGCCCTAGATATTGTGATTTAGATATTGAGATTTTGAGACATTGAGATTTATGTTTTGTGTCGATGCTAGACATCGTTGGTGCTGATTTCAGTTATGATACCTCATTTGAAAAAAATACAAAGGAAATCTCACTAATTTATGAAAACAGTTTCTTCATTTACATGTATGCTGTTTTCATGCATTCATACCTCACTCATATGATATATTGCTACCTGAGGCACTGACACGGGCACATGTGATTA
The DNA here is from genome assembly GCA_030015575.1 of Agapanthus africanus. Taxonomy (NCBI): domain Eukaryota; kingdom Viridiplantae; phylum Streptophyta; class Magnoliopsida; order Asparagales; family Amaryllidaceae; genus Agapanthus; species Agapanthus africanus. Next base: position 475,510,547 of record JASDDO010000001.1, on the reverse strand, counting down.
CATTCGGGTTAGATATTACCCTAGACATTGTCATAGGCTGCCTGTTATACATATATTTAAGGATATATTATGATCATTGACCTAGGATTGCGTTATTTATGCGATTTCTGTGCGTAGATATTTTTCTATTCACGAGTTGGCAACTCACCCCCGTTGTGCCCCAGTTTCTTGCAGGTTTGCCGTACAGGTTTCCTTACGGCTTTGCGGGCATAGTTTCATTCGGGTGATTTGCTAGTAGGTGGGTTTACTTGTATCATACCCCCATTATTTACCTTGTATGATATTATTCAGTTGTATCTAGTAAATTCCATCAACCAAACATGTATTTATTGAGATAGAGACCAGTGTTGGTTATTCTTTCGACCTTAGAGTCGCTCGTTATATTTCTGGTGGTTTTGAGTTTCCTTTTGAGTTTTGATCCTCGCCGTTGGCATTGTATATTATATTGTTTGTGTGGTTGTGACCGTCGATTGACGAAGAGCTAGCTCCCGCTTGGGGATGCCCTTTTCTTGATTTCGTATACTATTCATGTTGTATCCCGTTTGGGGGCCAGTATTTACAAAGGAGACTCTACCGAAATTTTCAGTAAATTTTTGATGTTTTAAAAACCGCATAATTCGGCTTATGCTATTGAAATTACTTGCTTTAAGTTGGTTTTTCCTGCACTCTACTATTTTCTTGGTTTGGATTTCTGGGTTTTCGGTTTACTTAGATTACGTACGCCTCGAGACGTTCGTAGTTTAAGTGCCGGTCATGTTCCGTATTTTCGGGTCGTGACAACAATGATTCAGGACTGCCTTGAATATGCAAAGTAGTGTCACTCATGCCAGATTCACGGGGACTTCATCCATCAGCATCCGAATCCGCTACACCCAACACTGGAAAGCTGGCCGCTCGAGTTGTGGGGAACCGATATAATCGGGCCTATCGAACCAACATCATCCAAGGGACATCGGTTCATATTGGCAACGACCGATTACTTCTCCAAGTAGGCAGAGACAGTGCCACTAAAGGATGTGAAGATGGAGAACATCCTCCATTTCTTCAGGACACATGTCATCTACCGGTTCGGCACTCCATGACGAATCATCTCGGATAATGGGCCGGCCTACAGAAGCCATAAGATCAGCCGCTTCGCACATCAGCATAATATATATTGGAGATACTCTTCGGCCTATAATCCCCAAGCTAACAGTCTAGCTGAAGCTTTCAACAAGACCTTGACGAAGATCATAAAGAAGATGGTGTCCAGAAACAGAAGAGATTGGCACGAGAGATTGCATGAAGCTCTCTGGGCTTATCGGACCATGTTCAAGATGGCCATGAATACAACGCCATTCGCGTTGGTATTGGGAACGGAAGCGGTTCTCCCCTTGGTGATAAAACTACCCTCTTTACGAGTGGCGGTCCGACATGAGCTGACGGATGAAGAAAATGCCCACCTTCGGCTTGAGGAGCTTGATTCCCTCGATGAAACTCGTCTCATGGCGCAGCAAACCTGGAAGCTTACAAAGCAAGGATGACGCGCTCAAACGAAAGATTGACTAGGACGAGAACATTGCGCCAAGGAGAACTCGTGCTAGTCGTAAAAAGACCTATGATTCCCAATCGTGCTAAATAGGGGAAATTCGAGCCGAACTATGAGGGACCGTACATCATAGACAAGGTCTACCAAGGTGGGGCCTACATGCTTATGGATATGCATGGCGAAAGACCCTTCCGGCCAATAAACGGCCGGTTCCTTAAGAAATACTACGCTTGACAAGTCAGGGCTCAGGTTAATGATGGACGACAACGTTCATGTCCGCTCACCGTCTTCCTGAGCCTAAACTCTATAAGTAGTATCCAGCGAAACCTCGCCTCAAAATCCCAACGGACCTAGATGTCCTTAAACTAGCTATGGACCGAGATGTCCTTAAACTAACGATGGACCGAGATGTCCTTAAACTAACGATGGACCGAGATGTCCTTAAACTAATAACGGACCGAGATGTCCCTAAACTAACAACGTCGCCTCAAACACGGTGATAGTGGAATGCAAGTCCCCATGTCCCAGCGGTGAGGACTGCAACTCAAATCCCACCGACAAACAAATGGGTCACATATGGCGAAACTATTCTCGAGAGTTTCATCGCTAAAAAAAACGGTATGTCCACAAGCGAAATGGGCACGGATGAAAACCCGAAAGGGCGCCGTGAGTAAAAACAGCAGGACTACCGGCGAGTTTGTGAAAACCCGAAAGGGCACAATGTTAGTTTAAGGAGAAAACGCCTGCAAGGTCCTCTCGACCTTATGAGGAGAAAACGCCTGCGTGAGATCCTTACGACTCACAAGGGAGCAACACACTTAGGGACCTCTACGATTCCTAAGGAGAAATTACACTTACGAGATCCTCACGACTCACAAGGAGAATCCCCCTTATGAGACCCTCACGGCTCATAGGATTCGAAAGCCTTAAGTTACAGGGATCTGAACCTGTTCTTAATCCATCACATTCCCTAGATTGCCCTACAAGCGGTTCGATATTGACTCTTGTATATAATCCACAGGCACAAATAAACGTTTCCCCCACCAAGTCCCACCAATGACGAGGAATGTCCTCATATGGTGAACGACACTTGTAAGTCCTCTCGACTTATAAGGAGACAACACTCTTGTAAGATCCTTACGACTTATAAGAGAACATACACTTAGGAATCCCCACGACTCCTAAGGAGAAAACACACCTACGAGATCCTCACGACTCGTAGGGAGAAACACCTTTATGAGACCCTTACGGCTCATGAAGTCAAAAGCCTTAGTCGACAGGATCCTAACCCTGTTTGCTAAGCCACCTTTGTTCGAATCAACAAAAGCAAATGATGATTCGCTCCTGGCAATGTCCCAGTGGTAGCGATGCTGATGCCTAAATCGGTATCAAATTCCAAGCCCTTTCACGGCAAATGATGATTCGCTCTTTGAAATATTCCAGTCGCAGCGATGCTGATGCTAAGATTGGTATCAGATCTTGAGTTCCATATTCGCAATAAAAATCAGTGAGCCAAAATGAATATGAAATAGCCAAAATGATAGGGCAACTCGCAACAAAAATCAGTGAGTAAAATATATGCATATAAAAATAGCCGAAATGATAGGGCAACTCACAACAAAAATCAGCGAGTAAAGAAAAATAAAAATAGCCGAAATGATTGGGCACCGCGAAAAAATAGCCGAAATGATTGGGCGATCGCGACTTTCGTGATATAAAAAACTGAAACGATAGAGCATCGCGGAAAAAAATAAAAAAAATGAAACTTTTGCCCTGCAGGTGAGTCTACATCGACCCCTGTATATAATCCATGGGCATAAACGAAAAGAGAACCACATTGTCCCACCAGGCTTCGTCAAAGGGAAGCTAAATTTCGACGGTTCACAGACAGCCTAGAGACTACCTCGGAGCCACGGCAAAGCCCCCTAGTTCCAAATCTCTACGGTTCACAGACAGCTTAGAGACTACCTCGGAGCCACGAAAAAGTCCCCTAGTTTTAAATCTCGACGGTTCACAGACAGCCTAGAGACTACCTCGGAGCCACGGAAAAGTCCCCTAGTTCCAAAGCCTCCTAGTTCCAAATCTCGACGGTTCACAGACAGCCTAGAGACTACCTTGGAGCCACGACAAAGCCCCCTACTTCCAAATCTTGACGGTTCACAGACAGCCTAGAGACTACCTCGGAGCCAAGGCAGAGTCCCCTAGTTCCAAATCTCGACGGTTCACAGACAGACTAGAGACTATCTCGGAGCCATGGCAAAGCCCCCTAGTTCCAAATGTCGACGGTTCAAAGACAGCCTAGAGACTACCTCGGAGCCACGGCAAAGTCCCCTAGTTCCAAATCTCGACGGTTCACAGACAGCCTAGAGACTACCTCAGAGCCACGGCAAAGTCCCCTAGTTCCAAATCTCGACGGTTCACAGACAGCCTAGAGACTACCTCGGAACCATGGCAAAGTCCCTAGTTCCAAGTCTCGACGGCAGCATCCACAGTCTAGAGATCAACAACAGCGTTCTTCCTCCCTCTAGCAGGATACAGGCGTGACATCAACAAACGGAGCCATGGCAAAGTCTCCTAGTTCCAAATCTCGACGGTTCACAGACAACCCAGAGACAACCTCGACGTGCATCGCAATATTGCAGACACAATGTCAACAAACAAAGCAAAGGAAGATCCCTAGCTTCAGGGTCTTGACGGCAACTCAAATGAGACCTGAAAGACTATCGGAGACCATCCCACTCCAGCACGGAGTGGTCATGACCCATCGGGGCTCCCAAACTGAGCCGAACCTCAAGTAAAAAGCGACATAGAATATCCTTAACGCTTGCTCTTTCGACGGTAATATTACCTGGAAGATTACTTGAAGACGTCTTGTCCAGCTCCCGAAGGGATCAGAGACATGACAGTCGCGGGGCTACTCAAAAAGCAAGATTGCATATCGAGGAATACATCGGCCAACGTGACGGTGCGACGAGTAAAAAACCCTAGTACTACAGACCCTAACAGACTTCTATTAGCAGGAGTTAACCGTGACGTTAGGACACCCTTGTGAGAACTTCGATTCGTCTCGACTCGTAAGGAAATTAGTGTCCTTGCGAGAAAATCTCGATTCGTCTCGACTCGTTGGGAAAAGCCTTAGGCAATGGGGATAAGAATCTGTTTCCTAAGCACTGGGGCCCTGCAAGTCGGTCCAAGATGGACTATTGCATACAATTCACGGGCCACACTCTCCAAAGCCGAATATCGACAAGGAGGGAAAAAACAACTTACGAGTCCTCTCGACTTGTAAAGGGGGAAAATTTTCTTATGAGATCCTTACGACTCTTGAGAGAAAATGCACTTAGGAGTCCTCACAACTTCTAAGGAAAAAATGCACCTACGGGGTCCTCTCGACTCGCACGGAGAAAAGTATTTATGAGACCCTCACGGCTCATAAAGTTGAAAAGTCTTAGGCGGCAGAACCTTAACCCTGTCTCCTAAGCAATTGCTGCCCTGCAAGGAGGTCAAGATGGACTATCCACAGGCCACACTCTCTAAAGTCGAATATCGATAAGGAGGGAAACAACCACTTACGAGTCCTCTCGACTTGTAAGTGGGAAAATTTTCTTGTGAGATCCTTACGACTCCCAAGAGAAAATATCACTTAGGAATCCTTACGACTCCTAAAGAGAAAATACACCTACGAGATCCTCACGACTCGTAGGGAGAAAAATCTGTATGAGACCCTCACGGCTCATAAAATTGAAAAGTCTTAGGCGGCAGATCCAAACCTGTTTCATAAGCCATCGCTGTCCTATAAGGAGGTCAAGATGGACTATCTGCGGGCCGCATTTGCCAAAGCCACATTCGCCAATGAAAAAAAGAAGCTACTTACAGGTTCTTACGATTCGTAAGGAAAAATACCCGAGTGAGATCCTTACGGCTCATGGAGGCGACGAACACTTAGAAATCCTCACGATTTCTAGGGAGAAAATACACTTGTGAGATCGTCTCGACTTGTAGGGAAAATAATGTTCCTTGCAAGAATTTCTCGATTCGTCTCGACTCGTAGGGAAAATAATGTCCCTGCGAGAACTTCTCGATTCGTCTCGACTCTTAAGGAAAATAATGTTCCTGCGAGAACTTCTTGACTCGTTTCGACTCGTAGGGAAAATAATGTTCCTACGAGAACTTCTCGACTCGTTTCGACTTGTAAGGAAATTAGTGTCCTTGCGAGAACTTCTTGATTCGTCTCGACTAGTAAGGAAATTAGTGTCCTTATGAGAACTTCTCGATTCATTTCGACTCGTAAGGAAATTAGTGTCCTTATGAGAACTTCTCGATTCGTTTCGACTCGTAAGGAAATTAGTGTCCTAGCGAGAACTTTTCGATTCGTCTTGATTCGTAAGGAAATTAGTGTCCATACGAGAACTTCTCGATTCGTCTCGACTCGTAAGGAAATTAGTGTCCTTACGAGAACTTCTCGATTCGTCTCGACTTGTAAGGAAATTAGTGTCCTTGCGAGAACTTCTCGATTCGTCTCGACTCATAAGGAAATTAGTGTCCTTACGAGAACTTCTCGATCTGTCTCGACTCGTAAGGAAATTAGTGTCCTTACGAGAACTTCCCGACTCGTCTCGACTCATAAGGAAAATAATGTTCCTGTGAGAACTTCTCGACTCGTCTCGACTCACGGATCATAAAGTTGGAAAGTCTTAGGCTACAAGGACCCTAAACTTGTCTCCTAGGCCATCAATTCTATGGTCAAACATTACTTTGCACTACTTCACCTATGTACATACATACATAGGCAAAGTAGTGGGGGGCATTTGTTCCCGCCAAAATTTTCGGCCAAGAGCTACTTGTTCCCTTATAAAAAAGGGGGGAGAGTCCTCAAAATTTGGCCTCATGTGTTAAACATGTGGGCGCTCATATGCAAAGCATATGGGCACTGAAAATAAAACAATTAATGGCCAAACATGCCTCACGTGTAAAACACGTGAGCTCTCATATGCAAAGCGTATGAGCGCTGAAAAGAACAATTAAGGGCAAAACAGGCATCACGTGTTAAGCACGTGAGCGCTCATATGCAAAGCATATGAGCGCTGAATAAAATAAACTTAAAGGGCCAAACAGGCCTCACGTGTAAAATACATGAGCGCTCATATGCAAAGCATATAAGCGCTGAACATAAATCACCAATGACCAAACATGCCTCACGTGTAAAACACGTGAGCGCTCATATGCAAAGCATATGAGCGCTGAACATAAACAAGCTAAAACCCACAGCAGGGGTCACGTGTTAAACACATGAGTTCTCTTGCCTCTCACATCCAAAGCATGTGAGCGCCCAAATTTAAAATGCTCCTATCAAATTCTAGAATTAAATTCTATTTTGGGAAATATTTTCCCGATCTTTCTCAAACTAAAAAGATCTTCTTTGTTAAACAGAGGACTTTTGGATCAAAGATCCAACGGTGATCATCTGGTAGAATAAAGTTCTATCATAGGAAAATATTTCCTAATCTTGTTAAATTAATAAGATATTCATATGATCAGAATTCTATGTTAGAATAAAATCCTAATCTTATTAAACTAACGAGATATCTATATGATAGAATTAAATTCTATATTAAGAAAATATATTTCTGATCTAGTTAAACTAAAAAGATATGATAGAATAAAATTCTAATCTTGTTAAACAAACAAGAAATTTTCTCTGTTAAAGAGAGAGCCTTTGGATTAAAAATCCAACGGTGAATAAAATTCACCGATTGATCTAAAAGATCATGAAATCAATCATGATCTCTCAATGAGGGATTCCCTTAACAAATTGATTATTTTTCTTTTCATATAAATAGGAGCAAGGAGAGGAGGAAAAAAAGACACAGAGAGGGAGAGGAGAAGAAAAATAGAGAAAGAATTTAATTCTCTAAAGAAGAGGAACCCCTCCCAAAAGCTCCCACAAAAATAAGAGAATTTAATTCTCAAACCAAGAGTTTAACTCTTCTCAAAGAACTTAGTTCTTCCTCTGGTTAAAATCTGCAGAAGCAGATCTCCCCACAAGTTGAGAATTTAATTCTCATCAGGGAGATTCTGTCATGCAGATTCAAAACCTAGGGGAAAGAATTGAGTTCAAAAGAGTTTAAATCTTACAAAACATATGGGAATTTAATTCCTCTGAAACTAGGGTTTAACCCTTTAAAAATAATTTAATCCCTGCAAAGAACAAAAAGAGAACTTGATTCTTCAGAACCACAGAAGAACAGCCTGCTGATTCATTAGTGTTTAACACTATAATGAAACTTCACGTGTTTCCCACGTGAGCGCCTCTGACGAACAATAAAAGAATGGTTGAGATCGAGCACGTGTTTTACACGCGAGCACTTAAAAGAAGAACTAGAAGTACCTCCTAAGGCAGTCACGTGTTCCCAAGTGACCCTCGAACTAGCACTCGTGAGAGGAAAAGGGGAATAAATCAAAGACAATTCCCATTTTGGGGCGCCTCACGTGCCCATACGTGACCCCTAATAGTGCTTAGCACTTATAAAGGAAGGGGGAATAAATTAAAGACAGTTACCATTTTGGGGCGCCTCACGTGATCCCACGTGACCCTCTAAAAGTACTTAGCACTTTCAAAAGAAAAGGGGGGATAAATCCAAAGACAATTCTCATTTTGGGGCGCCTCACGTGATCCCACGTGACCCCCAATAGTGCTTATCACTTATAAAAGAAAAAAGTGAATAAACCCAAAGAATCAGTGCCCAGCTCTGGGGCGTCTCATGTGTCCACATGTGATGGCCACAAGATTTAAGTGTTTAACACTTATATGTATAGACGGGGATGTGAACCCAAGGGCACCACACCAACTTTTGGGTACCTCACGTGCTACACGTGAGCATCTCAATTTTCAGTGTTTAACACTGCTTTAGAGCCTCACGTGGGAGCATGTGAGCGCCGAGCAGATATTGGTGTTTAACACCATGAGAAGCCAACCTTAGCCCAAATTAACTAAGTCTCCTGAGGCCAAAACCCTTTTGATCACCAGTCAACCGAGCCCTCCTATACTCAGGTCTCCCCAAATCGATCTTAGTTCCAAAGATAACTAAGGATTTCCTAACAGATGGTATCTAAAATGATGTTCACTTCACCATGATCTCCCTCCAATCTGGAATTCGGTTCAAGGGTACATCTCTCCACACCTCTGATACATGTCGTTGTAATTCTTCAACGTCTTCAGAGAGGTGGAGGGTCCCGACAACCAATAGCTCTTTGGCGTACTCTCAAACCCATGAGCACATCCTTATGGACCGCAATGTCCTTAAACTACGACCTCACCGCCAAATGGTGATCTACGGACCGTAACGTCCTTAAACTACAATGAACCGAAACGTCTTTAAACTAACAATGGACCATAATGTCCTTAAACTAGCTATGGACCGTAATGTCCTTAAACTAGCTGTGGACCGCAACGTCCTTAAACTAAACCCTCATACCAAAATGGTGATCTATGGACCGTAACATCCTTAAACTAAAGCAATAGGGCCCAAATGCTCTTTTGTTGGGTCTGAATGATCCTAAAAATCCTGCTGAGTAGATCTTAGTCTAAAATTAGACTAACGTATCCTTAACAAACATTTAAGTTAATCTTAATCTCAAACGAGATTAACGATCCTTAAATCAACCCAAACCCAAATCTAAGAATATACGGATTTGGACTAATCCATGCCCTACGGGTGGCAACATAAATTAGTCTCCGTATATAATCCACGGGCACCCAAAAAATAAAACAAACACACACGACACGTTGTGACCTTCTGGAGCAGGAGAAAGTGGTTATCGCTACACGGTAATGTAATTAACTGCATGGGCTTGCGCCTGCAGGGAAGAGCGTACCCATAATAAAAAACCCTCGCAAAAGAGGGGGAATCTAACAAAGTCTGCTACAACGGCTGCATCCATCCAAACCTCCGATACACGGTGCCATATATCAGCTTGGCATCTTCGGAGAGGTGGACGGATAAATCCAAATAGCATCTGCCCCCAAATTCATGCAAGACGACCTACGTGGTTTCGTCTCTGTTTTCGACGGTAAATAAGGTGTTAAGCCCACATATTTCCTTTCAGTCGGAAATCGTTCCTCCTCCTGGTAATGGTCAGTATATTCTGCACCTAGTGTTCCTCCCCATTTTTTTAGTCGACTTATTGTTGTTAAGCTTTGTTTACATTAACTGCAGTATTACGGGTAGGAGGAAAAGAAGGAACTGCTACGCCTCCGGTACTTCCTGCTCTGCCGCCTGCAACAGCCGGTATGATAGATTCCATCCCTTGGGTGTTTTCTTTGTTTCCCAAGTTGAGTTTTGACCATAATTCATTTTGCAGTGATTACGCCTACTCCAGTCCCTTTCGAGTCTCGCATTCCAATGCCCGCTGGGCCCTTCGCTAGACGTGTATCCTCCAGGGGCGCCGCGAATAGTCGGCAAACGTTAAGCGAGTTTATCGAAGATCTAGACGCCGAAGCCCTCTCTTCTGTTATGGATTTTGCCGACGAAGTCAATCCAATGCTGGCGACGCTCGTGAACTTCCATAATGAAGATCAAGTCGGCTCTTGGGTTGATTATTGCAGAAAGATCGAGGCTTGCCTGCTTGAAATCGAGCTTAAGCATCTCGCTCCTGAAGTGTTAGTTTTGAATTCTCAGCGGGCTGCATGGATCGAGCAGAGTGTTCCTTTCATTCGCTATTTTGAACAAGAGGCTGCCCTGAGGCGGGAGGAACATGTGACGGCTTCCAGTGAGTCCGTTCAGTTGCGCGCCCAAGTTGAAGCGAATGCTGCGCAGCTAAAAACTATTTTTGACAACCTCAAACGATGTATTTCGGACGGGTTGACGCTAAGGCGGAAGCTTGACTTCGCTGAGCGAGTCATGCAAGACTGCGAAGCTGTCAAGCAAGAAATTGCTGAAAAGCTTTCATCCTGTCTGCAGCAATGAACTCAAATCGAAGCGGAGTTGGCCGCCGTGGCTGAACGCGAGAAGATATTGAGGGGAGCGCAAGAGCGGCTTGTCAATTTGTTGAAAATGCCTCCTCCCTAATAATTATCATTGGATCCTTTTTCTTGTACCGGCCGTCAACTTCTAATTCAAGACTGTATTCATTTTAACGAAATGTATCTTGTATTCATTTGAATTCATGAATAGAAAAAATATATTTTATTATTTTTTATAACTAGCGCTTTTCCTTTGACGAAAAGTAGTTTATATACTCATGAGTAGCTCCTCCATTTCAGTGTTATGTAACTTTGGAAGTGTGGCCTGTAGAAAGTCCATCTTGACCTCCTTGTGGGGGTAGCGATGGCTTAGGAAACAGGTTTGGATCTGTCGCCTAAGACTTTTCAACTTTATGAGCCGTGTGGGTCTCATAATGACTTTTCTCCCTACGAGTCGAGAGGATCCCGTAGGTGTATTTTCTCCTTAGAAGTCGTGAGGACTCCTAAGTGTTGTCTTCTCTTGAGAGTCGTAAGGATCTCACAAGAGAGTTTTCCCCCTTACAAGTCGAAAGGACTCGCAAGTGGTTTTTGGTTTTTTTAGAAGTCGAGACGAGTTGAGAAGTTCTCGCAGGGACATTATTTTCCCTACGAGTTGAGACGAATCGAGAAGTTCTCGCAAGGACATTATTTTCCCTATGAGTCGAGACGAATCGAGAATTTCTCACAAGGACATTATTTTCCCTACGATTCGAGACGAATCGAGAATTTCTCGCAAGGACATTATTTTCCCTATGAGTCGAGACGAATCGAGAATTTCTCGTAAGGACATTATTTTCCCTACGAGTCAAGACGAATCGAGAAGTTCTCGCACGAATATCCTAACGTCACAGTTAACCCCTCCTGATAGAGGTCCGTTAGGTTCTGTGGTACTGGGGTTTTTTTCCGTCGTACCGTCGCATTGGCCGATGTATTCCCCGATATGCAATCTTGCTATTCGAGTTACCCCGCGACTGTCGTGTCTCTGATCCCTTTGGGGGCTGGACAAGACGTCTTCAAGTAATCTTCCAGGTCATATTACCGTCGGAAGAGCAAGCACTAGGGATTTTCCATGCCGCTTTTTACTTGAGGTTAGGCTCAGTTTGGGAGCCACGATGAGTCATAACCACTCCGTGCTGGTGTGGAATGATCTCCGATAGTCTTTCAGGTTTTATTTGATTTTCCGTCAAGACTCTGAAGCTAGAGATTTTCCTTTGCTTCATTTGTTGAAATTGTGTCTGCTGTATCGAGACGAATGTCGAGGTTGTCTATGAACCATCAAGGCTTAGAACTAGGGACTTTGCCATGGCTCCGTCGTTTTGACTCTGGGGTAGGTTGTTGACATTGCATCTGCATCCTGCTGGAGTTGAGAAGGAACGCCGTGTTGATCTTCTAGGTTGCAGATGTCGCCGTCGAGATCTGACTCTCCCTTTGACAGAGCCTGGTGGGGAAATGTGGTTCCCTTTTCTTTTATGCCTATGGATTGTATACATGGGTCAGTATGGACTCACCTGCAGGGAAAAAGTTTCATCATCATTTTTTTATTTTTTTCCGCGATGCTCTATCATTTCAGCTTTTATATCGCGAAAGTCGCGATTTCCCAATCATTTCGGCTGTTTTTCGCGGTGCCCAATCATTTCGGCTATTTTTCTTTTTACTCGCTGCTTTTTATTGCGAGTCGCCCCATCATTTCGGTTGTTTCATATGCATAGTTTTTTTTGCTCGCTGATTTTTATTGCGAGTTACCCCATCATTTCGGCTATTTCATATGCATTTTTGGCTCGCTGATTTTTGTTGCGAGTATGGAACTTGAGATCTGATACCAATCTTAGCATCAGCATCGCTGCGACTAGAATATTTCCAGGAGCGAATCATCATTTGCCGTGAAAGGACTTGGAATTTGTTGTCAATTCAAGCATCAGCATCGCTAAGACTGGAATGTTGCCAGGAGCGAATCATCATTTGCCTTTGCTGATTTGAACAAAGTTGGTTTAGCAAACAGGGTTAGGATCCTGTCGACTAAGGCTTTTTGACTTCATGAGCCGTAAAGGTCTCACAAAGGGTTTTCTACCTACGAGTCGTGAGGATCTCATAGGTGTAATTTCTCCTTAGGAATCATAGGGATTCCTAAGTGATATTTCCTCTCGTAAGTTGTAAGGATCTTATAAGAGTGTTTTCTCCTTACAAGTTGAGAAGACCTACAAGTGCTTGTTCACCAAATGGGGAAATTTCATGCTATTCGTGGAATTGGGCGAGGGAACGTTTATTTATGCCCATGGATTGTATACAAGGGTCAATATTGACCGCCTGTAGGGAATTTTGGGGAATGCGATGGCTTAAGAACAAGTTCAGGTCCCTGTATCTTAAGGCTTTTGAATCCTGTGAGCCGTGAGAGTCGCATAGGGGGGAAATTCTCCTTACAAGTCGTGAGGATCTTATAAGTGCAATTTCTCCTTAGGAATCGTGGGGATTCCTAAGTGTGTTGCTCCCTTGTGAGTTGTAAGGATCTTACGCAGGTATTTTCTCCTCACAAGGTCGAGAGGACCTTGCAAGTGCACATGAATTTTTTTACGAGTCTGCGCCCTTTCGGGGTTTCACGAACTCGCCGGCAGCCCTGTTGTTTTTACTCATGGAGGCCTTTCAGGTTTTCATCCATGCCTATTTCGCTTGTGGACGTACCGTTTTTTGGGGACTTCTCGGTCTGTGGTAGTTTAAGGACGTTACGGTTCGCGGTAGTTTAAGGACGTTACGGTCCATAGCTAGTTTAAGGACGTTACGGTTCGTAGATCTCTGTGTTCGGGATGGAGTACTGATGGATACTACCTTTAGAGTTTTGACTCAAGAAGATAGCGAGCGGACACATGCGTCGTCATCTATCGTAGACCTGAGTCGTGACTTGTCAGGCGTAGTATTTCTTCAGGAATCGGCCGTTTATTGGCCGAAAGGGTCTTTCGCCATGCATATCCATGAGAAAGTAGGCCCCATCCTGGTAGACTTTGTCTATGATGTACAGGCCCTCATAGTTTGGCTCGAATTTCCCCCGTTTGGCACGATTGGGGATCATAGGTCTTTTGACAACTAGTACGAGTTCGCCTTGGCGGAATGTTCTCGGCCTAGTTAGTCTTTCGTATGAGCACGCCATCTTTGCTTTGTAAGCTTCCAGGTTTTGCTGTGCCATGAGACGAGTTTCATCGAGGGCATCGAGCTCCTCAAGCCGAAGATGAGCATTCTCTTCATCCGTCAGTTTGTAACGAACCGCTACTCGTAGAGAGGGTAGCTCTATTTCCAAGGGGAGTACCGCTTCCGTGCCGAATACCAATGCGTATGGCGTTGTATTCGTGGCCGTCTTGAACGTGGTTCGATATGCCCAAAGAGCTTCATGCAGTCTTTCGTGCCAATCCTTTTTACTTTTAGACACTATTTTCTTTATGATCTTCGTTAAGGTTTTGTTGAAAGCCTCAGCTAGACCGTTAGCTCGGGGATTATAGACTGAAGAGTATCTCCAATTTATTTTATGCTGCTGTGCGTAGTGACTGATTTTATGGCTTCTGTAGGCTGGCCCGTTATCCGAAATAATCCGTCGCGGAGTGCCAAACCGATAGATGATGTGCGTTCTGAAGAAATGGAGGATGTTCTCCGTCTTCACTTCCCTTAGCGGTACTGCTTCTTCCCACTTAGAGAAGTAATCGGTTGTTTCCAGTATGAACCGTTGTCCTTTGGATGACGCTGGTTCGATGGGCCCAATTATATCGATTCCCCACATTTCGAACGGCCAGCTAGCCACTGTTGGGTATAGCGGATTTGTATGCTGGTGGATAAAGTCCCTGTGAATCTGGCATGAGTGATACTGCTTCGCATATTCGAGGCAGTCCTGAATCATTGTGGGCCAATAGTAGCCCATCCTTTTGTTAGTTGTGTATATACCCTAGAGGCCATTGTTGTACATATGATGTATATTATAATGGATGCTTGTATATATATAGAGAGGACTTTCTTGCTCGTCATGATAGTATGCTATTTGGTTTTCCTTTATCTTAACATGTTGACTTATATTAGTTTACTGTCTTACTCTCACATGTTGATAAAGCCCTTAGGATCTGTACTCGACTACTGGGACTATGATGAGATCATACTAGTAGGGCCACGTTAGTCGATGAGTACATCCTATAACTGTTCCTAGTCGAGGGTGTGTCGAGACAGGGCATCGATACACCAGAGTAGACTAGCGTATACGCATCTGACCCATATGATGGGCGATGGATGATCCTATATCCATTGGTGTTTTGGCATCAAGGATGGTGTACGGGTGTTCAGTGGAGACTGGGTACACTGGACGGACTCGCCGAAAACTCCCGATGGTATTATACCTCACGTCAGATGGCAGTTCTCCGGTGACACTGGTACAGGGTAGTCTGTAGACCCGAGATCGTCATAGAGTCTTGTGTGATTCCCACTGTGCTTTGATTTCCACCTTACCACGTCCAAGAGGGTATGCAAAACGGTGGCTTTTAGGTGCAGTCTCGAATCACATGGAGGCAATGAGCGATAGGAGGGGATTCGTTTCTCCCGGTATAGGGAGTTGATGTTGTGCTGTGTTCGATTGGCTATAACTGGAAGTCCCTGGCCAGGGCTGATATAGAGATTTACTGGTAAGTGTTACCAGTAG
The DNA here is from genome assembly GCA_030015575.1 of Agapanthus africanus. Classification (NCBI taxonomy): domain Eukaryota; kingdom Viridiplantae; phylum Streptophyta; class Magnoliopsida; order Asparagales; family Amaryllidaceae; genus Agapanthus; species Agapanthus africanus. The sequence goes on along the minus strand of JASDDO010000001.1, from coordinate 475,495,355 downwards.
TTTCTTGACCTGTTATGAGCCTCACATCGACACGACTTATCGGTTACTAGGGTCTGACGTATACCACCCCTAGACTAGATATGCAACATATCAGACGAAGAGACCGGACTGTACGGGAGTGTTACTGATTGGATTCACAGGAGAATGTACATGCTTGCTTGTTGATCTTCTGATCGCTCAATACCTGGGTGGCTGTTACGTTTAGCTGACTGCTTCCAGCTTGTGGGTGTTTGATATGATCATCACCTGCTACCGGCGTATTGACGATTCTTTAGAGTCCTACACAGAGGTTTCTTGACTCAGGCAAAACGGAGTAAGAGCACATATGTGATATGTGCAGGACCGAGGATAATACGATATGGGATACCATATTATATTCTCGTGATATTTTGATATGAGCTGGGTCATCGGATCAAGTGTTGATTCGATGAATCGGTACATGATATATTAGTCGGTTATATTCGATATAGCCGGATTGTCGGATCAAGTGTTGATTCGATAATTTAATGTATAATAATATATATGATATATTGCATTACATTATCTAATATTGGCTCGCTTTATTGATTCATTTTCTCACCGGGTAATACATTGATATATATACGATATATGTTAATTGTATTATTTTCTTTTGTTACAAATATATATTATATATGTGATATATAATATTGTGACATGATATGATTACTAATGCAACATGTTTAGTGAAGATTAAACCTAGTTAGGGTTTGATTTGGGTTAGCTTTTTCTTGTAGCTTCTAGAAGCTTTCACTTTGTTTCTAGCAAAGATATTATGCTTGATATTTTGCTAGATATTTCTAACCCAACCCAAACCCTTCACCCTAGGTTAAATCTCTATATGGGTTAGCCTTGTCATCCTTTACCATGGTTACATTTGTAATCATATTAACATTTCATTATTCATCACAAAAGGACTATTCATTCATATTCTCCTTCTTCTTCCTTGAGCTTTGAAAAAGCTTTCTAGGTTTTCTTTATGTGATGATTTAGTGTGAGAATTTGATAATAAAAGAGAGCATAAATCCTACTTCATCATTCTCATCTAATCTAGCCAATTAGATTAGGGTGTTCACCTCATTAGTGAGAAAGAGCTTGATTTAAAGGAACTTCAAGGTAAATCATCGGAGAAAAGGAAGACTACAAGCAAGCATGGATCATTCGGGTTGTGGTGCCTCTCTTGAGTCCGGGAGATCGTGGATCGCGGCGAAGGGACTTCTACTCGGAGCTTATGAAGCGAAGGAGCGGACTACAAAGGTTGTAATCCCTCACTCTTAGTTGTAAAGATGTTTACTTGCATGTTTAACCCTAATAATCTAGCAAAGATCCCGGCTTTGGGTTGTTCGGCACGTCTAAATTTTGAATCGGGCATGGTTGAGGCCTTATAGACCCTTGTATGACTGCCTAGGAACCCTACACCTTTTGATCTTCAGCTTCATCTTTGGCCCAGCTTGATGAGAACCGCAGAGTCCGTCGTGAGTTTCTTGGATGACTCTCCTTGCTTCTTCTGGTCCCAGGCATCTCAGCCACAAATAGTCGAACGATCTCTTATATAGAGTATCATTGACGAAGGCGAAAGACAGAGCTCGTTTCATGAGCTGATATCTTGAGGATGCATCTTTGGGTGTTCGATTGGATTTAATGTAGTCTATGAAGACTCCTCTCCAATCCTCAGCCTTTTCTTCGTCCTCCATTTGGAAAGCTGCTTACTTGGCCACTTCCTTTTCTTCAGACAACTCCGGAGATATATCTGCTGGCGTGAGAACCCGGCGGCTTTGCACGATGATCCTTATGTCATCGAGGTTTTCGTTGGCCAGTTCTTTAGCGAGTTTGGCTAATACATCCACTTTTCTATTTCCGTATGCGGTATGCTTTTTAGGATGTAGGAGGGGATTTGTGTCAACAATTGTTGCACTCTCTCGCTATACCTTACCAACTCTGGCTTGGATGTCTAATAGTCGCCATTTACTTGACTAACGATCAGCTGAGAGTCTCCATATATGAGAAGGTTTTTGATCCCCATGTCGACAACGATCTCAAGACCTGCTATCAAAGCTTCATATTCCGCTTCGTTGTTTGTTCTTGACTCGGTCAAGGAAAAATCAAAGCGCATTATCCCTCTTTGTGGAGTCATGAAGATAAGGCTTACCCCAGATTTGATTATGAGGGTATTGTGCTTTCGCTTCTTCATGGAAGATGCCCCATCGAAGTAAAATTCCCATCGAGAGTCATTTTTCTCATCTTTCGCGTCGAATGCATGTTCATCCAGCAGCTCGTAATTTAGGGACGAGTCGGCAAGTATCGGATGCTCAGCGAGGAAATCGGCGATGGCCTGGCCTTTCACTGCCCTGAGAGGTCGATATGTTATCGAGAATTCCATTAAGAGGAGGGCCTATTTAGCGAGCCTTCCTGTTAGTATGGCTCTTGACATCAAGTACTTGAGAGGATCCACCTTTGATATGAGATGAACATCATACGCCAAAGCATAGTGTATGAGCTTTGTTATCGTGAAGATCAACGCCAGGCAATGTTTTTTGATGGGGGAGTAATTGTTTTCTGCCTCTAGAAGAACTCGACTCAAATAGTAGAAAGCTTTCTCCTTCCCTTGGTCATTCTCTTGTGCCCATAGTGCGCCTAAAGAACCCTCAAGGGATGTTGTGTATAGGATGAGGGGCTTTCCCTTAACTGAGGTGGTCAGTACCGGCGGGTTCTACAGATATTGTTTGATTTCTTCTAGTGCATTTTGACATTTACGATCCCATACAAACGGGGTCCCCTTCTTCATTAGATGACTGTAAGGACGGCATTTTTCGGAGAGGTTGGCTATGAACCGCAGGATATACGTGAGCTTTCCCTGGAGAGATCGCAGTTGTTTGAGAGTCTTTGGCGTGGGCATTTCCATGATCTCCTTGATCTTTGATGGGTCTATTTCGATACCTCTATGTCGTATGATGAATCTTAGGAATTTTCCTGAGGATACTCAAAACGTGCATTTCAGAGGATTCATCTTCAGGTTGTACTTCCGAAGGCGCTGGAACACTATTTTCAGATGTTCCTAGTGTTCCTCGTATGATTTGCTTTTCACCACAAGGTCATCGATATAGACATCGAAGATCTCATGTATGAGGTAATCGAAGATCATTGTCATAGACCTCTGGTAGGTGGCACCTGCATTCTTCAACCCGAAAGGCATCACTTTATAGCAGAATATGCCTAGCGGAGTCCGGAAAGCAGTGTGCTTTTGGTCTTCAGGATGCATCTTTATTTGATTGTACCCGGAAGATCCGTCCATGAAGGAGAAGACTTCATGAGTGGACGTGTTATCTATCATCAACTCCGTAACTGGTATGGGGAAGTCATCCTTCGGGAAAGCTTTGTTGAGATCTCGGAAGTCCACGCAGACGCGCACTGTCCCATTTTTCTTCATCACTGGAACGATGTTAGCGATCCAGTCAGGATATTGAACCTCTTGGATGAATCCGGAGTCGATTAGTTTCTTGACCTTGGCATTGATGCTCATTTCAAGTTCGAGCCGCATTCTTCTTGGCGCCTGTTTGACCGGCTTGACGTCAGGTGATATCGCCAGTTTATGCACCGCTATTTCTGGATTTAGTCCCGGCATTTCGGAATAGTTCCATGCGAAGGAATCTTTATACTGCATAAGCACGTCCTTTAGTGTAGCCACCTGCTCTTTGGACAGTAGCTCACTGACGAACGTTGACCTCGGATTATTTGCCATCCCCAAGTCGATTTTTCTCAGGTTGTCCGCCGTGGTGTGTATCCCATCTTCCAACTCTTTTGGCGCCAGTGGAAATTCTGAGATCACCTCTTCCTCATCCTCATTTTCGATGCACCAGGAGAGGTTATCCATATTCTCATGCTCTCCCACTTTCGACAGTGTTATTACGTGGCAGGTACGAGCTCGTTTCCAGGCTCAATGCTGATCTGGACTTACCCTCGCAATGTAGGTTGCTTTTGGCTTGTGCTCTCGTGGTGGGGTTATCCTCCAATTGTCGGATAGAGCGAACTTGCCGAGTTGGTACTGGTCTTCGACCTAGTTTTTGAAGATGAAGCAGTCTTCAAGAGGATGTCCTATTGCTCGGTGATAAGAGCAATAATCCGGGTAATGGACCTCATTTGCTTGTTCGGGGTGCCTAGAATCCGGGAGCGTCATCATTTGATGCTTCATGATAAGGTTGAATATCTTCCTCATCTTGTCCTGGCGGAAAGAATATTCCCGACCCATCTTCTTGATCAGCGATGGATTTCAGTGGACCTTTTCTCGATCATGCGGCCTTTTGGATTTGCTTTGCTGTTTTTGAACGTCATTCCCATTCTTTACCTTGTTTTTGCCTCTTCGTCGGGTTTTTTTTCTTGTCGCGGGAACGTATAACGGGATGAGGATGACGGCATCATCATTTTCTCTTTCCGCAGACTGTTGAGTGAGCCACTGCGTTCTAGCCTTTTCGTAAATGGCCATTTCGTGATTGTGGTCATCCCTAACTTTTTGACCAGCTTCTCTTATCAGCTTGTCAATTTGTTCTTCGAATGACGGACTTGGCATCTTTACGGTGGGATCTCACTCTGGTTTAATATCGGCGCTATCTGGAAAAGAATTCCTTTCTCCACCGGAGTTATTTACGACACTGCAGCCATGGAATCGCTCCCGTTTCTTGGACCGAACGTATCCAAGCCCATTCGTTTCCATTCTCCCGTTGGGCATCTTTCGCTGGGTTTCGGGGACATCCCAAATCCTGTTGTAGAACTGGGATTATCGAGCAGTCTGTTTGAAGGGTACGCCTTGGCGTTTTAATAGCCTTTTCAATCCCTCTGTGTAATATCTGGGAAGACGGATTGGTTGAAGCCTGTCCAGCGCAAAATCGGCAATATACCAGACTTCTTTCTCCACTTCGGTCTCCGTGGATCGATAGAAGAGGATCACCTTTTCACCTTTTCGCCTGGGAGGGACGTAGAAAGTCTGCAGCTCTTGCATGCCGTATGTATCGAGCATATCAAGTTCCCTGTAATGCCTCTGCGGAACCATGGCGATTTGTAGAATCTAATCAGCTCCAGTGAAGGTCTGTATTGACGGACGAACAGAGAACACTGCATTGACCTCGTCTTCGGAGTCGCTGCCGAAGACCAAAATAGGGGTAGATGGTCCGAGCCTATTGCCTTGAGGTTGCCCTGAATAGACTATCTCTTCATCCTCCTCGGTGTCACTTCCAAAGGTTGGAATAGTGGCGATAGCTTTTTGTTTGTTCTCCGCCTTATGGCATCTTTCTATGTCTTCGAAGTCTGGTAGGAAGTACTTTGCGTCTTCATATTTTCGGACTTCATTTATGGAGAATGGATTTAGTTCTCCCGTCACGGTGTACTCGAGGCCATCTTTGAAATACTTCATACACTGATGTTGTGTAGAAGGGATGACGTTGTACTCGTGTAACCAAAGCCTGCTGAGCAGAGCATTGTAGCAAGTCTTGGCGTCAATGACATGAAATTTGATGTCAGTGACGAGCAGTCTGAAATGTAACGTCAGTATTACAGACCCGAGTGTTCGTGATGACTGGGAGTCGAACCCGGAGATAGTAATTTTATCCCGAGCCAGGTGCTGAACGCTCATGCAAATTTCTTTTAGCACCCTCACATTGAGAAGGTTGACAGAGGACTCGTTGTCAGCTAGAATCTTCCCTATCTTGATGTCGTGGCAGTAGCCGGTTACATATAATGGCCGGTTGTGCTCGCACGTTCCGAGGAGGAGGTCTTCATCGCTGAAAGTGATGTCAGCTGTGTGAACTTCTTCCAGCTCGTCCTTCATATTTTCTTCGGCAAGGAAAGCTTAAAACTGATCGGGCTCTCGTAACGCCCTGATCAGAGCATCTCGTGCCTCTTTAGACAGGAGAAGAGCATCCAATATGCTCAGTTGTGAGGGGTATCTTCCTCAGATGTGCCAGGACATTGTAATCCACCTTGTTCTTTTTAGGCGGGTCCTTGACTGTGAGCTCTTTGATGACTTTATCATCGAGGGTAATCTCCTCAGGGACTTTTTCCTTCCCCTTGTCTCTTTTGCTCGAACCTTTGTTTGTAGGCCCGAGGTTTTTTTCGGGCAGCGTTCGGTTACGCAGCTGGATGTTCTCACAGTTCTTTTCCTCCTTTTCTTTCTCAGAGGTGGGTTCTTTGAAGAGAGGGCCGAGGGTTATTTCTTCCTCAGAATCGCTCCCAAATGTGAGAACTTGAGATTTCCTGGTATCGACCATGTGACAATTGCCAGCAATTCCTTCACGCTTCTCTGTCACGCTCTTCTGCTGTCTACGCGCTTCATCCTCTTGAAATGTTGTCGATGAGTAACGTATCCTTGCCACTACTTCTTGAAGGTATTGCACTCTTCGGTGGGGTGTGTAATCCTCCGATGGTATAAGCAGTAGCTCGGATGCATGTCTGCTTCTTCGAGGTACATATTCCCAGAAGTATTTCCTTTGAAAGGTGGCAGCTTCATTTCCATTGATAGGGCCTTAGCGAACCGTTTCCCCATCTTAAACTTGCTTTTGCCTGCCGCGGGTATACTTCGATCCGGTTGAAGTGCTTTATGATTAATCTTCACCATAGATTCTTCATCCTGATGCCGACGCTTGGCCCTTTCGTATATGGCCATTTCACGTTCCCGGTCAGCTTTGCTCTTCTGAAGGGCTTCGTTCAGCAGCATGTCAATCAGCTCATCTGACGGTTCCAGGGATTTTGGCACCGATCCTGCCCCCAGCTCCTCTACGTTATTTTCTAACGCCGAGGGAGCTTCTTCGTCATCCACCGACGAATAAGAGATTATGTGGCAACTTGCTACATAATCCTCAGGTTCTTCTGACGAGTCGTCTCCCTCGTCATTGTCACTATCTCCGTTCTCAAAGACATGGCTGAGAAACTCTTGGAGTAAGACTGGGGTCTACGCCTTCTGGTTGTATTCCTCCAGCGCGTCAATGTACTTTTGCAGGTCCATGCGCTTGTCGTCAGGCTGCACGGGCTTCTTGGACTTCTTCTTTTTCTTCGAAGACTTTGACAGCTTGGCCTGGGTATTTTGCCCATCGTTACTGGTGTTCGGTGTCGAGCGCGGTTTAAGTATCCCCTCAATAATCTCGGGCTCCAGCGGGCTTTTCCACCTGACTGTCGGGCATGCTTGAAGATCCTTCAGCATTCTTTTAGTTTTAGCCGAAAGGACAACTTCCAACGGATCTTCTTCCATAAATGAGCATGATGCCCCAGGCGTGTACACCTTTTTAGGAGCGTGCTGCTGTGGCGGGTTTACCTTATAGTTTTCGGACAACGTGAATTTTCCTTGTTGGTATTGGTCCTCAATCCATTTTTTGAAGATGTAGCAATCTTGGATTAAGTGGCCCATTATTCTATAGTAGGGGCAATAGTTGGGACTGTTGACATCGCCAAGCTGCAGTGGGCGTTTCGGATCCGGCAGAGTGATGAGCCTGTTGCGCACCTCCAGTTCGAGCAGTCTCCTCGTTTTATCCCGGGGAAACGAGTAAGGACTTCTTAACTTCTCATCAAGGGATCGCGGTTTGTTTGTTTGGCGAGCAACCGGTTTCGGGTAACTCGGTTGTTGTTGAGCGTTGGCAACGAAAGTTGCTTTCCCTTTGCCCTTTTCATTCCGGGGATCCGTTTTTGAAGAGGAAGGCCTATGGCCCATCTGGTCCATTTGGGCCAGCATGTCAATCAAAGCCTAGAAGGTGGTCGGCTTGAATAACATTATAAATTGGGATATAGTTGCCTGAGGATCAAGGGTCCCTACGAACATGTCCACGGCAGGAGCTCTTCTATGCGTTGTTCGCATTTTGACCATAGGTTCCGCCACCGAATTGCGTATTGAACCCAGGTTTCTCCCAGCTTTACCCTGGCATTGATTAACGCCGTGATCGGGATGCACTCGCTTGTGCTGGCGAAACGCTGCGTGAACAGTAGCTCCATTTCTGTAAAGGTTCTGATGGAGTCATTCAGAAGCTCCGAGTACTATTCAAATGCTGTCTCCGCTAGGCTGCCGACGAACTGGCGAAGAAACAGTTTGTCGTCGCCTCCAGTATTGCCGCATAGGGCTCTAAACTGAGCGACGTGTTGATGGGGATTGCCTGTCCCCTGATACACGTGGAATTTAGGGATCGTATATCCCAGCGGGTACTTAATTTGATCGTACCAGCCTGGATAGGGTCGCCCAGTTCTGACGACTTGGCCAGCAGCTTCGCTTGCCTGATAAGCTCGTATTTGTTGAGCTATGTAGTCGTCAAGGGCAGCTTTGGAGATCGTCTCCTCTCTAGCTGCTGATAGAGCTGGAAGAGGGTTTGATGTTTCCCCTCTGTCATCCTCGATGATTATCGGTGGATCTTCGGTTGGAGGTTCTGGTTGGATCATCATTCCAACCATGTCTTGGAACAAAAAGGCCATCTGCTTTATATTCGCAGCCTGTTCCGCGGTCTCCTTATCCTTCCTTTCTATCACCCTCCGCAGGAACTCGGTGTCGGTCTCCTGTTCCTGGCGCTGCTTAGACGTTGCTTCCGGGCTTTCTTTCTGCCCAGTGAGTGCGGCCATCTTTGTCAGCATCTCTTGGAGCTTTTGTTGTTGCTCCTGAGCCTGGGTAAAGTCGCCCGGTTCTGAAGACTTGGCCAGCCGCTTCGCTTGCCTTATGAGCTCGTATTTGCTGGGCTATGTAGTCATCGAGGGCAGCTTTAGAGATCGTCTCGTCCCTGGCTGCTGATAGAGCTGGAAGAGGGTTTGATGTTTCCCCTTTGTTTTCCTCAACGATTATCGATGGGTTTTCAGCTGGAGGGTCCGGCTGGATCATCGTCCCAACCATGTCTTGGAACAGAAGTGCCATCTGCTTTATATTAGCGGCCTGTTCCGCGGCCTCCTTATCCTTCTTTTCGAGCACCCTTTGCAGAAACTCAGTGTCCGTCTCCTGTTCCTGGCGTTGTTCAGACGTCGATTCCGGGCATTCTTTCTGCCCAGTGAGTGCGGCCATATTTGTCAGCATCTCTTGGAGATTTTGTTGTTGCTCCTGAGCCTTTGTTAATGATCGAGTGAGTGGTCGATGAACCACGGAAGCACGGCTTTGCTCTTTTCCAGAAGCCATGTAGACGGTGCATACTATCATGCCCCCAGACTTAGGGCATTTGGGTCCAGCACCTTTAGAATTTGCCGTAGGCAGTGGGGCTTTCTCCGGCCTTCTCCTTTTGTGAGAGGTCGAAGTTTAAGGGGTCGTTGTAACAGGAACCCATGTGGACGAGGCCTTCCGTGGTATGGCGGAGGGATGGTCCTCCTCTTACCGAGCCTTCTTTTTCTCCTGTCGGCGTGGGTAGACTTTGTTGATCACAAAATCTTTGACTTTTCGCCAGACTCTGTAGATTTTGGAGGACAGCCGCTGAGGGGGCTGCTCCGGCTTCTCTTGTATCATGTTTTCAACAGGCGGGGGAGACTTCTTCAATACAACAGTTGGGGAGTTCTTTTGCATCCTCCTGAGCGGATCGAAGCTGTTCCCAGCTGGAATGACAGCGTCAATTTCCACCATTGAAGCTGTGGGGTATGTACAGAGGGGGAACTGCCCCCAGATTTCCTCACTCGGCGCCAGTGGCGACGTCGAGCATGTCGTGCAGACGGGACCACCTCTGTCGTGGAAGCAGCTTCATCATGCCCCCTGCTTTGATGAGAGGCTGCTGTTAGTGTCAGCCTGTCGATGACCGACGTCCGCTGAGAGGGAACGATCAATCTGTCGAAGGCCGACTTTCTGGCAGGGGAAGCATTTTTAACAACCTCACCCGCAGTAGGAGTTGGGAGGACTATCCATTTTGGAATAGCCTTTTCAGGTATCGCGAGCATCTTTGCGGGCCCACTTGTGCTTAGACTCAGCCTGTCGAAGACTGAGGCGGTAGACTTGGACGACCCGTTCAGAGGGGCCGCGGTAGTTGCAAGCCGATCGAAGACCGACTTCTTTGGAGCCTCCTGTGATGGCACTGGAGCATTGAAGCTCATTGGTGGGAGCATGGTCCCAAAGAACAATCCAGTGGTGGCCTGAGTCACCTGCTCCACTGGCATTGCAAAGATGGAGGCCAATTGGGGCCCGTAAGTCACTCTTCCGGTCGGGACGGAGCGGGAGTTGCTGTTGCAGTTAGTGCAGCTGGAGGCCATCGCTGTTATCTCCTTTTCTGCATAGGAGCAAGACACCAAATCTTAGTACCTAGGCAACTATAGTAAACTGCAATTTGTTCGTGAAACACGACACACGAAGTGTGGAGTGGAAAGAGGAAAAGGTCCCAACGGGCGTGCCGGAATCTTTTCACCGCCGAAAACGGGAGACAGATCCGGGATGGATTGTCTTGCCTGAATTTAGGGGCAGATGCTATTTGGATTTATCCGTCCACCTCTCCTAAGATACCAAGTGATTTATGACACCGTGTATCGATGGTTTGGACCGATGCGGCCATTGTAGCAGACTTCGTCAGATTCCCCCTCGTTTGCGAGGGGATTTTGATTGTGGGGATGCTCTTCCCTGCAGGCGCAAGCCCCTGCAATTAATTACGTTACCACATGGCGATAACCACTTTCTCCTGCTCCAGATGTTCACTTCGTGTAGTGTGTGTTTGTTTTTTTTGGTTGCCCGTGGATTGTATACGGAGACTAATTTATGTTGCGCCCGTAGGGCGTGGATTAGTCCAAATCCGTATATTCTTAGATTTGGGTTTTTATTTAAGGATCGTTAATCTAGTTTGAGATTAAGATCAACTTAAATGTTTGTGAGCAGTTGGAGCTCGATTGTTTTTTTTGTTAAGGATATGTTAGTCCAATTTTAGACTAAGATCTACTTAACGGAGGTTTAGGATCATTTTGATCCAACAAAAGAGCATTTGAGCTCTATTGTTTTAATTTAAGGACGTTACATTCCATAGTTAGTTTAAGGACGTTGCGGTCCGTAGATCACCATTTTTGAGATGAGGATTTAGTTTAAGGACGTTACGGTCCATAGTTAGTTTAAAGACGTTTCGGTCCGTATTGGGATGTGCCTATCGGTTTGGGAATGCACCAAAGAGTTGTTGGTTGTCGGGACCCGCTACCTCTCTGAAGACGTTGAAGAATTACAACGACATGTATCAGAAGTGTGGAGAGATGTGCCCTTGAACCAAATTCCAGATTGAGGGGAGATGTGGGTTGAACATCCATCGGAAGGTCATTAGTCGTGTTTGGGACTAAGACCAATTTGGAAAATAATGAGCATGTGGGCTCGGTTGATTTGAATTGGGGATCGGGTCAACTTGGGCTTAGTCCACTCAGTCTTTGAATAAAGTGCTAAGCACTTGCTTAGACTCAGTCCCTCTTTTGTACAAACAGTGTAGAGCACTTATATGGGTTATTCCGCCCAAACTTTACTTCACTTTCTTTTCCTTTTTTTAAGGAGTGCTAAGCACTCTTGATGGCGTCCATGTGCGAAGCACGTGAGGCGCTTGGCGCTGAGCACTAGGCGCTATCTGATGAGTGCCAAGCACTCTTTATAAAGTAGCGCCCACGTGAGGGACACGTGAGGCGCTTGGCGCTGAGCGCCAAACACTGAGTGCTAAGCACTCCTTATAAAGTAGCGCCCACGTGAGGGACACGTGAGGCGCTTGGCGCCAACCACTGAGTGCTAAGCATTCCTTATTAAGTAGCGCCCACGTGAGGGACACGTGAGGCGCTTGGCGCTGAGCGCCAACCACCGAGTGCTAAGCACTCCTTATTAAGTAGCGCCCACGTGAGGGGCACGTGAGGCACTTGGCGCGGGATTTTCTTTTTATATTCTGTTCTGAAGAGTTCAATTCTCTGTTCTTTTCTCGATCTTTGATCCCCAAGAACAAGTTCATCCCTGTAAGAATTAAATTCTCGTTTATAGGAGACTTGTCTCATGGATCTCAGATCCTGGGAAAGAACTAAGTTCTTTAGTAAGGGTTAAACCCTTGAATATGCAGATGAGATGCTCTGATCTCTATTATTTTCATTTACCTCGAAGAGAGGTAGCTTTCTTTTGCTTGCTCGTCCTTTTGAAGTTTTGAAGTTTATGGGGGGTTCTTCTGTGCAAGACTTGAAGTCCTAGGTCCTTTATATAGTAGAGGCAAGTCTGTTGATTTAGTTGAAGAAATCTCTCATTGAGAGATCCTTAATTGATCTTGGGATTTTATCCACCGTTGGATCTTTGATCCAAGGACTTCTGTTTTACAGAAGATATTTCTCTTGTTTTTAACAAGATTAGGGAAATATTTCCCCATACAGAATTTTTTCTGTAGATAGGTGATTTTTAATCACCATTGGATTTTTTAATCCAACGGTACTCTGTTTTACAGAGAGTAATATTTCTTGTTTAGAAAGATTTGAGGAATGTTTTCTCAACAGAATTTAATTCTGTATTTTGATAATTTATCATCTCCGTTGGATCTTTGATCCAATGGCAAAGAACTTTTAGTTCTGGCGCTGGCGTCCTCGTGCAAGACACGTGAGGTGCTGCTTCAGAGTTTTTAACTCTTGGTGCTGGCGCCTTCGTGTAAGGCACGTGAGGCGCTGCCTCAGAGTTTTTAACTCATGGCGCTGGTGCCCTCATGCAAGGCACGTGAGGCGCTGCCTCAGAATTTTTAACTCTTGGCGCTGCCTTTCAAATTTTGAACAGAGCTTTGCTCTTTTATTAGGAAAACAATATATCCATAACCATTCTTTGGATATCCCACAAACTTACATAAAACTGACCGTGCCTCTAGTTTATCCGGATTATACTTTTTAACATAAGCTGGACAACCCCATATCTTAAATCTTTTAAGATACAGCCTTTTGCCATTCCATATCTCGAATGGTGTCTTAGGCACGGATTTCGATGGAACATCATTCAATAGATATGCCGCTATTAAAAGCGCATGTCCCCAAAGTGAAAGACGCAACTCGGCGTTACTCATCATGGAGCGAACCATGTCAAATAGGGTACGGTTCCTCCGCTTCGATACACCGTTGTGCTGTGGTGTATACGAATGAGTAAGTAGATAGAGAATTCCATTCTCTTTCAGGTATTCTAGGAATTCCGTACTTAAGTACTCCCCTTCTCTATCGGATCGGAGGATCTTGATACTTTTGTCAGTCTGGTTCTCTCTTCGTTTCTATATTCTTTGAATTTCTCAATAGCTTCAGATTTGTGTTTCATAAGATACACATATCTGAACCTAGAGAGATCGTCAGTGAATGTGATGAAGTACGAGAATCTACCCCTCGCATGTATAGACATTGGACCACATACATCACTGTGTATGAGTCACAAGAGCTCTGCTGCTCTTTCTCCATATCTGGTGAACGGAGATTTGGTCATCTTTCCCTTGAGATAGGACTGACAAGTTTCATAAGATAAAAATTTGAACGTATTCAAATATCCATCTTTATGCAACTTAGTTAGTCTTTTCTCTCCGATATGACCAAGTCTACAATGCCACAAGTAGGATTCGTTCGTATTTGAACTCTTCCTCTTGCGTGTGTTTTGTACATTGAAAACTGTGTTTTGATTAAGAATATAGATACCATTACACAGTTTACCTTCTGCAACTAAACCTGATTAAGGTAAATGTTCATGATATTTCTATCAAGAAAAAACTTATATCCATCTTTATCAAGTAAAGATACTGATATGATGTTGTAAACCATGGAAGGTACATAGTAGCAATTGTTCAAAATCATAGTATTGCCTTTTGGCAACACTAGGTGATATTCACCGATGGCAGCAGCATCAACTTGTGCTCCATTCCCTACTCTGAGAGTCATATCATTAGGTCCAACTATCCTACTTTTTCTAAGTCCCTGCAATAAATTACAGATATGAGATCCTGATCCGGTATCTAGTACCCAGGAGGTAGGACTGACCGAAAAACAGTTCTCAATAACAAGAACACCTGAAGAAGATTCAATAGTGTGCTTCTTCTTCGTTGGGGTCATCAAGGAATTCATGCAATCCTCTTTCCCTTGCTCATATTCATGACTGATGTCATAATTTAGATCCAAACCGACGTTCCCCAGCCTCAAATAAGAATTCGGATTGGTCAAGCTATACATTTTATTATCTTGATTAGGGCTGAAATGGTTGCTACCTGGAGAGAGAGAAAAGAAACACTCAGCGTGCGCTCTTGCAAGATTAGATTGGTTATTAGTTTATCTAATCAGAATGGATCCCACTGTTTCCTCGAATTCTTCTTCAAACCCTAAAAGAGGAATTAGTCTGGATTAATCGCACGTCATAATACTTGCTTAACCTTTCGGCCAGGCTAGTGTTGGTACTTCGAGGGAGGTTTTCCAACGCTTTTATGAAGTTCCTTAATTATATAACCCCTTTTCCCTGGAGGCATAGCCCCGCTAATACCGTTCTATACACCTACTTGGTTTATAGCATTGATTGTTAAGTGAAATAATCTCCCAAGAGTAATCCTACTCATCAGTGGGATCGAGATCCAACTATCATCGCGTGATAACCTAGATAGAGTCCACTCTAGTTACTACACTCCATAAGGTATGCAACACTAGCAAATTTCCTGTATATTTGAAACTACCGATGTGATTTTTTCCCCTAACGGTTTATGACCTTGACTAGGTCCACTAGTCAAGTTTAACCCGTCATTTTCTTGATTGCATTAAATCCACCCGCACGTGTCCTTGACTAGGTCAACAAGGCCGCACGACCGTCCTAACCAATAGCATTTACAATGCACAGAAAAGTACTACTTAGCTACCATACACTACGCTTTGACTAGGTCAACAAACGCAGCACGGATACTAAATATTACTGTTCTGAAATGACGGAAGGCTACGGCTGGGTTTTTGGCGAAAAACCTTTTAACGTAATGAACTTGATATCATTGAAGGAACCTTAGCAGTTTTGAAAAGGAGTGGTTTAGGCTCCGCTTTTGAAAACTTGTTGTTTTAAAGAAAACCGAGTAATCTACAGTATAAGCTTTTGCTCAAGAGGTCGCTCCCTGCGAAGGGATCTCGGCTCTTGCCTCCTGGAATGAGGTGCTGGATATTCACAACTGAATACCACTATGCAAAGCGAAAAAATATAACTATAGTTTTTCGAAATTTGTTCCAACAACATCTTTTAGGTTTCTTTTCTTGCATTAATCAAAATTAATGTGGTCCCATCAATTAAGCCTATCATATCAGAAAAGAACGAAAATACAATGTACGTATATGCCATCCGCATTCGCCATGGGGCCCCGTCATACACCGTTAGGTTACTTAACTAACGGTAGAGCGGGGGTTGGACTAGCGCGGGTGCAAAACATATGCAACATCTACTAGTATATATATAAATATATATATAACATTCATCTCAGGCATGATATAATCAACATCACAGATCTATAACAAGCAAAATATAATTGTGGATAATCTTGGAGCCTTAGGTTTTGTTTGAGCCGCAAATAAAACCCGACGTTCCCGGTCGTGTGGATAGCCCGAGCAATGAAAACCTGGACCCCTACAAGCGCGGCAAGTTACCCGCCAATCCCAGAAGTGAGGCAACCCCAATCAACAAAGTGAATGGGCCACCCAGCACTTCATGGGATCCGGTAACTTGAGTGCCCTTACATGGGTCATCCTATACCCCCTACGAGTGCGGCGAATAGCCCACCGATTCTAGAATGAAGCCCTCTCCGTCTTAATACCATGAGTTGCGGGCTTGTTGCCCTCTAGAACCCGGCTATTCGAGCACTCCACCGTAGGGTAATCCTAGTACAGAAAAGGAAAATATATGTACAAAGGTGACATCGACCTCAACCAGGTCGTGCCCTAATAAAATAATATACAACACGGCAGAAACGGCTGTCCACATGTCGGATGCTCGTCCAGCAATAACAAATGTAAAAATGAATATAAACTGTACTAAACCATTACACCGCAAGCTATCCACCACGACAATCTAACCACAATATCAGCATAATCACAGAACATCAACGTGAATGTCATGTTCGCAAACCCGTCTAAAAGAACATATAGCAGTTAGACGGGTTATACCGATCAAATGACATTCACGATCGCAGATAGTAATGTATGTACTGAAACTTACACATTTAAAATTTTGATCGACAAAAAACTTTCTGTATTGTCCCCAAGCACAATCCAGTACCCAAACAAATCTGGGCCAGAAACTAAACATCCATGAAATCACATTTCCAAACATTAGAACTCCAGAAGAATTTTCGTGCACTGATACCCTACTTCGATCGCGGAACCATGACAAACAAGGTTGTTTTGCCGAGGTTCCGCAGCCGTCTTATAGGTTCATGTGCCCAAATTTCTTCTAGGGTCCTAAAATACACTGCACGAATTTTTAAGACACTGAAAATAATTTTTTGAACACTTTGAAAAATCGGCAGATTCATGATTTTTGAAATTGTGATTTCGGAAAATTTTCTTGATCGATCTTTTAAGCACGTTAGAACTAGCTAGTTTAGGTTTTATCGGTTGGCTCTGATACCATGAAAGTCTGGCAGCCACTCCATCCAATGGGATCATTGTGGCACTAACGGGTCTCTCAGCAACTACTTTTTATGCACGCCCCCTCGCGAGGATTACAACCCGCCGGAACACCTTCCGGTCTCGGACACCTTAAGGGTAAGAGCCTATGCTTCGCCACATTGTCACACAGTGAGAACCCCTCATAGGTCGACATCCAAAGCCTAGTAGCTCTGATACTATGGTGGGTTACACTAACGCCCTGGCCATCTCTCGTGGCCGTTTGCGGAACAAATTTTTTTCTACGATTTGAAAACCGGCGCTAGAATAACAAAGGAGAGGAGAAAAAAAATGGTGAGCCCAAAAAAATGAAGCATATAAGTGAGAGAAAATCATCACCATGCTTTTGTAAAATGATTCTTGCAATATAATAAAGCAACCATGCTTCAATAGTTTGCACAAATGAATTATTAATTCATTTGTCAACACTATTGAGGCATGGTGCTCACCATTCTCCCCCCACTTGACTTTACACCTCATTTCTCATTTATGAATAAATGAAAAAATCCATAATGAGGTGTCCACCTTCTAGAATATTTTCCGTAAAAAATACGGATAACAGTCAACTGCATATACATACCTGTATTCGCATAAAAACACGAATACCCGACGAGATAGAATAACAAAAAGAACATAATATTAGAATATACATATCGAAATATATATATATGTAAATTATTAAATCAATACCTGATTTAATAATCTGGCTCAAAACCCTAGCCGGCTAGTATTATCAACTGTCTGATCGATAGTCCAGGTACACAGTACCATTAATCAATCGGAACCCTGAACGTATCCAATACGGCTACTACATCATTTCGCCTGAACCAAAGAAACCCTCTGTGTGAGACTCTAAAGACTCGACAGTACGACGGCAATGAGTTACTGGATAAATCTATAACCCCAAGCACGTCAGCGGCACTAGCTGTACATAACGGCTACCCAGGTACCTATCGAAAATGAAGGCTGAAGAACAAACTCATCTGGATCCCTACTGAGCCTATCCATGACAATCTCCGTACAGTCCGGTCTCTTCGTCTGAGCGTATCGAATACCGGGTCTAGGGGGTGGTAAACGTCAGACCCTAATAACCTAATAATTCGTGCTGATATTGCTCAGGACCAATCCGGGAAACTACTGATCAACCTATCAGTAAATCCAAACTGCCTTGGCCAAGGTCTTATAATCCTGACCAATCGAGCACAGGGCGATATCGACTCCCTATGCCGGGAGAGAAGAATCCCCAACAATCACTCACTGCCTCCATGTGGCTCGGGACGGTACCCTGTAGGGTTGTTTAGCACAACTACAAGGTTTCGGAAGGCATCAACCATGCCATTTAATAAAAATTAGTGTGCTAACTAACCCCAACACAAGGATCTAACTAGAGATTAGAGGGTGAAGTTATGCATGTAAACAACTTTACACTAAGTGAATGGGAAATACAACCTTTGTAGACCGGTCCTTCACTTCTAAAGCTCCGTGTAGTAGTCCCTTCGCTCCAAGTAGTGATCTCCCAGACTCTAGTAAGGGTTCACAAGGCGAAAGGAACAAGCTTGCTTGAATTCTTCGAGGCCGAAGATGATCTACGTCGAGGAATCTCCAACTCCAGCTAGCTCTTCACTAATTGGGAATTAGTGAAGCAAACAACCTATACTAAATGGCTAGTCTAGTATAGGTTGATGAAGTAGGATTTTTGCTCACTTTATAATAATTTTTCTCACTTGATTTCTTCACCTCAAGAAAACCTAGTGAGCTTTCCTTGAGATGAAGAAGAAGGTGATGTGTAGAATCAATGAGTGGCTCATAGTAACCATGGGTGAGATAATATCATATATTACCCATGTAGAGACTTAATTATGGCTAAAGATAATGGCTGGGTTAATAAATATCTAATGTAAAACAAAATTAGTGGACTAAGTCAATGGTTACCACAAGCTTCTCCAAGCTTCTAACCATGTGTAATTTCCACCTAATTTTGATTTACTTTAAATAAATAAAACCCTAATTATCTAATGGGATGGTATGAGTCTCATACACCCAACAACAATGTATCATCAAGCATGACACTAAGTAAACATATACAATTAACATATATCACATATATATTAAATGTATAAGTGAGATAAATAAATTCTTAAGTGAGCTAAAATTAGTTAATGTATGTTAATATATCAAATATATAATTATACATTAAATTATTAAATCAACACTTGATTTAATAATCCGGCTATATCACATATAACCGACTAATATCATTTGTATCAACTTATCGAATCAACGCTTGATTCGATAACCCGGCTATATCACATATAACCGACCGATATCATATATCGCGAGATTAGAATACGGTATCACATACACGTATTAATCTCGGTCCCACACATATCACATATGTGCTCTTACTTCATTTCGCCTGAGCCAGGAAACCTCTGTGTAGGACTCTAAAGATTCGTCAATACGCCGGCAGTAGGTGATGATCATATCAGTCATCCACAAGCCGTCAGCGGTACTAGCTGCACGTAACGGCCACCCGGGTATTGAGCGATAAGAAGATCAACAAGCATGCCTGCTCATACTCCTATGAATCCAATAAATAACACTACCGTATAGTCCGGTCTCTTCAGCTGATATGTCGCATATCCAGCCTGGGGATGGTAAACGTCAGTCCCCAATAGCTTGATAAGTCATGCCGATGTGAGGCCTATAACGGTTCGAGAAACTACTGATAAAACTTACCAGTAAATCCCAGTAACCCTGGCCAGGGATTTCCTGTTATGGCCAATCGAGCACAGCGCAACATCAACCCCAATACCGGGAGAGACGAAATCCTCTCCTATCGCTCATTGCTTCCATATGACTTGGGACTGTACCCAAAAACCACATGTTTGCACGTTCTCTTGAACGTGGTAGGGTGGAAATCAAAGCACAGTGGGAATCACACAAGACTCTATGATGATCTCGGGTCGACAGACTAACCTGTACCAGTGTCACCAGAGAACTGCTATCTGACGTGAGGTATAATACCATGCAGGAGTTCTCGACGAGTCCTGTTCAGTGTACCCAGTCTCCACTGAGCACCCGTATACAATCTTTGATGTCAAACACCAATGGATGTGGGATCATCCATCGCCCATCATACGGGTCAAGAAACGTATACGCTAGTCTACTTTGGAATATCGATGCCCCGTCTTGGTACTCCCAAGACTAGGAACAATTGAAGGATGTACTTGCAGACTACCCTAGACCCACTAGTATGATCTGCATCATAGTCCTGGTAGTCAAGCACACATCCTAAGGGCTTTATCAACATGTAACAGAGAGATAATACAAGTGTACATGTTAAGATAAAGAGTAGCCAGATAGCATACTATCGTGTCGAGCAAGAAAGTCCTCCCTATATATGTCCCAGCATCCACTATAATATACATCATATGTTACAATAATGGCCTCTAGGGCATACATACAACTAACATACCCAACCAAAACCTGTTTGCATGATTCAGTAGAGCCGTGGTAGGGTAGTGATCAAAGTACAGTGGGAACTCACATGAGACAAATGACAATCTCAGGTCCGAAGACTAACCTGTACTCATGTCACCTGAGAACTTCCATCTAACGATAGGTATAATACCATCTAGAAGTTCTCGGCGAGTCCGTCTTGTATACTTATCCCAGTGAGCACCTGTATATAATCTTAGGTGATCACACCAATTGTTGTGGGACCAACTGTTGGAGATAGTGCCCTCAAAGTCAATTATTGGATCGCAGGTACGTGATTGCAATGATTGAGGCAGGACCTATACCGATATGACAGTCTTGCTCATGATGATAGTATGCTATCTGGTTTGTCTTTATCATCGTAAACAAGCTTTAGTTCGCTATTGCATGTTGATTGAGCCCATAGGATTCTTACTTGACTACCAGCAGTATGATGGCGATCATATACGTGGGAGCTGGAGTCTATAAGAACATCCTTAAAAGTGTCCCTAGTCGTGGGAGTTTCGAGACAGGGTATCGATACTCCAGAGTAGACTAGTGTATACAGTCGAGACCCCGACGAGGGGCGGTGGCCGGTCTCATAAGCCACTGGTGTCAGTTGGATCACCTAAGATGTATACAGGTGCTCATTGGGTTATGAGTACACCGGACAGGACTCGCCGGGAACATGCTAGTTGGGATTATACATATCGTCAGATAGCAGTTCCCTGGTGACATGTGTACAGGTTAGTTTGTCGACCTGAGATCGTCATTTGTCTCGTGTGAGTTCCCACTGTGCTTAGATTACTACCCTACCATGCTCAAAGGAGACGTGCAAACAGGTTTTAGTTGGGTACAGTCCCGAGCCACATGGAGGCAGTGAGCGGATCGTTGGGGATTCGTCTCTCCCGGTATTGGGGGTTGATGTCGCACAGTGCACGGGTGGCCATCACTAGAAATCCTCGGCCGAGGTAGTGGAGAATTACTGATTTGGATCAGTAGTTTCTTAGGTGGTGATGGGCTTCATGCCGACACGATTTATCGCGTTATTAGGGGTCTGACTTTATCCACCCCCCTAGACTCGATATGCGATACTCTTTAGACGAACGGACCGGACTGTATGTATATTGTCACTTTCAGGCTTAGTAGGGTTTATGGATGAGTTCGCTTGTCATCTTCCCTTCCAATCAATACATAGGCAAACGTTACATACTGCTCGTACCTCTGACGTGTTAGTGGTTATACCCAGTGCCAGTGTGTTGATGAGTCATTAGAGTCCCCCATAGACTGTTTCCCAAGTTCGGGCGAAACGTTGTAGAGGCCGTATGGGTTTATGGCAGGGTTCGGAAAATGCACGTGCGTTTTCGCACGTGTCATATTTCGGGCAGATAATACTGGTCGGCTTTGGTTTAAGCCGGATCCGAGTATTATACTGTGTAGATATAATATCTTTGTTTCAGTTGCATTTGTATTCGGTCGTAATACAAATGCGGGTATGTTTATACTGATACGGGGTTATCCTGAAATTCGTTTCAGGATCACTTTTGGAAGTTGCCAGTTTCCAGTTTTCTATCAGCCGTATTTAACTTTCGGTTAAATGCGGATTTATCTTTTCTTGATGAGGGTGAGTCGTGCTTCTAGAAGGTTCTAGATGGTGACTAGGATGGTGAGGTGGCTTTGTTCATTAATTGGTCATTTAATGTTTTGATGACTAGGGTTTAAGGTTCAATGTATGCATTAATGTGATGCAAGGTGTTACATTTGACTCATGCTTTTGATTTAGTGCTTATGGTCACTCTCCCCTCTCCTACACTCACCCTCCTCCTTATAAAGTGGCCGGCCTTTCTCATTTGGGGAGAATGGTTGTTGATTGAAAAAAAAGATTAAGGATTTTGTTTCATGGAAATTAGTATACTCCATTTCTCATTTCATATCGATCCAAAAGGCAACTTTATTAACCGTTCGTCCATAGCCTTGGACGTAATGAGACAAAGTGTTGTACTCATTCTCTACATCCTCTTGGTCGTCTCTTTTAGCAAACTTGACGACCGAGTTGCCTCGGTTCAGAGGCGGGAGCCCGTTTAAAGATCCGTCGACGTGGTGCCACCTGGACAACGAGACTGGAGATTCAGGAGATCGGAGCAGCCGAAACAAAGCGTGGGATGATGGTTGAAGACCGAAGGATTCGGATCATTCGGTATAACATTTCTACCCACTTTGTAGTTAGTTAGTTTAGCTTTAATGGTAGATCCGGGTTATAGTACGCGATAGCGCCAGTTGTAAAATATTTTTGTTCCGCATTTGGCGTCTGTTAGACGGCCGGGACGCTACCGTGGACTTACAGTGGTATCAGAGCCTCACCATTAAGCTTTACTAACTTGTGATAACACGTTTAAAATATCGATCGAACGGATTTTCGAAAACCGCAAAATTCCATGTTTACAGTTTCTGTTGATTTTAAATCAGGTCTAAAAATAATTTTGCATATCACAGAAAGTTGTGCAGGGTTTTTGAAGAATTACTGTGAAATTTGGACACGTGTTACCACTATACCACCGCGGATCCGCGGTCAAAGCTTGGGTTTGACCGTGGAACCGCGGCCAGTATGTGGCAACAGTGAACAAATTTCACCAGTAAGTTCTCCATTGAAAATTGTGGTTTCTGGAATATTTCTTTTGAGCCCAGATTTTGTTACTGTACAGCAGATGCATGTGGGGCCCACTTCGGGAAATTTAGTCGATCGAAATTTTAAATTTGTTTGTATGCAGTATTTACATTATATCTCCGACTGGGAATGTCATTTGATCGGTAAACCGCGTCTGATTGCTATAGTTCTTTTAGACGGGTTTGCGAACGTGACATTCGCGTTGATGTTCTGTGTTGTGCTGTGATGTTGCGGATTTGTCGTGGTGGATAGCAGGGTGCAATGATAGTGCTGTTTGGATTTATTTGTGCATTTGATATTGCGGGGCGAGCGTCCAACATGTGGACTGCCGTCACTGCCTGTTGTATATTATTCTTTTGGGGCACGACCGGGTTGAAGTCGATGTACCCGTTGTACATATTTTTATTTCTGTACTAGGTTTATCTCGCGAAGGAGTGCACGGATAGTCGGATTCTAGAGGGCAACGGGTCCGTATCTCATGGCTTTGAGAGGCAAAAGGACCTCACTCTAGAATTGGCAGACTATTCGCCGCACTCGTAGGGGTACAGTTTGACCCAAGGAGGGGTGCTCAATTTACCGGATTCCGTGAAGTGCCGGGTGTTCCATTCACTATGTTGTGGGGACTACCTCACTTCAGGTTTTGGCGGGTAACTTGCCGCACCTGTAGGGGTCTATGTTTCATTGCACAGGCTATCCACACGACCAGGAGAACGTCGGTTTTCAGCAGTGGCTCTGTGAAACCCGGGGATCTCAGATTATCTGTATTGTTCTGTGATGCTTATTACTTTTCTGTAATGTTGCATATTATCACGCCTGGAGCGATTATTGTATATTGGTATATATACTATTAGATGTTGTATATGTTTTACACCAGCGCTAGTCCAGCCTCCGCTCTGTCGTTAGTTAAGTAACCTAACGGGTAATGACGGGACCCAGAGGCGAATGCGGATGGCATATACGTACATTATATTTTCGTTCTTTTCTGGTGTGATTGATTGATGGGACTGCGTTGATTCTGATCAATGCAAAGTAAAACAAACCTATATTTGAAGTTGTTGGAACAAATTTTAAAAAGTGTTATTACAAAGACATTTCCTTTTGTTTTGCATAGTGATATTCAGTTGGAATATCCTGCATCTCATTCGACGAGGCAAGGGCTGATATCCCTTCACCGGGAAAGACCCCTTGGGCAGAAGTTTATGTCAGGGTAGTAACTATAATATAGTCGATTACAAGTTTCTTTGCATCGTGGTATTCAGTTGGAATATCCTGCACCTCATTCCACGAGGAAAGAGCCGAGATCCCTTCACCGGGAGTGACCTCTTTAGCAAAAGGTTTTTCGTCACTATATATTTTATAAAAAGCTATCAGGTTCCTTCAGCGAAATCAAGTTCGTTACGTTAAAGGTTTTTCGCCAAAAACCAGCCGTAGCCCTCCGTCATTTCTTTTGGGTATTTAGTAGTATTGAAGCTATGCATTTTAGCCAAAGTTAAGGCATAGTGTTTGGTAGCTGCTGGGTATTCATTTGTTGCATAGATAGATGAGTTGGTTTGGGACAGTCGTTCTGCCAATTGGCCAAAGTCAGGGGCATGTGCGGGTGGGTTCAAATTAACCTGGATAGTGACGGGTAGAACTTGGCATGTGACTTATGATATTTTGACCAAAGCCAAGGTCATAAAAGCATAGGGCAAAAATAACATCGGGAGTTTCAAATATAAACCGAAACTTGCCAGGTATGCGCATACCTTCTGGAGTATGATAACTTGAGTGGCTTCCATCAAGTTATCATGCGATGATAGTTGGATCCCGATTCTCACTGATGAGTTAGTTTATTCTTCGGGTGATCCCGACTAATTCTTCTTTCAGGTTTGGAGGAGAATTTGAGATTACAGTGGGAGGTTTCCTGATTAGATAAATTGATAACCATTCTGATCTAGGTTAGAGTGCACGCAGAATGTTTCTTTTCTCTCTCTCTTTGGCAGCGACCTTTGACCGACCCTAGACTATGACTCAGTGACCAAGTTGACTGAACCTTATTAAATTATTGGCTTTTGGATTGTCCAAGTTGCATAAGTCATTGCCACTCCTTCTTTTACCCTTTGTATTTCTCAGAACACCCCGTATTACTACGGACATCACTTCCATTGGATAGATCCATCGTATGGTTATATACAAACTCGAAGGGACTTCTTCGAGGATGGATCCAGGTTCAGGAGAAATAGAATTAGTTTATTCAGTTGTCTTTTATTATCACCTTCTCTCAGGTTGCGAGTACTCCTAGGATTAGGAGAGTACACCTATTACGCTTATTGGATAGTCTTCTTCCAAACCATAGGCAGGTGCCGAAAGGTAGGGAATGAAGAAAACCAATTAGCCTAAGTAGGGTGTGCAGAAGGTAATATGTAAAGACAAAATAAAAGGATTAGAAAGAGCGCAAAGTAAATTGCGACTGTTATCATTCACGACCAAACCGCGTACTTCATCGCCACTCCTATTTTCACCTTTGCATTTTTTCCCCAATTCGGGAGAAATAGAACAAGGTATTATTAAGTTATCTTTTATCATCACCTTCTCTCAAGTTGCGAGTACTCCTAGGATTAGGAGGGTACACCTGTTATTCTTACTGGATAGTCTTCTTCCAAACCATAGGCTGGTGCCGAACGGTAGGGAAGAAAGAAAACCACTTAGCCTAACGATGGTGTACAGAGGGTAATGAATAAAGACAAATAAAGGGATTTGGAGAGATGGCAAAGGAAATATACGGTTAAAGTCATGAATTGGATTATGGAAGAGGCATTACTAAGAATACCAGGATACCCCTATGAAATTTTTTCATGTTTCAGTACATTGTTAAAGGAAAACTAATTTCCCGATTAGATACTTACTCCAGGGTATGTATTTACAAGGTTTCATTCTCATATCCGTATGGTTTTATAGATGATGAGTGGGAGTAAGTTATTGGGAATTAGGAGATCATCCTCATTATATCGGAATTCGTTGTAATTGGTGATATTTGAGGAAATCACCCGGGTACAGTTTTTCAACCTACGATGCGCAGGTTTTGAGTTATTCAACTCAGCGGACTTATACAGAGTATTGTATGTTGTCCAGTGTCCGTCAGGACAAAGGGGTATGTCCTCGTACTATGTTCTGTTTACTTGTGACTTCTCTAGTTTTTAGACAAGTGTTTCGCAGAAATACAATGTTTAAGTTTTGAGAAGTTGCGGGTATAAGAATAAAGTAGAGAACCAGATGTCGCAAGTATCAGGATTCTTCAAAGAGATTGAAGATGTAGATTCTTATGACTAGTATTCAGTTGATAGTAATGGTTTTGAGAAACTTGTTTCTCTTTCAGGTTACTCATTATTGGATGGATTCCTAAGTTGAGTAATGCTGATGAGCCTCTCTCCATTAAGTTGATATGCACTGGAGACAGATGCATAATTTGAATCTGGTTCCAATTAAATTAGTGCCTCTATTTCTATATTGTATATAGAATGGTTCATATCTTAACGATGTTAAGGTAAGGGGAGTTTTCTAGCTTATGCTTAAAACCAGACACTGGATAACTCAAGGCACGTTTCTATAATGGTTGTTTGTGGGTTGACCCTGGCTTTGACGAGGGTTGACTTTTCTACCATCTGGAAGATCAATAGTGATATTGTTCTTGACTCGCCACAGTTTTAGTAAAATGGATATTTTTTCAGAAAACAGTAGTGGGAGTATGGTAGAACTGGAAGTAATTCCAGAACCGCAAACGATTACGGAAATTTAATAGGACCTATATATTCAATCAGGTTTGACATTCCAATAGCCACTCCGCAGATATGGTGGGTAACCTCAGACACCCGAGAGGTACTCCGGTAGCCTCAAGGACGGTGATAAGAAGGTTCTTGTTTACCCAGACTTGACACTACGGTTGTTCCAGGCTATGAGACCCGGCAGGAGAATAAGTATTGCGTCGTTCTAAACTAGCTTTAGAAGTGTATGTAGATATTATTCTGCCAGAGGGTTATCGTAGTCTGTGGGAGCAGCGGAAGCGTAGTGGGCAAGTAGCTTATGTCTATTTATAGACTTCAGCAGTTATAGCGGAGATAGATCATCTAATTTTGATGAGACAGTCATGGCTTTGACTTCATCAGAATAGGGGATGGATCTGTTAAGAAGGTAGTAGGGTGTGATGTCCTGGTAGTTGGATGACATACACAGAGTAGGAAGTACAATTCCTATACTACGATCGGTTGTACTTTGGTAGTCACACAGTTGTTTCTCCACAAAGGATATGGATGTAATATCAGACATTCTGGTTACTAGGTCTATGGTTTTAGATCTAGATTTGGGTAGTTTCCCAATGTGGGTACTTTGATAGTATTCTAATAGTATTTTAGAATAGATGACTCTTGGCATGGTGGTGTACCTGCAGGTGATGGAGTCACCCTCTCTAAAGGTGTCTTACAGACTAAAGGGGAGAGGGATGTGCATGATTGGCAGATCACTTGCTTAGGCAATTGAGTCAATCGTGAGATATCAAGTACCACACCAGATGTTTTTTTTACACTAGATGCGATAAGTTTATATTAATCCAATCCTGAAGAAACATAAGGAAGCAGTTATAGAACATAAGTGCATGTTCTACGGATTTGATAACGGCAGTCTTCTTCGGGAGACGGTTATCATTCCAGGTTTCCAAGGTGACATAGATGACAGAGTGATTGTCAGAATTATAGTTTTTCCTCTGACGAGGGACAGTATTATGGATAGGTGGTCCAAGAGGATACTGTGGGAGGCATGGTGCTGGATACTGATTAGGTTTAGTTATCAATACAGTATAAGAAGTTTGGATTTGGAGTTCATTTATGAACTAAGTCCCATCAGATATCCAGACATATTTTAAGACAGGTATTACTCGATTCGGGAGATGGCTTTCTCCGCGAACTTGAGATTAAGAGAGACATAGAAAGAAACATCAGGGCGGATCCACTCACTGAGGCTATTTCTCGAACACAAGAGTTTTACAAACTAGCTTTGTGAAACAGATTAGTCGAGGAGTTGGATGTTCGGTATCACACGGGCTGTGAGTATGCGACATCGCAATAATTAGCCTTGAGTGCAAGTGGAAGATTGTTGGAGATAGTGCCCTCAAAATTAATTATTGGATCGCAGGTAAGTGATTGCAATGATTGAGGCAGGACCTATACCGATATGACAGTCTTGCTCGTGATGATAGTATGATATCTGTTTGTCTTTATCATCGTATATATGCTTTAGTTCGCTATTGCATGTTGATAGAGCCCATAGGATTCTTGCTTGACTGCCAGCAGTATGATGGCGATCATATATGTGGGAGCTGGAGTCTATAAGCACATCCTTAAAAGTGTCCCTAGTCGTGGGAGTTTCGAGACAGGGCATCGATACTCCAGAGTAGACTAGTGTATACAGTCGAGACCCCGACGAGGGGCGGTGGCCAGTCTTACAAGCCACTCGTGTCAGTTGGATCACCTAAGATGTATACAGGTGCTCATTGGGTTATGAGTACACCGGAAATGACTCGCCGGGAACATGCTAGTTGGTATTATACATATCGTCAGATAGCAGTTCCCTGGTGACATGTGTACAGGTTAGTTTGTCGACCTGAGATTGTCATTTGTCTCATATGAGTTCCCATTGTGCTTAGATTACTACCCTACCACGCTCAAAGGAGACGTGCAAACAGGTTTTAGTTGGGTACAGTCCCGAGCCACATGGAGGCAGTGAGCGGATCATCGGGGATTCGTCTCCCCCGGTATTGGGGGTTGATGTCGCACAGTGCACGGGTGGCCATCACTAGAAATCCTCGGCCGAGGTAGTGGAGAATTACTGATTTGGATCATTAGTTTCTCAGGTGGTGATGGGCTTCATGCCGACACGATTTATCGCGTTATTAGGGGTCTGACTTTATCCACCCCTAGACTCGATATGCGGTACTCTTTAGACGAACGGACCGGACTGTATGTATATTGTCACTGTCAGGCTCAGTACGGTTTATGAATGAGTTCGCTCGTCAGCTTCCCTTCCAATCAATACATAGGCAAATGTTACGTACAGCTCGTACCTCCGACGTGCTAGTGGTTATACCCAGTGCCAGTGTGTTGATGAGTCATTAGAGTCCCCCACAGACTGTTTCTCAAGTTCGGGCGAAACGTTGTAGAGGCCGTATGGGTTTATGGCAGGGTTCGGAAAATGCACGTGCGTTTTCGCACGTGTCATATTTCGGGCAGATAATACTGGTCGGCTTTGGTTTAATCCGGATCCCAGTATTATACTGTGTAGATATAATATCTTTGTTTCAGTTGCATTTGTATTCGGTCGTAATACAAATGCGGGTATGTTTATACTGATACGGGGTTATCCTGAAATTCGTTTCAGGATCACTTTTAGAAGTTGCCAGTTTCTAGTTTTCTATCAGCCGTATTTAAAATTCGATTAAATGCGGATTTATCTTTTCTTGATGAGGGTGAGTCGTGCTTCTAGAAGGTTCTAGATGGTGACTAGGATGGTGAGGTGGCTTTGTTCATTAATTAGTCATTTAATGTTTTGATGACTAGGGTTTAAGGTTCAATGTATGCATTAATGTGATGCAAGGTGTTACATTTGACTCATGCTTTTGATTTAGTGCTTATGATCACTCTCCCCCTCTCCTACACTCACCCTCCTCCTTATAAAGTGGCCGGCCTCTCTCATTTGGGGAGAATGGTTGTTGATTGAAAAAAAAGATTAAGGATTTTGGTTCATGGAAATTAGTATACTCCATTTCTCATTTCATATCGATCCAAAAGGCAACTTCATTAACCGTTCGTCCATAGCCTTGGACGTAACGAGACAAAGTGTTGTACTCATTCTCTACATCCTCTTGGTCGTCTCTTTTAGCAAACTTGACGACCGAGTTGCCTCGGTCCAGAGGCGGGAGCCCGTTTAAAGATCCGTCGACGTGGTGCCACCTGGACGACGAGACTGGAGATTCAGGAGATCGGAGCAGCCGCAACAAAGCGTGGGATAATGGTTGAAGACCAAAGGACTCGGATCGTTCGGTATAACATTTCTACCCACTTTGTAGTTAGTTAGTTTAGCTTTAATGGCAGATCCGGGTTATAGTACGCGATAGCACCAGTTGTAAAAAGTTTTTGTTCCGCATTTGGCGTCTGTTAGATGGCCGGGGCGCTACCGTGGACTTACACCAACCACCGTCCCTCGTCGGCGGTCTAGAAATGTATACACAAGTCTACTCTGGAGTATCAATGCCCGATCTTGATACTCCTACGACTTGGTACCTTTAAGGATGTGCTTTTGGACTACCCAGCTCCCACAAGTATGATCGCCATCATAATATTGGCAGTCAAGTTAGGATCATATCTGATTGATTTGAAACACTTTTAGATCAATCTTCCAAGGCGTTAACCTGCAGGCACGTCAGTAGTACTAGCTGCACGTAACGGCTACCTAGGTATTGAACGAAAAGCATGTTAACAAGAAAGCTCATCCGTACCCAACAAAGTCTATTAGTGACAGTCACCGTACAGTCCGGTCTCTTCGTTTGAGAGTGTTGCATATTGGGACTGGGAGGTTGAAACCGTCCGACCCCTAATAACCCGATAAATCGTGCTGATGTCAAACTTATGACCATTAGAAATACAACTGATAACACTTATCAGTTTATCTCAACCGCCCTGGCCAGAGACTTATGGTTATAGTCAACCAAGCATAGCGCGACATCAACTCCCTTAACCGAGAGAGACAAATTCCCTTGACCGCTCAATGCCTCCATTTGCTTCGGGACCGTACCCAACTAAAACCTGTATACATGGCTCTTTAAAGCCGTGGTTGGGTAATAATCAAAGTACAGTGGGAACACACATAAGAAACTATTACGATCTCAGGTCTACATACTACCATGTACTCATGTCACCAGAGAACTGCTATCTGACAATAGGTATAATACCATCTAGCAGTTCTCGGTGAGTCCGTGTAGTGTACTCATTCTCCAATGAGCATCTGTATACAATCTTTGGTGTCAAACACTAATGGTTGTAGGACCAACCATCACCCCGGTCGGGATCAAGAAATGTATACATCAGTCTACTCTTGAATATCGATGCCCGGTCTCGATACTCCCACGACCAGGAACATTTAAGGATCTGTTTATGGACTACTCAGGCCCCACTAGGATGATCACATCATAATCCTGATAGTCAAGCAAATATCCTATGGGCTTTATCAACATGTATTAGCGATACGTAATAGCGAGTAAAACATATACACATGTAAGACAAAGACAAACCACATAGCCTATTATCATATCGAGCAAGACTGTTTTGTATATATATATATATATATATATATAAGTACAATAATTGCCTCTAGGACATAATATCTAACAAGAATTACCTTAACCCAAAAGTGGTGGGATCGTTATCCTCGCCCACGTTACCACAACGAACTTTGACTTTCGCCTTTTTACAACGGCCGGAGAGAAACCACACCTTTGATGAGTGAGAATCTTCCACGTGATCACCTCGAAAGCCAACCTTCGATAGAATTTGAAGAAGAGAAGACGACGGCTCAAACCCTAGCAATCTCTTACATCCCTCATTTCTCTTATTATCAATTAGATTAGATTGATTAAACCCTAACCCCATATATCACATATATACAGGGGCCACTAGAAGGGGCGGGTATTGGCCTAGGTGAAGCCCAATAGCCAACATACTCCCACTCCTACTTGCACTTTCGAGTGGGTGTCGTCTCTAGCTCCTTGAGCCGGTTCCCTGAACTGTGGACTCCCTGAGTCAATTGTCTCCTTGAGAATCTCCTTTTCTATCCTTATTTATACCTATACAACATATATACAAACCCAAAAACACAGTTAATCAAGAACTTAGAATTTCGATCGATAATAACATTCCATGTTTATCCCATGCACAAACCAGTACATAAACAAATCTGGGTAATAACTAAATATACCAAAAATCATATTTCTAAGTACCTGAACCACAGAAAAAATTGGGAGCACTTTGGCCATTATTAGGCCGCGGATCCGTGGCCAAATACGTCATTTGGCCATGGATCCGCGGTTTAATTAAGAGCTTAATTGCTCAAATTTTATTCTTGGTCTTATATATGACTGCATGTAATTTTAAGGTCGCTGAAATAATGTTTTGAACAGTTTTGAAAGTTGAACAACAAGCATGCATCGGAAATGTAATTTCGTATATTTTTTGTCGATCGAAGTTCTAATTACTTGCTAACAAGCTAGTTAAGATTTAAGTAGGCTCTGATACCACTGTAATTCGATGTCTCTCACCCCACAGGTTTACGGGGAGGCAGAATTTATAAAAAACAATTTTCTTGACTTGCAACATCGACCTAAACTCCAGAATCTTTACGGAATCCTTAACTAGCTATACTACTTGGAGGTTCTAACTACTCGGTAAGAGTTTTATACCTCCTTGATACTTATCCTTTGGATATTCTTCTCCTCTCCTTGAGCTCCTCGAAGATTCGGATCACGCTTGATCATTGATCTCCTCATGTCAAAGACGATCTACCTGAGAGTCTATGGTTTAAGCTCCAACCTCTAAACCGAGGCAACTAAAATACCTAGTTTGCTAATCTAGGTAGCTTAGGAGATGTAGAGTGTTAATCAGACTATTTAATCTCAAATGACCCTATGATTTACAACTCATGTGAGGGTTTAGGGTCTTTAGGAAGAAGTAGAGGAAAAATGGAGAGAGAAAGGAAAAATGCAAATGATCTAATGTTGAGGCAAGTGAAGAATGGCTCATGCCCTTTCTCACATCAAGCATGCAATATTTTCTAATTGAAAATATCAACCATGCTTGAATAGTGAGGCCAAACTAATAAACAAAACAATAATCCATGCTTCACTCCATGCCACAAATATCTCCATTATCCACCTCATTAATCTATTTCCAAAAATAGATAAATCCAATAATGAGGTGTCCCCTTTTAGAACCATCTCTTATGAAATTACAAGAATACCCTCACCGTATATAGATACATGTATTCGTACTGCAAAAATACGAATACGATGAGATAATAATAATCCAATAATATAATACTAGAATCCGGCTTAAACCAAAGCCCACTAGTATTATCCATCCGAACAACATCCGTGCAACTATTACACGTATATGATCGGAAACCTGCACGTAAAACCATACGGCCTCTACATCGTTTCGCCTGAACCAGGAAAACCCTCTGTGTGGACTCTAAAGACTCAACAGTACGGTGGCAGTGGGTTTAACCATAAGTCCGTCAGTGGCACTAGCTGTACATAACGGCTATCCAGGTATCTGTCGATAAGAAGACCGACGAGCAAACTCATCCGAACTCCTACTGAGTTTATCCGTGACAATCTCCGTACAGTCCGGTCTGTTCGTATAAGAGTATCGCATATCGGGCCCCGGGGGTGCTAACCGTCAGACCCCCAATAGAGTAATAAGTCGTGTCGGTGTAGAGCCTAATACACCCTGAGAAACTACTGGTGTACCTACCAGTAAATCTCGCTTTCGCTGGCCAAGGACTTTGTGTATTGGCTATCCGAACACAGTGCGATATCAACTCCTAATACCGGGAGAGACGAATCCTATCTAACCCCTACCGCCTCTAAGTGCTTCAGGACTGCACCCAACCACAACCTGTTTGCACGACTCATTTGAGCCGTGGTAGGGTAGTAATCTAAGTACAGTAGGAACACACTCGAGATGAATAGTGATGTCAAGTAAACGGACTAACCGGTACTCATGGCACCCGGGTACTGCTAACCGACGATAGGTATAATACCAACCAGCAGTTCCCATTGAGTCTGTCCAGTGTAACTCATAATCTAATGAGCACCTGTATACTATCTCTGGTATCGCATACCAATGGCTGTGGGACAGACCATCTTCCTTGACTGGGATGAGAAGAGTATACACTAGTCTACTCTGGAATACTGATATCCTGTCTCGATAATCCTACGACTAGGGACAAACTTAAGGATATGCTTATAGACCACCCAGCTCCCACTAGTATGACTGCCATCACAATGCTGGTAGTCAAGCAAAGATCCTAAGGGCTTTATCAATATGTATTAGTGATATGTTAAAAGAAACATATATACATATTAAGATAGAATCAAACCAGATAGCATACTATCATATTGAGTAAGACTGTTATTATATCTGTGTATATCCCAAGCTTCCAAAATGTAATATACAATCCAGTACTATACAATAATGGCCTCTAGGGCATATATCACTAACAGCGCATGGGCGCCGGGCGCCCGTGGGTCACGTACCCTGCACGTGGGCGCCAGGTACCCGCAGGTCACATGCCCTGCACGTGACTGCCGGGCGCCAGCGGGTCACGTGCAGGGCACGCGACCGCTGGAAACACCAGCAGAGAAAGGGGCTTAGCCCTTTGGCTGGGAGTTGAACTCCCGAGAGGTTTTGGAGTAGAACTCCTAAATAGGAATTAGGTACAAATTTGGAGTTAAACTCCCAAAAGATTTGGATTTGGAGCTAAACTTCTATATAATAAATTAGATGTGGATTTGGAGTTAAACTCCTAAAAGGCTCGGATTTGGAGTTAAACTCCTAAAAGGTCTGGATGTGGAGTTAACTCCTTTGAGAAGTTGGATCTTGGAGTTTAACTTCTCGAAGATCTTCGGAGATGATCAAAGAGGACTCATTTCTTCTCCCTGAAGTCTCGGATCCTCCCGAAATGGGATTTTCGGAGGTGGGTCTTCTTCCTCCTCCTCTCCTTTTGCTGGATCTTGGAGAAAAAGAGAGATGAGATAAAAAATCTCCCTTTTTAGGGATTTGATGGGAGATCTGAACCCCCTTTCGAGAGTTTTATGGTGAAAAACCATTTCTTTTTGGAAAAAAAAAGAGTTAAACTCTTGATTTAATAGGAAAAGGAAAGTAAAGGGAGAACTTGAGAGAAAGGAGATGGAGGCACAAACCCTAGAATTTTTTTTGAGAGAATGAAAAGTTGTTGGCTATTTTTTCATCATGTTTTCCTTTAAAGGCTACATACTTTAGATATAACCCCTTGAGTTTTTCCAAATGGCACTTGTGCCACACCATGCCTTATGTGCTTATCTCTTCTTTGCTCATAAGCCATGGGGTTTACAAAATTTTGGCTTTTTGCCCATTTTAAATACATTTATTTCTAAAAAAAGAATTATATTAAACTAATTTATGGCTTCATTCTTTTTGTAATGGGGCCGGTCCCTTCCATGCTCGGTCTTGACCTGGGCTTGGGCCCACTTGGCTTGGGGTTGACTTTGATTTTAACTTGGTCAACTGGGGTGTAATTTTTGACCCCAACAAAGTGCCCCCATCAATAAATACACACCGTGTGTGTGGGTTGTGTGCATGAAATTGATGGATCTTTTTCTGTATGGAGCTTGATTTGGTTGGGTTCTCTTTTGATGACGTAGAGGGTATGCTGCCATTTTAGCGATGCGGATGGTCGGTGCTACCATTTTAGCGATGTGGACGGTCGGTGCTACCATTTTAGCGACTTGGACGGTCGGTGCTGCCACTTTTGCGACTTAGATGGTCGGTGCTGCCATTTTTATGACTTGGACGGTCGATGACTTGCTCCGCTTCTTGCGGTATCGGGATTTGATTTGACTTTCTCCACTTTCTGCGGTGTCGGGGTTGAAGTTGACTTGCTCCGCTTTCTGCGGTGTCGGGGTCGAAGTTGACTTGCTCCGCTTCCTGCGGTGTCGACATTGATTTGTTTGATTTGATTTGTTTTGGAAGTTCCTGTTAGTTATATGTATGTCCTAGAGGCCGTTATTGTACATGATTGTATATTATAGTGGATGCTTGGACGTATATAGAGAGGAATTTCTTGCTCTACATGATAGTATGCTATCTGGTTACTCTTTATCTTAACATGTATGCTTATGTATCTTTATACTGTCTCTCTGATACATGTTGATAAAACCCTTAGGATGTGGACTTGACTACCGGGACTATGATGTAGATCATACTAGTGGGGCCAGGGTAGTCCACAAGTACATTCTTTAATTGTTCCTAGTCGACGGAGTATCGAGACGGGCATCGATATTCCTGAGTAGACTAGTGTGTACGATTCTTGACCCTGTATGGGGCGATGGTTGATCCCACAACCATTGGTGTTTGACATCAAAGAATGTACACGGGTGCTCATTAGAGAATGGGTACACCAAACAGGACTCGCCGAGAACTCCTAGATGGTATTATACCTGACGTCAGATAGCAGTTCTCTGGTGACACTGGTATAGGTTAGTCTGTAGACCCGAGATCATCATAGAGTCTTGTGTGATTTTGACTGTGCTTTGATTTCCATCATACCACGTTCAAGAGAACGTGCAAACCGGTGGCTTTTGGGTACAGTCCCGAGTCATATGGAGGCAATGAGAGATAGGAGGGGTTTCGTCTCTCCCGGTATTGGGGGTTGATGTTGCGCTATGCATGATTGGCTATAACAGGAAGTCCCTGACCAGGGCCGATGATGAGATTTACTGGTAAGTGTTATCAGTAGTTTCACGACCGGTTATGAGCCTCTCATCGGCATGACTTATCAAGTTACTGCGGTCTGACGTTTACTACCCCTAGACTCAATATGCGACATATCAGACGAAGAGACCGGACTGTACGGTAGTGTTACTTATTGGATTCACGGGAGTATGAACAAGCTTGCTTGTTGATCTTTTGATCGCTCAATACCTGGGTATCCGTTACGTCCAGCTTGTACCGCTGATGGCTTGTGGGTGACTGATATGATCATCATCTACTGCTGGCGTATTGACGAGTCTTTAGAGTCCTACACAGAGGTTTCCTGGCTCAAGCGAAACGAAGTAGGGCACATATGTGATATGTGCGGGACCGAGATAAATACATGTATATGATAACGTATTCTAATCTCGCGATATAGGTTATATGTGATATAATCGGATTATTGAATCAAGTGTTGATTCGATAATTTGATATTAGTCGGGTATATGTGATATAGCCGGATTATTAAATCAAGTGTTGATTTAATAATTTAATATATATATATATATATATATTAGATATGTTAATATATATTAACTAATATATTAGCTCACTTAAATATTTCTTTTCTAAGTTTACATTTAACATATATATATATATAGATACATATATATATATATATACATATATATAAATGTATTTATTTAATTGTATCATGCTTGATGATACATGGAACTTGGGTGTATGAGTCTCACATCTAAGTTAAGATAATATGAGGTTTTAATTATTTAAAGAAAACCAAAATTAGGTGGAAATTAGCCATGGTTGTGAAGCTTGGAGAAGCTTGTGGAAATCTTGACTAAACTCCACTAATTTTTGTTTTACTTAAGATATTTACTAACCTAACCTTTATCTTAGCTTTAGTTAAGTCTCTACATGAGTTTATATTAGACATTTTTGTTAGTTATATATATGCCCTAGAGGCCATTGCTGTACATGTGATGTATATTGTAGTGGATGCTTGGACATATATATGGAGGACTTTCTTGCTCGACATGATAGTATGCAATTTGGTTGCTCTTTATCTTAACATGTACACTTATTGTCTCTCTTTTACATGTTGATAAAGCCCTTAGGATGAGTACTTGACTACCTAGATTATGATGCAGATCATACTAGTAGGGCAGAGGTAGTCGGTAAGTACAACCTTCAAATGTTCCTAGTCGTGGGATTATCGAGGCAGGGCATCGATACTCCAGAAAAGACTAGCGTATGCGCTTCTTGACCCATATGATGGGTGATGGATGATCCCACATCCATTGGTGTTTGACATCAGAGAAGGTATACGGGTGCTCAGTGGAGACTGGGTACACTGAACTGACTCGCCGAGAACTCCTAGATGGTATTATACCTATCGTCAGATAGCAGTTCTCTGATGACACTGCTACAGGTTAGTCTGTCGACCCGAGATCGTCATAGAGTCTTGTGTGATTCCCACTGTGCTTTGATTTCCACCATACCACGTTCAAGAGATCATGCAAAAATGTGGTTTTTGGGTACAGTCCCGAGTTATATGGAGGCAATGAGCGATAGGAGGGGATTCATCTTTCCTGATATTGGGGGTTGATGTTGCGCTATGCTCGATTGGCCATAACAGGAAATCCCTGGCCAGGGTTGCTGAGATTTACCGGTAAGTGTTATCAGTAGTTTCTCGAATCGTTATGGGCCTTGTATCGGCATGACTTATCAGGCTATTGTGGTATGACGTTATACCACCCCAAGGCTGTGATATGCGACATATCTGACAAAGAGACTGGACTGTACAGTAGTGTTACTGATTGGATTCGCAAGAGTATGAGCAAGCTTGCTTGTTGATCTTCTGATCGCTCAATACCCGGGTGGCCGTTACGTTTAGCAGACCGCTTGCGGCTTGTGGGTGTTTGATATGATCATCACCTTCTGCTGGTGTATTGACGAGTCTTTAGAGTCCTACACAGACGTTTCCTGGTTCATGCGAAACGAAGTAGGAGCACATATGTGATATGTGCGGGAACGAGATTAATACGAGTATGTGATACCGTATTCTATTATCGCGATATGTGATATCGGTCGGTTATATGAGATATAACCGGTTTATGGGATCAAGTGTAGATTCGATAAGTTGATTCATATGATATTAGTCGGTTGTATGTGATATAACCGGATTATTAAATCAAGTGTTGATTTGATAATTTAATATATAATTATATATTTGATATATTAACTTACATTAACTAATATTAGCTCACTTAAACATTTCTTTTTCTCACTAGTGTGCATATAGTATATATGTGATATATATTAATGTACAACATTTGTGTCATGCTTGATGCCACATGTGACATGGGTGTATGAGACTTACACCATGCTTATGATAATCTAGGGTTTTTATTTATTTAAGTAAATCACAAATTGGTGGAAAATTGTCATGGCTATATGCTTGGAGAAGCTTTTGCTAACCATTGACTTAGTCCACTAACTTTGTTTTACTTGTAGATATTTATTAACCTAACCATTATTATTAGCCATGGTCTATTCTCTACATGAGTGAGGGTATGACACAAACTCACCAATGGTTCCTATTCTCACCTTATGAGTTTTCATTCTCATCTCCACTTCATCTTCTTCCTCCTCATGAGAAAGCTTGCTAGCTTTTCAATTGGTGAAGAAATAATATGAGAAAAATTAATCTAAATTGAGCCCAATTCTTATTTCATCATCCTCTACTATATTAGCCATTTAGTTTAGGGTGTTTGCTTCACTAATCTACCATTAGTGAAGAGGTAGCATGTGCTTGAGTCACCTCGACGTAGATCATCTTTGGCCTCGAAGACTTCGAGCAAGCTTGTTCATTTCTTTATGTGAACCCTTACTAGAGTTCGGGTGTTCACTACTTGGAGCGAAGGGACCACTACATGGAGCTTTAGAAGTGAAATCGGTTTGCAAAGGTTGTATTCCTCATTCACTTAGATTTAAAGTTGTTTGCATTACTAGTTCGTCTAAATCTCTAGTTAAGATTCTAGGGTTAGGGTTCTTTAGTTCGGAAAAAATTTGAAAAACGGCATGGACGATGCCTCCCGAAACCATGTTGCCACCCTACGGAACCCTACAGTGGTATCAGAGCCAGGCTAGAGAATTAGACGATGTTTGTTAGATTACGAAACCGAAATAACTCCGAAACACCCGATATAAAATCCTAGTTTCTGTCGAATTTTAAATGGCCTCTAAAAATTTTTTTAGCAACTGCAGATTGTTATATGAGATATAACATGAACACAGTAGAAAATTCACCCTCCTCGCCGGAATAAGGCCGGCCACATACCTATAAAATCCGGCCAGCTCGGTTTTATAGTGGTCTTCAGGGTTGAAATTTCTAGTGTGTTCCAGTATCTGGGTTTTATTGTTTCAGGTGTTGCTAGTTTTTGCTAATTTTGCATGTGATGTTAACTTTCTGCAAAGGCAATTCGGAGTGTTTTGTAATCGTAATTCTAACATCTATTCGGGTTATTTAGACAACGTTAAAAAGTTCGAACGGATATTAATAACCCATATTTTCCCTCGCTGGAAATTTTTCAAGAGTTGGATTTTTTCCAAGTTTAAAATCTTCAGAAAATCATGCAAGTGATTCTGTGGACCCTCTAGAAGAACGATACCCAAACTTGACTTTTTGGATAGCGGAACCGCGGTCATTCCTTAGGGTTTGCGGCAGTTCCGTGGCGATATGAGTGAGGCATGAGTCGGCCCTTCTACGGATGGTTCATAGGTGCTGTGGCATGTTCTGGGTACTTTTTGAACTCCGCTCAAGGGTTGAGCTCTTTGGGAAATTTTTGGTGTTTGTTTATTCGATCGAAAAGTTTAACATCGTCTAGCTATCTGTGATTGTGATACAATATTTGGAATCCACATAATTAGTTGTGTGATAACTAGTTTGAATTTTATGAATCTAGCAGTTTAGTCTCATTTGATCGGTTGCCACGGAATTTTGATGTGGATCAAAAGTCCGTCGCAATCACGTAACGTACGCGGATACTCGCCGGGTAACCTTACTAGATAGCCACGCCCCATAGCCCCGACCAAGTGACTGTAGGAAAACCCCGTCGCCAAAAGCATCCATTCGGGTGCCCACGGCCGCGGTGTTCCGCCTAAGTGCACTTCGTCGACGACATCGGGGGTGCGGCCGTCTGCTAAAGTTTTCGACGAGCATTCGACCAGGAGATCGGGAATCTTATTGAATTACCCGACAGGTTATTGAAAAGTGTTTTCAATATCGAGA
Organism: Agapanthus africanus; assembly: GCA_030015575.1. Classification (NCBI taxonomy): domain Eukaryota; kingdom Viridiplantae; phylum Streptophyta; class Magnoliopsida; order Asparagales; family Amaryllidaceae; genus Agapanthus; species Agapanthus africanus. The sequence continues at coordinate 475,454,803 of JASDDO010000001.1, read as the reverse complement.
ATAAAATGCGGGGTTTATAATTGTTAGGCATGTGATGTCTAAGGAATTCATTTGGTTAGGCATGAAATCCAAAGTATGTGATACATTGGGTTTATGATGTCTAAGGTAGTTGCGGATTCCAATTGTTGTAGTTTTTCACATTCTTTTCTGCGATCGTAAGTGTAATATGTGGTGTATCGCCGGTTTCGGTGCTATATGTCAACGACAATTGGGATACGCATATTTACTTACGTTGATGACATGTGATATTATGTGTTGCTGTGATAAGTTATATTGGATCGTCGTGTTTTGAATAGCCGGGGGTTTATATGTAAGATGAGAGTTTTTCATTTTCATTCATGTAAAAGCTTGTATGTAATATTCTTTTTCTGGGGCACTTCCGGGTTGAGGATGATGTCACCATTGATGTATATTATTTACTTTTCCGCATTGGGTTAGACCTAAGAAGGGGAGCACAAGTAACCGGGTTCTAGGGTCCAGTGGGAGACCATCTCGAGGAGTCGAGACCGGGTCTCCTAACTCTAGAATTGGTAGGGTTGCTTGCCGCTCTCATAGGGGTCTAAGGATGTGGGTTTGGCTATTCATCGCGACCGTGGAATCCGTGTTTTATACTGGCTTAATTTAAAAGACGGAATTCCTAGTATATCCAATATTTCATATCTGTTCTTCTGCTGCTGATATTCTGTGATGTGATCATTTTATATGTTGAGTCGAATGCTTATATTATTGATGCTTTCGTTTCTTCTGTGATGCTTAGGAAGCATAATTGATGGGACTTCATTAATGAGATTAATGAAGGAAAAAGAAACCTTACGATATTGTAGAAACTTTTTTTAAAAAAACAGGTAGCTCTAGTTCTTGCTTTGCATAGCAGTATTTCTTGTAGAATATCCATCACCTTATTCGATAAGGAAAGAGCCGAGATCTCTTCACCGGGAGTGACCTCTTTAGCGAAACTAGCAGATGCTACAACCCACTCGGTTTGTCTTTTGATTGCTTCTATAGTTTTTTGCTTTGCATGGTGGTATTTGTGAAATATCCTGCACCTTATTCGATAAGGAAAGAGCCAAGATAGCTTCACCAGGAGTGACCTCTTTGGCAAAACTAGTAAAAGCCTAAAAAACACTCATTTTCAAAATCACTTGATTCTACGACAATATCAAGTTCATTACGCAAAAGGTTTTCTTAAAAACCTGTCGTAACCCTCCGTCATTTTTGGAAGTAGTATTCGTGCTGCGTTTGTTGACCATAGTTAAGATCATAAGTCACTAGGGGTAAAATATTATCGGGAATTTCAAGTGTTGAAATTTGCAATGAGATTGCATACCTTCTATGAGATAGTTGGATTCCGATACCCACTGCGAGTAAGAGTTACTCCTGGGAGGGTTTTGCACATTATAATTAGCCGATCAAGTAGGTGTTAACGGGGTTACGCCTTTGGGAAAACTAGGTTTATTTTAATTAGGTCCGTGCGAAAGCACGGGGAATCTCCCTCAAAGAACCAACACTGGCCTGACCGAAAGATTGGTGAACTTGTAGGGTGTAATTAATCCCGGCTAGTCTTACCTTTTAGGGTTTGAAGGAAGTTTTAATAAAAACAGTGGGAGCCATCCTGATTAGATAAAACAATAACCAATCTAATCTTGCAAGAGCGCACGCATAGTGTTTTCTTCTCTCTCTCTCTCCTGGTAGCGACCATGTCACGCCTTAATCAAGATAATAATATGGATGCATTAACCGAACCTGCTTATTATACTGAGCTAGGGAACGTTGGTTCCGCTCTACCTTATAACTGTTATAAGTCCGAGAAGGGAATAGGGGAATATCCGGATTCCCATGCCACCTCCTCGAGGAATAAGCATGATGATGCATATTCTTCGGGTGTGTTTATTACCAAGAACTGTTTCTCATTTTCCTCTACGTCCTAGATATGAGATACCGGATTAGGATCCCACATATGTAATTTGTTACATGGGCTAATGAAAGGTAGAGAACTGAGAATGGGTGATATGTCTCTAAGTGTTAGAGAATGGTGCAAGTGTTGCAGCCAAACCAGTTGGCAAATATCACCTTGTATTAATACATTGATTCAGAACAAATGTTATTAGATACTGAACCTGATATACAACATTACATCAGTTTCTTTATTAAGTTAAAGAAGGATATAATTATGTATAGGAGGATAATGTTGTGAACATTTTCCTGAATCAAGAGTTGATTGGATCAGGCACGTTATGTAATGACATATAAGTTCTAAATCAAACCACAGTTCAAAGTATGTAGAACACACAAAAGAGGAGTAGTTCAGAAATGAATGAATCCTTCTTGTGGCATTGTAGACTAGGTCATATCAATGCGACACGACCAGCTAAGTTACATAAGGATGAATATGAGAATATGTTTGAATTTTCATCTTATGATACTTGCCAGTCTTGTCTCAAAGATAAAATGACCAATACTCCGTTTACTGGAAACAGAGAAAAAGTTACTGAACTCTTGGACGAATACATGATGATGTATACGGTCTTATGTCTATAAATGCCAGGGTTGGTTCTTCGTACTTCATTATATTCACTGATCATCTCTCGAGATTCGGACATGTGTTCCTGTTGAAACACGAGTCTGAAACTTTTGAGAAATTCAAGAAATATAAGCTTGAAGTTGAGAACCAGACGGGTAGAAGTATAACAGTCCTACGATGTGATCGAGGAGGCGAATACTTGCGCATGGAGTTCCTGGAGTTTCTAAAAGGAGAATGAGATTCTCTCTTAGCTTACTCCTTCGTGTACACCACACCACAACGGTGTATCGAGGTGGAGGTATCGCACCCTATGAGATATGGCGCGCTCTATGATAAATACTGCTGAGTTACCTATTTCCGTTTTTGTGTTATGCACTTGAGAAGCTGCATACCTATTGAATGGGGTTCCATCCAAATCAGTGCCTACCACTCCATATGAGATATGGAATGGGAAGAGACCATGTCTTAAACGAGTTAAGATATGGGGTTGTCCGGCATATGTTAAAAAGCAAAATTCGGACAAGCTCGAGGCAAGGTCAGTTCTGTAAGTTTGTTGGATATCCCAAACATTTGCGAGGGAATATTTTCTACCAACTGAGGAGCAAAAAGTGTTTTGTTTCTCAGCATGCCACCTTTATAAAAAAGGAATTTCTTGTGAAGAAATTTGTGGTCATGAGGTAGAACTGGAAGGAGTTCCAGCTAGACAAACTAACAGCTGATGATTTGGTGATACCAAAGGATTCAATAGTCTCCAATGAACCTCAGCCTCTCCGCGAATCTGGTAGGGTTCCTCATCCACCTGAGAGATACTACGGTCTTCTCGGTGACAGTGGGAGCGAGGATTGCATCATGGTTGATGATGGCCCAACAAGGTTCAGGCAGGCCATCACGAGTGAGGACTCTGTGAAATGGCTGGATGCTATGCGATCAAAGATGGAATCCATATACACCAACAAAGTATGACTTTGAATGTTGCACCTAAAGGGGTAAAACCCATCGGGAGCAAATGGATCTTGAGAAGATTCTTGGTGTAAATGGAAAAGTTGAGACTTTCAAAGCTATGCTTAAGTCCATCAGGATCAATGCAAGCATCGCGGAGTCGGAACATCTGTTTTGATGTGGCAGTCAAAGAGTTTGACTTCATCAAAATTGTAGATGAACCATGTATATACAAGAAGGTTGTAGAGAGTGATGTTTTCTTACATGTATTGTACGTAGATGACATACTCTTGATAGGAAATGGTTTCCTATGCTACATTCGGTCAAGCTCCTCTTATCACGAGGATTCTCTATGGAAGATCTAGATGATACCTACTACATCTTGTAGATTATGATCTATGGTGATAGATCTAAGTGGATGTTGGGAGTGCCCTAAATCCAGGTACATTAACACCATACTAAAGGGGTTTAGTATGGAGGATTCTAAGCGTGGTGGTTCGCCTACTTACTCAGGAATCACTCTCTCCAAAAAGATATCTTCTAAGACTGATTTGGAGAGAGCTCGCGTGCAAGGGATACCCTATGCTTCGGCCGTAGGCTCTATCATGTGTGCGATGTTATGTACCAGACCAGATATAGCTAACTCACTAAGTGTAGTGATCAGGAATCAATCGGATCTTGGGAGAATCACTGGACAGCTGTGGAGGACATTCTTAAGTACTTGAGAAGCACTAAATGAATGTTCTTGGTTCGAGCTTCCAGAGTGATAAGGTCGACTGAGAGTCAGTCACAGGTATTGTCTTTACCCTCAGTACAGGGACGGTATATTGGAAGAGTTCCAAGTTAGATACCGTGGCATACTAGATGATAAAGGCTGAATACATCGCTACCAACGATGCTGCCAAAGTGGCTGTCTGGGCATTTCTTGTTCATGAGATGAACATGGTTCCTACTATTGAGCGTCTAATAACTGTTATTGTGACAACAATGGAGTTGTGGCTTTAGCCTAGGAACACCGGTCCCATCAGCGTTCCAGATATATTCCGAGGAAAGTATCACCTCATCAGGGAGATGGTTGATCTCCAAGAGATCGAGGTCAGGAGAGTTGAAGCGAAGGATAAAACGGCAGATCCACTCACAAAGGCTTTTCCCTAGAGAGACTTCTATAGGACGTTGAGTATAAGATACTGCAACCAATAGCCTTAGTCCAAGTAGGAGATTATTAGTTATATGTATGCCCTAGATGCCATTACTGTACATGTGATATATATTGTAGTGGATGCTTGGACATATATAGGAAGGACTTTCTTGCTCGACATGAAAGTATGCTATCTGGTTGCTCTTTATCTTAACATGTACACTTATTGTCTCTCTATTATATGTTGATAAAGCCCTTAGGATGAGTACTTGACTACCAGGATTATGATGCAGATCATACTAGTGGGGCAGAGGTAGTCGGTAAGTACATCCTTCAAATGTTCCTAGTCGTAGGAGTATCGAGACAGGGCATCGATATTCCAGACTAGACTAGCGTATGCGCTTCTTGACCCATATGATGGGCGATGGATGATCCCACATCCATTGGTATTTGACATCAGAGAAGGTATACGGGTGCTCAGTGGAGACTGGATACACTGAACGGACTCCCCGAGAACTCTTAGATGGTATTATACCTATCGTCAGATAGCAGTTCTCTGGTGACACTGGTACAGGTTAGTCTGTCGACCCGAGATCGTCATAGAGTCTTGTGTGATTCCCACTGTGCTTTGATTTCCACCATACCACATTCAAGAAATCGTGCAAAAAGGTGGTTTTTGGGTACAGTCCCGAGTCACATGGAGGCAATGAGCGATAGGAGGGGATTCGTCTCACCCGATATTAGGGGTTGATGTTGCGCTATGCTCGATTGGCCATAACAGGAAATCCCTGGCCAGGGTTGCTGAGATTTACTGGTAAGTGTTATCAGTAGTTTCTCGAACTATTATGGACCTTGCATCAGCATGACTTATCAGGCTATTGGGTCTGACGTTATACCACCCCCAAGCTGTGATATGCGACATATCTGACGAAGAGACTGGACTGTACGGTAGCGTTACTGATTGGATTCGCCGGAGTATGAGCAGGCTTGCTTGTTGATCTTCTGATCGCTCAATACCTGGGTGGTCGTTACGTTTAGCAGACCGCTTGCGTCTTGTGGGTGTTTGATATGATCATTATCTACTGCCGGAGTATTGACGAGTCTTTAGAGTCCTACACAGAGGTTTCCTGGTTCATGCGAAACGAAGTAGGAGCACATATGTGATATGTGCGGGACCGAGATTAATACGAGTATGTGATACCGTATTCTATTCTCGCGATATATGATATCGGTCGGTTATATGAGATATAGCCGGGTTATCGGATCAAGTGTTGATTCGATAAGTTGATTCATATGATATTAGTCGGCTGTATGTAATATAGCCGGATTATTAAATCAAGTGTTGATTTCATAATTTAATGTATAATTATATATTTGATATATTAACTTACATTAACTAATATTAGCTCACTTAAACATTTCTTTTTCTCACTAGTGTGCATATAGTATATATGTGATATATATTAATGTACAACATTTGTGTCATGCTTGATGCCACATGTGACATGGGTGTATGAGACTTACACCATGTTTATGATATTATAGGGTTTTTATTTATTTAAGTAAATCACAAATTGGTGGAAAATTGTCATGGCTAGAAGATTGGAGAAGTTTGTGGTAACCATTGACTTAGTCCACTAACTTTGTTTTACTTGTAGATATTTATTAACCTAACCATTATTATTAGCCATGGTCTATTCTCTACATGAGTGAGGGTATGACACTAACTCACCCGTGGTTGCTATTCTCACCTCATGAGTTTTCATTCTTATCTCCACTTCATCTTCTTCTTCCTCATGAGAAAACTTGCTAGCTATTCAATTGGTGAAGAAATAATGTGAGAAAAATTAATCTAAATTGAGCCCAATTCTTATTTCATCATTCTCTACTATATTAGCCATTTAGTGTAGGGTGTTTGCTTCACTAATCTACCATTAGTGAAGAGGTAGCATGAGCTTGAATCTCCTCGACGTAGTTCATCTTCGGCCTCGAAGACTTCGAGCAAGCTTGTTCATTTCTTCATGTGAACCCTTACTAGAGTTCGGGTTTCACTACTTGGAGCGAAAGGACTATTACACGGAGCTTTAGAAGTGAAGGACCGGTCTGCAAAGGTTGTCTTCCTCATTCACTTAGATGTAAAGTTGTTTGCATTACTAGTTCGTCTAAATCTCTAGTTAAGATTCTGGGGTTAGGGTTCTTTAGCTCGGAAAAAAATTGAAAAACGGCATGGACGATGCCACCCGAAACCTTGCTACCGCCCTACGGAACCCTACAATTTTCTCACCCATGGTTCATTACATGAGTTCATCTTCTTCATCTATTTTCCTTTACTTGATTTTCTTGAGATGAAAAAGAATGAGAAGAAAAATATTCTAAAGTGAGCTATAATCCTACTTCATCAATCTATTCCATATTAGCCATTAAGTATAGGTTGTTTGCTTCACTAATTCATTGATTAGTGAAAAGGTAGCTTGAGTTAGAGTCTCCTCGAAGTAGATCATCTTCGGCCTCGAAGATCATCGAGCAAGCTCGTTCATTTCGATTAGTGGAGCTTAAGGAGAGTCCGGGACGCCACTACTTGGAGTTAAAGGACTTCTAAATAGAGCATTTGATGTGATGGACCGGTCTACAAAGGTTGTATTCCATATTCACTTAGTGTAATGTTTGATTACTTGCTCTAAAACCCTAATTCTCTAGGTTGATTCTAAGTTTGAGTTCATTAGCACACTTAATTTTTAAAATTGTATACTTGATTCACCTTTAAACCCTAGTGAGAGTGCTAATAAACTCCAACATGGTATCAAAGCCAAACTAGAGAATTAGACGATGTTAGTAGAAATACGAAACCGAAACAACTCCGAAACCTCGAAACAAAATCCATAGTTTTTGTCGATTTTTAAAAGTCGTTTAAAATTTTTTTAAACAAGTACAGAATGTTACATGTGATGTAATATGAACACCAGAGAAAATTGAGCGCAATCCACCGGTTTTGACCCGGTGAAAAGCAACAAAAATCCGGCATGGCCGGTTTTATTTTATTGTTTTGGGTTGAATTTTCTCTGGTGTTCCAGTCTCTGTGGTTTGGTGTTTCAGGTATTGTTTGTTTTTACTAAGATTACATGTGATGTTATCTTTCTGTAAAGGCAATTCGGTGCATTTCGTAGTCGTATTTTAACAACGTTTCGGGTAACTTTGACGACGTTAAAAAGTTCGAACGAATATCAAATACCACCTCATGAACCTCTCCGGAAAATTTTCCAAAAGTTGGAATTTTCCAAGTTAAAATTTATTCAAAAAATTATACAGGTAATTCTATGGACCTTCTAGAAGAACGAAACCCTAACTCAATTCTATGACCGCGGAACCGCGGCCAAACCCTAGGTTTGCGGTAATTCCGCGGCGCCATAGGTGAGGCAAAGGTTGGCCTTCTACGGTTGGTCCGTAGGTACTGTGGAATGTTTTGGGTATTTTTTTTAACTCTGTTCATGTAACCCTTCGAAAATCGTTTAGGCAGTTTTTCGGTAATCGGCTAATTTTTCGGCTTTTTTCGTAAAAAGTCAAAATAGGTATTTTTCATTGTAGATCTAATTTTACAAAATTTAGATAAGATATTACTATAATTTTTTCACTAAAATGTCACTTATAATTTTCTAGTTAAATAAATTTTTTTTCGTAATTAATTATTTTTTTATTATTTTAAGCCTTTTTAAATACATTAAATTAGGGATAAATACAAATTTAATTAGGTAAATTTCATAATTAGGAATCTTTATAAGCTAAAATATGGTGTTAATAAAATTATATCATGACTTGCACAATTTTGGTTTTAGGGTGGGAAATTTAATGGAAAAATGATGTAAAATAAGGTTTTTTTTGTAAAATGTTGATATGAAAGCATTAAATGAGATCATGGGGTGTTTTTGGACCTAGAAACTTCTCCAAATTTCCCCACCTCCTCTCCCTCACCTGCTGGCCGAGCCTCAACAGCAGAATTTCCCCATTTCCTCACTTCCTTCTTGCTTCATTTTCTTGCAAAAATTCAACAAAAACTCACAAATTTCATTCTCAATTCAAAGACAAACCCTAATCCACTCTCTCTTCAACCCAAATTAGTTCAAAAACTTGATGAAAGGAGGCTTCTTGGTGACTTGATCATGCTAGGGTTCCACTTGTGAGGATCGGTCGGGAAAATATCGGACACGGCGCGTAAAGGCAAGGCGGTGGTCGGATCGGATTAGCGGGGATTTCAGGTGAGTAGATGTATTCATCTATGGGGGAATCGTCTGAATGGCGCGAGGCACCCCCCTAGTTAGGATTACCCTACTTTTTGCAAGATTTGTTTTGTTAGCTAGCTTATCCATTCATGTACACTGCATACCCATATAGCGAACAGTATATTAAATTGCATGGACATTCATCTATACTTATGCGATATCACTTCGTAGGACACGAACACCATTACCATTGGCATCTGCTGCACGCGCACTATTCATGTGACACACACGCCTTTGGTAATTGCCATGCCACATGCACTATAGAACCTGTTTAACTTAGTAACGCCATTTGCATTCATACATGATATATGGAATTGCATAGCATGCATATACCTCGCATTACCATCATATCTACATAGATTTCTAGCCAAAACTCACATCATATACATTGAGATCATAGACATTTATCATATATAACATGTGAACATTATGATTTTCTTGAGGATTTCAGTATTGCTGCGATTTCTGGATTTTTGGGGAAAATCGCAAGAATTTAACAAAAGCTTATATTTATCATTTTTAAAACAAAGTTGCGGTTTTCTTGTGATGTATGTGTCGTCCACCATGAGTTTTCATGTTTTCTGTTGGATTTCGAGACCCGATTCGAGGAGTGGATGAACCGTCTCGGGTACATGGTGGGCCCGGTATGGTACCCCGGGGCAAGAAGATCGAGTTGTAGACGATGAGCCTGGCAGGGGAAGACTACCTACCGGTGATGTCTGGCGCGGCGGATATCCGGAGGATACCGACCGTTGTCGTGAGATTTATGTTATGGGCCGATCCGGACTGACGGAGCCTGATATTGAGACAGATATGATTCCTATTTGGTGTCGATGCTTGACATGGGTTTTCAGATGATTTCTTGATGGTTCTTAGCATTTAAAACACTTAAAGATTTAGTAATAACGTTGCATACCTGTGCATGCATACTAGAGATATTATATCATATATGGACATACTTGTTGTGCCGCATTGCGAGCATTCTTACGATTGCCTTATTAGATGTTATATTTACTCACGAGCTGGCAACTCACCCCCGTTGTGCCACAGTGTCTTGCAGGTCGGACCCGTCAGTCTTGTAGCGGCGGGCTATCTTATCATCAGTTCCTTTTGCTCAGACTCGCGACATCGCCCGTAGTTGGGTTGCGAGCACACTTTATTTCTTTTTGCTTTATCATTGTATCTAGTATACTCCATCTACCACTTTATATTGTATATGTGACCTAGTGATGAGACTGAGAGATTTGTATATTTGTGGTTTCTTTTGGGTCGAGCTCACTTGAGCCGGCGTTGTGTTTTCTGATATTTTGCATTTCTTTTATGCTCTTTTCTTGATATTGTTATTATATTGCATGTGGTTGTGATCCGCCTTGGGCGAAGAGCTAGCTCCCGCTTGGGGGTGCCATTTTTATGATTACAGGTTTATTATCTTGTTGTACCCATTTTGGGGGATAGAAAATACAGGGGAGACTCTGCCGAAATTTTCAGAAATTTATGATGTTTTAAAAAGGGATTCTTTGCAACTTAATTGATTTGAAAAATCGTTTTCATTAAAGGTTTTCCTTCACTCTCTTTTGATTTTGGTTTAGATTTTTCTGGGCTTTGGCTGACTTAGGTTACGGTACGCCTTTAGACGTCTCATAATCTAAGTGCCAGTCACGTTCTGTACTTTCGGGTCGTGACAAAGTTGGTATCAGAGCGTAGGTTTTACCTTTCTGAGTGTAGGACGACCTTGGTAGATGGAGTAGGTGACTTAAGCAGAGTGGCGTAGCGTGGGTATGATCCGCGGCATACTTACGATACGGTACTCCGCATAAGTGACCTTAGGACATAATTGCTTGTATTTCCTTTCTTGATTCCTTGCATTCCTTGATTCAATTGCAATGTCCTTATTAGTCCTGTTTTTTATTCCAGCTTCGATGCCGCCAAAGACTACGATAGCTCAGCGGGCTGCCGCTAGGGATGAGATTCGGGCGGGCCTGTCTAAGGCGAGGATCGAGCGGGAGGATACGCCTACCCCTCAGGGTCATACCGATCCGCCTTATCCAGACCGTATTGCCAGACTAGAGGCTGGCATGCAAGAGTTGCGGCAGATGATGGGATCTTTAGTTGAGTCCAGCCGGGCACAGAGATCCGAGGACGTTCCTTCCACCGCACAGACCACGATCGTACCTGCTGCACAGATGGTCACTCCTGCTGCTACGGAGACTATCCCTGTTTCACTACAGGAGTTCATGAGATTGAGACCTCCAGCTTTTACCGGTACAGATGCGACAGAGGACCCACAGGCATTTCTTGATAGGATAGCTCGGATTTGCCGTTCATTGAGGTGTTCTGATGATAGATTGGTGGAGTTTGCGAGTTTTCGTCTGGAGGGTCTTGCCCAGACATGGTACGATTCAGTAGAGAGAGGCCGAGCTGCAGGTCTGCTTTCTATGACCTGGGATGAGTTTACATCTGCATTTCTTGCCCGTTTTCTTCCGGAGAGTGTCCGAGATGCTCGAGCCCGTAGTTTTGAGTCATTGCGCAAGACTCCTGGGATGACAGTGTCGGAGTATGATATACAGTTTACCCAGTTGTCTCGATATGCTCCGTACCTAGTCAACACAGAAGAGAAGAGAATAAAGAGGTTCGTGCGAGGGCTTGATACACAGCTATTCCTTGCCATCGGCACCCAGCACTTTGATACATACGCAGCCGCGATGGATGCAGCCTTACTTTTGGAGGAGCGTATTTCTGAGACTCCGGTCGTTTCTGGGCCGAAGAGGATCCGTACTGATACGCCAGTTCAGCGGCAGATAGGCAGACATCGTGATAGATTATTTCCGGGAGATGGTGGAGGTAGAGGATTGAGACGAGGTTAGTTATTTGGTTCATATCCATAGACCCAGCAGTCGTCTCCAGGATGTTTTCGGTGTGGGAGTCAGTACCACCGTGTCAGAGACTGTACCATGGGACGCCACGGAGCGGCGACAGTCCTGCATGTGACTTTACCACCCTCACCACCTTCTCAGAGAGCTTTACTTCCTACTCCTGATGATGCTCCACGTCAGTCAGATGCTTCTAGAGGTCGTGGGCGTGGCGGTCCAGTTCAGAGAGGACGAGGCGACAGAGGCAGAGGCAGAGGCCGAGGTAGAGGCAGTGGAAAGCCAGCTATTAGTGGTGGACAGGCCCGAGTGTTCGCATTGACTCCTCAGGATGCACAGGCATCCAATGCCGTCGTGACAGGTACTCTGCCAGTATGTTCTTTTGATGCACGGGTATTATTTGATCCAGGCTCCACACATTCCTATGTATCCACGTACTTTGCACCGAGGTTGGGCCGAGAGTCTTCTCCGTTAGATCAGCCGCTTGTCGTTATTACCCCGGTAGGCGAGTCTTTTGTTGCCCGTTTTGTGTACCGATCGTGTTCCGTTCGTATCGGGGAGAGAGATTCTTCAGTAGATTTGATTCTCCTCGATATGCTAGACTTTGACGTTCTTCTTGGTATGGACTGGCTAGCCACCTGTTATGCATCCGTGGACTGCCGTGAAAAGGCAGTCAGATTCAGTTTTCCTGGTGAGCCGGTTCTTGTTATTCAGGGAGATCGTAGTGCTACCCTTCCCAGCTTGATTTCTTCTCTTCGCGCTGGTCAGCTCTTAAGGAAAGGGTGTCAGGGATTCTTAGCCTATATTTGTGATACTAGCTCCACAGAGGTTCCGTTGGACCAGGTCCCTGTTGTGAGAGAGTTTCCTGATGTATTCCCTGACGAGCTGCCTGGTCTGCCACCAGAGCGCGAGATCGAGTTCTATATTGACTTGATCCCTAGCACGGGGCCTATCTCTATACCGCCTTATCGGATGGCCCCGGCGGAGCTGAGAGAGCTAAAGGATCAGTTACAGGACTTGCTGGACAAAGGGCTTATCCGACCGAGTGTGTCACCTTGGGGTGCTCCCGTCTTGTTTGTTAAGAAGAAGGACGGAAGTATGCGTTTATGCATTGATTATCGTCAGCTGAACCGGGTTACTGTGCGGAACAGGTATCCCCTACCCCGCATTGATGACATATTTGATCAGCTCCAGGGTGCAGGGTTTTTCTCGAAGGTTGATTTACGGTCAGGTTATCACCAGTTGCGGGTTCGGAAGAAGGATATTCCGAAGACCGCTTTCCGTACTCGTTATGGTCATTACGAGTTCTTGGTGATGTCGTTCGGGCTCACCAATGCCCCGGCAGCTTTTATGGATTTGATGAACCGCGTATTCAGGCCGTATCTCGATCAGTTCATCATTGTGTTCATTGACGACATCTTGGTTTACTCTCGGAGCCGGGAGGAGCATGAGCAGCACTTACGTATCACATTGCAGACTTTGAGGGAGCATCAGCTGTTCGCCAAATTCTCCAAGTGCGCATTCTGGCTAGACAGTGTCGATTTCTTGGGTCATATGGTGACGAGAGACGGTATTTGTGTGGACCCGAAGAAGATCGAGGCAGTTCAGCGTTGGCCTAGACCAGTATCAGTTACAGAGGTTCGCAGCTTTCTAGGTCTGGCCGGCTATTATCGACGTTTCGTCCAGGATTTCTCCCGCATTGCTGCACCGTTGACCGGGTTGACCCGGAAGGGGGTTCCTTTTGATTGGACCCAGGCATGTGAGGATAGTTTCCAGCAGTTGAAGACTTGTCTGACTACTGCACCAGTGTTAGCATTGCCTTCAGGATCAGGCGGGTTCGTAGTATATTGTGATGCTTCTCGAGTGGGGCTGGGATGTGTATTGATGCAGCACGACAAAGTTATCGCGTATGCTTCTCGGCAGCTGAGGAAACACGAACAGAACTACCCCACCCATGATTTAGAGATGGCTGCAGTGGTATTTGCACTTAAGATCTGGAGACATTACCTATACGGTGAGTCGTGCCAGATATTCACTGACCACAAGAGTTTGAAGTATATCTTCCAGCAGCGAGATTTGAACCTGAGACAGCGCCGTTGGATGGAGTTGGTGAAGGATTATGACTGCGAGATTTTATACCATTCGGGCAAGGCGAATGTGGTGGCAGATGCTTTGAGTAGGAGGCCCGTAGGTAGCTTATCTTGTTTGAGCGCAGTACAGATGCAGTCGTCGGCGGATTGGCAGGTGTTATGTGATAGCAGAGTGCAGTTCGAGTTTACTCCTACGGGGGGACAGCTGGCCCATTTCAGAGCACGCCCACAGTTACTTGACCGTATCCGCGAGGCACAGTCCGGCGATGCCCGTATTTTAGAGATTATTGAGCAGATTCGGCAGGGCAGAGTTTCTGAGTTCGTGATTGATGATCAGGGGATACTTCGATTTGGGACTCGACTGTGTGTGCCAGATTCAGAGGGACTGAGGCGTGATATTCTCGAGGAGGCACATAGATCAGTATACAGTGTTCACCCAGGTTCCACCAAGATGTACCGTGATTTGAGAGAGGTTTACTGGTGGGACGGGATGAAGAAGGATATTACAGACTTTATGTCGAGATGCCTAACTTGTCAGCAAGTCAAGGCCGAGCACCAGAGGCCAGCCGGCGAGTTACAACCTTTGCCCATCCCTGAGTGGAAGTGGGAGCAGGTCTCCATGGACTTCATTGTGGGTCTACCCAGGACCAGTCGAGGGTACGACTCTATATGGGTGATTGTGGATCGACTGACGAAAGCGGCTCACTTTCTGCCAGTGAAGACCACTTTTGGATTTTCTCAGTACGCCCAGGTTTATATTGATGAGATCGTGCGACTGCATGGTGTTCCGACTTGCATCGTGTCCGACCGGTGCACCCAGTTTACCAGCCGATTGTGGCAGAAACTTCAGGAAGCATTGGGCACCCGATTGAGTTTTAGCACAGCCTTTCATCCGCAGACTGACGGTCAGTCAGAGCGTACTATTCAGACTCTTGAGGACATGCTCAGAGCTTGTGTTTTAGATTTTGGTGGTAGCTGGGATCGTCATTTGCCTTTGATCGAGTTTTCCTACAATAATAGCTTCCAGGAGACGATTCAGATGGCACCTTTTGAGGCTTTATATGGGAGGAGATGTCGATCACCTGTATGTTGGACAGAGCTCAGGGAGAGCAGTATTTTAGGGCCGCAGATTGTTCAGGAGATGACCGAGAAGATACAGCTGATTTGAGACAGGATGAGAGCGGCACAGAGCAGGCAGAAATCATATGCTGACAAGCGTCGTCGCCGACTCGAGTTCGCTGTTGGCGATCATGTTTTCCTGAAGGTCTCTCCGATGAAAGGTGTGATGAGATTTGGGTGGAAAGGGAAGCTGAGTCCTAGATATGTTGGTCCTTTCGAGATCCTAGAGCGTGTTGGTCCAGTCGCTTATCGGTTAGCTCTTCCGCCTAGCTTTCCCGATGTTCACCCCGTATTCCATGTCTCGATGCTCCGCAAGTACCTTCATGATCCTTCCCAGGTGATTCAGCACCAAACGATCCAGTTAGAGCGTGATCTTTCTTTCACCGAGCAGCCGGTTGTCATTTTGGATCGGCAGGTGAAGAAATTGAGGTCGAAGGTTATACCGTCCGTCAAGGTCCTTTGGCGTGGCCCGAACAGCGAGGAGGTCACCTGGGAGACCGAGGTCGAGATGAGGAAGAGATATCCCCATCTTTTTGAAGGTACGTGTAGTTAAATTCTAAATTCGGGGACCGAATTTCTTTAAGGGGGGAAGATTGTAACCCTTCGAAAATCGTTTAGGCAGTTTTTCGGTAATCGGCTAATTTTTCGGCTTTTTCCGTAAAAAGTCAAAATAAGTATTTTTCATTGTAGATCTAATTATACAAAATTTAGATAAGATATTACTATAATTTTGTCTCTAAAATGTCACTTATAATTTTCTAGTTAAATAAAAAAAAATTCGTAATTAATTATTTTTTTATTATTTTAAGCCTTTTTAAATACATTAAATTAGGGATAAATACAAATTTAATTAGGTAAATTTCATAATTAGGAATCTTTATAAGCTAAAATATGGTGTTAATAAAATTATATCATGACTTGCACAATTTTGGTTTTAGGGTGGGAAATTTAATGAAAAAATGATGTAAAATAAGGTTTTTTTTGTAAAATGTTGATATGAAAGCATTAAATGAGATCATGGGGTGTTTTTGGACCTAGAAACTTCTCCAAATTTCCCCACCTCCTCTCCTTCACCTGCTGGCCGAGCCTCAACAGCAGAATTTCCCCATTTCCTCACTCCCTTCTTGCTTCATTTTCTTGCAAAAATTCAACAAAAACTCACAAATTTCATTCTCAGTTCAAAACCAAACCCTAATCCACTCTCTCTTCAACCCAAATTAGTTCAAAAACTTGATGAAAGGAGGCTTCTTAGTGACTTGATCATGCTAGGGTTCCACTTGTGAGGATCGGTCGGGGAAATATCGGACACGGCGCGTAAAGGCAAGGCGGTGGTCGGATCGGATTAGCGGGGATTTCAGGTGAGTAGATGTATTCATCTATGGGGGAATCGTCTGAATGGCGCGAGGCGCCCCCCCAAGTTAGGATTACCCTACTTTTTGCAAGATTTGTTTTGTTAGCTAGCTTATCCATTCATGTACACTGCATACCCATATAGCGAACAGTATATTAAATTGCATGGACATTCATCTATACTTATGCGATATTACTTCGTAGGACACGAACACCATTACCATTGGCATCTGCTGCACGCGCACTATTCATGTGACACACACGCCTTTGGTAATTGCCATGCCACGTGCACTATAGAACCTATTTAACTTAGTAACGCCATTTGCATTCATACATGATATATGGAATTGCATAGCATGCATATACTTCGCATTACCATCATATCTACATAGATTTCTAGCCAAAACTCACATCATATACATTGAGATCATAGACATTTATCATATATAACATGTGAACATTATGATTTTCTTGAGGATTTCAGTATTGCTGCGATTTCTGGATTTTTGGGGAAAACCGCAAGAATTTAACAAAAGCTTATATTTATCATTTTTAAAACAAAGTTGCGGTTTTCTCGTGATGTATGTGTCGTCCACCATGAGTTTTCATGTTTTCTGTTGGATTTCGAGACCCGATTCGAGGAGTGGATGAACCGTCTCGGGTACATGGTGGGCCCGGTATGGTACCCCGGGGCAAGAAGAACGAGTTGTAGACGATGAGCCTGGCAGGGGAAGACTACCTACCGGTGATGTCTGGCGCGGCGGATATCCGGAGGATACCGACCGTTGTCGTGAGATTTATGTTATGGGCCGATCCGGACTGACGGAGCCCGATATTGAGACAGATATGATTCCTATTTGGTGTCGATGCTTGACATGGGTTTTCAGATGATTTCTTGATGGTTCTTAGCATTTAAAACACTTAAAGATTTAGTAATAACGTTGCATACCTGTGCATGCATACTAGAGATATTATATCATATATGGACATACTTGTTGTGCCGCATTGCGAGCATTCTTACGATTGCCTTATTAGATGTTCTATTTACTCACGAGCTGGCAACTCACCTCCGTTGTGCCACAGTGTCTTGCAGGTCGGACCCGTCAGTCTTGTAGCGGCGGGCTATCTTATCATCAGTTCCTTTTGCTCAGACTCGCGACATCGCCCGTAGGTGGGTTGCGAGCACACTTTATTTCTTTTTGCTTTATCATTGTATCTAGTATACTCCATCTACCACTTTATATTGTATATGTGACCTAGTGATGAGACTGAGAGATTTGTATATTTGTGGTTTCTTTTGGGTCGAGCTCACTTGAGCCGGCGTTGTGTTTTCTGATATTTTGCATTTCTTTTATGCTCTTTTCTTGATATTGTTATTATATTGCATGTGGTTGTGATCCGTCTTGGGCGAAGAGCTAGCTCCCGCTTGGGGATGCCATTTTTATGATTACAGGTTTATTATCTTGTTGTACCCATTTTGGGGGATAGAAAATACAGGGGAGACTCTGCCGAAATTTTCAGAAATTTATGATGTTTTAAAAAGGGATTCTTTGCAACTTAATTGATTTGAAAAATCGTTTTCATTAAAGGTTTTCCTTCACTCTCTTTTGATTTTGGTTTAGATTTTTCTGGGCTTTGGCTGACTTAGGTTACGGTACGCCTTTAGACGTCTCGTAATCTAAGTGCCAGTCACGTTCCATACTTTCGGGTCGTGATAGTTCAAGTGTTGAGCTCTCTGGGAAATATGGGTGTTTGTTGATTCGATCGAAACGTTTAATATCGTCTAGCAATTTGTGAATGTGATACAATAATTGGACTCTACAAAAATTAGTTGCTTGTAAATTTAACATTTCGGTCTCGGGCGAAATCGGGAATCTTGTTGAATTACCCGACTTCCTTTGAAAAGGTGTTTTCATAGATGAGACCCAAATGTAAGATTTGCAATATTAGGCATGAAATCCAGAATATGTGATATTCCGGGTTTATGATGTCTAAAGGCAGTGACGATTCCAATTGTTGTAGTTTTTCACTTTCGTTTCTGCGACCGTAAGTATAGTATGTGGTGTATCGCCGGTTTCGTTGCTATACGTCAACGATAATTGGGGTACACATACTTACTTACGTTGATGACATGTGATGTTATGTGTTGCTGGGAAATGTTATATTGGATCGTCGTGTTTGAATAGCCCGGTTTTTTTTATGTGAGATGAGAGTTTTTCATTTTCATTCATGTAAAAACTTGTATGTAATATTCTTTTATTGGGGCACTTCCGGGTTGAGGATGATGTCACCAATGATGTATATTATTTACTTTTCCGCATTAGGATAGACCCAAGGAGGGGAGCGCAAGTAACCGGGTTCTAGGGTCCAGTGGAAGACCATCTCGAGGAGTCTAGACCGGGTCTCCTAACTCTAGAATTGTCAGGGTTGCTTGCCGATCTTGTAGGGGTCTAGGGATGTGGGTTTGGCTATTCATCACGACCGTGGAATCCGTGTTTTTTACTGGCATGATTTAAAACACAGAAATCCTAGTATATCCAATATTTCATATGTTGACTTCTGCTGCTATGTTCTGTGATGAGATCATATTACTGCCTGAGACGAATGCTTTATTATTATATATATAATATATAATAGACGTTTCTTATGTTTTGCATCCGCGCTAGTCCTGCCCCGTTATGCCGTTAGTTAAGTAACCTAACGGTGCATAACGGGACAAAGTGGCGAATGTGGACGGCAGAAGCGTAAGTTGTATTTTCGTTTCTTTATCTGTGATGCTTAGGAAGCATAAATGACGGGACTTCATTAATGAGATTAATGAAAAGCAAAGAAACCTAAAGATGTCGTGGAATCAAATTTTCAAAAAGGGTAGCTCTAGTTCTTGCTTTGCATAGTGGTATTCCTTATAGAATATCCAGCACCTTATTCGATAAGGAAAGAGCCGAGATCCCTTCACCGGGAGTGACCTTTTTAGAGAAACTAGCAGATGCTACAACCCACTCGGTTTTGTTTCTTGATTGCTTTTTTAGTTTTTGCTTTGCATAGTGGTATTCCTTGTAGAATATTCAGCACCTTATTCGATGAGGAAAGAGCCGAGATCCTTTCACCCGGAGTGACCTCTTTAGCGAAACTAGTAAAAGCCTCAAAACACTCCTTTTCAAAATCATTAGATTTTGCAAAGATATCAAGTTCATTACGCAAAAGGTTTTCTTAAAAAAACCTGTCGTAGCCCTCCATCATTTCAGATTGGTACTATTTAGTATTCGTGCTGCGTTTGTTGGCCTGTGTCAAGGCGTAGTGTGCGGTAGCTGATTAGTACTTATCTGCCAGCATGTGATGCGATTGGATTAGGGTAGTCGTACGACCTTGCTGGCCTGCGTCAAGGGCCGTGCGGGTGGATTTAATTCAATCAAGAAATGTACGGGTTGAACGTGACTAGTGTCCTATGGTTTGTTGGCCTGCGTCAAGGTCATAGGACGTTAGGGGCAAAATATTATCGGGGATTTCAGTGTTGAAATTTACAATGAGATTGCATACCTTCTATGAGATAGTTAGATCCCGATACCCGCTGCGAGTAAGAGTTACACCTGGGAGAGTTTTGCATTTTACAATTAGCTAACCCATTAGGTGTCAATGGGGTTATTCCTCTGGGAAAATGAGTTTTACTTTAATTAGGTCCGTGCGAAAGCACGGGAAACCTCCCTCAAAATATCGACACTGGCCTGGCTGACCGGTTAGCGAACTTGTAGGGTGTAATTAATCCCGACTAGTCTTACCTTTTTGGGTTTGAAGGAAGATTTGATAAAAAGCAGTGGGAACCATCCTGATTAGATAAGATAATAACCAATCTAATCTTGCAAGAGCATACGCTAAGTATTTTTCTTCTCTCTCTCTCCAGGTAGTGACCATGACAAGCTTTAATCAAGATAATAATATGGATGTATTGACCGAACCTCCTTATTATACTTGTTGGAGAGCATTGGTTCTGCTCTTCCTTATAACCGTTATAAGACTGAGCAGGAAATAGGAGAATACCAGGATTCCCTTGCCACCCAAACGAGGAATGAGCATATTGATGCGTATTCTTCGGATGTGTTCGTTACAGAGAACTGTTTCTCAGTACACTCTACGTCCTGGGTATTAGAGACCGGATCAGAACCCCACATATGTAATGTATTACAGGGGCTTAGGAGAGGTAGAGAACTGGAAAAAGGTGAACATTCTCTAAAAGTAGGGAATGGTGCAACTGTTGCAGCCAAAACAGTTGGCGAATATCACCTTGTGCTACCAAACGGTAATACACTGATCTTTAATGACTGTTAGTATGTACCATCTATGATGTGCAATTTAATATAAATTTCTTTATTAGATAAAGAAGGATATAATTTTTTAGTAGAGAAAAATGTTATGAACATTTTCCTAAATCAAGTGTTGATTGGGTTTGGTGCGTTATGTAACGGTTTGTACGTTATAAATCAGACTACAGTTCTTAATGTACAGAACACACACAAGAGGAAAAGTTCAGAAATGAATGAATCCTTCTTGTGGCATTGTAGTGTTAGTTATATGTATGCCCTAGAGGCCATTACTGTACATTGGATGTATATTGTAGTGGATGCTGGGACATATATAGGGAGGACTTTCTTGCTCGACATGATAGTATGCTATCTGGTTACTCTTTACCTTAACGTGTGCATTGATTGCCTCTCTGTTACATGTTGGTAAAGCCCTTAGGATGCGTACTTGACTACCTGGACTATGATGCGGATCATACTAGTGGGGACATGGTAGTCCATAAGTACATCCTTCAAGGTCCCTAGTCGTGGGTGTATCGAGACGGGGCATCGATATACCAGAGTAGACTTGCGTATACCTTCTCGACCCATACAGATGGGCGATGGATGATCCCATATCCATTGGTGTTTGACATCAGAGATGATATACGGGTGCTCAGTGGAGACTGGGTACACTGGACGGACTCGCCGAGAACTCCCAGATGGTATTATACCTTACGTCAGATGGCAGTTCTCTGGTGACACTGGTACAGAGTAGTCTGTTGACCCGAGATCATCATAGAGTCTTGTGTGGTTCCCACTGTGCTTTGATTTCCACCTTACCACGTCCAAGAGGGCGTGCAAAACGGTGGTTTTTGGGTACAGTCCCGAATCACATGGAGGCAATGAGCGATAGGAGGGGATTCGTCTCTCCCGGTATGGGGAGTTGATGTTGCGCTGTGTTCGATTGGCTATAACCGGAAATCCCTGGCCAGGGTTGCTGAGATTTACTGGTAAGTGTTACCAGTAGTTTCTCGAACTGTTATAGACCTCATATCGACACGACTTATCGAGCTATTGGGGTCTGACGTTTACCACCCCTAGGCGAGATATGCGGCATATCAGACGGACAGACCGGACTGTACGGTAAGTGTTACTGGTTGGATTCACAGGAGTGTGAGCGGGCTTGCTCGTTGATCTTCTGATCGCTCAATACCCGGGTGGCCGTTACGTTTAGCAGACCGCTTGCGGCTTGTGGGTGCTTGATATGATCATCATCTGCTGCCGGCGTATTGACGAGTCTTTAGAGTCCTACACAGAGGTTTCCTGGCTCAAGCGAAACGAAATAGGAGTGCATATGAGATATGTGCGGGACCGAGAATAATGCGTGTATATGATACCGTATTCTATTCTCGCGATGAATGTGTCGAATGGTTGTATGCGATATAACCTAGTTATCGAATCAAGGATTGATTCGATAAGCCGATACATTGGATATTAGTCGGTCATATGCGATATGACCGGATCGTTAAATCAAGTGTTGATTTAATGATTTAATGTATAATTATATATTTGATATATTACTTTGCATTAACTAATATTTGTTCACTTTAAATGAATTTTCTCACTTGATGTGCACATTGTATATGTGATGTAGTTTTATGCACTTGTATGTATCATGTTTGATGATACATGTTTACTTGAATTTGTGTAAAGATTAAACCATGGTTATTTAAATGGTTAGGGTTTTAATTTTCATATCTATTTATTTATTTATTTATTATGGAAATGATAATGAGAAAAATGGTGGCTTTCTTTGTTTGTTCATGAAGCTTCATGAAGCTTTGACTAAAGTGACCATTTTGTCTCATCCTTAACTCTAACCATTTCACTTAACCATAGTTCTCTCTCTACACTTAACCATGGTTATAGTTATGATAAGAATAATCTTTTTGCTATTTTTCTCATTATTCTTATGATAATTATCTTCTTCTTCTTCTTCTTCTTCTTCTTCTTCAAGAAGAAAAAGCTTGATAGCTTCAATGGTGATTTGAGAAAATGAGTGAGAAATCCAATTCTAAAGTGAACCCACTTCCTATTTCTTCATCCTCTACCTCTTGCCAAGTAGTATAGGGTGTTTTCTTCACAAGTTTCATGACTTGGTGAAGTGGGAGCTTGATCTTGTGATGCCTCGACGTAGATCATCTTCGGCATCGTAGTCGATGACCTAGCCCGCCCATTTCTTCGATGAAGCCGACACTAGAGTCCAAGATCCGATTTGTACAGCGGAGGGACGTCTACGTGGAGCTAAGGAAGTGGAGAACCGGATCTACAAAGGTTGTAGCCTCTTTCTTTTAGTTAAGTTGTTAACTAGTTATCTTTTTCGCCTAAACTCTAGTCAACGATCCGTATTAGGGTTTCTCGGCACTTGTAAAATTTGAAATTGGTATGGTTGATGCCTTGTGAGACCTCATTAGTATGCCTAGGAACCCTACAGTGGTATCAGAGCCTAGCTAGAGCCTTAGGCGATGCGTAGACGAAGTTTGAAACCCGATCGACCCGAAACCCTAACCCGATAATGATCTCTGGACATTTTTCAAAAACTAGGTTTTTTCCACATTAAAAATATGCAGAAAATTCAGCAGGGAATTGTAAGAATTACTGTGAAGCCCGTACCCATGATTCCCTTATAGCGCGGCGGAACCGCGGCACAAGCATGGCTTGTGCGGCGGTTCCACGGCCAATTAGTCACATCAGCTTTTAAATTTTGCACAGTAATTCCTATTTTATGGTGCTGAGTTTTCTGGGAATTTTTAATTTATACTCAAGAGTTGAGTTCTTTGGGATGCTTTGGGGTTTCGATAATTCGATTGGATTTTTGGTTTTGTCTATGTGTTTTTCCGGGTAACTTTAGAATATGTTAAAAAGTTCGACCGGATATAAATACCCACATTTTCCCCTGTCGGGAAATTTCCAAGTGTTGGATTTTTCCGTGGTTTAATAACGTTCTAAGTAGTGCAAGTAGCGCGATGGTCCCTCTAGAAGACAACAAACCTTAACTTGATTATGTGACCGTCTTGAACTGCCCTTTGAACCTTCCGGTTTGGGGCAGTACGGCGTACCACATGTGAGGCGTTGGCTTTACCCTTCTACGGCTGGACCGTTGGTACTGAGGCATGAACTGGATATTTTTAAACTTGTTTCATGTGTTGATTTGCTTTGGGAAAACTTGGGTGTTCGATTGTTCGATCGGAAAGTTTAACATTTTCTATTTATCTGGAATGGGATACAATAATTGGAATTCACAAATAGTTGTGAGATAACTGAATGAATGTTATAAACATAGCACTTTAGTCTCACTTGATCGGTTGCCACGGAATTCTGATGCGATCAAAAGTCCGTCGCAATCACGTAGCGTACGCGGATACTCGCCGGGTAAACTTAATAGACAGCCTCGCTCCATAGCCCCGACCAAGTGACTGTAGGAGAACCCCGTCGCCGAAAGCATCCGTTCGGGTGCTCGCGGCAGCGGTGTTCCGCTTTGGTGCACTTCGTCGACGGCGTCGGGGGTGCGGCCGTCTACTGAAGTTTGCGACGAGTATTCGATCAGTATGTCGGGAATCTTGTTGAATTGCCCGACTTGATATTGAAAAGAGTTTTCGATTTTGAGACTAAAATGCGGGGTTTATAATTGTTAGGCATGTGATGTCTAAGGAATTCATTTGATTAGGCATGCGATGTCTATGTAGGTTGCGGATTCCAACTGTTGTAGTTTTACACTTTCTTTTCTGTGACCGTAAGTGTAATATGTGATATCGCCGGTTTCGTTGCTATATGTCAACGACAATTGGGATACGCATGTTTACTTACGTTGATGACATGTGATGTTATGTGTTGCTGGATATGTTATATTGGATCGTCGTGTTTGAATAGCCGGGGTTTTTTATGTGAGATGAGTGTTTTTCTTTTTCATTCATGTAAAAACTTGTATGTAATATTCTTTTATTGGGGCACTTCCAGGTTGCGGAAGATGTCACCTTTTGTATATTATTTACTTTTCCGCACTAGGATAGACCCAAGGAGGGGAGCACAAGTAACCGGGTTCTGGAGTCCAGTGGGAGACCAACTCGAGGAGTCGAGTCCGGGTCTCCTAACTCTAGAATTAGTAGGGTTGCTTGCCGCTCTCGTAGGGGTCTAGGGGTGTGGGTTTCGCTATTCATCGCGACCGTGGAATTCGTGTTTTATACTGGCTCGTATTGAAAACACGGACGTCCTAGTATATCCAATATTTCATATGATTCTTCTGCTGCGATATCTGTGATGTGATCATGTGATGTTCTGTGATAGATACAGTATATAGTATATATGATATATTATATAAACGTTACTTATGTTTTACACCCGCGCTAGCCCTGCCCCGCTCTGCCGTTAGTTACCTAACCTAACGGTGCACGAGGGGACATCGAGGCAAATGCGGATGGTATAAGTGTACGTCGTATTTATCTGTGATGATTAGGTACTTAAATGATGGGACTTCATTAATGTGATTAATGAAAATAAAAGAAACCTAAGATGTTGTAGAATCGAATTTCAAAAATAAAACAGGTAGCTACAGTTCTTGCTTTGCACAGCGGTATATATGATATATCCTGCACCTTATTCGATAAGGAAAGGACCGAGATCCCTTCACCGGGAGTGACTCCTTTAGCAATAACTGGCAGATGCTACACATTCGGTTTGTCTTTTGATTGCTTTTAAGAGTTTTTGCTTTGCACAGTGATATATATGATATATCGCGCACTTCATTCGACGAGGAAAGGACCGACGATCCCTCCTTTAGCAAAACTAGAAAAGCCTAAAAAACACTCCATTTTAAAATCATTTGATTCTACAACGATATCAAGTTCATTACGCAATAGGTTTTCAGAAAAACTTGTCGTAGCCCTCCGTCATTTCAGATAAGTGGTAGTTAGTATTCGTGCTATGTTTGTTGGCCTGCGTCAAGGCGTAGTGTGCGGTAGCTAACTAGTATTTATCTGCTTATGGATATGATGCAGATTGGATTAGGGTAGTCGTGCGACTTTGTTGGCCTGCGTCAAGGGTCGTGCGGGTGGGTTTAATTCAATCAGGAAATGACGGGTTGAACTTGACTAGCGCACTATGGTTTGTTGGCCTGCGTCAAGGTCATAGGACGCTAGGGGCAAAATTATCAGGAATTTCAAGTGTTGAAATTTGCAATGAGATTGCATACCTTCTATGAGATAGTTGGATCCCGATACCCTCTGCGAGTAATTGTTACTCCTGGGAGAGTTTTACACATTACAATTAGCCGATAAGTAGGTGTCTAGAAAGGTGTTAACGAGGTTACGCCTCTAGGAAAATGAGGTTTACATTAATTAGGTTCGTGCGAAAGCACGGGGGACCTCCCTCAAAGTACCGACACTGGCCTGGCTGAAAGATTGGCGAACTTGTAGTGTGTAATTAATCCCGGCTAGTCTTTCCTTTTAGGGTTTGAAGGAAGATTTGATAAAAACAGTGGGAGCCATCCTGATTAGATAAAATAATAACCAATCTATTCTTGCAAGAGCGCACGCTGAGTGTTTTCTTCTCTCTCTCTCCAGGTAGCGACCATATCACGCCTTAATCAAGATAATAATACGGAATATTGACCGAACCCGCTTGTTATACTGAGCTGGGGAACGTTGGTCCTGCTCCAACTTATAATTGTTATAAGACAGAGCAGGAAATAGGGGATTACCAGAATTCCCGTGCCGCCCAAACGAAGAAAGTGCATGTTGATGCATCTCCTTCGGGTGTGTTCATTACAGAGAACTGTTTCTCAGTATCCTTTACGTCCTGGGTATGTGATACAGGATCAGAATCCCAGATATGTAATCTGTTACATAGGGCTACAGATAGGTAGAGAACTGAGAACGGGTGATAAGTTTCATGAGGCAGAAAACGGGGCAAGTGTTGCAGCCAAGTCTGTTGGTCACTGTCACCTTGTATTACCAATACATTGATTCTGAACAAATGCTATTAGATGCCGAACCTGATATACAAAATCATATCAGTCTCTTTATTAGTAAAGAAATGATAAAATTTTGTATTGTTGGATAATGTTTTGAACATTTCCTATATCAAAAGTTGATCGGATCAGGCACGTTATCTAAAAGCATTGATGTTCTAAATCAAACTACAGTTCTTAGTGTACAGAACACAAACAAGAGGAAGAGTTCAGAACTGAATGAATCCTTCTTGAGGTATTGTAGACTAGGTCATATCAATGCGACCTGACTAGCTGAAGTTACATTTAGATGCATATTTAAATCTGTTTGAATTTACATCTTATGAAACTTGCCAGTCATGTCATAAAGATATGATGACCATAGCTCTGTTTACTGGAAACAGAGAAAGAGTTAGTAAACTCTTGGGATGATACATGTTGATGTATGTAAGGTCCCCTGTCTACATATGCCAGGACCGGTTCTTAGTACTTCACTGAATTCTCTGATGATCTCTTTAGATTCAGACATATGTTCCTGTTGAAACACAAGTCCGAACCTTTAGAGATATTCACAGAATATAAGTTAAAAGTAGAGAACCAATACGGGTATAAGTATTATGTCCTTTGATGAGATCAAGGAGGAGAATACTTGAGCACGGAAATCCTGGATTATTCTAAAGGAGAATGAGATTCTCTCTCAGCATTACTCCTCCGTATACACCATAGCACGATGATATATCGGGGCGGAGCAATAGCACCCTATGTGATATGGTGTGCTCTATGATGAGTACTACTGAGTTTCCTATTTCCTTTTGGGAGTAATGCACTTGAAAAGATGCATACCAATTGAATTGGGTTCCAATCAAATCAGTTGCCTACCGCTTCATATGTGATATGGAAAGGAAAGAGCCCATATCTTAACTTGGTTAAGATTTGGGGTTGTCCGGGCTATGTCTAAAAGCATAATACGGACAAGCTCGAGGCAATGTCTGTTATGTAGAACTGGAAAGGTTCCAGCTATGCAAACAACATCAGATGATTTGGTAGAACCAAAGGATTCAGTAGATTCCAACGAACCTCAGCCTCTCCGCCGATCTAGTAGAGTTCCTCACCCACCTGAGAGATATTTCGGTTTCTCTAGACAGTGGGAGCGAGGATTGCATCATGAGATGATGACCCAACTAGTTTCGAGCTGGCCATCAGGAGTGGGACTCTGTAAGAATGGCTGGATGATCAGTGATCTGAGATGGAATCCTTATACACCAACAAAGTATGGACTTTAGTTGCTTTATCTGAAGGGTTAAATCACCATCAGGAGCAAGTATATCTTGAGAAGATTACTTGGTGTACATGGAAAAGTTGAGACTTTCAAAGCTAGACTTGTTAAAGGTTTGCATTATTAACCAGGTATGGATCATGGTGAAACATTTTTCTAAGGAGCTATGCTTAAGTCCATCCAGATCCTACTTGCCACGGCTACAGACCATGACTACGATATCTGGTGGTTGGGTGTCATGACTGCTTTTCTAAATGATGTTTTAGAAGAGAGCGTCTATAAGTACACAGCCAGAGGGCTTCGTAGACAGTGGGAGCAGCGGAAACGTGTGCAAGATGCTTTATAGGATAAAGCAGACATCGCGGAGTTGGAACATCTGTTTTGATGAGATAGTCAAACAGTTTGACATCATCAAAATGGTAGATGAACCTTTTATATACGAAAGGGTAGTAGGGAGTATGGTGATGATCCTCGTAGAGTACGTGGATGACATGCTCTAGATAGGGAAGGAGTTTCCTATGCTACGCTCGGTCAATCTCCCCTTATCACAATGATTCTCCATATAGGATAAAAGTGATACCTCCTAAATCCTGGGTTTTGGATCTATGAGATAGATCTAATTGGATGTTAGGATTCTCACTAGTTGTAGTGAGATGGTATCAATCGATCCTGGGGAGAATCACTGGAAGTGTTCCAGGGTGATAAAGGCGACTGAATGTCAGTCACAGGCATTGTCTTTACCCTCAGTAAAGGGACGGTATGTTGGAAGAGCTCCAAGCTAGATACCGTGGCATACTAGACGATAAAGGCTGGATACATCGCTACTTAAGATGCTACCAAAAAGGCAGTCTGGGTGTATATTAGTTCATGAGATGAACTTCGTTCCTCCCATTGTGTGACAATGGAGTTGTGGCTTATGCCAAGGAACACCCGTCCCATCAGTGATCCAGACATATTCTAAGGCAGTATCACCTGATCATGGAGATGGTTGATCTCCAGGGTGATCGAGGTTAGGAGAGTAGACTCAGAGGACAACACGGCGGATCCACTCACAAAGGCCTTTTCCCAGAGAGAGACTTTTATGGGATGGTTGAGTATGAGATACTACAACCACTGCTATCAGACGGCCCTAGTGCAAGTGGGAGATTGTTAGTTATATGTATGCCCTAGAGGCCATTACTGTACATTGTAGTGGATGCTGGGACATATATAGGGAGGACTTTCTTGCTCGACATGATAGTATGCTATCTGGCTACTCTTTACCTTAACGTGTGCATTGATTGTCTCTCTGTTACATGTTGGTAAAGCCCATAGGATGCGTACTTGACTACCTGGACTATGATGCGGATCATACTAGTGGGGACATGGTAGTCCATAAGTACATCCTTCAAGGTCCCTAGTCGTGGGTGTATCGAGACGGGGCATCGATATACCAGAGTAGACTAGCATATACCTTCTCGACCCATACAGATGGGCGATGAATGATCCCATATCCATTGGTGTTTGATATCAGAGATGATATACGGGTGCTCAGTGGAGACTGGGTACACTGGACGGACTCGCCGAGAACTCCCTGATGGTATTATACCTTACGTCAGATGGCAGTTCTCTGGTGACACTGATACAGAGTAGTCTGTTGACCCGAGATCGTCATAGAGTCTTGTGTGGTTCCCACTGTGCTTTGATTTCCACCTTACCACGTCCAAGAGGGCATGCAAAACGGTGGTTTTTGGGTACAGTCCCGAATCACATGGAGGCAATGAGCGATAGGAGGGGATTCGTCTCTCCCGGTATAGGGAGTTGATGTTGCGCTGTGTTCGTTGGCTATAACCGGAAATCCCTGGCCAGGGTTGCTGAGATTTACTGGTAAGTGTTACCAGTAGTTTCTCGAACTGTTATAGACCTCATATCGACACGACTTATCGAGCTATTAGGTTCTGACGTTTACCACCCCTAGGCGAGATATGCGACATATCAGACGGACAGACCGGACTGTACGGTAAGTGTTACTGGTTGGATTCACAGGAGTGTGAGCGGGCTTGCTCGTCGATCTTCTGTTCGCTTAATACCCGGGCGGCCGTTACGTTTAGCAGACCGCTTGCGGCTTGTGGGTGCTTGATATGATCATCATCTGCTGCCGGCGTATTGACGAGTCTTTAGAGTCCTACACAGAGGTTTCCTGGCTCAAGCGAAACGAAATAGGAGCGCATATGAGATATGTGCGGGACCGAGAATAATGCGTGTATATGATACCGTATTCTATTCTCGCGATGAATGTGTCGAATGTTTGTATGCGATATAACCTAGTTATCGAATCAAGGATTGATTCGATAAGCCGATACATTGGATATTAGTCGGTCATATGCGATATGACCGGATCGTTAAATCAAGTGTTGATTTAATGATTTAATGTATAATTATATATTTGATATATTACTTTGCATTAACTAATATTTGTTCACTTTAAATGGATTTTCTCACTTGATGTGCACATTGTATATGTGATATAGTTTTGTGCACTTGTATGTATCATGTTTGATGATACATGTTTACTTGAATTTGTATAAAGATTAAACCATGGTTATTTAAATGGTTAGGGTTTTAATTTTCATATCTATTTATTTATTTATTTATTATGGAAATGATAATGAGAAAAATGGTGGCTTTCTTTGTTTGTTCATGAAGCTTCATGAAGCTTTGACTAAAGTGACCATTTTGTCTCATCCTTAACTCTAACCATTTCACTTAACCATAGTTCTCTCTCTACACTTAACCATGGTTATAGTTATGATAAGAATAATCTTTTTGCTATTTTTCTCATTATTCTTATGATAATTATCTTCTTCTTCTTCTTCTTCTTCTTCAAGAAGAAAAAGCTTGATAGCTTCAATGGTGATTTGAGAAAAAGAGTGAGAAATCCAATTCTAAAGTGAACCCACTTCCTATTTCTTCATCCTCTATCTCTTGCCAAGTAGTATAGGGTGTTTTCTTCACAAGTTTCATGACTTGGTGAAGTGGGAGCTTGATCTTGTGATGCCTCGACGTAGATCATCTTCGGCATCGTAGTCGATGACCTAGGCCGCCCATTTCTCCGATGAAGCCGACACTAGAGTCCAAGATCCGATTTGTACAGCGGAGGGACGTCTACGTGGAGCTAAGGAAGTGGAGAACCGGATCTACAAAGGTTGTAGCCTCTTTCTTTTAGTTAAGTTGTTAACTAGTTATCTTTTTCGCCTAAACTCTAGTCAACGATCCGTATTAGGGTTTCTCGGCACTTGTAAAATTTGAAATTGGCATGGTTGATGCCTTGTGAGACCTCATTAGTGTGCTTAGGAACCTTACATGTAGATTAGGTCATATCAATGCGACACGGCTAGCTAAGTTACATAAGGATGGATATTTAAATCCGTTTGAACTTTCATCTTATGAAACTTGCTAGTCATGTCTCAGAGGTAAAATGACCAAAACTCCGTTTACAGGACACGGAGAAAGAGCTACTGAACTCTTGGGACTCATACATAGTGATATGTGCGGTCTATGTCTACACATGGCAGGAACGGTTTCTCGTACTTCATTACATTCACCGACGATCTCTCAAGATTCGGACATGTGTTCCTGTTGAAACACAAGTCAGAAGCTTTTGAGAAATTCAAGGAATATAAGTGCGAAGTAGAGAACTAAACGGGTAAAAGTATTAAAATCCTTCGATCCGATCGGGGAGGAGAATACTTGAGCACAGAGTTCTTGGACTATTTAAAAGAGAATGTGATTCTCTCTCAGCTTACTCCTCCGTATACACCACAGCACAACGGTGTATCAAACAGGAGGAATCGCACCCTATTAGATATGGTGCGCTCTATGATGAGTACTGCTGAGTTACCTATCTCCTTTTAGGGTTATGCACTGGAGATAGCTGCAAACTTATTGAATATGGTTCCTACCAAATCCGTGCTTACCACTCCATATGAGATATGGAAAGGGAAGAGGCCATGTCTTAATTATGTTAAGATATGGGGTTGTCCGACCTATGTTAAAAAGCAAAATCCGGATAAACTCGAGGCAAGGTCTGTTCTGTTCAAGTTTGTTGGATATCCCAAACATTCGCGGGGGTATATCTTCTACCACACCGAGGAACAAAAGGTGTTTGTTTCTCGGAATGCCACCTTTTTAGAAAAGGAATTTCTTGCAAAAGAAATTTATTGCAAAGAGGTAGAACTAGAAGAAGTTCCAGCTACACAAACTGCGACTGATGATTTAGTGGAACCAGAGGATTCGATAGTCCCCAACGAACTTCAGCCTCTCCGCCGATCTAGTAGGGTTCCTCATCCGCCTGAGAGATACTACGGTTTTCTCATAGACGGTGGGAGCGAGAATTGCATCAGGAAGATGATGACCTTACTAGTTTCGAGCAGGCCATCACGAGTGGTGACTCTGTGAAATGGCTTGATGCAATGCGATCTGAGATGGAATCCATGTACACCAACAAAGTATGGACTTTGGAAGATGCTCCTGAAGGGGTAAAACCCATCGGGAGCAAGTGGATCTTCAAAAAGAAAATTGGTGTAGATGGAAAAGTTGAGACTTTCAAAGCTAGACTTGTAGCAAAAGGTTTCCATCAACGAGCAGGTATGGATTATGACGAAATCTTTTCTCCAGTGGCTATGCTTAAGTCCATTCGTATCCTACTTGCCATCGCTGCATACCATGACTACGAAATCTGACAGATGGACGTCAAGACCGCTTTTCTAAATGGTGATTTAGAAGAGAGAGAGTATATGACTCAGCCAGAGGGCTTCGTAGATAGTGGGAGCAGCGGAAAGGTATGCAAGCCGCTTAAATCAATCTACGGGTTAAAGCAGGCATCGCGGAGTTGGAACATCTGTTTTGATGTCGCAGTCAAAGAGTTTGACTTCGTCAAAAACGTAGATGAACCTTGTATATACAAGAAGGTTGCATAGAGTAAGATTGTCTTTCTCGTATTGTACGCGGATGACATACTCTTGATAGGAAATGATATTCCTATGCTGCACTCTGTCAAGCTCTTCTTATCACAAAGATTCTCCATGAAGGATCTGGGTGATGCCTCCTACATCCTGGGGATTAAGATCTATAGAGATAGATCTAAGCGGATATTGGGATTTTCCCAATCCACGTACATTGACACCATACTAAAGAGGTTTAGTATGAAAGATTCCAAACGTAGTGGTTTACCCACCATCTCTGGAATCACTCTCTCTAAGAAGATGTCTCCCAAGACTGATTTGGAGATGGCTCACATGTAAGGGATACCCTATGCTTCGGCAGTCGGGTCTATCATGTATGCGATGTTATGTACCCGACCGGATGTAGCGTACTTACTAGGTGTAGTGAGTAGGTATCAATCGGATCCTAGGGAGAATCACTGGACAGCTATGAAGAACATTCTTAAGTACTTGAGAAGGACTAAAGAAATGTTCTTGGTGTATGGTAACGGTGAACTCCAAGTGGAGTCCTTTACCGATTCGAACTTCCAGAGTGATAAGGACGACAGTAAGTCGGTCTCAGGTTTTGTCTTCACCCTCAATGGAGGTGTGGTATGTTGGAAGAGTTCTAAGCAAGATACCATGGCAGACTCGATGATGGAGGCTGAATACATCGCTGCCAACGATTTTGCTAAGGAGGCTGTCTGGATAAAGAAGTTCATAACTGAACTTGGTGTGGTTCCGTCCATCGAGCATCCAATATCTTTGTATTGTGATAACAATGGAGCGGTGGCTTTGGCCAAGGAACCCAGGTCCCATCAGAAATCCAGACACATTCTTAGACGGTATCACCTGATCTGGGAGATAGTTGATCACCGTGAGATCGAGGTCAGGAGAGTTGACATGAAGAATAACACGGCTGATCCACTCACAAGGCCATACCCCAGATACAGTTTGAGAGACTTTTCGGGATGTTGGGTATGAGATACTACAACAGCTGGCCTTAGTGCAAGTGGTAGATTGTTAGTTATATGTATGCCCTAGAGGCCATTATTGTACATGATTGTATATTATAGTGGATGCTTGGACATATATAGAGAGGACTTTCTTGCTCGACATGATAGTATTCTATCTGGTTACTCTTTATCTTAACATGTACGCTTATATATCTTTATACTATCTCTCTGTTACATGTTGATAAAGCCCTTGGGATGTGGACTTGACTACCAGGACTATGATGTAGATCATACTAGTGGGGCCAGGGTAGTCCATAAGTACATCCTTTAATTGTTCCTAGTCGACGGAGTATCGAGACGAGGCATCGATATTCCTGAGCAGACTAGTGTGTACGATTCTTGACCCTGTATGGGGTGATGGTTGATCCCACAACCATTGGTGTTTGACATCAAAGAATGTGCACAGGTGCTTATTAGAGAATGGGTACACCGAACAAGACTTGCCGAGAACTCCTAGATGGTATTATACCTGACGTCAGATAGCAGTTCTCTGGTGACACTTGTACAGGTTAGTCTGTAGACCCGAGATCGTCATAGAGTCTTGTGTGATTCCAACTGTGCTTTGATTTCCATCATACCACGTTCAAGAGAATGTGCAAACCGGTGGCTTTTGGGTACAGTCCCGAGTCACATGGAGGCAATGGGCGATAGGCGGGGTTTCGTCTCTCCCGGTATTGGGGGTTGATGTTGCGCTATGCACGATTGGCTATAACAGGAAGTCCCTGACCAGGGCTGATGATGAGATTTACTGGTAAGTGTTATCAGTAGTTTCTCGACCCGTTATGAGCCTCACATCGGCATGATTTATCAAGTTACTGGGGTCTGACGTTTACCACCCCTAGACTCGATATGTGACATATTCGACGAAGAGACCGGACTGTTCGGTAGTGTTACTTATTGGATTCATGGGAGTATGAGTATGCTTGCTTGTTGATCTTTTAATCGCTCAATACCCGGGTAGCCGTTACGTCCAGCTAGTACCGCTGACGACTTGTAGGTGACTAATATGATCATCACCTACTGCTGGCGTATTGACGAGTCTTTAGAGTCCTACACAGAGGTTTCCTGGCTCAAGCGAAACGAAGTAGGGCACATATGTGATATGTGCGGGACCGAGATAAATACGTGTATATGATACCGTATTCTAATCCCGCGATATAGGTTATATATGATATAACCGGATTATTGAATCAATTGTTGATTCGATGATTTGATATTAGTCGGGTATATGTGATATAGCCGGATTATTAAATCAAGTGTTGATTTAATAATTTAATATATGTATATATATATATATTAGATATATTAATATATATTAACTAATATATTAGCTCACTTAAATATTACTTTTCTAAGTTTACATTTAACATATATATATATATATATATATATATAAATGTATTTATTTAATTGTATCATGCTTGATGATACGTGAAACTTGGGTGTATGAGACTCACATCTAAGTTAAGATAAGGTGAGGTTTTAATTATTTAGAGAAAACCAAAATTAGGTGGAAATTAGCCATGGTTGTGAAGCTTGGAGAAGCTTGTGGAAACCTTGACTAAACTCCACTAATTTTTATTTTACTCAAGATATTTATTAACCTAACCTTTATCTTAGCCTTAGTTAAGTCTCTACATGAGTTTATATTAGATATTTTCTCACCCATGGTTCATTACATGAGTTCATCTTCTTCATATCTTTTTCTTAACTTGATTTTCTTGAGGTGAAAAAGAATGAGAAGAATAATATTCTAAAGTGAGCTATAATCCTACTTCATCAATCTATACCATATTAGCCATTAAGTATAGGTTGTTTGCTTCACTAATTCATTGATTAGTGAAGAGGTAGCTTGAGTTAGAGTCTCCTCGAAGTAGATCTTCTTCAGCCTCGAAGATCATCGAGCAAGCTCGTTCATTTCGACTAGTGGAGCTTACGGAGAGTCCGGGATGCCACTACTTGGAGCGAAAGGACTTCTACATGGAGCATTTGAAGTGATGGACCGGTCTACAAAGGTTGTATTCTATATTCACTTAGTGTAATGTTTTATTACTTGCTCTAAAACCCTAATTCTCTAGTTCGATTCTAAGTTTGAGCTTATTAGCACACTTAATTTTTAAAATTGTATACTTGATGCACCTTTAAACCCTAGTGAGAGTGCTAATAAACTCCAACAGTTCCCTACCTGTCAGCAGGACTTTCGATCTTAGAAGTGCTGTCGGGTGGGTCTTTGAGTTGATCTGTTTGATTTCTGCCTTATTTAGCGGGATTTTTGAATTCGAGAGGAACATAGAATTTGGATTTTGTCTAGCATCAGCATTGCTGCACTGGAATAATTCCAGGAGCAACTCATCATTTGCCCCGGGAGGACTTGGGATTTGGTTTTTGGGTCAGCATTAGCACTACTAACACTGAAATGTAGTGCCAGGAACAACTCATCATTTACCTTTGGGAAGACTTGGGATTTGGGTTTTGGGTCGGCATCAGCATTGCTAACACTGAAGCGTAGTTCCAGGAGCGACTCATCATTTGTCGTTGCTCGTTGGGGAGCGATGGCTCAAGAGACAGGTTTAGATCCCTATCACCTAAGACTTTTGAATTTTATAAGTCGTGAGGGTCTCATAAAAGCATTTTCTCCCTACGAGTCGAAAGGATCTCGTAGGTGTATTTTCTTCCTAGGAATCCTGGGGATTCCTGAATGTGTTACTCCTTTGTGACCCGTAAGGATCTCACGCGGGGATTTTCTCCTCACAAGGTCAGAGGACTTTGCGAGTGTATTTCATCTCTTTTCACGAGTTTGTGCCCTTTTGGGTTTTCACAAACTCACCGGCAGTCCTGCTGTTTTTACTCATGGAGCCCTTTCGGGTTTTTATCCATGCCCATTTTGCTTGTGGATATACCGTTTTTTTACATTGGTAGAGCTTCATCACTGGTGGGACTTTTAAATGTAGTCTCGTCGGTAGGAATTGGGGGAGATAGAGCTCATTTGCACCCATGGATTGTATACGGTTTTACAGGATGTATGATCCAGACCGTAGGGCCGGTGTGCTCAATTCGCCTGCGACTTGGAGCATTCACGTGTAGTATTTCTTGAGATATCGGCCATTGATGGGTGACATGGGCCTTTCTCCCTCGGCATTTATCAGCTGGTAGGATCCTCCATCAAACACTTTCTCGATGACGTATGGTCCTTCCCAGTTTTGCTCGAATTTTCCCTTGGCATATCGATTGGGGATAATCGGTCTTTTGAGGACCAACACCAATTCTCCTTTCTTAAAAGCACGGAGGCAGGTCGTCTTATCATAGGCCTGTGACATCTGGGCTCGGTACAGCTTCAGATTTTGCTATACTGCGAGCCTCTTTTCTTCAAGGGCGTCGAGCTCTTCAAGTTGAAGGAAGACATTTACTCCTCCGTCAAATTATGCTGGACGACCATTCTCTGGCTTGGAACTTCGACTTCGAGGGGGAGGATTGCCTCCACTCCGAAGAGTAATGAGTTTGAAGTGGACTGGGTTGGAGTGTGGTGCGTGGTACAATATGCCCACAACGCCTCGTGGAGCTTGAGATTCCTGTCTTTCTTGTTGGCCGAAGTATTTTCCTCAGGAGCTTGCATAGAGTTTTATTGAAGGCTTCAGCTAGCTCATTGGCTCTTGGATTATAGATGGAGGAATATCTCCATTTTATTTTGTGCTGAG
This sequence comes from Agapanthus africanus, assembly GCA_030015575.1. Taxonomy (NCBI): domain Eukaryota; kingdom Viridiplantae; phylum Streptophyta; class Magnoliopsida; order Asparagales; family Amaryllidaceae; genus Agapanthus; species Agapanthus africanus. The sequence continues at coordinate 475,417,276 of JASDDO010000001.1, read as the reverse complement.
TAGCGAACCTTGATACTTTGAAGCTCTTGAAAGAAATCCCGTTGTCAGGAATTGATTCTTCTTGATGTACCGAAGCGGTATAGAATATTATGCCGGAAGAACGTCAGAATATCTTCTGTCTTGACTTCTTTTAGCGGGACAGCTTCAGCCGATCTAGAGAAGTAGTCAGTTATGGCCAATATGAACCGATGGCCTTTGGATGAAGAAGGATCAATTGGACCAATTATGTCGGTGCCCCAAACTTCAAAAGGCCATAACGCCACCGTAGGATGCAGCGGATTGGGATTCTTGTGAATAAAGTCACCGTGAATTTAGCAGAGGTGACATTTCTTTGCACGCTCTTTGCAATCTCTTATCATGGTAGGCCAGTAATATCCAAGCCATTTGATTTAAAGCCACATTTTGGAGCCAGACTGGTAAGTTCCGCAGACGCCTGGGTGAACTTCTTTCATGACTTTTTGGGCTTCGGCCGATGACAGACACCTGAGCCAGAGTTGGTCATATGATCTGCGGTATAGCGTATTATTTATAAACATGCATCGGAGAGCTATCTTCTTTATTGAAATCCTTACAGATTTTTCTTCGTGCAGCTTGTTGTATCGGAGGTACTCTATGAAGGATTCTCTCCAATCGGGCTCATCTTGAATGATCAGAGCTTCTTCGGCAGGATTGCTCTTTTGTTCGGTGCTTTCCTCTTCTCGTAAAGAGACTGGGGTAGAATTTGAGGCTCCTGACTGTTATCAGAATCTCATCCATATCGAGATCAGCCAGCTCCTTGGCTAAGCGAGCGAGTACGTCAGCTTTTCCATTCAACGCTTTAGGAACTCTCATCAGTTCAATGTGGGTGAACTGTTTCATGAGCTCCATCACCCGGCTTCTGTACCGAGCTAACTCGAGTTTGTATATCTTGTAGTCGCCTCTTACTTGGTTGACGACAAGCTGGGAATCACTGTAGACCTGTAGCCGAAGGATTTCCATTTCTGTAGCGAGCTCCGGACCAGCTATAGAGCTTCATATTTAGCCTCGTTGTTTGTGTGAGGCTCGGTGAGAGCAAAAGAATGTCGTAGAGTTCCCATCGATGGCATGATGAACACCAATCTTATCCCTGCTTTTATCTGTGGTATGCTTGATTTGCTGGAGGTCCTTATTGATGAGGCTCCATCGAAGTAGAGCTCCCAACATGGCTCGTCATCTTCGAGGTGCAGCACTTGTTCATCGGGTAACTTGCAATTGAGCGGTGACCCTTTTGGTATGGGATGAGCAACAAGAAAGTCGGCGAGGGCTTGCCCTTTTACTGCTTTCTGAGGAGTGTAGACTATGTCGAACTCTAGCAGTATGATAGTCCATCTTGCCATTCTGCCGGCTAGGCTTGCCTTGGTCATTAAGTGTTAGTGCGGCAGTATAGAGAATCAACGGCTTCTTTAGAATAGGAGCAACAAGCATTGGAGGGTGCAACAGGTACTGTTTGATACTTTCGAATGCTTCTTGACATTCGACATTCTAGACAAAGGGAGCTCCCTTCTTCATAAGCTTTAAGAAAGGCAGACATCTCCCCGATAGGTTCGAGATGAACCTTTGTATATAAGGGAGTTTGTCTTGAAAGGATCTTAGCCGCATCAGATTTTTTTGAGGAGGCATCCCCCTGATGGCCTTTATCTTTGATGGGTCAACTTCGATCCCCCGATGTCGGACTATGAAGCCCAAGAATTTTCCATACGACACGCCAAAAGTGCACTTCAGAAGATTCATCTTCAGATCGTGTTCCCTCAGTCGGGTGAAAACATTCCTGAGATCTTGGATGTGATCAGCCTTAGCTTCAGTCTTAACGACCAAATCATCAACATAACATTCGACGAATTTATCGATTAAGTCATCAAAGATTTTGGTCATTTCCCTTTGATATGTGACGCCTACATTCTTCATTCCGAACGGCATCACCTTGTAGCAATATATTTCGATCGGGGTTCAAAATGCTATGTATTTCTCATCCTTGGGCGACATCTTGATCTGATCGTACCTAGACGAACCATCCATAAAGGTGAACAGCTTGTAATTTGAGGTGTCGTCGACCATCATTTCATGATCGGTAGCGGGAAGTCGTCTTTATGGCATGCCTTGTTGATGTCCCTGAAATCAATGCAAACTCAGATTTGCCCATTTTTCTTCTTCACTGGGACGATACATACGATCCAATCCGCATATTTCTCTTCTCTAATGAAGCCAGCATCGATAAGTTTCTTAGTTTCCTCGATGACCTTTTCTTCTAGCTCTTTTCTCATTCTTTGAGGAGCTTTTTTGACCGGCTTAGCATCAGGAGATATAGCCAGCTTATGCACGACCACTTCAGGAGAGAGACCGGGCATTTCTTTGTATGTCCATACGAAGCAGTCGGTGAACTCATGCAGTAGGGAGACTATTTGCTCTTTTATTTCCTCTGACAAGAGTGAGCTGATGTAGGTCAGCCTTGGATTATCGGGTTTTCCCAAATCAACCTCAGTTAGATTGTCGAAAGTTGCTTGTCCGCCATCTTCGAGCTCTCGAGGAGCTTCTTCTGGCTCGGCTATCTCGTCGTCATCATTTGACCTTTCGTTGACTTCACCAACATGGATCATGTAGCATGCTTTGGAATCAGGTTGAATGAAATCTATGCCCCGTCTATCTGGAATTCGTCCATCGATGAGTGCTCGGGTCTGAGGCGGATGCCATAGCCCCTCATAAAACTTTTCTTTGGATTCCATTTGATATAGCCGGCATCCGCACTTTTAAAAATATTCCTGCATCTCGGGCGCATAATATCAGGGATTGAGGACGGATCTTATGCCTCTCTCATAGGGAAGACACGTGACAGACAAATCGTCTGGGTGCACGACAGGATTTGACCCATAAAACAGAATGCCCTTTTGTCCACTTTTTCTTTCAGGAATGTAGAAAGTTTGCAGTTGGTTCATGGTAGAGACCAACAAAGCATCTATCTCCTTGCACATCTGTTTCGGCACTCTTGTGATAGCTATGGACCCTTCTGTAATCTTGAAGGTTTCTCTTAGCTTCGCTTTTGACATGAGGGCCCAATCTGCATAGCTGTTGCAAGGCGGGTCCTCTTCCTCTGACTCTTCAGTGTCGCTGCCGAAATGAGGACGGATTTTGCTGCCAGATAGGCCTTCAGTATCAGACTCGTCTATATCGCTACTGAAATGAGAGCGATTTTTATGGAAGGATGGACTTCCAGCGTCGGATTCATCAGTGTCACTGCCGAAACGAAGGCGAATTTTGCTGCCGGATAGGCCTTCAGTATCAGACTCATACGTATCGCTACCGAAATGAGGGCGCGTTTTACGAAAGGATGGACTTCCAGCATCAGATTCATCAGTGTCACTGCCGAAACACGGATGCACTTGTGGGTTTTTTTTGAAAGTGACAGCCGGCTCAGATTTGCTTTTGAGTTTCGGAGTCGTTCTGTCTTTGGTCAGTCGTGGCTCAGTATTTTAGGGGTTCACGAAGTACCGAGAATCTTAATATCGGACTTCATGCACACCGAATGGTTGGATGTCTCCGTCAATGCGTCTTTCATCGCCATTTTTAGTATACTTCAAGCATTGATGGAGAGTTGATGGAACAATGCCATAATCGTGGAGCCACGGCCGTCCCAAGAGAATTTTATAAGACGTGTCAGCGTCAATCACGTATATCTTGGCTTCGGTTTGTTGGTCTCCGAATCTGATCGGCAGAGCTATAGAATCCAGAACTTGCTGGAAATTTTGATTGAAGCACTGAATGACAATTCTTTCCCTTGACTGATGTCAGACATCCATTGACAAACTCTTTAGAGTCCGCAAGTTCATGATGTTCACTGAGGACCCTGGATCAATCAATATGCGATTAATCCAATCTCCGTCACTGTACCCGATCATGTAAAGCGGCCGGTTATGCTCGGTTATTCACAGTAGTAGGTCTTCGTCCTTAAACATCACCGTGATGGCATGCGGTTTGTACTGGGCTTCTTTTATATTAATTTCCACAAAGTGAGCCTAGTACCACTCGGGGTTTTGTAGAGCGTGAATGAGAACATCTCTGAGCTCCTTAGATAAGACCAAGGTATCGTAAATGCTTAGGAGAGATGGAAGCTTATGGAGATGGGCCAAAACATTATAGTCGACTGAGGAAGGACTCGAGTTTTCATGAGCCGGCTCTCCGCCACCTTTTTCATTAGCGACTTATTTTTCTTTTCGTTTTGGGGCATTACCCTGATTTGGTGGTAGAGCTCTGCCGCTTCTGAGCTGGATTTGGTTAGCTTTTGTGGCAAGCTCTTCATCCTCTTCAGGAAAACATATCTCTTCTTCAGAGTCGCTACCAAGGTGGATGACATAGCAGGTCACTATAGGGATCTCTCCATTGGAGTCTTCTTCGAGCTCCTCCAGAATCTCAGTTGCTTCTATAGGGAAGAACTCCTTTAATTGAATCAGACATCTTTCCTTTTGTTCATAGTCTTCGAGGGATTCGATGTACTTTTGAATGGTCGATCTCCCCGCAGACTCTTTTTCGCGTTGAGCCTTACTTTTCTTCTTCTTGAGCCTTTTGGATTTTAGGCCTGATTGAACCAAATTGGCAGCTGGAATGGTGGGCTTCTTTTTCCCTTCCCATTATGTTTTGGGCTCTTTCTGAAGTAGCTTTAGTATCTTCTTCATCTTATTGTGTATGTGCATACTCCACGGAGGATGCGACGAGTCAGTTTCATTCCACAGGGCAGTGGGTTCAGCTGTCTGCTCCTAAAAGGCTTCAGCTTGTGTCTGTATAAAGTTGGTGGTTGCAGCTTGATTATTCACCAACACACTTTTGGAGAACTCGATCTCTTCAGTCTTGTATTGCTTTTCGACCCAGTATTTGAAAATGTAGCAATCCTCGACCGCATGGTTCACTACTCTGTGGTACGGGCAATACAGGGGATTGTTGGTCATTTTTGCTTCGTGAGGTCTCTTCAACTCCGACAATTGTAGACCGTTATTCAAAGCATCTTTGAATATCTTACGGACCTTGTCCCTTCTGAAAGAGTAAACCTTGTTCTTCTTCTCTTTTAGGGAAGGCCCTTCTCCTCCTAGCATTGGCTTTCGAGCCCAGTCTGTTTTTGATCTACCCGCCTTTCTCTTATCTTCACTGTCAGACGCATTGTAGGCGTTATTCTTGTTGGAGCTCCCACTTTTACGGTTGTCGTCTTTTCTGCTCTTCCAAGACTTGTCACCCTGAGAGCCCGGGGTAGACTCTTGCTTCAAGCGTTCCAACATTTCAACTCTCTTGGTCAGCTCTTGAAATGTCTTGAGGCCTGCTGTACATAAGAATGGGACCATCCAATTGCTGAGGTTCCCAATAAGGAGGCCAACGAACTGGTGCTGCTCTAGCGGCGGTTCACACATGATAGTGAGGTTGCGCTACCGGGCAATAAAGTCCGTGTTGCTTTCATTTTTCTCCGGCTTGGTTCTTACGAGGTCAGCAATGGAGATTTTGTCACTATCTTTGCCGAAACAAAGGCTCCATTTGGGCGAAAGTAGTGACGGACCCTTCTGGTATGCTCGCGTACCAGTCGAAAGTAACACCGGTCAGGCTATTGACAAACCGATGAAGAAGGAGTGCTTCTTTGACTCCTGTATTTCCACATGACGCTTTAAAGTGGGCGACATGCTGATTTGCATTTCCCGTCCCGTCAAATCTTCCGAACTTAGGAATGATGCAGCCGCTGGGGAACTTGATCAGATCGTACTGTGCGGGATATGGACGCCCACCACTACCAATTTCTTTCTGAGTTTCGGCTTTGGCCACTAATGTTTTGACCTTGCTGGTGACCAAATCCATTATCCGATCTTATGTTAGCGGGATAGTGCCATACGGGGCCAAGGCATCCCCAGAAGTGGAATGTGGCCGGCTTTCGTATGGCTTGCCCATACTTGGATCTAAAGGGATAGGCATCAGTTGCTTCAGGTCGTTATCGTCCGGCTCATGAGTAGAGATATGTGCTTGATTGGAAGGCACCTGAGCAATTTGAGCCGTGAGCTGCATCACAACATTCATCAGGTCATCAATTTTGAGTAGATCTTGGCCATCTCTTTATCTTTGCTCCTGAGTTGCTTTCGAAGCTCTTAAAGCAGCTCTTGCTCTGCGGTCCTGGAGCGGAAAGTCGGCTCTTCTTTGCTGTCTGAGCTTGATTCCACATGGAATGAAGGGTCCTTTTGCCTATCGGCCTCATCGAAAAGGTTTTCATCGTCCAACGGAGGTGGCTGATCTTGGTAAACGACAACCACATTCAAGCCGGATTGAGCTTGGGATGTGGCGGCCCCATCCTTTCTTTTGCTGCGAAGGTTGTCGCTGGGACGCATGCCCACCATATAGACGTATGGATAACATATCTGACTGTCTTTTCATCGTTGGCAGCTGATTTTGCGGACTGATGTCGTGGCCCTTCTTTTTCGGTAATGGGAAAAACATGTGAGTACCCACCATCAATTTAATTCTATCAGATGACCGATTGGTGATTTTATAATCACCGTTGGATTTTTGATCCAAGGGTCCTCTGTTTAACAGAGAAGATCTTTCTAATTTAAGAAAGATCAGGAAAATATTTCCCACGTCGAATTTAATTCTATCAAAAAGTACACTCACTTGCATTGCACACGAGACGTTGGCCTATAGCGCTTACGTGGATATCACGTGAGGCGCTGCCAAGAGATTGGCATGTGCACTTACGTGGATATCACGTGAGACGCTGCCAAGAAGCTAGCACTAGCACTTATATGGATATCATGTGAGACACTCACGTGTTTAACATATGGGAACCAATATAGGATTTGACCTTATCTAAAGCGGCACTCACATGTTTTGCATGTGGGTGCGCATGTGTTTAACACGTGGGGCTTCCCTTTATTTTTATAAAAATGAACAACAAGTTTTGAGCCAAAATTTTTGGCGGGAACAGTAGTCTACCCACAGGTGATGGAGTCACCCTCTATAAAGAGATATCTTCTAGACCAATGAGGAGAGGGACTCGCATGAATGACATATCACTTGCTTAGGAAATTGAGTCAATCATGTGATGTCTTGTACAAGATCAGAAGTTGCTTTTGCACTTAGTGTAGTAAGAATAAATTAATCCTAGAGAAACAAAAAGAAGCGGTGAAGAATATATCAGGATGTTCTTGGTGTATAGTAATGGCAGCCTCCTACAGGAGGTGGTTACCGGTTTTAGCTTCCGAGGTGATCTGGATGACAGAATGACTAGTAGAGTTATAAGTTAACCCTCTTTCGAGGGGAAGTATGTTGGAAAGGGTTCCAAGCGGAATACCGAGGTAGACATGGCATATGTTGCTGATAATGATCAGTAGTTGATACAGCCCAAGAAGTTTGTTGGATAAAATTGTAACGACTCTGAATTTATTGTACAAAATTTTTAGTTTAAAGTACAGAAAAAAGTTTATAAGCCTGAGTATAATTTATAAGTTAATTTTTGTTTAAGAACAGCAAGAAACAACTTGTAGCTCACTGGTAAAGCCTTGCACTGCTGTGACGTGGCCCCTGTGTTTGAATCCCATCAGACACATTATATATTTTTTTTCTGATTTTTCTTTTAAACTTTTTGGAAGCCTAAAAGTTTACAAGTGCAATGCACATAAAAATGAAAAGTATGAAGAAATAAACATATGCAAAATATTGTAAATACAGAGATGTACACGTGGCTCCAATCCAACGGCTCCCCCTAACCATTCGACCGACGGATCTTCTGTTTGGGCCGGCGCCGACGGTTCAACCGTGGCAAAAGGTGCTCGGGCTTTGCACACTCGACTCTTGGCCTATCCCTAACTCCCCTGCACTGTTTGTTACTCTGTAATCAAACAGAGACCCCTCAATTCTCCATTTATCATCTTTTTAAAGCATTTTAATTTATCTTTTTAATTCCAATACCCTAATTCCACACTATAAATACTACCCCATACTCTAGCCCTTCTTCATCCTGAAAATTATAGCCAAAATTCTCAAAGTTTTTCTAAGTACAAGAAGACTACAAGTGGAGTTAGTAAGAGATCAACTTCCAGCGAGAATCGAAACAAGTTCCGGTGACCCCGCGACGCCACGAAATTCAACACTCCCCACTTCTACCTTTTCTTAGGATAAATAACTAGTAAGTCCCTCCCAATCTCTCTCTTCTTCCTCTTTAAAAAACTCTTTTTCAAAACATGTCGGTAAGTGGAGTTAATACCGACATTTTATTCTAAAGCCTAGAAATTACACTTTTTCTTAAGCATTGCTCATTCATATTGCTACACCTTGCTTGTTAACATAAAACTGCTTGTTAACATAAAACTAATATTTAGAACCAACTTTCACTCAAAAATATTATGAAAAATAATTTTAAATCAACTTTTATATTAAAATACCATGAACTAATATCTACCATATTTAATTGTTTTGCTTAATTATACCTTTAGAAAACCTCATGAGGTAATGACCTATCTCTCACGTATACACATGGTTTGCATAGCACGATAACTCTTTCATATAGATTTGTGTTTCGAGAAAATATTACATTAAAATATATTTTACGATAAAAACGGTTTTCTTTCGAATTGTATTTCAAAGCCCTTGCGATTTTGCCTCTGCAACCCTCGTTAGGGACCTGCTATTGGATGGTGCGGATTATCGCACAACCTTGGGCTAGTAGAGCGAGATGCAGACCTCCTCACGGAGCATTCGATCTCGAAAGGTTTTTAATACGTTTTTTTTAAGAAAAACGCATTTTCTAATTTAATAAAAATTAATTTTTAATAATTATATAAATATTATAAAATCCATATATTTTCAAAATATAATAACTTATATTTTTTAAATGAAAGAATGGCAAGTTTCACCAAAATACCATTAAGATATCAATACAAGACAAGTTTTACACTAAAATACCATGAACTATTCAAGCTAAGTTATTATCACTAAAATACCTCAAACCCTTAAAATTTACATCCATGAAAATCGTAAATAATATAAATAATTCTCGAGGGTTATTTTGAAATTGTATTATAATAATAATATTTTCATAAAACCCCCTCGAACTATATAAAACACTGTTAAGGACATTAGTAAATATAGGTTTAAGCGGGATCAATTCTCTTGAGCCTCACGGAGCCGGAGAAAGTGAGTGCTTGCCTATTTAAGGTAGAAAATCTTAACAGTGTTATCAACGGTAATTGTCTTGGAAAAAGACACAAATCCTGCCGTCCATGTGCAACAGTTACTGATAACTCCCAAAACTAATTCAGGATCCAAATCAGTTATAAGTGTCTGACTCAAGTTTGAGTCTAAATTAAACTTGAATTCAACTCAAACTAGAATCCAATTCAAACATAAATCCAAACTCTAACATGTATACTTGAACCTGAACCTGAATATCAAACCTGAATACAAGACTTGACTTGACTTTACCATGGCTATAACTTGACATGACTACAAGATTATATCCTGAACCTAAATACTTGAACAACTTGTATCCATTGTCTCGGCAAGCTTTATAATCTATACAAAACATTACATGGGGTTAACGGGGTAGGTTGATATGGAATGTATTAAAAGTGGTACGAGATGATCACTAAAAGACACGTACATGAACTCTCATGTCGTTGTCCTATAGGTTTTGACAGGGCCTTGTACTACATGTTACCATAGTCTATGGGGAAAGATGGACTTCTCTCGTATACACTAATACCTTCTGCACCAAGCTACAAAAAACTACGCTAGTATAACAAATATATAACTGTACATCTTACCGGTTCCATTTCATACTATTGTTATATTCCTTTTTTTTCTTTTGGGACTTTCCGAGCGTTAGTTCGCTGACGACATTCCTGTATTTTCTTTCTTTGGAATGTTCGTCAGGAGGACCGGACTCTCTCGAGATAGAGCTTAGCCAGGAGGATGTGGACCAGTTCATCGAGCAGCAGGATTTCTAGCTTTCCTTGTACTTACTTTTTATTTCCTATGCCACTGTTTAAGCATTGCTTTATATCACTGTACTTTAATTTTCAAAGCAGTTGTAATGTAAAAATGAATGTTAATAAAAGATGATGTTTATTTTATATCTCTCGTCATTCTTGTGTATTTTACATATATTGCTTATTTATGCTTAACGTATTTATTTCTGAGTAAATACGTCGCGTGCCTGCCATGTCTCCGTCTCCATATAATGGGAAGCGCGGCGTGACAAAAATTGTTCATTTATGAACTTGTCCCATCAGGTATCCTGTACGTATCAAAATACCGGGTCCATCATCTCAAGTTTCCCGGTATAGAGAGTCGACTTCTAACTTTATCTCTCTATATCTCAAGTTCGCGGAGATCATCTATTTCCCGGTATAGAGAGTCGATGTCACGCTATAGAGAGCCGATGTCGCGCTATAGCGTGCGTATTTTGGTCCTATATGGAGGCAGTGAGCGATCGTCAGGGATTCATCTCTCCCGGTATGGAGAGTTGATGTCGTGCTGTGTTCGGTTGGTCATCACCATAATTCCCTGGCCAGGGCGGATGAGATTTACTGATCAGAGATCAGTAGTTTCTTGGTTGGTAATGGGCTTGACATGGGCATGACTTATCGAGTTATTAGGGGTATGACATTATCCTCCCCTAGACCCCGTATACGACACTCTTAGATGAAGGGACCGAAATGTACGAAGATTGTCACTTACAGGCTCTGTAGGGATACATATGAGTTTGCTCGTCGACCTTTATTTCGTTCAATATCTGGGTAGCCATTATGTACAGCTAGTGCCACTGAAGTGCTTGTGGTTAAACCCACTTGCAGCGTATTGTCGAGTCTTTAGAGTCCCAAACATAGGGTTTCCTGGTTCAGGCGAAACGATGTAGCGTGCGTATTTTGATATGTACGGGAGTTCGATTACGTGTATTTTATACACGTATTTTAATCAGGTATTTTGATAATACTAGCAGGTTTGAAACATAGCCAGGTTGATCACATATATGATATGTGAGCTAGTATTATATCTTTCATTTTTCTCTTTTGGTTATTTGTATTTTGATGCGAATACGAGTATTTGTATAAATATGGGTATTTGTATCTCAATACGAATACGGGTATTTTTATCTCAATACGAATATGTAACATTTCAGAAAAAATTTAAATGTTATTTAGAAATTTAAATAATGATAAAAAAGGCTTTATTAAAGATTATGGTAGTTAAGTGTAGTAGCAATTATTTATAAAAGATTTCTATTTGTAAAAAAGGTTTTATTTGCAAAAAGGCTTTTTAAATTGTGATGAGTGGAATAGTATATGTTAAGGTAATACTGCATACACACACATCACAATACACTACACCCTCTCATCTCTCCACCTCATACTTACACTACACACCTCCTTCTTCACTTTTCCTCATAATTTTTATAACTAAATCACTCTTAAACTTAACCTATTTTCTTCCTCGAACCTTAATCACAAAAGTTTCTAGTTCATCATAATATCTTAAGGAAAATTGAGTTCTTCATGAAGATTTCCCCCAAAAACTCAAGCTAAAGCTTGTACCAAATTCAAGATGATTAAAGTGTGCATCCCATGAACTTGGAAGTTCTGTAGCATCTTTTTAAATAGGTAAAAAAAACTCATCTTTTACAAGTTTTTAAGTGTTTAAGTTTCAAAGGTTTTGTATGATATCATAAAAAGATACATTTTTGTAAGTTTTTGACACTTAATAGAAATATGCTCTAACTTGGGGTCTCTGAATATTATTCTAATAGTTTTTTTGAGATAGTGAGAATAATTAGAGACCACACCCAAAGCCCGTACTTATCTACACCTACTTTGGCTGAGGATTTAATAGAATTGGCCACAAATTGTGGCCAGTTTGATGAGTTAGGGTGTGGGATTTTTACTGTAGCTCCATAACATCTTAATTAGACTTGTGTATTCTTGTTTTTGACCTAAATTACCTGTATCAAAATCTGTAATACATATCCTATAAAAGTTTAATGTTTTACGTTTTAAAAACTTAAGTTTTGATTTTTGTTATTGCCGGGGGTAGTTCGATTTTAATAGCACGCATTAAATTACATCGATCGTATGTTCTGGTCTATTTGCATTAGATGTATAATAACGCTTGCGTTTCGATTCTTACACACACACACACTCTTGGTTTATTGTATAAGATCGGTCGCGGAGGCGTCCGACACGGCGAAGAAGGGCAAAGCATTCGCGAGCTTCGTCTAGCATGTGTTGATTTTAAGTGAGTAAGGGGACATTTACAAGTGGAAACTCGGGTGGATGGCGTATAGCACCCCCGACTACCAGAAGTTTTATAAAACTCCGTATTGGTTTCTAAACACTATTAATGATATATAACCATATTTTTATATCATATGCATTATATTGAGTACTATGCCATCCTTAATGTATATCATACTTGCTAGAATAGATAAATAGAATAGAACACAAGCACAATTACCAACGATTGCCATGTTGCACAATCACATACACGTATGCTACACTACACATCATTGGTACTGCCATGACACTTAGAAACTGCTATGCTACTCATATTTTAACGACATCCATGCTAGTCGAAATGATTGTGTACTATAATTTTGATGTTCGAATGCTATTTTCATATATATTCATGTGTTGTAGTTGCCAACTGTTGTAAGACTGAACTGTTCATTGGTGATATCATAGATTTGATATTTTTATGGATTTGAGAAACCGCGAGTAAATTTTAAAAAATGGATTATGTTTTTAAAAGTGCGGTTTTCTCGTGATATGATGTTTTAGCGTCCACCATGAGTTTTAGTTTTCATGATGAGATATTCGAATCAAGAGAAAGGTTAATTGATTATGAATATATGGTGGACCCGGTATGACTCCGAGGGGAAGGAAGACTGTAGGGAGGTACGGAGAGCCTAACGACGATGATCGATACCGGAGGTGACATTGGAGCGCAGCGGATGTCCAGAGGATTCCGACTGTGGCTGAGTGGATATCAAGAGAGGGCCGATCGGTTGAACGATGCCTAAGATATCCAGATTTTGTGTCGATGATGGACACGAGTTTGATGAGGATTTAATGATGATGGGTATTATTCTTATGCGAATTCATTTATACCTTACTTGCATTCATTATTACATATGTTAATACTATATCTTGTGATGTATATTTCTATTCATTGAGTTGGAAATTCATCCCCGTTGTGCCTTAGCTCCTTATAGGATAGATCGTACGGACGTATAGCGGCGTTACAGATACATACTTTGAGGTTGATCGCAGATTTTACTAGGTGGGTTACAGGCATAGTAATTGCCTCTTCTGTTGATATTATATCTTGTATCTAGTGTCACTCTATCAGACCACCTATATTATTTGACCTAGAGTGAGTGGTGATTTTATGTATATTCTTTTGGGTTGAACTTGAGTTGAGTTGACGAGTTAGCTTTACTTATATTTTGCTTATGATTCTTCGCTTTTCAGCATCGTATATTAACTGCGTGGTTTTGATTCCGCCGATTGGCATTGAGATAGCTCCCATGTAGGGATGCCTTATATTTATATGTTATGTACTTGTTTTTATCAAAAATTATAAATGAGGTGCTGCTAAAATTTCAAACGACGAAAACATTTTTCAACCCTATTTCAAAACACTCGACACATGTTTTAAAACAAATAATACTTATAAATAAAATTGTGTTTCATGTTAAATACCTTTTGAAAACTTCATCTTCTTTATTCTTTAAAAATGTTTAGATCTTGGTTTTTGGCTTACTTGGATCGCGTCGACATGTTTAGACGTCACATCATCTAAGTACCGGTCATGTGTCGAATTGGGTCATTACGGAATACAGGTATTCATATTTTTTTACGAATACAGTACTCGTATTATGATACAAATACGGGTATATGTATTTGTAGCATATACGGGTGTATGCATATATCTATATATTTGTGTGTGTGCGCGCGTGCATGCGCGCATTATTACACACTTCTTCCTTTTTTATTTGGAAGCAACTTGATGTGTGTAGCCTCATGACTCATGAGGAGAGTCATGAGGTGCGTCACACAAAGGGATAAGATAAAGAGAAAGAGAGCGATTTTTGGCTAAAGATAATGGACACACAATTATCCTCTCCCATTTCTTCTTCTTCTTTTATGTTATGCGAGCTTCCATTTTTTGAGAGGAAAATTGCAAAGAGAGAAAAAGCTTGAGATAAATACTTCATTACATCTCTTAGCATCATAAATTAGAAACTTATGATCTTGAGTAGCTTCACTTGATATTTAGTGTGAGGCTATAGCTTAAATCCAGATTCTCTCGGGTGGATCATCTTTGATGAGGAAGATCGGTGACCAACCTCGTTCCCGATGACTTCGAAGCCGAGCTAGAGTCCATGGAACGGTATAGGGGTCTTTCTCAATTGTCACGCTACAAAGGTAGCTAGAACCTAACCTTGTATGTTTTGATATCTAGTTTAGTGTCTGGAATCGATTCTAGGGTATTGGTCATTAGTGCTTGTTTAAAAGTTTTTGTTTTCGCTTCCGCTTTCGTCATGAATCTTGCGGCACGAGCACTAGGGACCTTACAAACATAAGCATCAATATCTATGTTATGCCCCATGCATTCATAGACCCGTTTAAAAGAGCCCCAAAACTTTCTAATTTAATTCTAGGGCCCATTATTGAACACAAACAGTAAACAATTGGAATTTCAGCGTAATATTTATAAATCTTAGCTAGCATAGAAAGTATAACGGGATGAAATATCTCATTACTAATATAATTAGAAAAATATTGAGCTATATTATACAATTCAGAGACAATAATATGAGAAGTGGGGGTATAAGTAGCAGAAAAACGTTCGGTTGCTATTTTAAAAGTGAAAAGAAAATCTTTGAAAAGTTCTGCAACTGCCCAATGATGATCTGTTAAGTGGGTTTCTACATGCATTTACTCATTCCATATGCTACTAATAATTCCGCTAGTCTTTGATGCACTACGAAGTATATCATATGTACTATTCCACCTAGTGGCCATATCTTTTCTAAGTGACAACCTTAATCCTACAGCCTGGCATCTAGCTTTAAATTCAGATTTTCTTTTTCCAAAACTTTTAATAAACCTACATGCATCTTTAATTGTTTGAATATTTAAATAACATACTTGATATGCTTCATGTACAACAAGATTAAGTATATAACATGCCCAACGAATATGAAAAAAGCGACCACTGCAAATTGGTTTGCAAAACCTAATAAGTTCAGTAACTGCAGAATTATTGTTGTTAGCATTATCGAAAAAAATAGAATTTTTTTTATTTATACAATAATATTCTTCTAAAATAGATCTAATTTCAGATGTTATATTAAAAGCACTATGCTGGAATTGAAATTGTCTAAAAGCAATTCTTTTTTGCAAATATTAGTCAGAATTTATCCAATGTGCAGTAACACAAATCTAGAGAAGTTCCCTTCTATCAGTCCAAACATCAGAAGTTAATGAAATAATAGTATCTAAAGAAGTAAGAGTGGCAATCAATACCTGTTTACCATCGTTATAGAGGCTAAAAGAACGAGTTTTACGCATACTCCTCGAAACCCTTTTGTATCCCGGTTGTAATGCCCTTTGAACGTACCGCTCAAAAGCTTTAATTTCTCCAAATCCGAGAACGTGTTCATCTGCCATAACAAATCTTTCCATTTCTTCAACATTTAAATCATGATTATATTGAAAAATGTCTTCATCGGAGAAAGTAATTTATGATTGTGTAGAGGAGGAACCGGCCGTGCTATCTAAGTGTTTTTTTACATGTTTATGTAAAGTACATATGCCGGTACCTTCCTTATGTTTATATGCTGTGTCACAACATTTGCATATTGCGTATCTAACACCTTACCTTTTTTCAGTTGCATAGTGATCCCAAACATCACTACTAAGCGCACGTTTTCTAGGTTCTTTAGATGTAGTTGTGGATCCTTCTACTTGTATTTCTAATTCGGGATTAGTAACTTGGGTTTGATGCGTATCGGATGAACCTTTCATATAATTTGTTAACTAATTAAAAAAATTAAATACAATATATTGCAATATTGGCAATACCAATTTAATCGCAAAAAGAGAGCTAACAAAATAAAAATAAGAAACAAGAAAGAGAGCATAATTCTAGAATAGCAGTAGAGTAGAATGAGTCGGTCAGAGCGTCAAAAACTCGAAGTCGGAGCTTCAATTCTTCAAAACATGGAAGTTACAGTTCAGAGTTGAGAGATGGTATTTTGTTTAATTTGGGAGGGAAGAAGATTTGAAATGAGAAGAAATGGGGGTGGGATTGTATTTATAGGGTTTTGGATTTTAAAAAAAAATTGTAGTCGTTATGAGACTAGGGGAGTCAAATCGTCTAGAATCCAGCTTAGTCGACTGTTGGATGGTGTTTCGAGATGAGGCGAGGCGAATATTGACCATTGGATAGGGGTTCGAGATGAGGCGAGGAGAGGCGAATCATTGTTCGTTAGCGTGCCAGGAATACTTTGAGCCAGCTCAAAAAAACTGTTAGCCATCTCAAAGAAACAGAGAAGAATATATCTTTCCTGGCATATCTTGAGCTGGCTTAATTAGGACAAAGCCGACTTAAAGAAAGAGTCAAGCTAGCCCAAGAATGGTTATGAGCCGTCTTATGGAACTGGAGAAGTTATCTGGTTCCATGAGACGGTTTATGACCATTCTTGAGCCGGCTCGATAGAGAAGAAATGAAGGCAAGTTGGTCAGGCAAGTTTAAACGGACAATTCATCGAGTTGACGAGGCAAGGCGAGGTGAGCGGCGAGTTATGCGAGGCGAATTGCAACGAGGCAATATTTGGAATTTCGAGAACCTGCTCGCTACGACGAGGCGAGTCGACTCGCCAACTCGTCCACGTTATCGACGAGGCGAGTAAAACTCGCCTCGTGGCAAGGAAAGAAAACGAATCCTCCTCTCATTTGCTAGGCCTATTGTTTACAACTTCTAGTATTTGGATGATTTTGGGATTTGTGTTTGGTGATATTCTCTAAAAAAAATTGTTTGCTATTCCGCTGTGGTCCGCTAGTGGAGCGATCCTAGCACTAAGTACTTATATGGTATTAGAGCTGATCCATCAACTATTACTTGTTTCTTGTACTCATAGAACTTAAAAACCCAATTTTTACAAAATCGGTTTTGAAAAATTTCATAAAAAGCTCTCATTTTTGCATTTTTCCGAGCTGGGGGTTTCTTGGTTTGGATTAAGAGGCCCATGATGGCCCAGGAGGAACCCTAAGGAGGTAAATGAGGCGTGGGAGGGGATGACCCCGCCTCGAGAGCGCTAATTGGTGCACTTGGGGGGGGGGTTCAGGAACCCAAGAGAACCGATACGGTACTTTTGGGTTTGCCTGAACCCGAGAGCATCATATTGGTGCTCTCGAGTTTGGGGGCCTTCCCATGCCCTCTTGGCCATTCTTTGGGTGTGTCCAAGAGCCCCCCGCTCTCGAGCTCTGTTCGGGTCCTCCAGGACTTCGATACGTGTAAAATGATGTGTTTTTATGAGCTTCGGTGCACTTTTAATTTCAGTTTTGGAAATTGAAAGTGTTCGGGGTTTTCGGTTTTGATTTCTATAATCGTTTTACCAATTCAAGTTAAGCAAAGTGTTTGATCCAGTTGGATTTTCATGTATATGGATATGTGTTGGTAAACATAGCCTAATTGATGTGTGATCAATTAGACTAGGTTGCACATTATGAATGTGTTGATTGGCGTATATGGTTTGGTTCAGATTGTCGCATTTGAATAGCCCCTCGTGTGAATGTGATGTATACAAATGTTGTATTTGATTCTAGTATTCTGTGGAATGCCAAATGTATTATTTTTCATTCGGAACGCGGTTGGTTTGAGATCGGCGCATCTTATTGTATGTATATAATACAGTATGCCCCGCGGAGGAGAGCTCAAGCCGCCAGGTTCTAGAATGCGCTAGGTGGCTCCCTCAAGGTGTTGAGGTCGGGTTGCTACATTCTAGGATCTGCGGGTTGCTCGGCGCACTTGTAGGGGTTCATGGTTTGGTATTCTTTGGGCTATTCATGCAACCGTGGAATGCCGTGTTTCATTTTCGGCTTAAACAAACGCGAATTCCTAATGTATCCGACTATTCCATTTTGTATAATGTTTATCGCAAGTCTGTGATGTATATATATAAATAAGTGTTTCTATATGTTTTACATTCGCAAAAGCCCTGCGTCCACCCTGTCGTAAGTTAAGTAACCTTACGGTGAAGACCTGATGCCCCGTGGCAATTGCAAATGGCATATAAAAACATTCTATTTTCTTTTTCCTATCATGTTTTCTGGTGTGATAGGACTTAAATGATGGGAATACATTAATATGATTACTGTAGAAAATAAACCTAATATGATATTGTAGGAACCGATCCGTTTTTAAAAAAACCACTCATTTTCAAAACCACTCGGTTCCTTCAACGATATCAAGTTCATTACGCTAAATGCTTTCTTCAAAACGAGCCATTGCCCTCCGTCATTTCAGATAAGTAAAGTATTTAGTATTCGTGCTGCGTTTGTTGGCCTTTGTCAAGGTATAGTGCACAGTAGCTAAGTGACACTATTCTACTTCATTTGATGAGACTGGTTAGGACAGTCATATGATCTTGTTGGTCTTTGTCAACGGTTGTGCGGATGGGTCTAAACTAGTCATGAAATGATGGGTTGAACTTGACTAGAGACTTATAGTTTGTTGGCCTTTGTCAAGGTCATAAGCCGCTTGAGGTAAAAACCATATCGGGAGTTTCAATTGTTGAAACTTGCAATGTGATTGCATACCTTCTATGTGATAGGAGGACCCTGATTCTCACTGTGAGTAATAGTTACTCCCAGGAGATTTTCACATCATAATTAGCTGACCTATTAGGTCATAGAAAGATGTTTACGATATTATGCCTCTAAAGAAACGAGGTTATTTAATTAGGTTCGTGCGAAAGCGCGGGAAGCCTCCCTTGGAGTACTTACACTGGCCTGGCCAACTGATTGGCAAGATTTTGGGGTGTAAATGATCCCAGCTAGTTCTTCTTTTAGGGTTTGAAGGAAAATTCGACGAAACAGTGGGATCCATCCTGATTAGATAAACTAATTAACCATTCTAATCTTGTAAGAGTGCACGCTGAGCATTTCTTTTCTCTTTCTCCAGGCAACGACTATGACTGGCCTTAAGTTACTATTAAAAAAGAATAAATTAACCAGACCAAACTATAAAGACTGGCTGAGGAATATCACCATTGTCATTATATATGATAAGGTTGCATATGTCCTCATCGCTACTACTCCCCAAATCCCCGATCCAGATTCCTCGGTTACAGATATTGAGATCCACAAAACATGGGATCAAGATTACGCGACGGCTAAATGCCTCAAGCTGGCCTTAATGGACAATAAGTTACAGAGGCATTACGAGAAGATGGATGTTCAATCTATCTTTCTCCACTGCAAAGACTTGTATGGAGAGCATTCTCGTATCGCAAGATACGAGACCTCGAAGAAACTATTTCAATCATGGATGGCTGCCGGATCATCTGTCGGGGACCATGTCCTGAAGATGTTTAGTCTTATAGAAGAGCTCATAGACCTAAAATGGACGCTGGACAATGAATTATATATTGATCTAATTCTGCAGTCTCTTCCCTCCACCTACGCTCAATTCATATTGTACTTCAATATGCATAAACCGGAATGTAAACTTCCAGAGCTCCTCAATATATTAAGGAGTGTAGAGAGCACCTTGAAAAAGGATAAGGCACCCATTTTTCTTGTTGGGAAATCTTCTCCTTTTGTGTCCAAAACTAAGGCGAAAGGAAAGAAGAAGAAGAACCCCACCAAGCCTAAGGGAGGTGTCAAAAAGTTGAAGGGAGGGGACAAGACTGGGGCTACAGAAGCTAGAAAAGGAGATGCTTCTACTGTCATCAGACAGGGTACTGGAGGAGGAACTGCAAAGCTTATCTTGCTACCCTCAAGGACAAGAAGCATGGTGATGTTTTAACTTCAAGTGTGTTTGTAATCAAAAACTGTTTTTCAGTAAACTCTACTTCCTAGGTATTAGATACCGAATTATGATCTCATATCTGTAATTGTCTACAGGCACTAAGAAACAGCAGGAGGCTGAAGAAAGGAGATATGACCTTGAGAGTTGGAAACAGTGCAAATGTTGACGCGGTTGCTATTGGGAAATATCACCTTGGATTGCCAAACGGCAAAATTTTGATTTTGCAAAACTGTTATTTTGTACCGTCCATGCTATATAATATTATATCTATTTCCTTATTAGATAAAGAATGAAATAATTTTGCGTTGGAAAGTAATGTGTTGAACATTCATCTTAATCAAGAGTTGATTGTGTTGGTTATAGTGCTCTCAAGGAAATTATTGTAATTGTTGTTAGGCAATTACGATAATTCAAAGAGGACCTTTACAGATAGAACAGTCTTACTCGAGATGATATTATGCTATCTGGACTGTATTTATCATTGATGTGTATACGTTTTACTAGTTATTACGTGTCTCTAATATATAATAATAAAACCCGTAGGATTTTTTCTTGACTACCAGAGTTATGATGGTGATCATACTTGTAAGAGCTGTGTAGAGCATAAGCACATCCTTAAATGTCCCTAGTTATGGGAGTATCGAGACTGGGCATCAATATTCCAGAGTAGACTAGTGTATACGTTTCTAGACCCCGACGAGGGGCGGTGGCAAGTCTCATAACCATTGGTGTGTTGCACGTAAGATTGTATACAGGTGCTTACTGGATGTGAGTACATTGGACGGACTTGTCGAGGACTTCTAGATATTATATACTTATCATCAGATAGCAGTTCTCAGTTGACATAAGTACAAGTAGTTTGCTGACCTAAGATCATCATTTATCTTGTGTGAGTTCCCACTGTACTTATATTACTACCCTACCATGGCTCTACTGATTTGTGCAAACAGGTTTTAGTTGGGTACAGTCCCAAGCCACATGGAGGTAGTGAGCGATCGTCAGGGATTCGTCTCTCACGGTATAGGGAGTCAATGTCGCGCTGCATTCGGTTGGTCATCACCATAAGTCCCTGGTTAGGGCAGATAAGATTTACCGATAAGAAATCAGTAGTTTCTCGGTTGGTAATGGGCTTGACACCGATAAGACTTATCGGGTTATTAGGGGGCTGACGTTATCCACCCCTAGACCCGGTATGCAACACTCTCAGACAAAGAGACTAGACTGCATGGAGATTTTCACTCACAGGCTCTTTAGGGATACAGATGAGTTTGCTCGTCAACCTTCCTTTCGTTCAATACCTAGATAGCTGTTACATACAGCTAGTGCCACTGATGTGCTTGTGGTTAAACCCAGCGTATTGTCGAGTCATTAGAATCCCACACAGAGAGTTTCCCGGTTCAGTGAAACGATATAGTGTGTGTATTTTAATATGTACTAAAGTTCGATTAAATACGTGTATTTAGTGCACGTACTTTAATCGGGCGTTTTGATAATACTAGCAGGTTTGAAAGATAGCCGAATTATTATGAGCTAGTATTATATCTCTCATTATCTCTCTTTTAGTATTCGTATTTTTATACGAATACGATATTTATATTTTGATACGAATATGGGTATTTATATGAATACGAGTATTTGTATGAATACAGATATTTGTATCTTGATTCGAATATGGGTATTTCTACGAATACAATATTTGTATTTTGATACGAATATGGGTATTTGTACGAATATGGGTGTATGTATTTTTGATACACATTTGGGTGTATGTATGTATATATGTATGTATATTTACACACACACACACACACACACACACACACATATATATACATATGTTATTATCTCTTCTCATTTGGAAGCTTGTAGTTAAGCGTGAGCGCATAATGTATGAGGTGAGTCATATGGTGATTCAACACTTGAATAAGGATAAGAGTGAGAGAGAGAAGGGATTTTGCTTAAGGATTGTTCAGTTGAAAATATTGCACATTTGATTGAACGTTTTCCTTACTTTTGTTAAGTACTTAAAGGTGTTTATTACAAATATAGAACATATGTAGGTTTATCTGTAAAATATTTAGTAACATATATTTATATATTATAATTAACATTATGATGCATATAATATTTATATAATATTTTAGTAATGAAAATATGCATATCATATCAAATATTCTAATAAATATTCTTAAAAGATATGACATCATACAAATGATTAGGAAAATATCTCAAAATATAACAAATATTACTCATACTATGAATTGAGATATTGTGCAGATTTTGTCTCAGGTCTAGAGATCGAGATATCTGAGATGTCGGGAATAAAATCTGCCGATAAAATTGAATAAAATCGCAAAATCAATAATGGCAGACTCAGAGAAATATTTGAAAAATCCAGACATTGAAGTAATCTCCACGTGTCAACATAAGGAAACACAAGAATTTTGGAATCCTGATGTCACCAATTTGCCATCCAACCGCGGTCAAAGAGCAATATATACGGCGGATCCACGGCCGTATCATGGCCGTAGGATCTGAGATTTTCTCAGTATGATCGCAACAACAAATCTGTATACTTGGGATCTGGGGTTTCTGCTTCTAGGGCTATTTAAAGGACCGATAGTTTCATATGAAAAATCATCAAACCGAAGAGATCAAGAGGTCCAAGACAATCCATGCATCCAGGTTTCTCATCAGTTGTTCATCTACTTCCAACGAGAACAGAGATCGGGAGCATAAACTAGGGTTCTTGTACTCTAAATTCGACGGATTTGTAAATGATAGTTGATTAATAAAAAGGTAAATCTTTAGTTTAGTTCTTAACATTTTACTTTCTGCTTTATTTTCTGCATTTACATTATGAATTCCTTCTTCATCCTCTCTTCTATCTCAACCATGCATGAGTAATTCTCCTAGCTTGGTAGGGTTCGTAGGATCAGGGTAGAACAATGGATGAGAAAATATTTTAGCTTCTTTTACATCTTATGAAGTTTATAAACTTTAGCAAAACAGATGTTAACATTCTTATCGGGCGCGCTATCAATTCATTGATAGTCACGACCGCGATTTGAGATTAGATTAACAGTTGTTTAGTTAAAGGCTAGACATGAATGGAGATCAATGAAGGGACAACGGTCAAAAGCGGCGAAATCCTAATTTCCTCTAAGAACCCTAATCCTCATTCATCACTATCAATCTAGTTTTAAATCTATCAAATGATAAAAGGAGTCACCTTTAGTATTCATCCATCAATTACTAAATCCTATGAACCCTACGAGCATTTTCCTTATAAACATTACATCCGTATCAACATAGATCATAATCCACATCATCTTCTATTCATTCAACTTGTCTAAAGCAAGTTAAAGGTTCCACGTTTTCCTGCGGATGACCCATACTCATCTCGGCTAGCTACTGGCGACACCGTTATTGATTACGGTTATTTTACGAAAACTTTCTAAAACAGATCAATCAAATGGCGCCGTTGCCGAGGATACGTGCGTAATTTTTTTCTTGCTATTCGTGTTGAATTATTATAAATACCAGTAAACGTATTATAAAAGAGAACCAAAACTGCATATTGTGTATTTAACGATTAGTATGCGAATTTTGCAAGGGGATCTGGAGTCACTAGAGCGAGAAAATCGAGATCCAGAGACTTTTTACAAAGCCCAGAGGAGCAAAGGAGGCGACCGAAGAAAAATAAACAGACGAACCCACCATTGCGCGGTGGAGCCGCGGCAAAAGCAAGCAATTGGCCGCGGAACCGCGGCGGTGTTGGAGAGTTGGAGCGTCAAAATCCTCTGGTGATTTCAACTGATCTTTCTCTCTCCTCTAGAAATCCAATAATATATTTTCTGTAGGATTCTTTGGAAATATCGCCGATCAAAAATCTTTTTTGCATGTTTTGAAATTGGTTTGTGTGTGCATATTTCTAAAATGGACTTTAAGAGGCAAAACCAAAATTCAGATTAGGTGAGGATTTAATCACCCTTCCTAGGCCCCACATATCACAAAACTAGCATCCGCATAACCCTACATTAATTAAAAATATCTAGACCAAGACTCTAAGGACCGTCACACTCAATTAGGATAGAGGAGGGTCGTGGGTATCTATCGCTTATCTGCATTTCTTTTGTGGTGTCTAGGAAATTGTGACTAAGGAAAGTGATTACTTAATTAAGCCCGCTATTTTCGGTGATTCGTATAGCGGATACCTCCCACTTACCTAGCACTTAACTGGACATAAGAGTAATAAAGAGGTGGTAGAGGATTGATCCTGCGACTTGTTCTTTGGAATTCTAGGAGCAGTCTAGTGCTTGACCCAGGTGACCTTAGTTCTAGGGTTGATTGTGCATTTTTTGTGTGATTTGTCTCACGTCCGACACTTTTTCAAAAAAAACCCTTTTAAATAATTCTCACATACGCTACCAAGTGCGCTAAACCCGCTTAGTGCGTGCTCGGTTGGACACGGGATTCTAGTGCCCATCTTGTCCGTGTTTCTGCTATCGACTCCGAGGTCGGTACTTCTTCATCTTCTTTTTCCCCTCCACCTACCACATCGGCCGAAATGGATGGTTCTCCATCAAATTTTAACAATACCACCCTACCACCACCCGTAGGTGCGCAGAATCCACCGTGCATCTCTCTCCAAGAGAGATGCTACCCTATACGTGGTCCACTTCCTACTTGTTTGTCTATTCCACCATCCAATTGGGATAATTTTGAAATTAAACCCCACTTTAACAACCAGTTGCCTAAATTTCACGGTCTTGAATCCGAAGATGCATACATTTTCATAACCAAATTCAAAAACGAATGTGCAATGATGGACACTTCATAACTTTCAGTGGATGCTATGAGATTACGTCTTCTCCCTTTTACCTTGTGCGAAACACTGCCGCACACTCTATTTCTAATTGGGATGAATTCATTATAGCATTCCTTAAGAAATTTTATCCCAATCATAAGACCGCCCGTGTTTGAAGCGAGATCAACCAGTTTACCCAGCTTCCCAACGAACCATTTTGGAAATGTTTTGAACGGTTCAAAGATCTTCTTGTCCAATGCCCTCATCACGGAATCAATAGATGGGATCTGTGCCGAATTATATATGAGGGTGTTAATCCAGCGATAAAACAGATGCTTGAAACCATTTGTCAATGTCATTACATATCTAAAGACGATGGTGAAGCTTGGTAATTTCTGGAAGATCTCGCCGAACAAACTTTACAGTGGAAAAGCGTTAGACCAACATCATCTAGGGAAGGTATCCATCAGCTCGATGTTTCTATCGCAGTAAAAGCCGAGATGGCAGCAATCCAAAAGAATCCCGAATCTATGGAAAAAAAATCTCATTAGCCTCCCTAAACCAGGTTACGCACCCCAAAAACGTGTGTGGTTGCTGTTCTGACCCATCACATTTAATGGAAGAATGTCCTTTGAATCCTCCGTTTCAAGATCAAGAACAAACTAATACTGCTTTTCAGCAATGACCTAGAAACGATCCATATTCTTCCACATTCAATCAGTGATGGAGGAATCATCCTAATTTTGCTTGGAACTAAAACCAAACTCAAACTCAAAATACGTTCCCATGCCAAAATAACTATCAAAAACCTCCTCTACAACAACAGCAACCACCACAACCGAGTCAGTACCCCTTTCAACCGCAAACTTTTCAAAATATATCCAACAATTCTGCATCTTATAATAATTCTTTCCAAACGGCTGGTACCGATATAACCTCTGCTCTCAAACGTAACATAGACAGGTTCATTAAACAATCTACACAAATGACGGCTGATTTAACATCTTCTATCCAAACATTAGTGCAGCACACCGCTTCCCACGGTTAAAGCATAAAATCGATAGAAGCACAATTTGCATAGTTAAATGCCGCGATGAGTGAGAGAGAGAGGGGGGGAAACTTTCATCTCAACCTCACAAAGTCATAATGTGAGTGTCGTTATCACGTTGAGATCGGAAAGAGTGTTGAGCAATCAAGTCGCTGAACAGGTTGATGATGAGGAATCAATTGAAACCCCGTCTTCTACTTCTAATCCTAATTCTTCTAGTCTACCACCTTCTTCCGAGCTTATTCTCACTTTTCCACTAGGCTCTAACCCTCCGCCCACTTCCTTGAGTCAACCTAAAATGATCCCAACTCCAATTCTGGGATCGATTCCATCCTCACAAACTTCTCCACCAATGTTGGACCCAACACTTATTGATAAAGCTCCTTTTCCAAATAGGTTGAGAGCCAAAAAACCTAATGCACAAATGGAGAGGATTGTGGAAATGTTTAAGCAAGTTAATATAAATATTCCTCTTCTAGATGATATTCAACAAGTTCCTTCTTATGAGAAAATCCTTAAGGACTTGTGCGCTAGGAAGAGGAAAACTCAAGTACCAAAAAAGGTGTTCTTAACGAGTAATGTGAGAACGGCTTTTACCCAACAATTGCCTAAGAAACGTAAGGACCCCGGTTGTCCTACAATATCTATAACTATCAGGGGTAAAAGCATAAATCGTGCTCTACTTGACCTAGGCGCTAGTGTTAACTTGCTCCCGTATTCTGTCTATGAGCAGCTAGGTATTGGAGAGTTGAAACCTGCACACTGCACTCTCCAAATGGCCGATCGATCTATCACCCAAGCTAAGGGTGAGCTAGAGGACGTGTTAATCAAAGTCGGGGAATTTATATTTCCTGTGGACTTTATTGGTTTAGATACACGGCCTGTGGCGAACCCAAGAAACCAAATCCCGGTGATACTAGGTCGACCTTTTCTAGCAATTTCCAACACTGTAATTAATTGTCGTAACGGTTCTATGAACTTATCGTTCGGGAAGATGACAATTGAGCTTAATATTTACAAGCTAAGAAATCAACCATCTGAAGCTTCTGCCCATCTCATCGATATCTGTTCTGTCAACGAGATAGCTTCCGACAGCTGCGAAGTTGAGGGACTTTGCGACAATGATCTCGAAACCACTAGTGCATCATTATTTGATCCAGCCAATTATACTAGTGAGGATACCTTTGACGAGTCCACCCTCGAATTTGAATCTTTTGACTCGTCCCAGAAGTTAGTTGAGCTTTCCGAGTCAAGATCTTACGCAAGTTATGAACCTCTTAAGGAGTCCGAGTACCATACCCTTACCCCACCTTCTATCGTCTCTCTGCCGACGCTAGATCTCAAGCCGCTACTTTCTCATCTTAAATATGCATATTTAGGTGAGGATGACTCTTTACCCGTAAGCATATCCGCTTCTCTAGTTTTAGAGCAAGAGAGCGCTCTTTTGTCGGTCTTGAGATCAAATCGGCAAGCTTTTGGTTGGACAATGGCGGACATTAAAAGGATTAGTCCCTTGATTGTTGAACATCATATACATTTGATGGATGAAGCCAAACCAACCCGAGACCCACAAAGACGGTTGAATCCCGTCATGAAGGAGGAGGTAAAGAAAGAAATCGTCAAATGCCTATATAGTAGCATAATTTACCCAATATCTGATAGCTAATGGGTAAGTCCTATTCATGCGGTCCTTAAAAAGTCTGGCATCATGGTCATAACCAATGAGGCTAATGAGTTGATCCAAACATGCACCCAAACTGGGTGGCGAATATGTATTGATTATAGGAAACTCAATGCCGCAACACTTCTCTCTACCTTTCATTGACCAGATGTTGGAATGATTAGCTGGACATGAATACTACTGTTTCTTGGACGGATACTCCGGCTATAACCAGGTCCCCATCGCCGAAAAGGATCAAGATAAAACAACATTTACTTGTCCTTTCGGTACTTTTGCTTATAGACGCATGCCTTTTGGGTTATGCAACGCCCCCGCTACATTTTAGCGGTGTATGATGGGGATATTCTCAGTCATGGTCAAGAATTTTCTGGAGATATTTATGGACGATTTCTCCATATTTAGGGACTCCTTTGAGGAATGCCTACATCATCTTAACGCAGTTCTTACCCGCTGTAAGGATAAGAACATAACTTTGAATTGGGAAAAATGCAATTTCATGGTCCAAGAAGGTATTGTCCTTAGACATATCATTTCACGAAAAGGCATTGAGGTAGAAAAAACTAAAATTGATGTCATCCATAACCTTCCTCATCCCAACTACGTTAAAGATATACGATCCTTCCTTGGTAATGCATGATTTTATAGGAGATTCATTAAGGACTTTAGCAAAATTGCTAGACCCTTAACCCTTCTCTAAGCCAAGGATACAACATGTCACTTTGATTCAGATTGCGAGGCTTCTTTTGAATCACTTAAAAGTTCCCTCACTAAGCCCCCATTTTGTCATCTCCGGATTGGAACCACCCGTTCGAGCTTATGTGTGATGCATCAGATTTTTCTATTGGTGAAGTCTTAGGACATCACATTAATAAGATGCCATATGTAATTTATTATGCAAGTAGGACCTTGAACGATGCTCAAATTAATTATACAACTACCGAGAAAGAACTCTTGGCAGTTGTATTTGCATTAGAAAAATTCAGGCCCTACTTGATTTGCTCGCCAATAGTAGTTTACACCGATCACTCCGCTCTAAGACACCTTTTATCGAAGAAGGATGCTAAGGCCAAGCTAATACATTGGATCCTGTTGTTACAAGAATTTGATCTTGTCACACAAGAGTGGATGTGAAAACGTCGTAGCCGACCATCTTTCATGCATCAATTCTTCACCAACGTTGACCTTTCCAATAAATGGTTCCTTCCCTGACGAATAGCTCTTGACCGTATCCTACGAACCTTGGTTCGTGGATATTGTGAATTATCTAGTGATGGGAATTATTCCCAGCGATTGGTCGAAACAAGAAAATCATCGATTTCTATCCCAAGTAAAACACTCTTACTGGAATGAACCTTATTTGTTTAAGTATTGTCCCGATCAAATCATTCGCAGATGTATCCCTAATGATAAATTCAAGAGTGTATTGTCTTTCTGTCATGATCAGGCATGTGGCGGTCATTTTGGTCCACGTAAAACGACGGAGAAAGCTTTGCAATGTGGCTTTTATTGGCCAACATTATTTAAAGATACATATGATCATTGCAAAACTTGTCCACGGTGTCAACGCATGGGTCGGATTTCACGGAGAAATGAGATGCTGCTTCAACCTATCTTGGTTGTGGAGATATTCGATATTTGGGGTATTGATTTTATGGGCCCTTTTCCCAACTCTTTTGGGAATTTATTCATCCTATTGGTGGTTGATTATGTCTATAAATGGGTGGAAGCAGTACCGTGTCGCACTAATGACAACAAAGTTGTGATTAAATTTTTTAAAGAAAATATTTTTTCACAATTCGGACACTTTCGCGCTATAATTAGCGACAACGGGACGCATTTTTGTAATCGGCCTTTCGAGGTTTTGATGCAGAAATATTCAATCAACCACAAGCTTTCTACACCCTATCATCCACAAACGAGCGGGCAAGCTGAGATCTCCAATCGGCAGATCAAACAAATTTTGGAGAAAACGGTTTCTAAGAACCGTAAAGATTGGTCCCCCAAATTGACAGATGCTCTTGGGCATTTCGTACCGCTTATAAGACTGATCTTGGTATATTTCCATACCGACTTGTGTTTGGGAAGGCTTGCCACCTTCCTATCGAGATCGAACATAAAGCAATGTGGGCTATTAAAGAGCTTAACTTCGATTTTGATCATGCTAGCAGCTATCGGAAGCTGCAATTAAATAAGCTAAGCGAACTTCGCGATGAAGCTTACGATAATGCAGTTATAGTAAAGAACCAGAGTAAAGTGTTCCACAAAAAAAACCTTTTTAGAAAATCTTTCACACCGGGACAACAAGTCCTTCTTTACGATTCCCATCTCCACCTTCATCCGGGTAAGCTTAAATCTCGTTGGAAAGGTCTTTTTGTGGTGCGGTATGTGTCCCCGCACGGTGCAGTGGATATCGAAAATGTTAAAAACGGTTCTATTTTTTAAGTGAATGAGCATAGATTAAAACCATATTTTTCTGCTGACCCAGCGGAGGAGCTCCTGTTTTTACAGGAGTCGCTTTATCATAACTAAATTTTCTCTACCTCACCTCCATGTTTCGGTAATATTGTCTCGTCTAAAGAATGGAGGTGAGTATAATTGATATAACTGAATATCCGTGCATGCTAAAAAATAAGTTTGGGGTAGTTTTCATTTAACTATTATTTTACCCTATTATTTTTCTCCCAAGTCTACAAGTCTATGCGCTCAAAGAACAACATCAGTGAGGACACTGCTAAAAACAAGTTTTGGGGGAGGTTTGTATTTACTGAAATATCATTTGACACTAGGCACTATATTTGGCACTATATTAAATTTTTTTTAACTTGGTTAAGAATTTTTTTCTTTGAAGTAAAAGTTAGAAAGTGAAAACTTACATATGAAAGATATGATGATATTTAAGAAAAGTAGGAAAGTAGGATGTTTTACAATGAAATTAGTAATAAGTAGTCATGAACCATTGTCCCAAGAGTTAGTAAGATGAAGGAAATTACTAATCTGAGGATAAAAATAAGTCTGAAAAATAGTCCCTATTCTTGAGTCCACACATTTGAACGTTCATACCCTACTATATGCACTTGCACACATCTTGAAACTCGGGATAGTAGAGGATACCTTGAAATGCTCTTGTCTAAAATCCTTAGTATGGAAAAAAATAATATATAAATGATGAAAAAGAAAAAAATGAACACTGGTTTTGTAATCACTTAAGGTAGTATAAAAAAATATAGCGAGGGTGCTTTATCACCTAGTGCCTTAGACCAACTGGTTTGGGAGCCACTGCTAAGCCTTAGGTGTTGCAAGACGAGGATAATTACGCCCGGAATAAGCGAGCACAATTGGTAATCGGTTGGTTAGTACCTGATGAGGTATTAACGGTCGCATGAAGAATGTGTAAGCAATTCCATCGAAAATATTCATCGACAGAAAAGTACTAAGGTAGATGGACAAGAGTAGGATAGCTTGAATTGAATTCTCTAAGTGTAGGGATGTGCTTTATACACACGTAGGGGTATATGATCGATGTTTGGAAAAAAGGTAGGGAGGATGACTAAAGGCGATGTTTTATTGAGAGATGATGTGATTTCTAACATCTTTTCATGACCATTAAGATAGGGCTCATGGCAACTGAAAAGCTAGTGTAGTTCGAAACTCTTATTTTTCAAGTTCTTTCTTTTATAGTTCTTATCTTTGTTGTTCACCGCCGAAAAGACGCGACCGGGACGTTGGGACGTCTGGCCTGAATTTTGGGGGCATATGCTATTTGGTGCTATCCGTCCACCCCTCCGAAGATTCTAAGTTGATTTATGACACCATGTATCGAAGGTATAAATGGATGCGGCCGATGTAGCAGACTTCATCAGATTCCCCCTCATTGAGGGGTTTTTGATTGTGGGGACGCTCTTCCCTGCAGGCGCAAGCCCCTGCAGTAAATTACGTTACCGCATCGCGGTAACCACTTTCTCCTTCTCCAGATGGTCACTTCGTATCGTGTGTGTTTGTTTAGTTTTTGGTTGCCCGTGGATTGTATACGGAGATTAATTTATGTTGTCGCCCGTAGGACGTGGATTAGTCCAAATCCATATTTTCTTAGATTTGGGTTTGGTTTGGATTTAAGGATCGTTAATCTCATTGAGATTAAGATCAATTTAAACGGTTGTTAAGGATACGTTAGTCTAATTTTAGACTAAGATCTACTTAACAGGGTTTTGGGATCATTTAGATCCAACAAAAGAGCATTTCGGCTCTACTGTTTTAGTTTAGGGACGTTGTGGTCCATTAGGTTTAGGGACATCATAGTCCATGAGTTTAAGGACCTCATAGTCCGTGAGGTTTAAGGGCATCATAGTCCATGAGTTTAAGGACCTCATAGTCCGTAGGGTTTAAGGACATCATAGTCCATGAGTTTAAGGACCTCATAGTCCCTAAAGTTTAAGGACATCATAGTCCATGAGTTTAAAGACCTCATAGTCCGGTTTAAAGACATTATAGTCTAGTTTAAAAACGTCATAGTCTGGTATTTTGGTTTCACAATTTGAGGATGCGCCAAAAGTTATTGGTTATTGGGACCCTCCACCTCTCTGAAGACGTTGAAGAATTACAACGACATGTATCAGAGGTATGAAGAGATGTACCCTTGAACCAATATTGGTTGGGATATCTATAGTCAGGTTTGGGACTAAGACCAATTAAAAAAGATTATGAGCACATGAGCTCAATTAATCTGAATTAGGGACTTGTGGCCAACTTGGGCTCAGCCCACTTAGTTTTGAATAAAATGTTGAACATTTATTTGGGCTCAGTCCCTTTTTATTTAACAATGCTGAGAATTGATTTGGGTTCTGACACCCTTTTTCTTCTTGTATTTTATTGAGTGTTGATCACTTTTATGGCACTGAGGCTTTATCTAAAGAACACTTTGTGTTCCCTCAGCGCCCATGTGAGGAGCACGTGGAGCGCCAGACTTGGAGCGCTAAGGCGCTTCTTTTGAAATAGCGCACACATGAGGAGCACGTGGAGCTGATCGCCAGATTTGGAGCGCTAAGGCGCTTCTTATGAAGTAGCGCACACGTGAGGAGCACGTGGCGCACTTGGCGCTGATCGCCAGATTTTGAGCACTAAGGCGCTTCTTATGAAGTAGCGCACACGTGAGGAGCACGTGGCGCGCTTGGCGCTGAGTGCTAGATTTGGGTGCAGAGCGCTCTTTATCAATTGTGTACTCTGAGAATTAAGTTCTCGTTTATAAGAGACTTTGTTTTGTGGATCTAACAACAAAGTTCTTATTTTATAGGAGATGCTACGATCTCTTCTGTTTTTTGTAAAAAACTTTGTTTTATAGATCTGTGATCTAGAGAGAACTAAGTTCTTCTCCCTCCTTTTTTATGATGAGATGCTCCGATCTCTTTTGTGAAAGACCTCTGTCTTATAGATCTATGATCTAGAAAATGAACTAGGTTCTTCTTCTTCGTTGATGAGATGCTTTGATCTCTCTATTTTATTTACCTTTAAGAAATTCTTCTTCCAAGAGCTTGCTCTTCTTTTTGAAATTTCTCCAAGTTTAGGGGGGTGTAGGAGATAGTGCCCTCAGAGTCAATTATTGGATCGCAGGCACATGATTGCAATGATTGAGGGTGGACCTATACCGGTAGGACAGTCTTACTCGAGAGGTTTGTATACAATCTGGTTTATCTTTATCATCGTGTACATGCTTTAGGTGACATTGTTGTTCACTATTACACATTGATAGAAAATAGTATACTATCTGGTTTGTCTTTATCATCGTGTACTGCTTTAGGTGACCTTTCAGGTCGCTATTACACGTTGATAGAGCCCTTAGGATTCTTGCTTGACTACCAGCAGTATGATGGCGATCATATACGTGGGAGCTGGAGTCTATAAGCACATCCTTAAAAGGTCCCTAGTCGTGGGAGTTTTGAGACTGGGCATCGATACTCCATTAGTAGACTAGTGTATACAGTCGAGACCCCGATGAGGGGCGGTGGTCGGTCTCACAAGCCATTGGTGTCAGTTGGATCACTTAAGATGTATACAGATGCTCATTGGGTTATGAGTACACCGGACAGGACTCGCCGGGAACATGCTAGTTGGTATTATACCTAGCGTAAGATAGCAGTTCCTTGGTGACATGTGTACAGGTTAGTTCATCGACCTGAGATTGTCATTTGTCTCGTGTGAGTTCCCACTGTACTTTGATTACTACCCTACCACGGCTCAAAGGAGTCGTGCAAACAGGTTTTAGTTGGGTACAGTCCCGAACCACATGGAGGCAGTGAGCGGATCGGCAGGGGTTTCGTCTCTCCCGGCATTGGGGGTGAGATCGCGTGGTGTCTAGGAGAGCCATTACACAAAGCCCTCGGCCGAGGCAGGAGATTTACTGGTAGGTATTCTATTAGTATCTCAGGGTGTTCTGGGCTACACTCCGACACGACTTGTACCGCTTTTGGGGGTCTGACTTTTACCAACCCCCTAGGCCCGCCATGCGATGCTCATAGACGAACGGACCGGACTCTATGGATATTGTCACTGACAGGCTCAGTAGGGTGTCAGGATGAGTTCGCTTATCGACCTCCCTTTTGGTCAATACCTGGTAGCCCGTTACGTACGGCTAATAGCTCTGACGTGCTTGTGGTTAAATCCACAGCCAAAGTATTGACGAGTCTTTAGAGTCCCCCACAGACAGTTTCTCAAGTTTCGGGCGAAACGTTGTAGAGGCCGTATGATATATGGCAGGGTTCGATCATTTACGTGCGGTATTGCACGGATCATGATCGGACGGATCATACTAGTGGGCTTTGGTTTAAGCCGGATCCTAGTATTAGATTTGTTGGATTACTTTAGTCTCATCGCATTCGCATTCGGTCGGAATGCGGATGCAGGTATGTATATACAGGTGAGGGGTATCCTTGTGATCCATCACGAGTTTACTTTAGATGTTGCCATATCATTTTATTGTTGCAAACATTTGGATTAATGTTTGTTAATGGAAATTGTGAGCTTAAGCCTTCTTTTTGTGCATTAAATGATACATGTACTTCATGGGTGACTCATGGTTTCATTTCTTGTGCAAATGTCACATATTATGATTGATTAGTGTTGATATGATAACAAGAGAGAGAGAGAGGGGCTGCCATGAGGTAGGGTTGGTCTTGTATTGCTTCATATCTCATACTCTCTCTTTTTGTCACAAGAAACACATAAGAAAAAAGAGAGTTCTTCTTCTTCCTCTCTTTTCTTCTCTTGAGCTCATAACCTCCATTAATGGCAACACCTTCAACCTCCATCCAAGCAATGGATGCAAGAGACAAAGTGATCATAAACATTCTCTACAACACCTTGGACACGTCGGCTAGCACACTTCGTGCCCGAGTTTCTTCGGATGAAGCGGGAGCCCGTAAAAGGAATCGATGATGTGGTGCTCTTTCCGACGAGGAGATCGAGACCGGAGATGCCGCGAGGAGCTTGGGATGGTGGCCAAAGACCGAAGAACACGGACCGATCGGTATAGCCTTCTATCCCTTCTCTAGATAGCTAGTTGTAGGTTAATGGTTTGATCCGGGTTTTAAGCATACGATAGCGCCGGTTTTCAAGTTAAGAAAAATTTTCGTTTCCGCATTTTGGCCTCGGATAGACGGCCGGGGCGCTACCGCAGTCTTACAGGGGGTTCCTCTATGCAAGACTTGAAGTCTTGGGTCCTTTATATGGGGGAGGCTGATTTGTTGAATCAGTTAAGGAGAACATTCTCGGATTGATTTGGGGATGTTTCCCCACCATTGTATATTTTGATCCTAGAGCTTCTGTTTTACAGAAGACAATCTTCTTGTTTTTAGCAAGATTGGGAAATTATTTTCCCAGACAGAGATTGTTCTGTATCTTGGTGATTTTTAATCACCATTGGATTATTGATCCAACGGTGCTCTGATTTACAGAGCACAATCTTTCTTGTTTGCAAAGATTCTGAGGAGTAATTCCTTAACAGAATTTTATTCTGGTAATTTGATGATTTATCATCTTCGTTGGATCTTTGATCCAACGGTGGGGAACATTTAGTTCTAGCGCTTGGCGCTCTCGTGCCTTGCACGTGAGCGCTGCTTCAGAGTCTTTGACTCTCAGCGCTGGCGCACTTGGGGCTAGCACTCTCATGCTTTGGACGTGAGCACTACCTCAGAGTGTTTGACTCTTGGCGCTGGCGCTCTCGTGCTTTACACGTGAGCACTGCCTCAGAGTGTTTGACTCTTAGCGCTGGCGCTCTTGGCGCCAGTGCTTTTATGAAGCGCTGCTTCATTTCAAATTTAAAAATTTGAACAGAACTTTGCTCTGATTGGGGAAAACAAATGCCACCCTACCGTTGCGCTCACGTGGCTCACACGTGAGTGCAGCGGTGGTAGCCTTTCCACCGTTAGATCAACTTAAAAGTTGAAACGACTCTCAGTGCCTATAAATAGGGCCTTTGTCCCTTGAGATGACTGTTTGTTCATCTTTTTTCTTTTTTTTCTGAGAATTAATTCTCTTTCAGAGCCACGCTCTCTTCCTTAAGAAATTTCTTAAGAGTCAAAACTCTGCCCAACTTTGGTGAGAATTAAACTTATTGATAGAACTTTGCTCTTCTCAGATCATAGATCTTAAGAAATATTTTTAGGGTTTTACCCATTAACAGAGCCATGCTCATCTTTAGATTATAGATCTAAAAGTTTTTAGGGTTTTACCCAGAGCCATGCTCATCTTTAGATCATAGATCTTCAAGATATAATCTTTTTTTAAGGGTGATTTTAACCCATGAATTTGAACACTGTTCATGAAGAACTCTCAGAGTTTGTTCATAGATCTTGAAGATCTTGAAGTTTTTATCTTAGTAAAAGTTTTGCTTTCAGGGTTTTTGATGGATTATTCCATCTTCTTCACAGAGCATTGCTCTTTAGATATTTTGAGGGGAATTTTATTCCTTTCATTATTAATTATGACAGATGTCATATCTGTTGTAGAGCGCTGCTCTCAAGGGAGATTAACTCCTTGGCCCGAGAGGCCTCTCATTAAATGAGAATCCTTTTAGGATTTCTCATTTAATGAATGACTGTCTCATCAGTGATGAGACTGTCTCATAAATGATGAGCCGTCATCTAGATTTTGTCGGTCCCCTTTGGTCCTCTTCCACTGCATTGCAGTGCAGTACAAATTTAAAGTTCCAAATACCAAAACTTGAGCTGTAGCATTGACGGCTAATTTTTGTTCTTTCTCGTGCAGGTACTATGTCTTTTGACACTTCTTTCCCCTTTGTCCATTCGGAAAGCGGATTCCCTGAAGCGCCTGTGGATAGGGAAGTCTTTACGTTGATCAAAGCACACGACCCGGAGCAAAAGAATCTTCATTTATGGGGAACATGGTACAATCATATCATCAAGGGTCAGTGGAGCTTTTCTTGCGCAGTACCTTCGGAGCCCATTTCAGCGATCCATTATGCTGACACACCTCCGGTGAACTATGCCGTGGAGGAGGTCAACTGGACCTCAGGGGGTTGCTTTCAACCCTCTATGGCCGTGATACCCATAGAGCCGCCGACGGCTTTGGATACTCTTGGGCGGCGTATATGTCAGGGCGAGTCGCACCCTTGGGACAGCCGTACATGATAGGCCTAACTCCTCGCCATCCAGCTGGGTATTTGCAGTGGGCCCGCTACATTTTGTCGGCCAAGAGATCGTTACTGATGAGGCTTGGGTTGTACCCCGCCATTTATGTGTCTCTCTTCCAATATTCCACGCCTCCTGTATGGTCGGTCAAGGCTTTTCTGGGGCAATAGAATATTCCGACCCACATCTTCCTTCTGTCGGATCGAGAAGTCTCAATCTCTTTAGAGGAGTCTGCAGAGATCTCTGGCTTACCCGTTAGGGGAGAACACTACGAGGAGCTGCTTCCTCCGGACGAGTACATCTTTGCCACCAAATCAGTGGTAATGGATCTTACCCCGGAGAACGCCATTCAACACCAATTCCTGAGCTTGATCAAGGTGTTGAATATCTACGAAAGTCTATTTCTAGACTCTGGAGGGCATGGAGTCAGCTACGCAGACTTCATCGCTCGCTTTCTTCATCCGGAAGCCTTATCGAAGCAAGCTGCGCTGTTCGCCAAGCTTGACGATCCATATGGTTTTGGTTTGGATAACCAACCGACGGCGGAGGCGGATTTAAAAAGTTTCTTTATTCCGGATGCTCCTGTCGTTCCCTTCGCGGAGCTTGCTGCTCTGGACGTTGATGAAGAGACGTTCATGCTGGGGTTCATTGGCTTATGGCTAAATTGGTTCGTGCTTCCAATGCATCCTCGTTATATGAGGCCATCAGTCTTTTACCCAGCCCATCGTATGGTTGAGGGAATGCGAGTGGCTATCGGGATTGCTGGGTTGGTACACCTGTACCATGGTCTCAGCTTAGCGGCGGACACCAGTCAGCCGGGGGTACAACCCGTCACTTTCTCGCTGCATTATTTTACGTCATTGATCGAGCTGCACGTACTTGGCGCTTTTGGTGCCCATAAACGACCTCGTTTCTACGACACTTACAACTTCCCTCGGATTATGCGCCTAGTTGACGCATCTATTTTAAATCCGTCACAGCGGGAGGCTAGGGGTTTGATCCTTCGTCCGCGTATGGTTGGAGATGGCATGACCTTTGTCGATAAGGTTTTAACCATCGGCAAAGAATCTGCAAAAACGGTGCAGCCTCTGCGCGACACTTTTAAAGATGGTGCCTCTACCTTGAAACCTGGGGAGATTCTTCATTTATATTCAATCAGGCCAGGCTTTCTAGTGTTTAGGCAGAACGATTCGGTGTTGTTCTTGAGGTACAACCCGCACAGTTTCGCCCAATAATCAAGCTATAATCAGGGCGTCCCGCTCGAGGCCTTCCTAGCTGAGCCAGTTGCCACAGAAGAAGGTATCCGCAACGCATTACACCATTTTATGCGGTGGAACACCGGCTCCAATTTCTTTATCTGTTAGCCGTGTTGCGTTCCGCGAATCTTGAACGCATATGTGGCATGGTATCAGCATTCGATGGGTGCCGTTATTAGGGAAGAAAAGCGATTATTGCTTGATCGCAAGGGCGCCGTCCCCGCTGGTAATCCAACCGTTCCCTTGAAGCGACGGACCATCGTCCGTCCTCCCTTGAGAGAAGCTGCTGCGGCTGTGGTACCACGTGTTATGCCTGAGCTGCCCCTACCCTGTGCTCCTGTAGAAGCAGTAGCTGTAGCGTCTCCTGAGTCTGGCATGGGTACTGAGATCGGGACTCGTCGCCCCAAATTGCCCGCCAAGCACAGGCTCGTGTTATCGGCTGCCGGCGTTAAGTCGCAGAAAAAGAAGAAGTCGCTATTTTCTGCGGACGTTGCATTTGGCCAGGAACCTCATGCTCCTGCGAAGGCTTAAGTGAGTACGGGACCAATGAGGGTTTGTTCATTGCGCCGGATGATACCGATCTAAAGGCCGCCATCGCGGTTTCCGAGCAACTAGCTCGCAATGAAGCAGCACTGATTACCATTGCACAATCATGTAGACTTCAATCGTTTCTTTCCGTGGTTATATTTTTTTATCATTATGCTTTGACTGACGCTTTCTTCTTCAATAGGTATCTCCGCCGAAGAGGCTCTCGCAGCTTCCCTCAAGTCTTTTGAGGAGGAAGAGAGGCTTCGCGCTTCCTTGGGCTTTGGTATACTTCGGCCCGTTGTGCCTTCATTCCCCTTTTCTTAATTCGTGGTTTAACCCTTCCTTTTCATCTCATTGAAGGTACTACCTCGACTCAGGTTATCCCGAGCGCAGCGTCGATCCCGAGCGGTATTGCAGCGACGCTTCCAGAGCCGGCTATTGTGGCCCCAGCTCTCCCGTCAATATCGCAGGAGGCTTCACTTAAGCAGCTGATGACGGACGCCGTAACGGCTCCAGAGGCAGCTTTTGATTCGAACGATGACGTCTCTTTGACGGAGGTTTTGAGGAGATCACTTCTCACTGTCAAGGCCGACAAGAAGCGTTGAAAGCGTATGGCAAGGGAACGTGACGTCAGCTTGGCTGTGGGTGCAGGCTCAAACACCGCTCCATCTGTCGCTATTCCTCCAGAGGATGCTTCAGCTGCCCTGTCTACCGCCCATAGACAGGTCGTGCGTTCGGTTCGAGAGGCAACCAAGAATCCATCGCCAGGTAATGCAATGCCCGGTCTTTTCACTTTTACTCGATCCGCAAATTCTGATATATCATATCTTGCAGGGCCAAGTATTGGCGATGAGGTGGAAGGTGAGAAGACGGCGACCACAGAGCCCGATGCGGCTACTCTTTCTCGGGAGTCTGGGACTGCCCAAACCGCCACTCTTTCTCCTCGTGGTTCCCTGCTATCGGCGGGCATAGCGAGTGTTACGATGGCCCTTATCGAATCAGGGGACGAGGCTACGGGAGCAGGAACTATTCTAATGGAGGAGAGCGAAGAAGTCGCTGTGCCTAGTGATGCTCTCGTCGCGGTTTCGGTTGGCAACCTGTCAGGTAGATCTTGGGTCACTGCCTTCTTTTCATCTTTCGATCCCGTTCATCCCCATCTGATGACATTTTGTTCATTGAGTATAGGTGCAGTAAATGTGGAGATTGTGCCATCTGAAGCGCCTCTGGTCGCCGCCGTGACGGTTGTTGTTCCGTCGCCTTCTCCCATGTTGTCTGGAATGCTGGAAGGTATATGTTTGCAGCTTATCGGTTTCATTGGGGGTAATATACTCTTTGTACTGACATCGTATTGTTATAACCTTACAGGAGTCCTTTTTGACCATCTGTATCAGGTGCTGAATCCATATTTCTCCTTCCGGTCAGAAGTCGTCGTGCCTGCTGGTGTCGATGAGTATAGTTTTTAACTGACTTCCTTTCCTTACTTCTATGAGCAACCATGTCGTTGTTAATTCTTCTTTGAATTGATTGCAGCATTACAGATTGGAGGAGGGGATGAGAGATTAGTCGCGCCTCCGGTACTTCCAACTCTGCCACCTGTCGCAGCCGGTATAGTATACTCCATCACTCGTGCATTTTCTTTATCTCTTGAGCCAACGTCTGACTATGATTTGTTTTGTAGCAATCGCGCCGACTCCAGCTCCCTTCGAGTCTCGCATCTTAATGCTGGCAGGGCCCTTTTCCAAACGTCCATCTTCCAAGGGCGCAGTGACCGGCCTACGCATGTTGAGTGAATCCATCGAGGAGCTTGACGCGGAGGCCCCTGCACTCGCTGCTGATTTTGCTGCTGAGATTAATCCGATGTTGGCGATGCTTGTGCACTTCCATAGCGAAGGCGTCGTCGAATCTTGGGTTAATTACTGCAGACAGATCGAGGCCTGTCTGCATGAGATTAAACTCAAGCGTCCTTCTTCAGAAGTGTTGGATTTGAACTCCCAACGGACTGCATGGGTTGAGCAGAGCGTTCCCTTCCTCCGCCATTTCGAGCAAGAGGCGACCCTGAACAGGCGAATTTGCCCGG
Source organism: Agapanthus africanus (assembly GCA_030015575.1). NCBI lineage: Eukaryota > Viridiplantae > Streptophyta > Magnoliopsida > Asparagales > Amaryllidaceae > Agapanthus > Agapanthus africanus. Next base: position 475,376,171 of record JASDDO010000001.1, on the reverse strand, counting down.
CTGTGCGCCCAGGTTGAAGCAAATGCTGCACAGCTGAAAGCTATCTTCGAGGGCCTCCTACGATGTATTTTTGATGGGCTAACGCTGAGGCAGAAGCTCGACCTAACCGAGCGGGATGCGCAGAGTCGTGAGGCAGCTCAGCGGGAAATCGATGAGAAACTTTCATCTTGTTTGCAGTAACGGGCTCGAATCGAAGTGGAGCTGGCCGCAGCGGCTGATCATGGGTAGGGTTCCTAGGCACACTATAGAGGTCTCACAAGGCATCAACCATGCCAATTTAAAATTTTAAGGGTGCCGAGAAACCCTAATACGGATCGTAGACTAGATGTTTAGGCGAAAAGATAATCTAGTTAACTACTTAACTAAAAGTTAGATGCTACAACCTTTGTAGATCCGGTTCTCCACTTCCTTAGCTCCACGTGGGTGTCCTCTCGCTGTCCATCATGAATCCCGAACTCAATCGTCGGCTTCATCGGAGAAACGGGCGAGCTAGGTCGTCGGCTTCGTGTCAAAGACGATCTACGTCGAGGCATCACAAGTTCAAGCTCCGACTTCACAAAGTTGTGAAACTTGTGAAGAAAACACCCAAAACAACTTGGCAAGAGGTAGAGGGTGAAGAAATAGGAGGTGGGTTCACTTTAGAATTGGATTTCTCTCACTAGAACTCAAGTTGCCATTGATGGCATCAAGGTTTCTATCTTGAACAAGAAGGAGAATATGAAGCTAGTTTTATGATAAGTGTTTTTAAATGAAAAGAAAATTCATACTTATCATAATCTAACTAGGGTTAAGTGTAGAGAATAAACCATGGTCATTTGGAGAGTTAGGGTTAAGCATGAGGACAAGAATGGTTGCAAAAGTCAAGGCTTCATGAAGCTTCAACTAATGACAAAAGAAAGCCACCATTCTCTTTAAATCATTTCCAAATAAATAAATGAACAAATAAATAAATAAATAAATGAATATGTAAAACCCTAATTATCAAATTAACCATGGTTTAATTCTACACATTTAACCAAATGATCAAGTATCATCAAACATGATACAAAAATGTGCACAAAAGCATATCACATATACAATGTGCATCAAGTGAGAAAAATCCGTTTAAAATGAACCAATACTAGTTAATGTAAAGTAATATATCAAATATATAATTATATATTAAATCATTAAATCAACACTTGATTCAATGATCCGGTCATGTCGCACATGACCGACTAGTATTCAATGTATCGGCTTATCGAATCGATCTTCGATTCGATAACTAGGTTATATCACATACAACCAATCGAAACATTAATCGCGAGAATCAAATACGGTATCACATACACGCATTATTCTCGGTCCCGCACATATCTCATATGCGCTCCTATTTCGTTTCGCTCGAGCCAGGAAACCTCTGTGTAGGACTCTAAAGACTCGTCAATACGCCGGAAGCAGATGATGATCATATCAAGCACCCACAAGCCGCAAGCGGTCTGCTAAACGTAACGGCCACCCGGGTATTGAGCGATCAGAAGATCGACGAGCTAGCCCGCTCACACTCCTGCGAATCCGACCAGTAACACTTACCGTACAGTCCGGTCTGTTAGTCTGATATGTCGCATATCAAGTCTAGGGGTGGTAAACGTCAGACCCCAATAACCGATAAGTCGTGCCGATGTGAGGCTCATAACGGGTCGAGAAACTACTGGTAACACTTACCGGTAAATCTCTGATCAGCCCTGGCCAGGGACTTCCCTGTTACGGCCAATCGAGCACTGCGCAACATCAACCCCCAATACCGGGAGAGACGAAACCCCTCCTATCGCTCATTGCCTCCATGTGACTCGGGACTGTACCCAAAGACCACCGTTTTGCACGCCCTCATGGACGTGGTAAGGTGGAGATCAAAGCACAGTGGGAATCACACAAGACTCTATGACGATATCGGGTCTACAGACTAACCTGTATAAGTGTCACCTGAGAACTGCCATCTGACGTGAGGTATAATACCATCTGGGAGTTCTCGGTGAGTCCGTCCAGTGTTCCCAGTCTCCACTGAGCACCCGTATACCATCTCTGATGTCAAACATCAATGGATATGGGATCATCCATCGCCCATCTCATGGGTCGAGAAGCGTATACGCTAGTCTACACTGGTATATCGATGCCCTGTCTCGATACACCCACGATTAGGGACCTTGAAGGATGTACTTATGGACTACCACGTCCCCACTAGTATGATCTACATCATAGTCCAGGTAGTCAAGTACACATCCTAAGGGCTTTACCAACATGTAACTATAAGACAGTTTAAAGAGACAAGTGTACATGTTAAGATAAAGAGTAACCAGATAGCATACTATCATATCGAGCAAAAAAGTCATCTCTATATATGTCCAAGCATCCAATATAATATACATCATCTGTACAATACTGGCCTCTAGGACATACATACAACTAACAATCTCCCACTTGCACTAGGGCCAGCTGCTGTAGTATCGCATACCGAGCATCCCGAAGAGTCTCTCAAACTGTATCTGGGGAATGGCCTTCGTGAGTGGATCCGCCGTGTTGTCCTTCGTGTCAACTCTCCTGACCTCGATCTCCCGGCGATCAACTATCTCCCGGATCAGGTGATACCGCCTCAGAATATGCCTGGACCGCTGATGGGACCTGGGTTCCTTGGCCAAAGCCACCGCTCCATTGTTATCGCAATACAAAGGTATTAGATGCTCAATGGATGGAACCACTCCAAGTTCTGTAATGAACTTCTTGATCTAGACGGCCTCTTTGGCAGCATCGTTGGCAGCGATGTATTCAGCCTCCATCGTCGAGTCTGCCACGGTTTCCTGCTTGGAACTCTTCCAGCTAACCGCCCCTCCGTAAAGGGTAAAGACAAAGCCCGACTGCGACTTAGAGTCGTCCTTATCACTCTGGAAGCTCGAATCGGTAAAGGACTCCACTTGGAGTTCTCCGTTACCATACACCAAGAGCATCTCTTTAGTCCTTCTCAAGTACTTGAGAATGCTCTTCACAGCTGTCCAGTGACTCTCTCCAGGATCAGCTTGATACCTGCTCACTACAGATAGTGAGTATGCTATATCGGGTCTGGTACATAGCATCGCATACATGATAGAGCCTACAGCCGAAGCATAGGGTATCCCTTGCATGCGAGCTCTCTCCAAATCAGTCTTGGGAGACATCTCTTTGGAGAGAGTGACTCCAGAGATCGTGGGCAAGTTCCCACGCTTAGATTCTTCCATACTAAACCTCTTTAGTATGGTGTCAATGTACCTGGATTAGGACAATCCCAATATCCGTTTGGATCTATCTCTATAGATCCTGATTCCCAATATGCAGGAGGCATCACCAAGATCTTTCATCGAGAATCTTTGTGATAAGAAGAGCTTGACCGCTTGCAGCATAGGAATATCATTTCCTATCAAGAGTATGTCGTCCACGTACAATACGAGGAAGACAACCTTACTCTCTGCTACCTTCTTGTAGATACAAGGTTCATCTGGGTTTTTGACGAAATCAAACTCTTTGATAACGACGTCAAAGCAGATGTTCCAACTCCGCGATGCTTGCTTTAATCCATAAATGGATTTAAGCAGCTTGCACACCTTCCCGCTGCTCCCACTGTCTACGAAGCCCTCTGGCTGAGTCATGTACACGCACTCTTCTAAATCACCATTTAGAAAGGCGGTCTTAACATCCATTTGCCAGATTTCGTAGTCATGATATGCAGCGATGGCAAGCATGATCCGGATGGATTTAAGCATAGCCACTGGAGAAAAGGTTTCGTCATAGTCCACACCTGGTCTTTGGCGAAAACCGTTTGCAACAAGTCTAGCTTTGAAAGTCTCCACTTTCCCATCTACACCAAGTTTCTTCTTGAAGATCCACTTGCTCCTAATGGGTTTTACCCCTTCAGGAGCAACTTCCAAAGTCCATACTTTGTTGGTGTACATGGATTCCATCTCGGACCGCATAGCATCCAGCCAATTCACTGAGTCCCTACTCGTGATGGCCTGCTCGAAGCTAGTTGGGTCATCATCCTCCATGTTGCAATCCTCGCTCCCTCCATCCATAAGAAAACCGTAGTATCTCTCAGGTTGGCGAGGAACCCTACTAGATCGGCGGAGAGGCTGAGGTTCATTGGGAGCTACTGAATCTTCTGGTTCCACTAAATCTTCAGTTATAGTTTGTGTTTCTGGAACTTCTTCCAGTTCTACCTCAGAGCCACTAATCTCTTTTGCAAGAAATTCCTTTTCTAAAAAGGTGGCATGTTGAGCAATAAACACTTTTTCTTCTTCACTGTGGTAGAAAAAATATCCATTTGAATGTTTAGGATATCCCACAAACTTACATAGAACTGACCGTGCCTCGAGTTTGTCTAGATTTTGCCTTTTGACATAGGCCAGACAACCCCATATCTTAACTCGTTTAAGACATGGTCTCTTCCCACTCCATATCTCATATGGTGTGGTAGGTACAGATTTAGTTGGAACTTGATTCAATAGGTATGCTGCTGTCTCCAGTGCATATCCCCAGAAGGAAATAGGTAACTCAGCTGTGCTCATCATAGAGCGCACCATATCTAATAGGGTGCGATTCCTCCGCTCCGATACACCGTTGTGCTGTGGTGTATAAGGAGGAGTAAGCTGAGAGAGAATCCCATTCTCTTTTAGATAATCTAGGAACTCATTGCTTAAGTATTCTCCTCCTCGATCAGATCGAAGGATCTTAATACTTTTTCCTGTTTGTTTTTCTACTTCGTGCTTATATTCCCTGAATTTCTCAAAAGCTTCAGACTTGTGTTTCATCAGGAACACATGTCCGAATCTAGAGAGATCGTCAGTGAATGTAATGAAGTAGGAAGAACCGTTCCTGGCATGCGTAGACATGGGACCGCATACATCACTATGTATCAGTCCTAAGAGTTCATTAACTCTTTCTCCGTGTCCACTAAACGGAGCTTTGGTCATTTTTCCTTTGAGACATGAATGGCAAGTATCATAAGATGATAATTCAAATGAATTCAAATAACCATCCTTATGTAACTTAGCCAGTCGTGTCGCATTGATATGACCAAGTCTACAGTGCCACAAGTAGGATTCGTTCATTTCTGAACTTTTCCTCTTGTGTGTGTTTTGTATATTGAGGACTGTATTCTGATTTAGAATGAATATGCCATTATGTAACGAGCCTGATGCAATCAACTTTTGATCTAGGAATATGTTCATAACATTATCATTTACTACAAAATTATATCCTTCTTTACTTAATAAAGAGACTGATATAATGTTGCACATCATGTTCGGTATATAATAGCACTCATTCAGAACTAGTGTATCACCATTTGGTAATACCAGGTGATATATGCCAACAGCTTTGGCTGCAACATTTGCCCTATTCCCTACTTGAACGGAATGATCACCTTTTCCCAGTTCTCTACCTTTCCGTAGCCCATGTAACTGCTTACATATGTGGGATCCTGATCCGGTATCTAATACCCAGGACGTAGGGTGAACTGAAAAACAGTTCTCAATAACTAACACACCCGAAGAAGATGCATCAACATGTATTTTCTTTTGGGCGGCTTGAGAATCTAGATATTCTCCTATTCCCTGTTCAGTCTCATAACTCTTATAAGAAAGAACGGGTCCAACGTTCCCCTGCTCAATATAATAAGCGGGTTCAGTCAATACATCCATATTATTATCTTTATTAGGGCATGAAATGGTCACTACCTGGAGAGAGAGAGAAGAAAACACTTTAGCGTATGCTCGTGCAAGATCAGATTGGTTATTATCTTATCTAATCAGGATGGCTCCCACTGCTTTTTATCAAATCTTCCTTCAAACCCTAAAAGGAAAGACTAGCCGGGATTAATTACACACTACAAGTTCGCCAATCTTTCAGCCAGGCCAGTGTCGGTACTTTGAGGGAGGTCCCCCGTGCTTTCGCACGAACCTAATTAATGTAAACCTCGTTTTCCCATAGGCGTAACCTCGTTAACACCTTTCTAGACACCTACTTGATCGGCTAATTGTAATGTGTAAAACTCTCCCAGGAGTAACTCTTACTCGCAGCGGGTATCGGGATCCAACTATCTCATAGAAGGTATGCAATCTCATTGCAAATTTCAACACTTGAAATTCCCGATAATATTTTGCCCCTAGTGTGCCATGACCTTGACAGATGTCAACAAACCATAGTGCACTAGTCAAGTTCAACCCGTCATTTCTTGATTGAATCAAACCCACTCGCACGACCCTTGACAGAGGTCAACAAGGTCGTATGAATACCCTAATCCAATCTGCATCATATGCATAAACAGATAAAATACTAGTTAGCTACCGCACACTACGCCTTGACAGAGGTCAACAAACGCAGCACGAATACTAAATAGTCTTTATCTGAAATGACGGAGAGCTACGACAGGTTTTTCTGAAAACCTATTGTGTAATGAACTTGATATCGTTGTAGAATCAAATGAAGTTTTGAAATGGAGTGATTTTGAGGCTTTTCTAGTTTTGCTAAAGGGGTCACTCCCGGTTAAGGGATCGTCGGCCCTTTCCTCGTCGAATGAGGTGCGGGATATATCATATATATCGCTGTGCAAAGCAGAAACTATAGAAGCAATAAAAAACAAACCGAGTGTGTAGCATCTGCCGGTTATTGCTAAAGGAGTCACTCCCGGTGAAGGGATCTCGGTCCTTTCCTCATCGAATAAGGTGCAGGGTATATCATATATACCGCTATGCAAAGCAAGAACTGTAGCTACCTGTTTTATTTAAAATTTGATTCTACAACATCTTTTGGTTTCTTTTATCTCATTAATCACATTAATGAAGTCCCATCATTTAAATACCTAAACATCACAGATAAATACGACGTACACTTATGCCATCCGCATTCGCCTCGATGTCCCCTCGTGCACCGTTAGGTTAGGTAACTAACGACAGAGCAGGGCAGGGCTAGTGCGGGTGCAAAACATAAGTAACGTCTATATAATATATCATATATACTATAAACTGTATCTATCACAGAACATCACATGATCACATCACAGATATCGCAGCAGAAGAAACATATGAAATATTGGATATACTAGGACGTCCGTGTTTTCAATACGAGCCAGTATAAAACACGGATTCCACGGTCGTGATGAATAGCCAATCCCACACCCCTAGACCCCTACGAGAGCGGCATGCAACCCTACCAATTCTAGGGTTAGGAGACCCGGACTCGACTCCTCGAGTTGGTCTCCCACTGGACCCCAGAACCCGGTTACTTGTGCTCCCCTCCTTGGGTCTATCCTGATGCGGAAAAGTAAATAATATACAAAGGGTGACAACTTCCGCAACCTGGAAGTGCCCCAAAAAAGAATATTACATACAAGTTTTTACATGAATGAAAATGAAAAACGCTCATCTCACATAAAAACCCCCGGCTATTCGAACACGACAATCCAATATAACATATCCAGCAACACATAACATCACATGTCATCAACGTAAGTAAATATACGCATCCAAATTGTCGTTGACATATAGCAACGAAACCGGCGATATCACATATTACACTTACGGTCACAGAAAAGAAAGGGTAAAACTACAACAGTTGGAATCCGCAACCTCTTTAGACATCACATGCCTAATCAAATGAAATACTTAGACATCACATGCCTAACAGTTATAAACCCCGCATTTTAGTCCCATTATCGAAAACTCTTTTCGATATCAAGTGAAACTAAACCGCTAGATTTATAACATTCATCCAGTTATCTCATAACTGTTTGTGAATTCCAATTATTGTATCCAATTCCGGATAAATAGAATATATCAAACTTTCCGATCGAACATTCGAACACCCAAGTTTTCCCGACACCGATCAACACATGAAATAAGTTCAAAGACATTCACTTCATGCCTCAGTACCAACGGTCCAGCCGTAGAAGGGTCAAGCCAACGCCTCACATGTGGCACGCCGTACTGCCCAAAACCCGAAGGTTCAAAGGGTAGTTCAAAACGGTTACATAATCGAGTTAAGGTTTGTTGTCTTCTAGAGGGACCATCGCGTTACTTGCACTACTCAGAACGTCTTTAAACCACAGAAAAATCCAACACTTGGAATTTTTCCGGCAGGGGAAAACTTGGGTATTTATATCCGTATCCAACTTTTTAACATATACTAAAGTTATCCGGAAAAACACTTAGACAAGGTTTGATAATCCGATCGAATCGTCGATTCCCAATACAACCCCAGAGCACTCAACCCTTGAGTCAATTTAAAAATTCCCAAAAAACTCAGCATAATTTATCAGGAATTACTGTGCAAAACATTAGGGCTGACGTCACCATAGAGCCGCGGAACCGCCGCAGAAGCCATGCTTCTGCCGCGGTTCCGCCGCACAGTGTACTGTTCATTGGAAACAAATTGCACCGTAATTCTTAGAATTCTTTGCTGAATTTTTTAAGCATTTTTAATATGGAAAAATCCCAGATTTTAGAAAAAGTCCAGAGAGCTCATGGGTTTTAGGGTTTCGGGTTCGTTCGGACTTCAAACTCCGTCTAGACTTCGCCTAAGGCTCTAGCTAGGCTCTGATACCACTGTAGGATTCCTAGGCATACTATAGAGGTCTCACAAGGCATCAACCATGCCAATTTAAAATTTTAAGGGTGCCGAGAAACCCTAATACGGATCGTAGACTAGATGTTTAGGCGAAAAGATAATCTAGTTAACTACTTAACTAAAAGTTAGATGCTACAACCTTTGTAGATCCGGTTCTCCACTTCCTTAGCTCCACGTGGGTGTCCTCTCGCTGTCCATCATGAATCCCGAACTCAATCGTCGGCTTCATCGGAGAAACGGGCGAGCTAGGTCGTCGGCTTCGTGTCAAAGACGATCTACTTCGAGGCATCACAAGTTCAAGCTCCGACTTCACAAAGTTGTGAAACTTATGAAGAAAACACCCAAAACAACTTGGCAAGAGGTAGAGGGTGAAGAAATAGGAGGTGGGTTCACTTTAGAATTGGATTTCTCTCACTAGAACTCAAGTTGCCATTGATGGCATCAAGGTTTCTATCTTGAACAAGAAGGAGAATATGAAGCTAGTTTTATGATAAGTGTTTTTAAATGAAAAGAAAATTCATACTTATCATAATCTAACTAGGGTTAAGTGTAGAGAATAAACCATGGTCATTTGGAGAGTTAGGGTTAAGCATGAGGAAAAGAATGGTTGCAAAAGTCAAGGCTTCATGAAGCTTCAACTAATGACAAAAGAAAGCCACCATTCTCTTTAAATCATTTCCAAACAAATAAATGAACAAATAAATGAATATGTAAAACCCTAATTATCAAATTAACCATGGTTTAATTCTACACATTTAACCAAATGATCAAGTATCATCAAACATGATACAAAAATGTGCACAAAAGCATATCACATATACAATGTGCATCAAGTGAGAAAAATCCGTTTAAAGTGAACCAATACTAGTTAATGTAAAGTAATATATCAAATATATAATTATACATTAAATCATTAAATCAACACTTGATTCAATGATCCGGTCATGTCGCACATGACCGACTAGTATTCAATGTATCGGCTTATCGAATCGATCTTCGATTCGATAACTAGGTTATATCACATACAACCAATCGAAACATTAATCGCGAGAATCAAATACGGTATCACATACACGCATTATTCTCGGTCCCGCACATATCTCATATGCGCTCCTATTTCGTTTCGCTCGAGCCAGGAAACCTCTGTGTAGGACTCTAAAGACTCGTCAATACGCCGGTAGCAGATGATGATCATATCAAGCACCCACAAGCCGCAAGCGGTCTGCTAAACGTAACGGCCACCCGGGTATTGAGCGATCAGAAGATCAACGAGCTAGCCCGCTCACACTCCTGCGAATCCGACCAGTAACACTTACCGTACAGTCCGGTCTGTTAGTCTGATATGTCGCATATCAAGTCTAGGGGTGGTAAACGTCAGACCCCAATAACCGATAAGTCGTGCCGATGTGAGGCTCATAACGGGTTGAGAAACTACTGGTAACACTTACCAGCAAATCTCTGATCAGCCCTGGCCAGGGACTTTCCTGTTACGGCCAATCGAGCACTGCGCAACATCAACCCCCAATACCGGGAGAGACGAAACCCTTCCTATCGCTCATTGCCTCCATGTGACTCGAGACTGTACCCAAAGACCACCGTTTTGCATGCCCTCATGGACGTGGTAAGGTGGAGATCAAAGCACAGTGGGAATCACACAAGACTCTATGACGATCTCGGGTCAACAGACTAACCTGTACAAGTGTCACCTGAGAACTGCCATCTGACGTGAGGTATAATACCATCTGGGAGTTCTCGGCGAGTCCGTCCAGTGTACCCAGTCTCCACTGAGCACCCGTATACCATCTCTGATGTCAAACATCAATGGATATGGGATCATCCATCGCCCATCTCATGGGTCGAGAAGCGTATACGCTAGTCTACACTGGTATATCGATGCCCTGTCTCGATACACCCACGACTAGGGACCTTGAAGGATGTACTTATGGACTACCACGTCCCCACTAGTATGATCTACATCATAGTCCAGGTAGTCAAGTACACATCCTAAGGGCTTTACCAACATGTAACTATAAGACAGTTTAAAGAGACAAGTGTACATGTTAAGATAAAGAGTAACCAGATAGCATACTATCATATCGAGCAAAAAAGTCATCTCTATATATGTCCAAGCATCCAATATAATATACATCATCTGTACAATACTGGCCTCTAGGGCATACATACAACTAACATCATGAGAAGGAGCTGAGAGGAGTGCGCGAGCGGCTTGCTGATTTGTTAAAATCGCCTCCTTCTCAATAGGCGTCTTTGTATCAATTGTAATTTATGAATAACATGTATTCATTTCATTCATTTTTTTAATATTTTATATGATGTATCTCGTATTCAATCGAATTCATGAATAAATGACACATTTTTTTATCTCCGACTATTGCTTTCTTTTCTCAGCTGTGTTGTCGGCTTGTTACTTTAGCAGTTGTGGCCTGTAGATGAGAACCGTGCATCTTGACCTCTTTGTGGGGTAGCGATGGCTTAGGAAACAGGTTCAGGTCTGTCGCCTAAGACTTTTCAACTTTATAAGCCCTGAGGGTCTCATAAAGATTTTTCTCCTTTCGAGTCGAGAGGATCTCATAGTTGTATTTTCTCCTTAGGAATCGTGATGATTCCTAAGTGTGCTTTCCCTTGAGAGTCATAAGGATTTCACAAGAGAATTTTCTCCCTTACAAGTCGAGAGGACTTGTAAGTGATCGATGAGTTGGCCTTTTTCCGAGTCGAAGCACTGCTCCGACGAGGAGGTCATTGGGTGACGTATTTCCGCGATGGGGTCATTTGCTGACGTATTTCCGAGACGGGGTCATTGGATGACGTATTTCCGCGACGGGGTCATTGGCTGACGTATTTCCGAGATGGGATCATTGGCCGACGTATTTCCGCGATGGGGTCATTGGCTGACGTATTTTCGCGAAGGGGTCATTGGATGACGTATTTCCGAGACGGGGTCATTTGCTGACGTGTTTCCACGACGGGGTCATTGGTTAACGTGTTTCCGCGACGGGGTCATTGGATGACGTATTTCCGAGACGGGGTCATTGGATGACGTATTTCCGCGACGGGGTCATTGGCTGACGTATTTCCACGACGGGGTTATTGGCTGACGTATTTCCGAGACGGGGTCATTTGCTCACGTGTTTCCGCGATGGGGTCATTGGATGACGTGTTTCCGAGATGGGGTCATTTGCTGACGTGTTTCCGCGACGGGGTCATTGGATGACGTATTTCCGAGACGGGGTCATTGGATGACTATGAACCGTAGAGTCTTGGAACTAGGGATTTTGCCGTGGCTCCAATTGGTGGTGTCGCGTCCGTATCCTGTTGGAATGAGGAGGAACGCCGTTGTTAGTCTTCTGGGATGCAGATGTTGCCGTCGAGATCTAACTTTCCCTTTGCCAGAGTTCGTTGGGACATGTGGTTCCCTTTTCGTTTATGCCCATGGATTGTATACAGGGGTCAGTATGGACTCGCCTGTAGGGCAAAAATTTTATTCTTCCATCATTCTTTTTTATTTCTTTCCGCGATATTCTATCATTTCATCTTTTTATATCGCGAAAGTCGCGATTACCCTATCATTTCGGCTATTTTTTTTTTTACTCGCTGCTTTTTATTGCGAGTTGCCCAGTCATTTCGGCTATTTTTGTATGCATATATTTTACTTACTGATTTTGTTGCAAGTTGCCCCATCATTTCGGCTATTTCATATGCATTTTTTTGGCTCGCTGATTTTTATCGCGAGTTTAAACTTGGAATTTGATACCGATTTAGGCATCAGCATCGCTACAACTGGGATATGGCCAGGAGCGAATCATCATTTGCCTTTGTCGGTTCGAACAAAGGTGGCTTAGTAGACCGTGTTAAGATCCTGTCGACTAAGGCTTATGACTTTATGAGCCGTAAGGGTCTCATAAAGATGTTTCTTCTTACGAGTCGTGCGGATCTCGTAAGTGTGTTTTCTTCTTAAGAATCATGAGGATTCTTAAGTTCATGGTCTCTCATAAGTCGTAAGGATCTTACAAGAGTGTTTTCTCCTTATAAGTCGAGAGGAGTTACAAGTGTCGTTCACCACATGAGGACATTTCGCGCCATCGGTGGAACTTGGTGGGGGAGACGGTTATTTGTGCCCGTGGATTGTATACAGGGGATAGTATTAAACCGCATGTAGGGCAGTTTGTGGTTTGGGATGGCTTAAGAACAGGTTCAGATCCTTGTAACTAAAGGCTTTTGAATCCTATGAGCCATGAGGGTCTCATAAGGGAATTCTCCTTACGGTTCGTGAGGATCTCGTAAGTGTAACTTCTCCTTAAGAATCGTGGGGATCCCTAAGTGTGTTGCTCCCTTATGAGTCGTAAGGATCTCTCGCAGGTATTTTCTTCTTACAAGGTCGAGAGGACCTTGCAAGTGTTTTTTAACGAGATTGCGCCCTCTCGGGTTTTCATAAACTCGCCGGTAGCCCTGCTGTTTTTACTCACGGAGCCCTTTCGGGTTTTCATCTGTGCCCATCTCGCTTACGGACGTAACCCTTTTTTTTGCGTCAACCCTAAGATGCTGCGGTTTGTAGTAGTTAAAGAAGTTTCGGTCAGGCGTAGTATTTTTTCAAGAACCGACCGTTTATTGGCCTGAAGGGTCTTTCGCCATGCATATTCATGAGCAAATAAGCCCTACCTTAGTAGACTTTGTCTATGATGTACGGGCCCTCATAGTTCGGCTTGAATTTCTCCCGTTTGGCGCGATTGGGGATCATAGGTCTCTTGACCACTAGCACAAGTTCGCCTTGGCGGAATGTCCTCGGCCTAGTTAATCTTTCGTATGAGCATGTCATCCTTGCTTTGTAAGCTTCTAGGTTTTGCTGCGCCATGAGACGAGTTTCATCGAGGGCGTCGAGCTCCTCGAGTCAAAGATGAGCATTCTCTTCGTCCGTTTGCTCATAATGAACTGCCACTCGTAGAGAGGGTAGCTCTATCACCAAGGGGAGTACTGCTTTCATGCAGAATACCAATGCATACGGCGTTGTATTCGTAGCTGTTTTGAACGTAGTTCGATACGCCCAGAGAGCTTCATGCAGTCTCTCGTGCCAGTCTTTTTTATTTCTGGACACCGTCTTCTTTATGATCTTCGTTAAGGTCTTGTTGAAAGCCTCGGCTAGATCATTAGCTCGAGGATTATCGACCGAGGAGTATCTCCAGTCTATATTATGTTGCTACGCGAAGCGGCTGATTCTGTGACTTCTGTAGGTTGGTTCGTTATCGGAGATAATCCGTCGCGGAGTGCCGAACCGATAAATGACGTGTGTCTTAAAGAAATGGAGAATATTCTCCGTCTTCACTTCTCTTAGCGATACTGCTTCTTCCCACTTAAAGACGTAATCAGTTGTCGCCAATATGAACCGATGTCCTTTGGACGATGCTGGTTCGATGGGCCCAATTATATCAGTTCCCCACGTTTCGAACGGCCAGCTAGCCACCGTTGGGTGTAGCGGGTTCGGATGCTGGTGGATGAAATCTCCGTGAATCTGGCACGAGTGGCACTGCTTCGCATATTCGAGACAGTCTTGAATCATCGTGGGCCAATAGTAGCTATCCTTTTGATCTTCAGCTTCACCTTCGACCCGGCTTGATGAGAACCGCAGAGTCCATCGTGAGTTTCTTGGATGACCTTCTTTGCTTCTTCCGGTCTTAGGCATCTTAGCCACAGAGAGTCGAACGATCTCTTATACAGTGTATCATTGACGAAGGCAAAAGACAAAGCTCGTTTCATGAGCTGATGTCTGGAGGATGCATCTTCAGATGTTCGACGGGATTTGAAGTAGTCTATAAAGACTTCCCTCCAATCCTTAGCCTTTTCCTGGTCTTTTATTTATATGGCCGTTTGCTTGGTCGCTTCCTTTTCTTCAGACGATTCCGGAAATATTTCTGCTGGTGCAAGAACCCAACGGCTTTGTACCACGATCCTTACGTCATCGAGGTTTTCGTCAGCCAGTTCTTTAGCGAGTTTTGCTAACGTATCCGCTTTGCTATTTTCCGCACGCGGTATGCTTTCCAGGGCATATGCAGGAATTTGAGCTAGCAATTGTTGCACTCTCTCACCGTACTTTACCAACTCTAGTTTGCACGTTCGATAGTCGCCGTTTACTTGACTCACAACCAGTTGGGAGTCTACGTATATGAGGAGGTTTTCGATTCCCATGTCGACAGCGATCTCAAGACCTGCTATCAAAGCTTCATATTCGTATTTATTGTTTATCCTCGGCTCTGTTAAGGAAAAGGCAAAGCGCATTATCACTCCTTGCGGAGTCACGAAGATAAGGCATACCCCCGATTTGATTACATGGGTGCTGTGTTGTCCTTTCTTCATGGAAGATGCTCTGTCGAAATAGAGTTCCCATCGGGTATCACTCTCTCCTCTCTCTCCCTATCGATCGTGTCAAACGCATGCTCGTCTGGCAATTCACAATTTAGGGGTGAATCGGCAGGTATCGGATGCTCAGCGAGGAAGTCGGCGATAGCCTGGCCTTTTACTGCCTTGAGGGGTCGGTATGTTATCGAGAACTCCATCAAGAGGAGGGCACATTTAGCTAGCCGTCCCGTTAGTATGGCTCTTGACATCAAATATTTGAGAGGATCCACTTTTGATATGAGGTGGATCTCATGTGCCGAAGCATAATGCCGAAGCTTTGTTACCGCGAAGATTAACCCCAGGCAGTGTTTTTCGATAGGGGAGTAGTTGTTTTTTGCCCCCAAGAGAACTCGACTCAGATAGTAGAGGGCTCTCTCCTTCCCTTGGTCATTTTCCTGTGCCCATAGTGCGTCTAAAGAACCTTCAAGGGCAGTTGTGTACAGGATTAGGGGCTTTCCCTTGACCGGAGCGGTCAGTACCGGCGGATTCTTCAGGTATTACTTGATTTCGTCTATTGCGCTTTGGCATTTGCGATCCCAGAGGAACGGGGTTCCCTTCTTCATCAAGTGACTGTAGGGGCGGCATTTGCCGGAGAGATTAGCTATGAACCGCCGGATATACGCGAGCTTCCTTTGTAGAGACCGCAGTTGCTTGAGAGTTCTTGGCGGAGGCATTTCCATGATCGCCTTGATCTTCAACGGGTCTATCTCGATGCCCCGGTGTCGTACGATGAATCCTAGGAATTTTCCTGAGGAAACTCCGAACGCGCATTTGAGAGGGTTCATCTTCAAGTTGTATTTCTGAAGGCGTTGAAACACGATTGTCAGATGCTCCCAATGTTCCTCGTACGATTTGCTTTTCACCACAAGGTCGTCGATATAGCATTCGACGATTTCATGTACGAGGTCATCGAAAATCTTCGTCATGGCCCTCTGGTAGGTAGCGCCGGTGTTCTTCAGACCGAAGGGCATCACTTTGTAGCAGAATATGCCCAGAGAAGTCCGGAAAGCGGTATGCTTCCGGTCTTCAGGATGCATCTTTATTTGATTGTATCCTGATGAGTCGTCCATGAAGGAGAAGACTTCGTGAGTGGACGTGTTGTCTATCATCAGCTCGGTAATCGGTACGGAAAAATCATCCTTGGGGCAGGCTTTGTTGAGGTCCTGAAAGTCTACGCAGATGCGCACCGTCCCATTCTTCTTCATCACTGGGACAATGTTGGCGATCTAGTCAGGGTATTGGACTTCTTTAACGAAGCCGGAGTTGATTAGCTTCTTAACTTCGGCGTTGATGCTTATTTCAAGTTCGAGCCGAATCCTTCTTGGCGCTTGTTTGACTGGCTTAACGTCCGGAGATATCGCCAATTTATACACTGCTATTTCTGGATCTAACCCTGGCATCTCGGAATAGTTCCATGCGAAGCAGTTTTTATACTGCATGAGCACGTCTTTTAGCGTAGCTACCTGTTTTTTAGACAGCAGCTCGCTGACGAACGTAGGCCGCGGGTCATTTGCCGTCCCCAAGTCGATTTTCCTTAGGTTGTCCGCAGAAGTATGTATTCCGTCTTCCAACTCCTTTGGCGCCGGTGGAAATTCCGAGATCAATTCCTCTTCATCCTCATTTTCGAAGCACCAGGATAGGTCATCCATATTCTCGCGCTCTCCTTCATCCGACATCGTTATCACGTGACAGGTGCGAGATCGCTTCCAAGACCAATGTTGATCCGGTTCTACTCTCGCTATATACGTGGCTTTTGGTACATGCTTCTGTGGTGGGGTTACCCTCCAACTGCTGGATAGAGCGAACCTGTCTTGTTGATACTGGTCTTCTACCCAGTTTTTGAATGTGAAGCAGTCTTCGAGGGGATGTCCTATCACTCGGTGATAGGAGCAATAATCCGGGTGAGAGACCTCGTCTGCTTGTTCGGGGTGTTTGGATTCCGGGAGCGTAATCATTTGATGTTTCATGACAGGACCGAATATCTTCCTTGTCATGTCATGGGGAAAAGAATATGCTCGACCTATCTTCTTTATAAGAGATGGATCCCGGCTTCTCAATTCTCGATCGCGTGGCTTCTTGGACCCGCTTTGCCGCCGTCGAACGTTTTTTTCCGTTCATTCGTTTGTTTTTGCCTCCGCGTCGGGTCTTCTGTATGACGGGCTGGCGACGAAGGGCATCGTCATTCTCCGTAGCCTGCTGAAAGAGGCACTGTGTCCTGGCTTTCTTGTAAATGACCATTTCACGGTTGTGGTCATCCAGGACCTTTTGACCCGCTTCCCTTATTAGCTTGTCCATCTGTTCTTCAAATGACGGACTTGGCATTTTTACGACGGGATTTCGTTTTGGTTCAACTACAGCGTCTTCTAACAGAGCGTCCCCTTCTTCATCGAAGTCATGTATAACTTAGCAGCCATAGAATCGTTCCTGTTTCTTGGATTGAACATATCCAAGCCCGATCGTTTCCATTCTCCCGTTAGGAAATTTTCGCTGAGTTCCAGGGACGTTCCAGATCCTGTTGTAGAACTGAGCTTGTCGAGCAGTCTGTTTGAAGGGTATGCCTTGGCTCCTCAACAGCCTTTTTAATCCTTCCGTGTAGTATCTGGGCAGACCGATGTGCTAGAGCCTGTCAAGTGTAGAATCGGCACCATGCCAGATTTCTTTCTCCACTTTGGTTTCCGTGGATCGATAAAAGAGGATCGCCTTTTCATCTTTTCTCCTGGGAGGAACGTAGAGCGTCTGCAGTTCTTGCACATTATAGTTATCAAGTGTGTCGAGCTCTTTGTAGTGCTGCCGCGGAACCATAGCGATTTGCAAACTCCGTTCGTCGCCTGGCACGGCTTGTATGGATGGTCGAACAGAAAATACTATATTGACCTCATCTTCAGAGTCGCTGTCGAAGATCAACATAGTGGTAGACGGCCCGGACTTGTTGTATTGGAGCGGCCCTGAATAGACTATTTCTTCCTCCTCCTCGGTATCATTCCCGAAGACTGGAATAGTGGTGATAGATTTTTTCTTGTCCTTCGGTTTATGGCATCTTTCCGTGTCTTCGAAGTCTGGTAAGAAGTACTTTGCATTTTCGTACTTTCGGACTTCATTCAAGGAGAATAGGTTCAGCTCCCCTGTCACGGTGTACTCTAGACCATCTTTGAAATACTTCATACACCGATGTTGTGTAAAAGGGATGATATTGTACTCGTGCAACCAAGGCCTGCCGAGCAAAGCATTGTAGTATGTCTTGGCATCAATGACATGAAATTTGAAGTCAGTGACGAGCAGCCCAAAGCGCAACGTCAGTATTACATGTTAGATATGTATGCCCTAGAGGACATTATTGTATAGTACTAGTTTGTATAATACATTTTGGAGGCTTGGGATATATATATGGTTTTACGACAGTCTTGCTCGATATAGTAGTATGCTACTTGATATAGTAGAGCCCTTAAGATTTTTGCTTGACCACCAGCGTTGTGATGGCGATCACACTAGTGGGGGCTGGGTGGTCTATAAGCACATCCTTATTTTGGTCTCTGGTCGTAGGATTATCGAGACAGGGAATCGATACTCCAGAGTAGACTGGTGCATACGCTTCTCTTCCCAGCAGGGGAGATGGTCTGTCCTACAGCCATCAGTACGTCGTACTGGAGATAGTATGCAGGTGCTCGTTAGGTTACGAGTACACTGGACAGGACTCGTCGGGAACTGTTGGTTGGTATTATACCTATCATCAGTTAACAGTTCCTAGGTGACATGAGTACAGCTTAGTCCGCTGACTTAACACTGTCACTTCGCCTCAAGTGTGTTCCCACTGTTCTTTGATTACTACCCTACCACGGCTCTACTGAGTCGTGCAAACAGGTAGTAGTTTGGTGCAGTCCCGAAGCACTTGGAGGCAGTGCCGGTTAGACAGGATTCGTCTCTCCCGGTATTGGGAGTTGATATCGCGCTGTGTCTAGGAGAGCCATTACACATTGTCGTCCCTGGCCAGGGCAAGCGAGAATCACTGTTAGGTTTTCCAATAGATTCTCAGGGTGTTTTGGGCTACACTCCGACATGACTTGTACCGCTATTAGGGGACTGACGTTTACCGTCCCCCTAGGCCCGCCATGCGATATTCTCAGACGAACAGACCGGACTGTACGGAGATTGTCGCATTCAGGCTCAGTAGGAGTTCGATGGGTTTACCTCATCAGTCTTCTTATCGGCATCTACCTGGGGACCGTTACGTACAGCTAGTACCGCTTGTGGCCTGTGGTTAAACCCACTGCCAGCGTAGTGTCGAGCCTTTAGAGTCCTACACAGAGGGTTACTCGCTTTTGGGCAAAACAGAGTAGAGGTTGGATGGTTTTGCGACGGGGTTCGTTCACATCCGCGCACTTGTGCACGTTTGGTGTCCAGACAGTAGTTATTAGCGGGCTTTGGTTTAAGCCAGATCCTAGTAACTGTTTTGGGATTGGTTTTGTCTCAGTGTATTCGTGTTCCTTGGAGCACGGATACGGGTGTGTATGCACAGTTGACAGAGACAGAGGCAGAGGCAGGGGATTCTCATTAGGGTTGTTGACCATTTGACTTTGGTTGACTTGTTGACCGTTGACTTTTCTCTTAACCCTAATGAGAATATGATATATGATTAATAATATTAATTAAGTATTATTGTGTCATGGTTGAGTTGAAAGTTTGACTTTTGTTGACTTGTTGACTTTGTTGACCGGTTGACCATTTTGGACTTGTTGACCATCATCATTACATGGCTATCATTTCATGGGTATGACTTTTGCTTGCTTGTTGTTTACATAATGCCATCATAGCATGAAATGATAATGGTCATTGAAACTAACCATCACCATATACTTAATTATTATTATTATTATCATTATTCTCACTTTTGTGAGAAAGGTTGGATGATGAGAGCTAATTCTATCATTTCTTTTCTCTCTCCTAGAAAGAAAAGCTCTCTCTTCTTCCTCTTCCTCTCTCAAGGTTCAAGTGTTCCATGAGTTGGAAGTTATGAACCTTTGAGACAAAACCACCATAAATCTTCTCTACTCACTCTAAGGTACTAGGTTTAGCAAACCAAGCACCTTAGTGATCTCTAGATTGAGATAGGAGCTCAAGTTCGAGGCCCTCGGGTGGATCCATCTATGGCAAAGAGGAGATGACGAGGAGGATTCGTTCAAGCAACTACAAGGAGCAAGCAACAGGGAGAACCACAACAAGAAGAGAAGGAGTTCAAGACCAAGGTATAACCATTCTACATAGTAGTTAGTACTTGTAGTTTTTGTTAGTTTTTGTTTAGCGATGATCTTTCATGAAACGGTCCATGTTACCTAGTTGGGAAAAATTTTCATTTTACCTATTCCGCCTCCCCGAAAGGACCGGGGTGGGTAACGTGGACCCAACATTACAGACCTGAGCGTCCGTGATGACTGGGAGTCAAATCCGGAGATAGTGATTTTATCCCGAGCGAGGTGCTGAACGCTCATGCAAATCTCCTTCAACAATCTTACATTGAGAAGGTTGACGGAGGACCCATTGTCGACCAGGATCTTGCCTATCTTGACGTCATGACAGTATCCGGTGACATACAGGGGACGGTTGTGCTCGCACGTCCCGAGGAGGAGGTCTTCATCGCCGAAAGTGACGTCGGCAGTGTGCACTTCTTCCAGCTCGTCCTTCATCTTTTCTTCGGCAAGGAAAGCTTGAAACTGTTAGGGCTCATATAGTGCCTTGATCAGAGAATCTCTCACCTCTTTAGATAACAGAAGGGCATCGAGAATGCTTCGTTGCGAGGGTATCTTTCTCAGGTGTGCCAGAACGTTGTAATCCACCTTGTTTTTCTTGGGCGGGTCCGTGGCTGCAAGCTCTTCGACGACTCGGTCATTCAGGGCGATATCTTCGGGGACTTTTTCTTTCCCCTTATCTTTTTTGTTCGATCCCTTATTTGTGGGCTCGAGATTCTTTTCGGGTAACGTGCGATTACGCAGCTGAAAGTTCTCGCAGGTCTTCATCTCTTCTGTTTCGGAGATGGATTCCTTGAAGAGAGGGCCGAGGGCTATTTCATCATCGGAATCGCTCCCGAAGGTAAGAACCTGCGAACCCTCAGAATTAACCATGTGACAGTCGCCGGCAGTTCTTTTGCGCTCATCTGTCTTTCTTCTCTGCTCTCGACGAGTTTTGCGCTTCATACGCTTGAAATGCTGTCGATGAGCAACGTATCCCTGCCACCAATTTTTAAAGGCGTTGCACTCTTCGGTAGGGTGTGTGATCCTCCGATGGTATAAGAAGTTGTTTGGACGTGCATCTAGTCCGTCAGGGAACGTATTTTCTAAAGTGTCTTCTTTGGAAGGTGGCAACTTCATTCCCATCGACAGGGCTTTAGCGAATTGCTTCCTTGTCTTAAACCTGCTTTTGCCGGCGACAGAAGTGCTTCCATCCTATTGGGGTACTTCAACCCTTTTGTCCAGCCGCCGGCGTTTGGCTTTTTCAAATATGGCCATTTCGCACTCTCGATCAGATTTGTTCTTTTGACAGGCCTCGTTCAGCAACATGTCAATCATCTCGTCTGACGGTTCTAGGAGTACCGGTTAGGGATCTGCCCCCAGTTTCTCTGTATCAGGAGCTTCTTTGCCATTTATCGAGTGAGAGATCATGTGGCAGCTCGCCACATAGTCCTCAGGCCCTTCTGAAGAATCGTCTCCTTCATCAGCGTCATCGTCTTCATTCTCAAGAACATGCTTAAAGAATTCTTCCAATGTGATTGGAGTCCATGCCCTCTGGTTATATTCTTCCAGTGCATCGATGCATTTCTGCAGACCTGTACGGCTATCGTCGGGTTGGACGGGCTTCTTGGCCGTCTTCTTTTTCTTTAAAGACTTTGGAGGCTTGACTTGAATGTTTTGTCCACCATCACCAACTTTCAGCGTTGGGCGCGGCTTCAGCATCCTCTCAATGACCTCGAGTTCTAGCGGACTTTTCTACCTGATCGCCGAGCATGTTTGGAGATCCTTCAGTATTCTTTTCGTTTTGGCTGAAAGAGCGACCTCTCATGGAGCTTCTTCTACAAAAGAGCACGATGCCCCTTGTGTGTTCACCTTTTTAAGAGCGTGCAGCTGGGGCTGGCTTATTTTCTAATTCTCGGACAGCGCGAATTTTCCATGTTGGTATTGGTCATCAATCCAGCCTTTGAAGACGAAGCAATCTTCGATTGGATTGCCTACTACTCGGTGATAGAGGCAATAATTAGGATTTTTGACATCACCAGGCTGCAATGGAAGTCTCGGATCCGGCAGATTGATGAGCCTGTTGCGTATCTCCAGTTCGAACAGTCTCTTTGTTTTCTCCCGCGAAAACGAGCAAGGATGTCTTAACTTTCCGTTGAGGAATCGTTGTCTATCGCTTTGACAATCAGCTGGTTTTGGACCAGTCGGCTGTTGCTGAGCATTGGCGACGAAGGTCGCTTTCCCTTTCCCCCTTTCACTCCACGGCTCCGACTTCGAAGAGGAAGGCCTGTAGCCCATCTGGTCCATTTGGGCCAGCTTGTCAATCAAGGCCTGGAAAGTAGTCGGCTTCAAGAACATCATGAATTGAGATATGGTCGCCTGCGGATCGAGGGTTCCCACAAACATTGTAAGTCGATGTACAACACCCCACGACTTGCGGGGAGGCGGAAAAATGAAAAACGATCTTGTTCTTTGCTTAAACATCGACTAACCGCACGAATCGAAGCTAAACGATAACTAACAGGAAACATAGAAGTTCTATACTACTATGTTTAGGGATTATACCTAACGAAACGTGTCCTTCGTCTTTGTGAACTCCTCCTCCTCCTCGGCCTTCTCGAAGTAGTAGACGATCCACCCGAGAGCTTTACTCCAAGCTTAGCCTCTAAACTTGAGGCAACTAACCTTCTTTAAGTGCTAATCAAAGAAGCTAGGTGATATAGAGTGAGGGTTATGGTTTAATTAGTCTAACTAATCCTTGTACTCAACACATGAGAGGGGAGAATTAGGGTTTGAAGAGGGAGAGCTTGAGGAGAGAGAAGGTGAAGATAGTAATGAATTGAGAATAATGAGTTATGATAATATATATCAAGCATTTCTTTTATCAAGAAAAGAAAAGAAATGAATTTAACAACCATGCTTGATAATATCTAGTGATGATTCACATCCATGAGTCATTAAGCATTTATGATGCATTAATGACATGGATGAATCATCCATATGACTCACTAATCACATTCATTGTATATGCCACCTAAACCTTTTTAGTCACCATCTTCTAGAAGCTTCTCGCGCAATTACGAGAACGCCCCTCCTTTCCGCAAAAATACGGAAAAACTTTAGACTGTATAAATCCAATAACCGGATACCAGTAACTGGCTTAAACCAAAGCCGACTGGTAAAAACTGTCCGAAAGTCGTACGTGTGTAAACACACGTATGCGTCCGAACCCTTGTCGTAAAACCATACGACCTCTATATCGTTTCGCCTGGAGTCGGGAAACTCTCTTTGTGGGACTCTAGAGACTCGACTACTACGCTGGCAGTGGGTTTAACCACAGACCGCAAGCGGCACTAGCTGTACGTAACGGTCCCCAGGTAGATGTCGATAAGAAGGCCGATGAGGAAACCCATCCGAACTCCTACTGAGTCTGATGTGACAATCTCCATACAGTCCGGTCCGTTCGTCTAAGACTATCGCATATCGGGCCTAGGGGGCGGCAAGCGTCAGTCCCCTAATAGCGGTATAAGTCGTGTCGGAGCGAAGCCCATTACACCCTGAGAAACTACTGGAACCTACCAACAAATCTCGCTTGCCCTGGCCAGGGACTTTGCGTAATGGCTCTCTGACACAGCGCGATATCAACCCTCAATACCGGGAGAGACGAATCTTGTCTAACCGCCACTGCCTCCAAGTGCTCGGGACTGCACCCAACTGCTACCTGTTTGCACGACTCCTTTGAGCCGTGGTAGGGTAGCAATCTAAGAGCAGTGGGACACACTCGAGACGAAGTAGCAGTGTCAAGTCTGCGGACTATGTTGTACTCATGTCACCTGGGAACTGTTCACTGACGACTGGTATAAAACCAACCAACAGTTCCCTGTGAGTCATGTCCGGTGTACCCGTAACCTAACGAGCACCTGCATACTATCTCCAGTACGACGTACTGACGGCTGTGGGACAGACCATCTCCCCAACTGGGATGAGAAGCGTACACACTAGTCTACTCCGGAGTATCGATGCCCTGTCTCGATAATCCAACGATTAGGGACCTGAATAAGGATGTGCTTGTAGACTACCCAGCCCCCACTAGTGTGACTGCCATCACAACGCCGGTAGTCAAGCAAGATCCTAAGAGCTCTATCAATACGTATACTCACATATTAAGATAGAAAAACCAAGTAGCATACTACCATGTTTAGCAAGACTGTTATATACATGTGAATATCCCAAGCTTCCATTAAGTAATATACAAACTAGTATGATACAGTAATGTCCTTCTAGGGCACAAACACTAACAATCTCCCACTTGCACTAGGGCCATGTACTGGCGTATCGTAGACCGATGATCTCGAGTAGCCTCTCGAACTGAATCTGAGGTAGGGCCTTCGTGAATGGATCAGCAATGTTCTCTTCAGAAGCAACTCTCCGAACCTCGATCTCCTGACGATCAATGATCTCCCTGATCAGGTGATACCGCCTTAAGATGTGTCTGGATTTCTAATGGGACCTTGGTTCCTTTGTTAAAGCTATAGCTCCGTTGTTGTCGCAATACAGAGGTATTGGATCAACTATGGTAGGAACCACCTGAAGTTCTGTTAGGAACTTCTTCATCCAGACTGCTTCTTTTGCGGCATCGCAAGCAGCTATATACTCCGCTTCCATCGTCGAGTCAGCAACGGTGTCCTGCTTGGAGCTCTTCCAGCACACCGCCCCTCTATTGAGGGTAAAGACATATCCCGACATGGACTTGGAATCGTCCTTATCACTCTGGAAGCCGGAATCAGCAAAGGCCTCCAACCTGAGGTCTTTTCCGCCGTAAACCAAGAACATCTCCTTAGTCCTTCTCAGGTACTTGAGAATGTTCTTTACTGCTATCCAGTGCTTCTCCCCTGGGTCGGACTGATACCGGTTTACCACGCTCAGTGCGTAAGCTACATCTGGTCTGGTACACAACATCGCATACATTATAGAGCCTACCGCAGAAGCGTAGGGTATAATAGACATGCGTTCCCTTTCCAAATCAGTCTTAGGAGACATCTCTTTGGAGAGGGTGATTCCGTGACAAGCCGGTAGATTACCGCGCTTAGAATCTTCCATACTGAATCTTTTCAGTACAGTGTCGATATACCTGGACTGCGAAAGTCCCAACATCCTCTTGGATCTATCACGATAGATCCGGATGCCTAGAATGTAAGAGGCATCACCCAGGTCTTTCATGGAGAACCTGTGTGACAAGAACCCTTTGACAGATTGTAGCATAGGAATGTCATTTCCTATCAATAGAATGTCATCCACATACAAGACGAGCAATACGACACTTCTGGCTACAACTTTACTATATATACACGGTTCATCTGGATTTTTGATAAAGTCATATCCTTTGACTGTCTCATCAAAACAGATGTTCTAACTCCGCGATGCCTGCTTTAGTCCATAAATGGACTTAAGCAGCTTGCATACTTTCCCGCTGCTCCCACTCTGATGAAAACCCTCTGGCTGATCCATATAGACGCACTCTTCTAAATTTCCATTCAGAAAAGCCGTCTTTACGTCCATCTGCCAGATTTCATAATCATGGAAGGCAGCAATACCAAGAAGGACCCGAATGGATTTGAGCATAGCCACTGGAGAAAAAGTTTCGTCATAGTCCAAACCAGGTCTTTGACGAAAACCCTTTGCAACAAGTCTAGCCTTATAGGTTTCCACCTGTCCATCTACACCAATCTTTTTCTTGAAGATCCATTTGCATCCTATGGGTTTTACCCCATCTGGAGCAAAGTCCAAAGTCCATACTTTGTTGGTGTACATGGACTCCATTTCGGTCCGCATTGCATCTAGCCATCGTACCGAGTCGCCGCTCTGGATGGCCTGCTGGAAGTCAGTAGGTTCATCATCATCTATGATGCAATCCTCTCTATCCCCATCTATGAGAAAACCGTAGTATCTCTCAGGAGGATGAGACGGCCTACTACTCCTGCGGAGGGGTGCGGGAATGTCCTGTTCTTCTTGAACTACCGGTTCTACCAAACTTTCAGTATTAGTTTGTGGTTCTGGAATTTCTTCCAATTCTACTTCGCTCCCACTTGATTCCTTTTCTAAAAACTGATGTTCTAGAAAATAGGCATTACGAGAAACAAATACCTTTTGTTCCTCTGCGTAATAGAACAGATATCCCCTGGAGTTCTTTGGATATCCCACAAACATACACTTTACTGATCGTGCCTCGAGCTTGTCCACATGCTGCTTTTTAACAAAAGCTGGACATCCCCAAATCTTTATATACTGTAGATAGGGTTTCTTCCCGCTCCACATCTGATATGGAGTGGTAGGCACAGTCTTGGTAGGAACCATGTTCAAAAGATATGCCGCTGATTCTAGCGCATAACCCTAGAAAGATCGCGGTAACTCAGCAGTACTCATCATGGATCGTACCATATCCAATAGGGTTCGATTCCGTCTCTCCGATACACCGTTATGCTGTGGAGTGTATGGAGGAGTAAGCTGAGAGAGAATTCATTTCTCTTTTAGGTAACCTAGGAACTCGGCACTCAAGTATTCACCACCTCGATCAGATCTAAGTGTCTTGATACTTTTGCCGGTTTGGTTTTCTACTTCATTCTTATACTCTCGGAATTTCTCAAAAGCCTCGGATTTATGTTTCATCAGATAACTGAATCCGTATCTTGAGTAATCATCCGTGAAAGTAATGAAATAGGAAAAACCACCTCTTGCATGTGTAGACATCGGACCGCATACATCGCTGTGTATGAGTCCTAAGAGCTCGCTCGCTCTTACTCCTTGTCCAGTAAATGGAGTCTTTGTCATCTTTCCTTTGAGACAAGATTGACAAGTGTCATAAGTTTGATATTCGAACGAGTCCAAATATCCTTCTCTATGCAACTTAGTCAACCTTCTCTCATTGATGTGACCCAGTCTACAATGCCATAAGAAAGCTTTATTTAAATCTGGAGACTTTCTTTTTAGTGTGTTCTGGACATTGAAAATTTGGAGTTGGTTTAAAACATATATACCGTTATTTAGGGTACCGGACCCAATCAAACCATGATTAAGGTGGATGTTAACAACATCTCTTACAAACGTGAAATCATAACCTTTATTTGATAACAAGGAAACTGATATGATATTACACGTTAAGCTTGGTACAAAATAACAGTTATGTAAAACCAAAATGTGTCCACTCGTCAATCCTAGGTGATAATCCCCGATGGACGCAGCTCCCACGCTAGCTCCGTTAGCAACCTTTAGGGTCATATCACCTTCCTTCAGCACTCTACGGTTTCTCAGTGCCTGCAATGAATTGCAAATAAGAGATCCTGATCCGGTATCCAATACCCAGGAAGTAGAGTTGATCGACAGACAATTCTCAATTACAAACACACCTGAAGTCGAAGCCACAGCTTGCTTCGGTTCCTGGTTCTTGGCGTTCCACGCCTTGCAATCCTTCTTCCAGTGCCCTTTCCTGTGACAATGGAAGCACTCATCCTGGCCAACTACCGGTACCGCAAACTTTTTCTTTCCCTTCCATCCCACCTTACTAACACCTCCTCTAGGTTTGGTGGCGGCCTTCTTCTTCCTTCCTTTGGCCCTAGCCTTGGACCCGGAAGAAGATGCACCGCTAACAAACATAGCGGGTGTTTCCCTTGCTTTCTGCAAGGTGCCCTCTGCACTCCTTAACATGTTCAGGAGTTCCGGAAGTTCAACTTCTTTTCTTTGAAGGTTGAAGTTCAGGATAAACTGGGCGTAGGTGTGAGGAAGGGACTGGAGAATAAGGTCTGTATAGAGCTCATTATCCAAAGTCGTCCCAAGATCTGCGAGCTCTTCAATATAGCCGATCATCTTTAGGACATGTTCTCCTACCGATGACCCGACAGCCAACCTCGCTCGAAACAAGTTCTTAGAGGTCTCGTATCTTGCTATACGAGATTGCTCTCCATAAAGTTCCTTTGTATGGAGAAATATGCCATCTAGGGTCATATCCTCGTGCCTCCTCTGATGTTCATTGTTCATTGAGGCAAGCACGATGCACTTGGCTTTCGCGCAATCAAAATCCCAGGTTTTGCGGATTTCCTTATCCGCATTGCTGGATTTGGGACCAGGGACAGCAGGTGCCGTAGCGGTGAGGACGTACCCCAGTTTGTCATAGGTCAAAGCCATTTTGACATTCCGCAGCCAATCTTTATAGTTTGGCCCTGTCAGTATATTTTTCTCTAAAAGTAACTTAAGTCCAGTCATTTTCAGGGTCGCTGCAATTAGGAGAGAGAGAAGAAAACTCTTTAGCATGATGCTCTTGCAAGTTTAGAGTGGTTTTTAGTTTATCTAAACTGGATGGCTCCCACTGTTTCTCGAATCCTTCCTCAAACCATAAAAGAAGAATTAGCCAGAACTATTCTCACTGTACAATTCTTGCTTAACCGTTCAGCCAGGCTAGTGTCGATACTTCGAGGGAGGTTTTCCAACGCTTTCACGAAGTTCTTTAATTAAATATCTCTTTTCTCTGGGGGCGTAACCCCGCTGACACCTTTCTGGACACCTACTTGGTTTATAGCATTGATCGTTAAGTGACGAATCTCTTGATAAGTAGCATATACTCACAGTAGGATCGGGATCCAAATATCATTGTATGATAATGTTGAAGGAATCCTACCAACATTCATCAAACTCCAAATGGTATGCAACTCTTTGCAAATTTCAGTTTCTTTAGAAATTCCCGATATATATTTCTGCCCCATGCTCTTATGACCTTGGCGTTAGGTCAAAATGTCATAAGTCACATGTCAAGTTCTACCCATCATTATCTTGTCAATTTGAACCCATCCGTATATATCCTTGACGTTCGGCCAAAATGATAATACGACTGTCCCAAACTAACTCATCTATCTATGCAACAAATGAATACCCAGTAGCTACCAAACACTATGCCTTGGCATTAGGTCAAAATACATAGCTTGAATACTACTGAATACCCAGATAAAATGACGGAGGGCAACGAATGGTTTTGGCGAAACCGTGAACGTAGTGAACTTGATATAACCGAAGGAACCTGATAGCTTTTAAAAGGAGTGGTTAAAGCTCCGCATTTAAAAATATCTGGTTTTAAAATTAACCGAGTGGTTTCTTTTAAATTGTTCCAACGATTAAACTTTTGGTTTATTTTCTTTGCATTATAAATAATGCGTCCCATCATTAACCTATCATTGCAGAAAACAACGAAAATACAACGTCCTCTTATACCATCCGCATTCGCTACGGGGTCCCGTCATCACCCGTTAGGTTACTTAACTAACGACAGAGCGGGGGCTGGGCTAGTGCGGGTGTAAAACATAAGTGACATCTAAATAGCTATCATATATAGATATTGTACATTCGTCAGACGCAATAATAGGCATTCCAGATCACAGATGAACTTTATTGGATTTGCAAGCAATCCGTGTTTGTTTTGAGCCTGCAACAAAAGACGGATTACACAGTTGTGATGAATAGCCATTACCCCACCCAAGACCCCAACGGGTACGGCAAACTACCCGCCCGGCAGTTTGTGCACCCCACCTTGGGTCTGTCCTAGGAGCAAAAACAGTAAAATGAAATAATACAACGGTGGCTACAACCGCAACCTGGATGTGCCCCGCAAAATAATATTACAACAAATTACATTTACATCAAATGAATTAAATAATAACCCATCACAAAACCCCGGCTATACATCACAACAGTCCAACACAGTTCATATCCACAAACAGTAAAAACCATTACAGAAATGTGCAACCCCCTGCCAACCGACATACTAGCAGTTAGGGGAGGTTTACGAACACATTATACAAATACAGATATAATCCTTCAAGCAAATACTGTATAATTTCGATCGATTAAACACTTTTAATTTTTCTCCAATACTTCTCTGTAAATCTGAAACCTGAGCAAAAATAAAAACTTCCAGAAAATACCAAATATCACAGAGAAGCAACACAGGAAATTTGGGTTCCTGAATCGCCAACTCGGCGGCGGAAGCGCGGCGGATCGGTGCGATCCGCCGCGGTTACGCGGCGCTTTAGGCGATTCAGGGGCCCAAATTTCTTGGGTGTTCTTCTACTGTCTTTTTAAGCTTTCTGAACCTCCCTGAAAAATTTTTGGACTTCATTTAAAAATCGACAGAAACTTGTGATTTCGGATTTTTCCGGTTTCGTTTTTTCCGTTCGAACTTCATACAAATTTGCAAGTAAGTTATTTATTGTTTAGCGAGGCTCTGATACCACTGTAAGTCGATGTACAACACCCCACGACTTGCGGGGAGGCGGAAAAATAAAAAACGATCTTGTTCTTTGCTTAAACATCGACTAACCGCACGAATCGAAGCTAAACGATAACTAACAAGAAACATAGAAGTTCTATACTACTATGTTTAGGGATTATACCTAACGAAACGTGTCCTTCGTTTTTGTGAACTCCTCCTCCTCCTCGGCCTTCTCGAAGTAGTAGACGATCCACCCGAGAGCTTTACTCCAAGCTTAGCCTCTAAACTTGAGGCAACTAACCTTCTTTAAGTGCTAATCAAAGAAGCTAGGTGATATAGAGTGAGGGTTATGGTTTAATTAGTCTAACTAATCCTTGTACTCAACACATGAGAGGGGAGGATTAGGGTTTGAAGAGGGAGAGCTTGAGGAGAGAGAAGGTGAAGATAGTAATGAATTGAGAATAATGAGTTATGATAATATATATCAAGCATTTCTTTTATCAAGAAAAGAAAAGAAATGAATTTAACAACCATGCTTGATAATATCTAGTGATGATTCACATCCATGAGTCATTAAGCATTTATGATGCATTAATGACATGGATGAATCATCCATATGACTCACTAATCACATTCATTGTATATGCCACCTAAACCTCCTTAGTCACCATCTTCTAGAAGCTTCTCACGCAATTACGAGAACGCCCCTCCTTTCCGCAAAAATACGGAAAAACTTTAGACTGTATAAATCCAATAACCGGATACCAGTAACTGGCTTAAACCAAAGCCGACTGGTAAAAACTGTCCAAAAGTCATACGTGTGTAAACACACGTATGCGTCCGAACCCTTGTCGTAAAACCATACGACCTCTATATCGTTTCGCCTGGAGTAGGGAAACTCTCTGTGTGGGACTCTAGAGACTCGACTACTACGCGGGCAGTGGGTTTAACCACAGACCGCAAGCGGCACTAGCTGTACGTAACGGTCCCCAGGTAGATGTCGATAAGAAGGCCGATGAGGAAACCCGTCCGAACTCCTACTGAGTCTGATGTGACAATCTCCATACAGTCCGGTCCTTTCGTCTAAGACTATCGCATATCGGGCCTAGGGGGCGGCAAGCGTCAGTCCCCTAATAGCGGTATAAGTCGTGTCGGAGCGAAACCCATTACACCCTGAGAAACTACTGGAACCTACCAGCAAATCTCGCTTGCCCTGGCCAGGGACTTTGCGTAATGGCTCTCTGACACAGCGTGATATCAACCCCCAATACCGGGAGAGACGAATCCTGTCTAACCGCCACTGCCTCCAAGTGCTCGAGACTACACCCAACTGCTACCTGTTTGCACGACTCCTTTGAGCCGTGGTAGGGTAGCAATCTAAGAACAGTGGGACACACTCGAGACGAAGTAGCAGTGTCAAGTCTGCGGACTATGCTGTACTCATGTCACCTGGGAACTGTTCACTGACGACTGGTATAAAACCAACCAACAGTTCCCTGTGAGTCCTGTCCGGTGTACCCGTAACCTAACGAGCACCTGCATACTATCTCCAGTACGACGTACTGACGGCTGTGGGACAGACCATCTCCCCAACTGGGATGAGAAGCGTACACACTAGTCTACTCCGGAGTATCGATGCCCTGTCTCGATAATCCAACGACTAGGGACCTGAATAAGGATGTGCTTGTAGACTACCCAGCCCCTACTAGTGTGACTGCCATCACAACGCCGGTAGTCAAGCAAGATCCTAAGAGCTCTATCAATACGTATACTCACATATTAAGATAGAAAAACCAAGTAGCATACTACCATGTTTAGCAAGACTGTTATATACATGTGAATATCCCAAGCTTCCATTAAGTAATATACAAACTAGTATGATACAGTAATGGCCTTCTAGGGCACAAACACTAACAAACATGCCCATTGCAGGAGCTTCTTCTATGCGCTGTTCACATTTTGACCATAGATTTCGCCATCGAATGGCGTATTGAACCCAAGTTTCGCCTGGCTTCACCCTGGCCTTGATCAATGCCGTGATTGGGGTACGTTCGCTAGCGCTGGAGAAACGCTGGGTGAATAGCAGTTCCATCTCCGTAAAAGTTTTGACGAAGTCGTTGGGAAGCTCTGAATACCATTCGAACACCGTCTCCACCAAGCTGCCGACGAATTGGCGAAGCAGTAGCTTATCGTTACTTCCAGTGTTGCCGCACAGAGCCCTGAACTGAGCGACATGTTGATGGGGATTGCCCATCCCCTTGTACACGTGGAATTTAGGTATCGTATATCCCGGCGGGTACTTTATCTGATCGTACCATCCTGGATATGGTCGCCCAGTTCTGACGACTTGGCCAGTTGCTTCATTTGCCTGATGAGCTTGTATCTGTTGAGCTATATAATTATCGAGTGTAGCTTTCGAGATTGTTTCTTTCTTGGCCGCTGAAAAGGCCGGAGAAGGGTTCGATGACTCTTCTCTGTCGTCATCAATTATTACTGGAGGATCCCCGGCTAGAGGGTCCGGCTGGATCATCATGCCGACCATGTCTTGGAATAGTAGTGCCATTTGTTTTATGTTAGCCGCTTGTTCTGCGGCCTCTTTGTCTTTCCTCTCGAGCGTTCTTCGGAGGAATTCGGTATCAGTTTCCTGTTCTTGACGCTGTTCCGATGATGTTTCCGGGCTTTCTTTTAGCCCAGTGAGTGCGGCCATCTTCGTTAGCATCTCTTAGAGTTTTTGCAGTTGTTGCTCCTGTGCCTTTGTTACTGATCGAGTGAGCGGTCGGTGACCCGGAAGCTATATAAACAGTATGCACTACCATGCCCCCAGACTTAGGGCGTTTGGATTCATTGCCCTTGCGATTCATCGCAGACGCGGAGATCTTCTCTAGCCTTCTCCTTTTGTGAGTGGTCGAAGTTGAAAGGGCCGTTGTAGCGGGCACCCAAGTAGATGACACCTTCTGTGGTACGACAGGATGGTCCTTCTCTTACCGCACCATCATTTTCTTTGGTTGGCGGGAGTAGTCTTGGTTAATCACAGAGTCTTGGACCCTTCGCCAGACCCTGTGAATTTTGGAGGACAGCCGCTGAGGGGGCTGCTCCAGCTTTGCCTTTATAGTGCTCTCCACAGGTGGAGGAGATCTTTTCAATAAAGCAGTTGGAGAGTTTTTGCGCACCCTCTTAAGTGGTTCAAAGCTATTCCCAGTTGGAACAGCAGCATCAATTTCCACCATCGGAGCAGGTGGAGTCAATCCATAGGGGGAACTGCCCCCAGCTTTCCTCACTCGGCGCCAGTGGCGACGTCGAGCATGCCTTGCAGACGGTATTGGCTCAGCTATGGGGGTGGCTCCATCATGCCCCCTGCTCTGGTGAAGGGTTGCTGTCGGTGCCAGCCTCTTGAAGACCGACGTCTGCTAAGAAGAAGCATCCAACCTGTCGAAGATTCACCCTTAGGCAGGGAAGCAACTTTGGTGATCTTGCCTGAAGCGGGAGTTGGAGCGGACAGTCTAGCGAAGACCAATCCCTTAGCAGGAGAAGTCTCTCTGATGACTTCATTTACTTGAAGAGGGATGGCTATTCGTTTCGGGATAACCCCCTCAGGTATCGCGGGCTTCTTCACAGGCCCATTGGAGTTTTGGCCCAGTGTGTTAAAGTCTGAGGCGTTGGATTTGGGCGACCCGTTGATAGGGGCCACGGTAGTCGTAAGCCGATCAAAGACCGACTTCTTCGGAGTTTCTTGCGACGGCAGAGGGGCGCTGAAGCTTATTGGTGGGAGCATGGTCCTAAAGAACAGCCCGGTGGTGGCTTGCATCACTTGTTCCACTGGCATCGTGAAAACGGAGGCTGCTTGAGTCCCATAAGTCACTCCTCCGGCAAGGACGGAGTGGGATTTGTTGCAGTAGGTGCAGTTGAAAGCCATTGATCTTCTGCTTTCTGTACGGAGCAAGACACCAAATCTTAGTACCGCGAATCCAGGGGCAACCATAGCAAACCGTGATTCGTTCGCGAAACACGACACACAAAGTGTGGAGTAGAAAGAGGAAAGGGTCCTACCGGGCGTACCAGAATCTGTTCACCGCCGAAAAGACAAGACCGTGACGTTGGGACGTATGGCCTGAATTTTGGGGGCAGATGCTATTTGCTGCTATCCGTCCACCCCTCCGAAGATACCAAGTTGATTTATGACACCATGTATCGAAGGTATAAACGGATGCGGCCGATATAGCAGACTTCGTCAGATTCCCCCTCATTGAGGGGTTTTTGATTGTGGGGACGCTCTTCCCTGCAGGCGCAAGCACCTGCAGTTAATTACGCTACCGCATCGCGGTAACCACTTTCTCCTTCTCCAGATGGTCACTTCGTGTCGTGTGTATTTGTTTTGTTTTTGGTTGCCCATGGATTGTATACGGAGAATAATTTATGTTGTCGCCCGTAGGGCGTGGATTAGTCCAAATCCGTATTTTCTTAGATTTGGGTTTGGTTTCGGTTTAAGGATCGTTAATCTCATTGAGATTAAGATCAACTTAAACGTTTGTTAAGGATACGTTAGTCTAATTTTAGACTAAGATCTACTTAACAGGGTTTTGGGATCATTTAGATCCAACAAAAGAGCATTTGGGCTCTACTGTTTTAGTTTAGGCACGTTGCGGTCCATTGGGTTTAAGGACATCATAGTCCATGAGTTTAAGGACCTCATAGTCTGTAAGGTTTAAGGACATCATAGTCCATGAGTTTAAGGACCTCATAGTCCGTAGGATTTAAGGACATCATAGTCCATGAGTTTAAGGACCTCATAGTCCGTAACGTTTAAGGACATCATAGTCCATGAGTTTAAGGAACTCATAGTCCCTAAAGTTTAAGGACATCATAGTCCATGAGTTTAAGGACCTCATAATCCGGTTTAAAGACATCATACTCTGGTTTAAAAACGTCATAGTCTGGTATTTTGGTTTCACAATTTGAGGATGCGCCAAAAGTTATTGGTTATTGGGACCCTCCACCTCTCTGAAGACGTTGAAGAATTACAACGTCATGTATCAGAGGTATGAAGAGATGTACCATTGAACCAATATTGGTTGGGATATCTATAGTCAAGTTTGGGACTAAGACCAATTAAAAAAGATTATGAGCACATGAGCTCAATTAATCTGAATTAGGGACTTGTGGCCAACTTGGGCTCAGCCCACTTAGTTTTGAATAAAATGTTGAACATTTATTTGGGCTCAGTCCCTTTTTATTTAACAATGCCGAGCATTGATTTGGGTTTTGACACCCTTTTTTTTCTTGTCTTTTATTGAGTATTGATCACTTTTATGGCACCGAGGCTTTATTTAAAGAACACTTTGTGTTCCCTCAGCGCCCACGTGAGGAGCATATAGAGCGCTTGGCGCTGAGCGCCAGACTTGGAGCGCTAAGGCGCTTCTTTTGAAATAGCGCACACGTGAAGAGCACGTGGTGCGCTTGGCACTGATCGCCAGATTTGGAGCGCTAAGGCGCTTCTTATGAAGTAGCGCACACATGAGGAGCACGTGGCGCGCTTGGCGCTGATCGCCAGATTTGGAGTGCTAAGGCGCTTCTTATGAAGTAGCGCACACGTGAGGAGCACGTGGCGCACTTGGCGCTGAGCGCCAGATTTGGGTGCAGAGCGCTCTTTATCAATTCTGTGCTCTGAGAATTAAGTTCTCGTTTATAAGAGACTTTGTTTCGTGGATCTACGAACAAAGTTCTTATTTTATAGGAGATGCTACGATCTCTTCTGTTTTTTGTAAAAAAACTTTGTTTTATAGATCTGTGATCTAGAGAGAACTAAGTTCTTCTCCCTCCCTTTTTATGATGATATGCTCCGATCTCTTTTTTGAAAGACCTCTGTCTTATAGATCTATGATCTAGAAAAAGAACTAGGTTCTTCTTTTCTTTGATGAGATACTTTGATCTCTCTGTTTTATTTACCTTGAAGATATTCTTCTTCCGAGTGCTTGCTCTTCTCTTTGAAATTTCTCCAAATTTGTTGGGGGGGAGGTCCTCTGTGCAAGACTTGAAGTCTTAGGTCCTTTATATAGGGGAGGATGATTTGTCGAATCAGTTAAGGAGATCTTTCTCTGATTGATTTGGGGATTTTTCCCCACCATTGGATCTTTGATCCTAGAGCTTCTGTTTTACAGAAGACAATCTTCTTGTTTTTAACAAGATTGGGAAATTAATTTCCCATACAGAAATTATTCTGTATCTTGGTGATTTTTAATCACCATTGGATCATTGATCCAATGGTGCTCTGATTTACAGAGCACAATCTTTCTTGTTTGGAAAGATTCTAAGGAGTATTTCCGTAACAGAATTTTATTCTGGTAATTTGATGATTTGTCATCTTCATTGGATCTTTGATCCAACGGTGGGGAACATTTAGTTCTAGCGCTTCGTGCTCTCGTGCCTTGCACGTGAGCGCTGCTTCAGAGTCTTCGACTCTTAGCGCTGGCGCACTTGGCGCCAGCGCTCTCGTGCTTTGCACGTGAGCGCTGCATCAGAGTCGCTGGCGCTCGTGGCGCTAGCGCTCTCATGCTTTGCACATGAGCGCTGCCTCAGAGTCTTTGACTCTCAGCGCCAGCGCACCTGGCGCTAGCGCTCTCGTGCTTTGACTCTTAGCGCTGGCGCTCTTGGCGCCAGCGCGCTGCTTCATTTCAAATTGCAAAATTTGAACAGAGTTTTGCTCTGGTTGGGGGAAACATTTGTATGTAACTTTCATCTTCTTTCTTTTATTATGGGATTTTGTGGGTATAATCCGCTGAAAACCCTCAGGAGACAACACTCCTCCTACTAGGGACACCTAGAGGTTTAAAGGATCGTTGCACGTGCTAAGTGCAATCGTGTTGCCTATGAAAGTGTGCTAGTTAGGTTTTTCTTTTTCTCTCTTTAATAACTAGTTTTCTCGGGATGATCAAAGTTAAGTTTGGGGGTATTTGTTCAGTCTAAAATATTGCACATTTGATTGAACGTTTCCTTACTTTTGTTAAGTACTTAAATGTGTTTATTGCAAATATAGAATATATGTGGGTTTATCTGTAAAATATTTAGTAACATATGTTTATATATTATAATTAACATTATGAAGGAAAATATATGCATATAATATTTATATAATATTTTAGTAATGAAAATATGCATATCATATCAAATATTCTAATCAATATTCTTAAAAGATATAACAGCACACAAATGGTTAGGAAAATATCTCAAAATATAACAAATATTACTGATACTATGAATTGAGATATTGTGCAGATTTTAGCTCAGGTCTGGAGATTGAGATATCTGAGATGTCGGGAATAAAATCTGCCGATAAAATTGAATAAAATTGCAAAATCAATAATGGCAGCGACTCAGAGAAATATTTGAAGAATCCAGACATTGAAGTAATCTCCACGTGTCAATATAAGGCGGAACATGAATTTTGGAATCCTGATCCCACCACTTTACCGCCCAACCGCGGCCAAAGAGCAATATATGCGGCGGATCCGCGGCCGTATCATGGCCGTAGGATCTGAGATTTTTTCAGTTTGATCGCAACAACAAATCTGTATACTTGGGATCTATGTTTCTGCTTCTAGGGCTATTTAAAGGACCGATAGCTTCATATAAAAAATCATCAAACCGAAGAGATCAAGATTTCTAAGACGATCCACGCATCGAGGTTGATCATCAGCTGTTCATCTACTTCCAACGAGAATAGAGATCGGGAGCATAAAATAGGGTTCTTGTACTTTAAATTCAACGGATTTGTAAATGATAGTTGATTAATAAAAAGTCAGATCTTTAGTTTAGTTCTTTGCATTTTACTTTCTGCATTTACTTTCTGCTTTACTTTCTGCATTTACATTATGAATTCCTTCTTCATCCTCTCTTCTATCTCAACCATGCATGAGAAATTCTCCTAACTTGCTAGGGTTCGTAAAATTAAGGTAGAACAATGGATGAGAAAATATTTTAACTTCTTTTACATTTTATGAAGTTTATAAATTTTAGCAAAACAGATGTTAACATTCTTATCGGGTGCGCTATCAATTCGTTGATAGTCACGACCGCGATTTGAGATTAGATTAACAGTTGTTTAGTTAAAGGCTAGACATGAATGGAGATCAATGAAGGGACAACGGTCAAAAGCGGGGAAACCCTAGTTTCCTCCAAGAACCCTAATCCTCATTCATCACTATCGATCTAGTTTTAAATCTATCAAAAGATAAAAGGAGTCACCTTTAGTATTTATCCATCAACTACTAAATCCTATGAACCCTATGAGCATTTTCCTTATAAACTTTACATCCGTATCAACATAAATCATAATCCACATCATCTTCTATTCATTCAACTCGTCTAAAGTAAGTTAAAGGTTCTATGTTTCCCTGAGGACGACCCGTACTCATCTCGGCTAGCTACCAGCAACACCGTTATTGATTGCAGTTACTTTACGAACACTTTCTAAAACAAATCAATCAAATGGTGCCGTTGCCGGGGATACGTGCATAATTTTTTTCTTGCTATTCGTGTTGAATTATTATAAATACCAGTAAACATATTATAAAAGAGAACCAAAACCGCATATTGTGTATTTAACGATTAGTGTGCGAATTTTTCAAGGGGATCTGGAGTCACTAAAGCGAGGAAATCGAGATCCAGAGAGTTTCTACAAAGCCCAGAGGAGCAAAGGAGACGACTGAAGAAAATAAACAGACGAACCCACCATTGCGCGGCGGAACCGCGGCAGAAGCAAGCAATTGGCCGCGGAATCGCAGCAGTGTAGGAGAGTTGGAGCGTCAAAATCCTCTGGTGATTTCAACTGATCTTTCTCTCTCTTCTAGAAATCCAATAATATATTTTTCTGCAGGATTCTTTTCAAATATCGCCGATCAAAAATCTTTTTTGCGTATTTTAAAATTGGTTTGTTTGTGCATATTTCTAAAATGGACTTTAAGGGCCAAAACCAAAATTCAGATTAGGTAGGGATTTCATCACCCTTCTAGGCCCCACAAATCACAAAACTAGCATTCGCATAACCCTACATTAATTAAAAAATATCTAGACCAAGACTCTAAGGACCGTCACGCTCAATTAGGACAGAGGAGGATCGTGGATATTCTATCGCTTATCAGCATTTCTTTTGTGGTGTCTAGGAAAGTGTGATTAAGGAAAGTGGTTACTTAATTAGGCCTGCTATTTTCGGTCGTATAGCGGATACTTCCCACTTACCTGGCACTTATCTTGCCACAAGAGTAATAAAGAGGTGGTACAAGATTGATCCTGCGGCTTGTCCTTTGGAAGTCTAGGAGCGGTCTAGTGCTTAACCTAGGTGACCTTAGGGTTGATTGTGCATTTTTTGTGTGATTTGTCTCACGTCCGACACTTTTTCAAAACAAACCCTTTTAAATAATTCTCACACATGCTACCACATGCGCTAAACCCGCTTAGTGCATTCTCGGCTGGACACGGGATTCTAGTGCCCGTCTTGTCCGCATTTCTGCTATCGACTCCGAGGTCGGTACTTCTTCATCTTCTTTTTCCCCTCCACCCACCACATCGACCGAGATGGACGGTTCTCCATCGGATTTTAACAATACCAACCCGCTATCACCCGTAGGTGCGTAGAATCCACCGCGCATCTCTCTCCAAGAGAGATGCTACCCTATACGTGGTTCACTTCCTACTTATCTATCTCTTCCACTAGCTAATGGGGATAATTTCGAAATTAAAACCCACTTCATCAACCTGTTGCCCAAATTTCACGGGCTTGAATCCGAAAATGCATACGTTTTCATAACAAAATTCGAAAACGTATGTGCAATGATGGGTACTTCATAACTTTCAGTGGATACTATGAAATTACGTCTTCTCGCTTTTACCTTGTGCGATCTAACGGAAAAAATGGCTTTATAACACTGCCGCACACTCTATTTCTAATTAGGATGAATTCATTATAGCAATCCTTAAGAAATTTTATCCCAATCATAAAACCGCCCGTGTTCGAAGCGAGTTCAACCAGTTTACCCAGCTTCTAAACGAACCATTTTGGAAATGTTTTGAACGGTTCAAAGATCTTCTTGTCCAATGCCCTCATCACGGAATCAATAGATGGGATCTATGCCGAATTCTATATGAGTGTGTTAATCCAGCGACAAAAAAGATGCTTGAAACCATTTGTCAATGTCATTTCATGTCTAAAGACGATGGTGAAGCTTGGCAATTTCTGGAAGATCTTGCCGAACAAACTTTACAGTAGAAAAGCGATAGACCAACATCATCTAGGACAGGTATCCATCAGCTCGATATTTCCATCGTAGTACAAGCCGAGATGGCAGCGATGCAAAAGAAACTCGAAGCAATGGAAAACAAATTCTCATTAGCCTCCCTAAACCAGGTTATGCTTCCCAAAACCGTGTGTGGTTGCTGTTATGACCCATCACATTTAACGGAAGAATGTCTTTTGAATCTTTCATTTCAAGGTCAAGAATAAACTAATGCTGCTTTTCAGCAACGACCTAGAAACGATCCTTATTCTTCCACATACAATCAGGGATGGAGCAATCATCCTAATTTTGCTTGGAACCAAACTCAAACTCAAAATACGTTCCCAAGCCAAAATAACTATCAAAAACCTCCTCCACAACAACAGCAACCACCACAACCGAGTCAGCACCCCTTTCAACCGCAAACTTTTCAAAATATAGCCAATAATTCTGCACCTTATAATAATTCTTTCCAAATGGCTGGTACCGATAAAACCTCTGCTCTCAAACGTAACATAGACATGTTCATTAAACAATCTACACAAACAACGGCTGATTTAACGTCTTCTATCCAATCATTTAACAGCACACCGCTTCTTACGGTGAAAGTATAAAATCGATAGAAGCACAACTTGCACAGTTAAATACCGCGATGAGTGAAAGAGAGAGAGATAGGAAAACTTCAACCTCAACCTCTACCGAATTCTGGCCACTCATAAAGTCATAATATGAGTGCCGTTACCACGTTGAGATCGGAAAGGGTGTTGAACAATCAAGTCGGTGAAAAGGTTGATGATGAGGAATCAATTGAAACCCCGGCTTTTACTTCTATCCCTAATTCGTCTAGTCTACCACCTTCTTCCGAGCCTATTCTCCCTTTTCTACTAGGCTCGAACCCTCCGCCCACTTCCTTGAGTCAACCTAAAATGATCCTAACTCCAATTCTGGGATCGATTCCATCCCCACAAACTTCTCCACCAATGTTAGACCCAACACTTATTGATAAAGCTCCTTTTCTAACCAGGTTGAGGGCCAACAAACCTAATGCACAAATGGAGAAGATTGTGGAAATGTTTAAGTAAGTTAACATAAATATTCCTCTTCTAGATGCTATTCAACAAGTTCCGTCTTATACGAAAATCCTTAAGGACTTGTGCACTAGGAAGAGGAAAACTCAAGTGCCAAAAAAAGTGTTCTTAACGAGTAATGTGAGTACGACTTTTACTCAACAATTGCCTAAGAAATGTAAGGACCCCGGTTGTCCTACAATATCTATAACTATCGGGGGTAAAAGCATAAATCGTGCTCAACTTATCCTAGGCGCTAGTGTTAACTTGCTCCCGTATTCTGTCTATGAGTAACTAGATATTGGAGAGTTGAAACCTGCACACTGCTGTTTACCGCCGAAAACAGAGACGAAACCGCAGAGGTCGTCTTGCCTGAATTTGGGGGGAAATT
The DNA here is from genome assembly GCA_030015575.1 of Agapanthus africanus. Classification (NCBI taxonomy): domain Eukaryota; kingdom Viridiplantae; phylum Streptophyta; class Magnoliopsida; order Asparagales; family Amaryllidaceae; genus Agapanthus; species Agapanthus africanus. The sequence goes on along the minus strand of JASDDO010000001.1, from coordinate 475,333,941 downwards.
CTATTTGGTTTTATCTATCTACCTCTCTGAAGATGCCAAGTTGATTTATGGCACCCTGTATCGGAGGTTTGGACAGATGCGGCCGATGTAGCAGACCTCGTCAGATTCCCCCTCATTGTGAGGGGTTTTTGATTGTGGGGATGCTCTTCCCTGCAGACGCAAGCCCCTGCATTTAATTACGTTACCGCGTAGCGATAACCACTTTCTCCTGCTCCAGATGTTCACTTCATGTAGTGTTGTATTTGTTTTGTTTTTAGTTGCCCGTGGATTGTATACGGAGACTAATTTGTGTTGTCACCCGTAGGGCGAGGAATAGTCTAAATCCGTATTTTTCTTAGATTTGGGTTTGTTTGATATAAGGATCGTTAATCTCGTTTGAGATTAAGATCAAACTTAAACGGTTGTTGAGGATACGTTGGTCTAATTTTAGACTAAGATCTACTCTACAGGATTTTAGGGTCGTTCAGATTCAACAAAAGAGCATTTGGGCTCTATAATTTTAGTTTAGGGACGTTGCGGTCCATTGGGTTTAAGGACATCATAGTCCACAGAGTTTAGTTTAGGGACGTTGCGGTCTGTTGGGTTTAAGGACATCATAGTCCACAGAGTTTAGTTTAGGGACGTTACGGTCCGTTATTAGTTTAGGGACGTTTCGGTCCATTATTAGTTTAGGGACGTTTCGGTCAACAGTTAGTTTAAGGACGTTGCGGTCCACAGGGTTTGTTGATTGTCGGGACCTGCCACCTCTTCGAAGACGTTGAAGAATTACAACGACATATATCAGAGGTGTGGGGAGATGTACCCTTGAACCATCAGTTGAGAGATCTATAGTTGGGTTTAGGGCTAAGATCAAATTTAGAAAAATTGTGAGCTCATGGGCTCGGTTGATCTGAATTAGGGACTTTTGGTCAGCTTTGACTCAACCCACTCAATTTTTGAATAAAGTGTTAAACACTTGTTTGGGCTTGGTCCCTTTTGTTCAACAATGCTGAGCATTGATATGGGCTTTGATGCTCACCCTTTTTTTGCTTTTTGTTTATTGAGCTTTAAACACTCTTTATGGCGCTGGGCTCTATTTACAGAGCACCTTATGTTAAACAGCGCCCACGTGAGAAGCACGTGGGGCGCTCGGCGCTGGGCGCCAACCATTGAGTGCAGAGCACTCTTTATTTTATTAGCGTCCACGTGAAGGGCACGTAGAGCGCTTGGCGCCGGGCGCCAATCACTGAGTGCAGAGCACTCTTTATTTTATTAGCGCCCAAGTGAGAGGCACGTGGAGCGCTTGGCGCTGGGCGCCAATCGCTGAGTGCAGAGCACTCTTTATTTTATTAGCGCTCACGTGAGGAGCACGTGGAACGCTTGGCGCTTGGCGCCAACCACTGAGTGCTAAGCACTCTTTATTTTAGCAGCGCCCACGTGAGTGGCACGTGGGGCGCTCGGCGCTTCTTCCTTCATTGTGCATTTTTCTGAAGAGTTCAATTCTTTGTTCTCCCCTGGATCTTCAATCCCCAAGAACAAATTCATCCCTACGAGAATTAAATTCTCATGTGTGGGAGATTTGTTTCATGGATCTCAGATCCAAGGAAAGAATTAAGTTCTTCTATGAGGGTTAAACCCTTGGGTATGCAGATGAGATATTATGATCTCTATTTACCTTGAAGAAAGTTCTTCTTTCCTCTCTATTTTTTAAAGCTCTTTTTGCTTGCTCTTTTTTTTTGAACTTGAAGTTTATGGGGGGTTCTTCTTTTCGAAGACTTGAAGTCTTGGGGTCTTTATATAGTGGAGGCACATTTGTTGATTCAGTTAAGGAAATCTCTCATTGAGAGATTTCTTAGTTGATTTGGGGAATTTATCCACCGTTGGATCTTTTGATCCAAGGGCTTCTATTTTACAAAAGACGTTTTTCTTGTTTTTAACAAGATTGGGAAAATACTTTCCCATACAGAGCTTATTATGTATCTTGGTGATTTTTAATCACCATTGGATCTTTGATCCAACGGTGCTTTAATTTACAGAGCACAATTTTTCTTGTTTAGAAAGATTTGAGGAGTATTTCCTCAATCGGAATTTAATTCTGTATCTTGGTGATTTTTAATCACCATTGTATCTTTGATCCAACGGTGCTCTGATTTACAGAGCACAATCTTTCTTGTTTAGAAAGATTTGAGGAGTATTTCCTCAATCAGAATTTAAGTCTGTATCTTGGTGATTTTTAATCACCATTTGGATCTTTGATCCAACGGTGTTCTGATTTACAGAGCACAATCATTATTGTTTAGAAAGATTTGAAGAGTATTTCCTCAATCAGAATTTAATTCTGTGCTCTGATGATTTATCATCTCCGTTGGATTTTTGATCCAAGGGTGGAGAACTTTTAGTTCTGGCGCTGGCGCTCTCGTGCTTTGCACGTGAGGCGCTGTCTCAGAGTTTTTAACTCTTGGCACTGGCGCTCTCATTCCTTGCACGTGAGGCACTGCCTTAGAGTTTTTAACTCTGAGCGCTGGCGTTCTCGTGCTTTGCACGTGAGGCGCTGCCTCAGTTCAAATTTTGAACAGAGCCTTGCTCTCTTATTGGGGGAAACAAATTCCCCCCACCGTTGCGCTCACGTGGCTCACACATGAGTGCAGCGGTGGCGACCTTTTCACCGTTGGATCATCTCGGAAGTTGGATCGTCTTCCAGCGCCTATAAGTAGGGCCTTTGGCCCTTGAAATGACTTCTGTTCATCTTCTTTCTTTCTTGTTTTTGAGAATTTAATTCTCCCCTTCAGAGCTAAGATATTTGCCCAAGGAAATTCCTTTTAGAGTTAGAACTCTGTCCAAATTTGGTAAGGATAAAAATCAAACCCCCTTAAACAGAGCTTTGCTCTTATTAGATCATAGATCTAAAAAGGATTTTTAGGGTTACTTAACCCATTAGTTGGAACATTGTTCATCTTTATGAAGAACTCTTAGAGTTCGTTTTGTAGATCTTAAAGATCTTGGATTTCTTACTCTGTAAAAAGCTTTTCTTTTTAGGTTTCTGATGGATTACCCTATCGTTTTCACAGAGCTTGGCTCTTAGAAAATTTGGGGAATTTTTATTCCCCTCATAATTAAAGTTGACAGATGTAATTTCTGTTTGCAGAGCACTGCTCTCGAGGGAGTTTAACTCCTTGGCCCAATGAGTTTCTCATTAAATGAGAATCTTTTTAGGATTTCTTCCTTAATAATTGACTGTCTCATCAATGATGAGCCGTCACTTTGATTTTGTGGGTCCCCCTTGGTCCTTTTCCTGCATTGCAGTATGGTACAAATTTAAAGTACTAAATGTCAAAATTTATAATGTAGTATTGACATCTAACCCTCGTTTCTTTTCTCGTAGGTACTATGTCTTTTGACTCTTCTTTCCCGTTTGTTCATCCAGAGAGTGCATACGCCGACGCACCCATGTATCAGGAAGTTTTTGCATTGATTAAAGATCACGACCCGGAGCAGAAGTCTCTTCACTTATGGGGGTTGTGGTACAACCAAATTATTCAAGGTCGGCACAGTTTCTCTTATGCGGTGCCTTCAGAGCCAATTTCCGCCATTCATTATGCTGACTTACCCCAGGTGAATTACACTGTGGAGGAGGTTAACTGGATTACGGATGGACGCCTCCAGCCCTCTATGGGCTCGATACCTGTACAGCCGCCGATGGCTTTAGATATTCTGGGGCGGCGCATATGTCAAGGCGAGTCGCGCCCTTGGGGACAGGCATACATGATAGGCTTTACTCCTCGTCATTCAGCCGGATACTTGTAGTGGGCTCGATACATTTTGTCGGCTAAAAAGTCGCTACTGCTGAAGCTCGGGTTGTACCCTGCTATCTACGTGTCTCTTTTCCAGTATCCCGCGCCTCACGTATAGTGGGTCAAAGCTTTCTTGGAACAGTAGAATATCCTGACTCACACTTTTCTTTTATCGGACCGGGAGGTTTCGATTTCCTTGGAGGAATATGCAGAAATTTCGGGCCTACCCGTCAGAGGGGAACATTACGAGGAAATACTTCCCCCTGACGAATACATCTTCGCCACCAAATCAGTGGTGATGGGTCTCACTCCGGAGAATGCTATTCAACATCGATTCCCGAGTCTAATTAAGGTGTTGAATATTTACGAGAGTCTGTTTCTCGAGTCCGGAGGGCACGGAGTCAGCTTCGCGGATTTCATCGCCTGTTTTCTTCGCCCGGAAGCATTGTCAAAACAAACCACGAAATTTGCCAAGCTTGACGATCCTTTTGGTTTTGGCTTGGACAGCCAACCGAGAGCGGAAGCATATCAAAGGAATTTCTTCCTCCCAGATACCCCGGTCGTCCCCTTTGCAGAGCTCGCAGCTTCAGACATCGACGAAGAGGTATTCTTTTTGAGGTTCCTCGGCATATGGTTAAGCTGGTTCGTGCTCCCAATGTACCCTCGCTATATGAAGCCATCCATCTTCTATCCGGCTCACCGAATGGTTGCCGGGACGCAAGTGGCCGTCGGGATCGCAAGGCTGGCTTACCTGTATCATGGCCTCAGCTTAGCGGCAGACACCACTCAGCCAGGGGTACAGCCCATAACTCTCCTGCTGCACTATTTCACATCGTGGATCGAGCTTCATGTGCTCGGCGCTTTTGGAGTCCACAAACGGCCGTGTTTCTACGACAGTTATAATTTCCCTCGGGTTATGTTCCTAGTTGACGCTTCTGCTTTAGATCCATCACAGCGAGAGGCTCGGGGTCTGGTCCTTCGCCCGCGTATGGTCGGGGATAGCATGACCTTCGTCGATAAGGTCTTAACTATCGGCAAGGAATCCACTAAAACGGTGCAGCCGCTGCGCGATACCTTCAAAGACGGGGCTCCTACATTGAAGGCTCGGGAGATTCTGCATTTGTATTCAATCAGGCCGGGCTTTTTAGTGTTCAGGCAGAACGACTCAGCGCTGTTCATGAGGTACAACCCGCACCGTTTTGCTCAACCGTCGAGTTACGATCTGGGTGTCCCGCTTGAGGCTTTTTTAGCTGAACCGGTTACTACGGAAGAGGGCATCCGCAGTGCGCTGCACCATTTCATGCGGCTAAATACCGGGTCCAACTTTTTTATCAGTGAGCCGAGCTGCGTTCCGAAAGCATCGAACGCATACGTTACGTGGTACCAGCATGCGACGGGTGTTGTTATTAGGGAAGAAAAGCGGTTACTGCTCGGTCGCAAGGGTGCAGCCCCTGCTGGTAATCCAGCTGTCCCCTTAAAGCGACGGACCATTGTCCGTCCTTCTTTAAGACAAGCTGCTACGGTTACGGTCCCGCACGCTTTCCCTGAGAAGCCTCTACCCCGTGTTCCTGTAGAAACGGCAGCTGCAGTGTCCCCGGAGTCTGGAGTAGGTACGGAGATCGGGACTCGTCGCCCAAAAATGCCTGTCAAGCGTAAGCTCGTGTCATCGGCCGCCGGCGTTCGCTCACAGAGAAAGAAGAAGTCGCTCTTTTCTGCTGACGTTGTACTCGGCCAGGAGCCCCATTTTCCCTACATCAAAGGCTTGTGTGAGTATGGCACTAACGATGGCTTGTTCGACATGCCTGTGACCGACACCGATCTACAGGCTGCCCTTGTAGCCTTCGAGCGACTGGCTCGCGAAGAAGCGGTGCTAATCACCATCGCGAAGTTAGGTATGCTTCAGTTGTATTTTTCCGCATTCATTCCTTCCTTATTATTATGCTTTTACTAATGCCCTTTTCTTCAACAGGTATTTCTGCCGAAGAGGCTCTTGCGGCTTCCATCAAGACGTTCGAGGAGGAAGAGAGGCTCTGCGTTTCTTTGGGTCTTGGTATAATTCAGCTCATTATGCCTTCATTCCCCTTTTTTTTATTCGTGCTCTGACCCTCTCCTTTATTTTGTTGCAGGGACTACCTTGAGTCAGGTTATTCCGAGTGCGGTACCGATCCCGAGTAGTGATGCAGCGATGCTTCCAGAGCCGGCTATTGTGGCCCCAGCTCCACCAATATTACCGCAGAAGGCTTCATTCAAGCAGCCGATGACAGACGCCGTAACGGCTCCGGAGGCAGAGCTTGGTTCGGACGACGACGTCCCTTTGTCCGAGGTCTTGAGGAGATCATTTCTCACTGCTCAGACCAAAAGGAAGCGTAGGAAGCGTGTGGCGAGGAAACGCGATGCCAGTTTGGCCGTGGGTACAGGCTCAAGCAGCATCCCCCTTGTTGATTCTCTTTCGGTGGATGTCCCCCCTGCGTTGTCTACCGCCTGTAGATAGATTGCATGCGCGGCTCGGGAAAAAACTGAAAAGCTGCCCCAAGGTAACGTAACGCTGAGTCTTTTACTAGAACTTGATCTTCGAATTTTGACACATGCATTTTTTATAGGGCCGAGTCTTGGCGATGGGATGACGGGCGAAAGCATGGCGGTTACCGTGCCCGAAATTGCTACCCTCTCTCTAGAATCTGGGACCATCCAGACCGCTGCTCTTTCCCCGTGTGGCTCCCTGGTGTCAGCAGGCGTCGCAAGCGTCACGACGGCCCTCGTCGAATCAGGGGATGAAGCCATGGGCGCAAAAACTACTCCTCTGAGGAAGAGCGAAGAAGTCGCTTGCCTGGTGATGCTTCCATCGCGGTTTTGGTTGATGACCCATTAGGTAAGTCTTGAGTCAGTGTTCTCTTTTTATTTCTCAATGCTGTTCAGCTTCTTCTGACGACATTTTGCTTGTAGGTGCAGTGAACGCTGAGATTGTGCCATATGAAGCACCTCCAGTCGCCGCCATGATGGTTCTTGTTCCCTCGCCTTCTCCTATGTCCTCCGAAATGCTGGAAGGTATAGGTTTGCGATTTATTTAGTTTAACTATGGACACCATCTTCCTTGTATTGACAGCATATTGTTGCAACTCTGCAGGAGTCCTTTTCGACCATCTATACCAGGTGTTGAACCCGCATTTCTTCTTCCAGTCGGAAGTCATTCCGTTTGCTGGTATTGGTTAGTATATTCTTTAGCTAATGTCTCTCTCTTTCTTTTATGAATAGCCGTATTGTTGCTAAGCCTTCTTTATATTGATCGTAGCATCATGGATCGGAGGAGAGGACGAGGGAATATCCGCGCCTCCGGTACTCCCAATTTTACCACCTGCCACAGCCGGTATAGTAGACTCCATTGCTCGTGTATTTTCTTTACCTCCCGAGTCGACATTTGACCATAATTTGTTTTGCAGCAATCGCACCGGCTCCAGCTCCCTTTGAGTCTCGCATCCCAATACCGGCAGGGCCCTTTGCTAAACGCCCTTCTTCCAGGGGCGCTGCGAATAGCCAACGAATGTTGAGCGAATTCATTGAGGATCTTGATGTCGAGGCCCTCGCATTCGCTACAGATTTTGCTGGTGTGCTTAATCCTATGCTGGCGACACTCGTGAACTTCCATGACGAAGGTGTCGTCGAGTCTTGGGTTAATTACTGCAGAAAGATCGAGGCTTGCCTGCATGAGATTGAGCTCAAGCGTTCCACTCCTGAAGTATCAGCTTTGAACTCCCAACGGGCTACGTAGGTTGAGAGTAGTGTTCCTTTCATCCGCTATTTTGAACAAGAGGCGGCCCTGAGGCTAAAGGAACATGAAGTAGCTTCAAGCGAATCTTCCCGGTTACGCGCTCAGATTGAAGCGAATGCCGCGCAGTTGAAAGCTGTCTTCGACAATCTCCAGCGATGCATCTCGGATGGGTTGACACTGAGACAGACTCTTGACTCTACCGAGCGGTTCGTGCAAGACTGTGAAACTGCCATGCTAGGAACCGATGAAAAACATTCGTCTTGTTTGTGACAACGGGCTCAAGTCGAAGAGGAGTTAGCCGCGGCGGCCGATTATGAGAAAGGATTGAGAGGAGCGCGCGAGCAGCTGGCTGATTTGTTGAAAACGCCTCCTCCTCAATAACCATCTTTGTACCCTCTCTTCTTTTTATTTTACAGTAAACTTGCGGTTTATGAATAACATGTATTCATTTTGATTCCTTTGTGAAATGTATTTTGTATTCACTTGAATTCATGAATAAAAGACGTATTTTATCTCATACTTTCGTCTTCTTTTCTTTGTCGTGTCATTGGCATGTGAGTTTAGCAAATGTGGCCTGTAGATGGTAGATAACGGTTCATCTTGAACTCCTTGTAGGGTAAGGATGGCTTAGGAAACAGGTTCAGGTCTGCTGCCTAAGACTTTTCAGCTTTTTGAGCCATGAGGGTCTCATAAAGACGTTTCTCCCCACGAGTCGAGAGGATCTCGTAGGTGTAATTTCTCCTTAGGGGTCGTGAGGACTCCTAAGTGCGTTTTCTCTTGAGAGTCGTAAGGATCTCACAAGAGAGTTTTTTTTTTACGGGTTGAGAGGTTTGTGCAGGGACAATGACCTCCCTGGGGGTCAAGACGAATCGAGAGATTATTGGTTGACTTGATTCCGAGACGGAGCGTTGTTCCAGCGGGGATGTCGTTGGTTGAATTGTTTCCGAGACGGAGCGTTTTTCCGGCGGGGAGGTCGTTGGTTGACTTGTTTCCGGGTCGAAGCATTATTCCGACGGGGAGGTTGTTGGGTGACTTGTTTCCGAGATGGAGCGTTGTTCCGGCAAGGAGGTCATTGGTTGACTTGTTTCCGAGACGGAGCGTTGTTCCAGCGGGGAGTTCATTGGCTGACTTGTTTCCGGGTCGAAGCGTTGTTCCGATGGGGAGGTCATTGGCAGACTTGTTTCCGGGTCGAAGCGTTGTTCCGACGGGGAGGTCGTTGGCTGACTTGTTTCCGGGTCGAAGCGTTGTTCCGGCGGGGAGGTCTTTGGGTGACTTGTTTCCGGGTTGGAGCGTTGTTCCGGCGGGGAGGTCATTGGCTGACTTGTTTCCGGGTTGGAGCGTTGTTCCGGCGGGGAGGTCATTGGCTGACTTGTTTCCGAGAGGGAGCGTTGTTCCGGCGGGGAGGTCATTGGTTAACTTGTTTCTGAGGCGGAGCGTTGTTCCGGCGGGGAGGTCATTGGCCGACTTGTTTCCGAGATGGAGCGTTGTTCCGGCAGGGAGGTCATTGGCCGACTTGTTTCCGAGATGGAGCGTTGTTCCGGCAGGGAGGTCATTGGCCGACTTGTTTCCGAGATGGAGCGTTGTTCCGGCAGGGAGGACATTGGCTAACTTGTTTCCGAGACGGAGCGTTGTTCCGGCGGGGAGGTCATTGGTTGACTCGAGGTTGTTTGTGAGCTGTGGAGTCTTAGAACTAGGGACTTTGTCGTGGCTCCGATTGGCGGTGTCGCGTTCATACCCTGCTGGAATGAGGAGGAATGTCGTTGCTGATCTCTAGGCTGTAGATGTTGCCGTTGAGATCTGGCTCTCCCTTTGACAGAGTTTGTTGGGAAATGTGGTTACCTTTTCGTTTATGCCCATGGATTGTATACAGGGGTCAGTATGGACTTGCCTGTAGGGAAGAAGTTTCACTCTTTTATTTTCTTATTTCCTTCCGCGATGCTCTATCATTTCAGCTTTTTATATCGCGAAAGTCGCGATTGCCCAATCATTTCGGCTATTTTTCGTGGTGCCCAATCATTTCGGCTATTTTTCTTTTTACTCGCTGCTTTTTATTTCCAATTTCCCAATCATTTCGGCTATATATATTTTTTATATTTTTGGCTCGCTGATTTTGTTGCGAGTATGGACCTAAGATCTGATACCAATCTTAGCATCAGCATCGCTGTGACTGGAATATTGCCAGGAGCGAATCATCACTTGCCGTGAAAGGACTTGGAATTTGTTACCGATTTAGGCATCAACATCGCTACTACTGGAACGTTTCCAGGAGCGAATCATCATTTGCCTTTGTCGATTCGAACAAAGGTGGCTCAGCAAACAGGGTTAGGATCCTGTCGACTAAGGCTTTTGACTTCATGAGCCGTAAGGGTCTCATAAAAGTATTTCTCCCTACGAGTCGTGAGGATCTCGTAGGTGCGTTTTCTCCTTCGGAATCGTGAAGATTCTTAAGTGCGTGTTCTCTTATAAGTCGCAAGGATCTTACAAGAGTGTTTTCTCCTTATAAGTCGAGAGGACTTACAAGTGTCGTTCGCCAAATGGGGAAATTTCGCGCCATTGGTGGAACTTGGTAGGGAAGACGTTTATTTGTGCCCGTGGATTGTATACAAGGGTCAATATTGAACCGTTTGTAGGGCAATCTGGGGAATGTGATGGCTTAAGAACAGGTACAGATCCCTGTAGCTTAAGGATTTTGAATCCCATGAGCCGTGAGGGTCACATAAGGGGGGACATTCTCCTTACAAGTTGTGAGGATCTTGTAAGTGTAATTAACCCTTAGGAATCGTGAGGATTCCTAAGTTTTTTGCTCCCTTGTGAGTCGTAAGGATCTCACGTGGGTATTTTCTCCTTAGAAGGCCGAGAGGACCCTGCAAGTGCACAGGAAATTTTTACGAGTCTGCGCCCTTTCGAGTTTTCACAAACTCGCCGATAGCGCTGCTGTTTTTACTCACGGAGCCCTTTCGGATTTTCATCCGTGCCTATTTCCCTTATGGACGTACCCTTTTTTTTTGCCGCGTTAGCCTATGGATGCTGCGTTTCATAGTAGTTTAGGGACGTTTCGGTCCATTGTTAGTTTCAGGACATTACGGTCCATTATTAGTTTAGGGACGTTTCGGTCCGTTGTAGTTTAAGGACATTGCGGTCCGTTGTTAGTTTAGAGACGTTTCGGTCCGTTGTTAGTTTAGGGACGTTTCGGTCCGTTGTAGTTTACAGATGTTGCGGTCCGTTGTTAGTTTAGGGACGTTTCGGTCCGTAGCTAGTTTCAGGACATTGCGGTCCATTGTTAGTTTATGGACGTTTCGGTCCGTTGTAGTTTAAGGACGTTGCGGTCCGTTGTTAGTTTAGGGACGTTTCGGTCCGTAGCTAGTTTCAGGACATTGCGGTCCATTGTTAGTTTAGGAATGTTTCGGTCCGCAGCTAGTTTAAGGACGTTGCGGTCCGTTGTAGCTTCGAGGCGAAGTTTTGCCGGATATAGAGTTTAGGCTCAGGAAGACAGCGAGCGGATACGAGCGTCGTCATCCATCATTGACCTGAGCCGTGACTTGTCAAGCATAATATTTCTTAAGGAATCGGCCGTTTATTGGCCGGAAGGGTCTTTCTCCATGCATATCCATGAGTAAGTAAGCCCCACCTTGGTAGACTTTGTCTATGATGTGCGGGCCCTCATAGTTTGGCTCGAATTTCCCCCGTTTGGCACAATTAGGGATCATAGGTCTTTTGACAACTAGCACGAGTTCGCCTTGGCGGAATGTTCTCGGCCTAGTTAATCTTTCGTATGAGTGTGTCATCTTTGCTTTGTAAGCTTCTAGGTTTTGATGCGCCATGAGACGAGTTTCATCGAGGGCGTCGAGCTCCTCAAGCCGAAAATGAACATTCTCTTCATCTGTTAGTTCGTAATCAACCGCCACTCGTTGAGAGGGAAGCTCTATCTCGAAGGGGAGTACTACTTCCGTGCCGAAGACCAATGCGTACGGCGTTGTATTCGTAGCCGTTTTGAACGTAGTTCGATACGCCCAGAGAGCTTCATGCAGTCTCTCGTTCCAGTCCTTTTTATTTTTGGACACCGTCTTCGTTATGATCTTTGTCAAGGTTTTGTTAAAAGCCTCAACTAGACCGTTAGCTCGGGGATTGTAGACCGAAGAGTATCTCCAGTCTATATTATGCTGCTGTGCGAAGCGGCTGATTCTGTGACTTCTGTAGGCCGGCCCGTTATCGGAGATAATCCGTCACGGAGTGCCGAACCGATAGATGACGTATGTCTTGATGGAATGGAGGATGTTCTCCGTCTTCACTTCTCTTAGCGGTATGGCTTCTTCCCACTTAGAGAAGTAATCAGTTGTCGCCAATATGAATCGATGTCCTTTGGATGACGCTGGTTTGATGGGCCCAATTATGTCGGTTCCCCACATTTCGAACGGCCAGCTAGCCACTGTTTGGGTGTAGCGGATTTGGATGCTGGTGGATGAAGTCTTCATGAATTTGGCACGAGTGGCACTGCTTCGCATATTCGAGGCAGTCCTGAATCATCGTGGGCCAATAGTAGCCCATTCTTTTGATCTTCAGCTTCATCTTTGGCCCGGCTTGATGAGAACCGCAGAGTCCGTCGTGAGTTTCTTGGACGACTCTCCTTGCTTCTTCTGGTCCCAGGCATCTCAGCCACAGAGAGTCGAACGATCTCTTATATAGAGTATCATTGACGAAGGCGAAAGACAGAGCTCATTTCATGTGCTGATTTCTTGAGGATACATCTTCAGGTGTTCGACGGGATTTGAAATAGTCTATAAAGACTTCTCTCCAATCCTTAGCCTTTTCTTGGTCCTCTATTTGTATTGCTATTTTCTTGGTCGCTTCCTTTTCTTCAGACGATTCCGGAAATATTTCTGTTGGTGCACGAACCCGACGGCTTTGCACAACGATTCTTACATCATCGAGATTTTCGTCAGCCAGTTCTTTAGCGAGTTTGGCTAATGCATCCGCTTTGCTATTTTCTGTACGCGGTATGCTTTTCAAGACGTAGGAGGGAATTTGAGTCAGCAATTGTTGCACACTCTCGCCGTACTTTACCAACTCTGGTTTGCACGTCTGATAGTCGTCGTTTACTTGACTAACGACCAGCTGGGAGTCTCCGTATATGAGGAGGTCTTCGATTCCCATGTCGACAGTGATCTCAGGACCTGCTATTAAAGCCTCATATTCTGCTTCATTGTTTGTCCTTGGCTCTGTTAAGGAAAAGGAAAAGCGCATTATCCCTCCTTGTGGAGTCACGAAGATGAGGCCTACCCCAGATTTGATTATGGGGGAAGTGTGCTTTCGCTTCTTCATGGAAGATGCCCTATCGAAGTAGAGTTCCCATCGGGTATCACTCCTTCCTTTCTCCCCATCGATCGTGTCAAACTCGTGCTCGTCTGGTAATTCGCAATTTATAGGTGAATCGGCAGGTATCGAATGCTCAGCGAGGAAGTCGGCGATGGCCTGGCCTTTCACTGCCTTGAGAGGTCGGTATGTTATCGAGAATTCCATTAAGAGTAGAGCCCATTTAGCGAGCCGTCCCGTTAGTATGGCTCTTGATATCAAATACTTGAGAGGATCCACTTTTGATATGAGATGGACCTCATATGCCAGGGCATAGTGTCGAAGCTTCATTATAGCGAAGATTAACGCAAGGCAGTGTTTTTCGATAGAGGAGTAGTTGTTTTCTGCCCCCAGGAGAACTCGACTCAAATAGTAGAAGGCTCTCTCTTTCCCTTGGTCGTTCCCCTGTGCCCATAGCGCGCCTAAAGAACCTTCAAGGGATGTTGTTGTAGGGTTCCTAGGCAGTCTAAGGAGGTCTCACAAGGCATCAACCATGCTAATTTCAAATATTACAAGTGCCGAGAAACCCTAATACGGATCGTTGACTAGAGTTTAAGGCGAAACATGCAACTAGTTAACAACTTAACTGAGAGTGAACGGAAATACAACCTTTGTAGATCCGGTCCTCCACCTCCATAGCTCCATGATGAAGTCCCTCCGCTGTACCCATCGGATCCCGGACTCTCGCGGTGGTTTCATCGAAAGAATGATCGGGCTAGGTCGTCGACTTCGATGCCGAAGATGATCTACGTCGAGGCAACACAAGATCAAGCTCCAACTTCACCAAGTCATGAAACTTGTGAAGAAAACACCCTATACTACTTGGCAAGTGGTAGAGGATGAAGAAATAGGAAGTGGGTTCACTTTAGAATTGGTTTTCTCACTCTTTTTCTCATGTTGCCATTGATGGTAGCAAGCTTTTCTTCATTGTTAAAGAAGAAGAAGAAGAAGAAAAGAATTATGATAGAATAAAAAGAATTAACTTAAAAAGAAAATCCCATTCATTCTTATCATAATAGCAACCATGGTTAAGTGTAGAGAATGAACCAAGGTTAGGTGAATGGTTAGGGTTAGGGAAAGAAATAAAATGGTCAACCATTTCAAAGCTTCATGAAGCTTCAAAGATAATCCAAAGTTAGCCACCATTTTATTTCTTTCTAAAATGAATAAAAAAATAAATGAATAAGTAAATGAAGAAAATGAAACCCTAACCATTGACTAACCATGGTTTAAACCAAACATACACTCAAGTTTACATGTATCATCAAACATGATACAAACTAGTGCACAAAACTATATCACATATACTACTTATGCACAACAAGTGAGAAAATCCATTTAAAGTGAACCAATATTAGTTAATGCAAAGTAATATATCAAATATATAATTATACATCAAATCATTAAATCAACACTTGATTTAATGATCCGGTCATATCGCATATAACCGTCTAATATCAAGTGTATCAATGTATCGAATCAACACTTGATTCGGTAACCCGGCTATATCACATATAACCTGCCGATGATACAAATCGTAAGAATAGAATCCAGTATCACATACTGGTATTATTCTCGGTCCCGTACATATCTCATATGCGCTCCTATTTCGTTTCGCTTGAGCCAGGAAACCTCTGTGTAGGACTCTAAAGACTCGTCAATACGCCGGCAGTAGGTGATGATCATATCAAACACCCACAAGCCGCAAGCGGTCTGCTAAACGTAACGGCCACCCGGGTATTGAGCGATCAGAAGATCGACGAGCAAGCCCGCTCATACTCCTGTGAATCCAACCAGTAACACTTACCGTACAGTCCGGTCTGATCGTCTGATATGTCGCATATCTCGCCTAGGGATGGTAAACGTCAGACTCCAATAGCTCGATAAGTCGTGTCGATATGAGGTCTATAACAGTACGAGAAACTACTGGTAATACTTACCAGTAAATCTCAGCAACCCTGGCCAGGTATTTCCGGTTATAGCCAAACGAACACAGCGCAACATCAACTCCCTATACCGGGAGAGACGAATCCCCTCCTGTTGCTCATTGCCTCCATGTGATTCGGGACTGTACCCAAAAACCACCATTTTGCATGCCCTCTTGGACGTGGTAAGGTGGAAATCAAAGCACAGTGGGAATCACACAAGACTCTATGACGATCTCGGGTCAACAGACTACTCTGTACTAGTGTCACCGGAGAACTGCCATCTGACGTAAGGTATAATACCATCTGGGAGTTCTCGGCGAGTCCGTTCAGTGTACCCAGTCTCCACTGAGCACCCGTATATCATCTCTAATGTCAAACACCAATGGATATAGGATCATCCATCGCCCATCTGTATGGGTCGAGAAGGTATACGCTAGTCTACTCTGGTATATCGATGCCCCGTCTCGATACACCCACGACTAGGGACCTTGAAGGATGTACTTATGGACTACCATGTCCCCACTAGTATGATCCGCATCATAGTCCAGGTAGTCAAGTACACATCCTAAGGGCTTTACCAATATGTAACAGAGAGACAATCAGTGTACACGTTAAGGTAAAGAGCAACCAGATAGCATATTATCATGTCGAGCAAGAAAGTCCTCCCTATATATGTCCAAGCATCCAATACAATATACATCCTATGTATAGTAATGGCCTCTAGGGCATACATATAACTAACAGTTGTGTACAGGATGAGGGGTTTTCCTTTGACTGGAGCGGTCAGTACCGGTGGGTTCTGCAGATATTGCTTGATTTCGTCCAGTGCGCTTTAGAATTTACGATCCCAAACAAACGGGGTCCCCTTCTTCATCAGGTGACTGTAGGGACGGCATTTTCCGGAGAGGTTGGCTATGAATCGTCGGATATACGCGAGCTTCCCTTATAGAGACCGCAATTGCTTAAGAGTTCTTGGCGAAGGCATTTCCATAATCGCCTTGATCTTTGACGGGTCTATTTCGATGCCTTGATGTCATACGATGAATCCCAGGAATTTGCCTGAAGAGACTCCAAACGCGCATTTCAGAAGGTTCATCTTCAGGTTATACTTACGAAGACGTTGAAACACTGTTTTCAATTGCTCCCAGTGTTCCTCGTACGATTTGCTTTTCACTACGAGGTCATCAATATAGCATTCGACGATTTCATGTATGAGGTCATCGAAAATCTTTGTCGTGGCCCTCTGATAGGTAGAGCCGGCGTTCTTCAGACCGAAAGGCATCACTTTGTAGCAGAATATGCCCAGAGGAGTCCGGAAAGCGGTATGCTTCTGGTCTTCGGGGTGCATCTTTATTTGATTGTACCTCGATGATCCGTCCATGAAGGAGAAGACTTCGTGAGTGGACGTGTTATCTATCATAAACTTGGTAACCAGTACGGGAAAATCATCCTTCGGGCAAGCTTTATTGAGGTCTCGGAAATCCACGCAGATGTGCACCGTCCCATTTTTCTTCAACACTGGGACAATGTTAGCAATCCAGTCGGGGTATTGAACTTCTTGGACGAAGCCGAGTCGATTAGCTTCTTGAATTCAACGTTGATACTCATTTCAAGTTCGAACCGCATTCTTCTTGGTGCTTGTTTGACTGGCTTGACGTCCGGAGATATCGCCAATTTATGCACAGCTATTTCTGGATCTAGCCCCGGCATTTCGGAATAGTTCCATGCGAAGCAATCTTTATATTGCATGAGCACGTCTTTTAGCATAGCCACCTATTCTTTAGACAGCAGCTCATTGACGAACGTAGGCCGCGGGTCATTTGCCGTCCCCAAGTCGATTTTCCTTAGGTTATCCGCAGTAATGTGTATTCCATCTTCTAATTCTTTTGGCGCCGGTGGCAATTCTGAGATCACCTCGTCTTCATCCTCATTTTCGAAGCACCAGGAGAGGTCATCAATATTCTCGAGCTCTCCTTCTTCCGGTAGCGTTATCATGGTGACAGGTACGAGATCGTTTCCAAGGCTGATGTTGATCTGGTTCTACTCTCGCCATATACGTTGCTTTTGGCACATGCCTTTGCGGTGGGGCTACCCTCCAACTGTTGGATAGAGCGAATCTGCCGAGTTGATATTGGTCTTCGAACCAGTTTTTGAAGGTGAAGCAGTCTTCAAGATGATGTCCTATCGCTCGGTGATAGGAGCAATAATCCGGGTGATGAATCTCGTTTGCTTGATCGGGGTGTCGAGACTCCGGGAGTGTCATCATCTGATGTTTTATGACAAGGTCAAAGATTCTCCTTTTCTTTTCTTGAGGGAAAGAATATGCTCGACCCATCTTTTTCATAAGAGACGGATTCCGGCTGACCTTTTCTCGATCGCGTGGCCTCTTGGATCTATTTTGCCTCATGGTATGTAGCCGTGGCAAGTAGGATCTGGATGGACTTAAGCATTGGCCCCAAAAAAAGTTTCATCATTATCCACGCCTGGTTGATGACGAAAACCTTTAACAAGTATAGCTTTGACAGTCTCAACTTTTCCATCTACACCAAGTAATCTTCTCAAGATATACTTGCTCCTGATGGGGATTTAACCCTTCAGATATAGCAACCAAAGTCCATACTTTGTTGGTGTACATGAATTCCATCTCAGATCGCTAAGCATCCAGCCATTCTTACAGAGTCCCTACTCTCGATGGCCTGCTCGAAACTAGTTGGGTCATCATCTCATGATGCAATCCTCGCTCCCACTGTCATAGAGAAACCAAAATATCTTTCAGGTGGGTGAGGAACCCTACTAGATCGGAGGAGAGGCTGAGGTTCGTTAGAAACTATTGAATCCTTAGGTTCTGTTAAATCATCAGCTGCAGTTTGTATAGCTGGGACATTTCCATATCTACATAACAGACCTTGCCTCGAGCTTGTCCGGATTTTACTTTTAGACATAGGCCGGACAACCCCAAATCTTAACTGACTTAAGATATGGGCTCTTTCCTTTCCATATCAATATGAAGCGGTAGGCAACTGATTTGATCGGAACCCTATTCAATAGGTATGCAACTTCATAAGTGCATAACTCCTAAAAGGAAATAGGAAACTCAGTAGTACTCATCATAGAGCGCACCATATCATATAAGGTGTGATTGCTCCGCCCCGATATACCATCGTGCTATGGTGTATTCAGAAGAGTAATGCTGAGAGAGAATCTCATTCTCCTTTAGAATAGTCCAGGAATTCCATGCACAAGTATTCTCCTCCCTGATCTCATCATAGGACATAATACTTATACCCGTATTTTAGTTCTCTACTTCTAACTTATATTCTGTGAATATCTCAAAAGGTTCGGACTTGTGTTTCAACAGGAACATATGTCTGAATCTTGAGAGATTATCAGAGAATGTAATGAAATACAAAGAACCGGTCTTGGCATGTGTAGACAGGGGACCTTTATACATCAACATGTATCATCCCAAGAGTTCACTAACTCTTTCTCTGTTTCCAGTAAACGGGGCTATGGTCATCTTATCTTTGCGACATGACTGGAAAGTTTCATAAGATGTAAACTCAAACTGATTTAAATATGCATCTAAATGTAACTTTAGCTAGTCGGGTCACATTGATCTGACCTAGTCTACAATACCTCAAGAAGGATCCGTTCATTTCTGAACTCTTCCTCTTGTGTGTGTTCCGTATACTAAGAACTGTAGTTTGATTTAGAACATCAATGTTTTTAGATAACGTGCCTGAACCGATCAACTTTTGATGTAGGAAATGTTCAAAACATTATCCAACAATACAAAATTTTATCATTTCTTTACTAATAAAGAGACTGATATGATTTTGAATATCAGGTTCGGTATCTAATAACATTCGTTCAGAATCAATGTATTGGTAATACAGGGTGACAGTGACCAACAGACTTGGCTGCAACATTTGCACCGTTTTCTGCCTCATGAAACTTATCACCCGTTCTCAATTCTCTACCTTTCTGTAGCCCTATGTAACAGATTACATATCTGGGATCCTGATCCGGTATCAAATACCCAGGACGTACAAGATACAGAGAAACAGTTCTTTGTAATGAACACTCCTGAAGATGATGCATCATTATGCACTTTCTTCGTTTAGGCGGCAGAGGAATTCTGGTATTCCCCAATTTCCCGCTCTGTCTTATAACAATTATAAGTTGGAGCGGGACCAACGTTCCCCAGCTCAGTATAACAAGCGGGTTCGGTCAATATATCCGTATTATTATCTTGATTAAGGCGTGATATGGTCGCTACCTGGAGAGAGAGAGAAGAAAACACTCAGCATGCGCTCTTGTAAGAATAGATTGGTTATTATTTTATCTAATCAGGATGGCTCCCACTGTTTTTATCAAATCTTCCTTCAAACCCTAAAAGGAAAGACTAGCTGGGATTAATTACACGCTACAAGTTCGCTAATCTTTCAGCCAGGCCAGTGTCGGTACTTTGAGGGAGGTCCCCCGTGCTTTCGCAAGAACCTAATTAATCTAAACCTCGTTTTCCCAGAGGCGTAACCCCGTTGACACCTTTCTAGACACCTACTAGATCGGCTAATTGTAATGTGTAAAACTCTCCCAGGAGTAACAATTACTCGCAGCGGGTATCGGGATCCAACTATCACATAGAAGGTATGCAATCTCATTGCAAATTTCAACACTTGAAATTCCCGATAATTTTTTCCCTAGCGTCCTATGATCTTGACGCAGGCCAACAAACCATAGTGCGCTAGTCAAGTTCAACCCGTCATTTCCTGATTGAATTAAACCCACCCGCACGACCATGGACGCAGGCCAACAAAGTCGCACGACTACCCTAATCCAATCTGCATCATATGCATAAGCAGATAAATACTAGTTAGCTACCGCACACTACGCCTTGACGCAGGCCAACAAACGTAGCACGAATACTAACTACCACTTATCTGAAATGACGGAGGGCTACGACAGGTTTTTCTGAAAACCTATTGCGTAATGAACTTGATATCGTTGTAGAATCAAATGATTTTAAAATGGAGTGTTTTTTAGGCTTTTCTAGTTTTGCTAAAGGGGTCACTCCCGGTGAAGGGATTGTCGGCCCTTTCCTCGTCGAATGAGGTGCGGAATATATCATATATATCACTGTGCAAAGCAGAAACTATAGAAACAATCAAAAGACAAACCGAGTGTGTAGCATCTGCCAGTTATTGCTAAAGGAGTCACTCCCGGTGAAGAGATCTCAGTCCTTTCCTTATCGAATAAGGTGCAGGATATATCATATATATCGCTGTGCAAAGCAAGAACTGTAGCTACCTGATTTTATCTTTGAAATTCGATTCCACAACATCTTAGGTTTATTTTTCTTTCATTAATCATATTAATGAAGTCACATCATTTAAAGTACCTAAACATCACAGATAAATACGACGTACACTTATGCCATCCG
Source organism: Agapanthus africanus (assembly GCA_030015575.1). NCBI lineage: Eukaryota > Viridiplantae > Streptophyta > Magnoliopsida > Asparagales > Amaryllidaceae > Agapanthus > Agapanthus africanus. Next base: position 475,313,685 of record JASDDO010000001.1, on the reverse strand, counting down.
TGTTCGCCTCGATGTCCCCTCATGCACCGTTAGGTTAGGTAACTAACGGCAGAGCAGGGCAGGGCTAGAGCGGGTGTAAAACATAAGTAACGACTATATAATATATCATATATACTATATACAGTATCTATCTGTCACGACCCGAAGTTTGGCCCGTGACCGGCAACTTAACCACGTAACGTCTACAGGCGTAACGCGACTAAGTGAACCGAAAACCCAGAAATCAAACCAGTGAAATTATAGAGTGTTATAAGTTTTAAATGAAAGCACTTACTAACATGATAAGAAATTTAAATAAACAATCACCAAGATAGTAATATACGACGCCGTAGCGAAGATCAAGATCCACGAGTGGGAACAATACAGATAGGATAAACTGCAAGTACAGTCGGCTCACAACGAGCTCGACGCCAGAGTACAATTAGAATACATCATCGTCCTCACACTGTCTCTAAGTCAATACATACATGGTAGATGGAGAATACTAGATACAACAATGTACATAACTGAAAGATAAACAGATACCGCACAAACCCACCTATCAGCAAAGAGCTAGTACACCAACTATGGGGGTATCTGTGTCAAAAGATGCAACCGCAGCCTGCCGCGACTACTCCGAAGGGCAACCTGCAAACACTGTGGCACAACGGGGGTGAGTTGCCAACTCATGAATAGAGATAACATATAAAGGTAATCGCGAGCATGCACGTACTGCGCTACTCTATCATATGCCAACAGATGATATCAATGTGTGATAAGCAGTATGTGCAATAATCATGCAAATGCTCTATCAGGTAATGTAACTACAGGATGAGGTACAATGCTCTATCAGGTAATGTAACTACAGGATGAGGTATAATAGTAAATGCTGAGCAGGGGCAATATAATATCTACACGGAATGTCAACGTGGAATATATAATCGGTGTCCCTCAATGCACCCAGATCCCCCAAATAGCTCAGGCGCCGGCACTCTCATCGGCCCTCAAATCCTGTACATCTATGAGAATCCCGAGTGCCCAACATCGGCACCCAAATATCATAAATACTCGTGTCCAGTATCGACACGCAAATCCTCATCCATCGGGCCCCGTCAGTCCGGGTCGGCCCACGGGCTCCGTCTGCGGTATCGGCCCTCGGCCCCGGCAGTACGGATCACCCCGCATCCATCTATAGACTCTGATCAGTACCCTCCGGATAACTGTCAGGTCCAACCAATCACCGGTAGGTAGTAGTCCCTCTGCCAGGCTCACCGTCTACTGCACAGCGTAACCGTTCTCGCCCCGGGGTACCATACCGGGTCCACCATGTACCCGTAATCGGCCTCAACCAGCTCCTCGATTCGGGTTCACATATATCACTCTAGCACCGAGAAAACACATGGTCGACGCACCGAAATATCATATCAAGGGAACCGGGTTTGTAAATGATTACATATTTGCAATAGCCACGGTTCCCAAATCCAGAAATCATATGTAATCCAAACCAAAATACAAGTCAATGATCCGATATGATATGTGCGTCAAATATAAATAGCATGTCAAGTCACATATAGATGAGCTACAATATGATGATCCGATGTGATATAGGCATCAAGTATGAATAGCATGTCAAGTCACATATAGATAAGCTACAATATAATGATCCGATGTGATATAGGCATCAAGTATGAATAGCATGTCAAGTCACATAAATATAAGCTACAATATAATGATCCGATGTGATATAGGCATCAAGTATGAATAGCATGTCAAGTCACATATAGATAAGCTACAATATAATGATCCGATGTGAATTCTACAGTGTGAGTGTCATGGCAATTACTAACGGTGTGTGTGTAACATGCAGGATAGTGCTCGTGCAACATGGACCGTTAGAAATGGTGCGGTGTTCTATCAATTCTAGTTTATATCCAAATAGCAGGGAATGCAGCATGCTCTAAATAGTAGCCATGAATAGTCAATGTATACAAAGGAAACTATAAGGTCCTATCAGCCCTGACGTAGAACGCCATGCGGGCGATATCCCCGTAGATGTGAAATCTACTTACCGTAGTCCCTCACTAGGTGTAGCCAACAACTTGTTTCCCCTTCTGCGCGGCGTCCGCCGTACTCGCCTGCGAACCTAGAATTACACAATATATCATACGTAAGCTTGAAGTCACACAAACGCGACATTAAGACCGAACTAGTAACTCGTGTCGCGAACCAAGCGCGCGTGTGCGCGATACACTAAAACGTGTGGTTACGCGCCTGAAACCACTCCGACGCGTCGCGATACACAGAAACCCCAAACCCACACACACGTATCACGCGTGTCACGAAAGATTGAAAATACGGGAAAATAGGTAATCACCTCCAGATTTTGATACAGGAAAGATATTGTAAAACTATATATACCAAAACAACCCACATAGCAGCAGATACCAACACCCCAAACCCCAACCCAAAACTCCCCCATCTGGCCGCAAATTGCGGCCAGAATGCTAATTTTGGCGGCCTCTCTTGGGAATTGGGCTCCCAGGTTTGGTGTGTGCATTCTATACCCCCCATACATGCTACAGTAATCTCTAGTTTTACTCTGAAATGTCTCGGGTAGCAACAGATCCTACAGAGCTTTATTTCTAGTTAAAATCCACACTTTACACTAAAATCAAACTTTAGGGTATTTTTGTGCAAACTGAAACAAAATTTGGCCTAAGATAGCTCTAATAACACATAATAGAGCTAACACAACTAACAAAACCCTAATCTAACATGTGAATCACAATTATCCTTAAATATCACCAAAAATGCACAAAAATGGGATTTTTACTAAAGAATACTACAAGTCTAAGGAAAAGAAGTGCTAATATGAGTTAATATCTTCTAAGAACCTCGTAGAACACCAAAAGTTTCAACTCTCCCCTCTAGGGTGCAGATTTGCCTTAAACACCTCAAAAAGCTCACTTTTCCTAAGGTTTTGTGATGAAAATGTGTTGATATGTATAGGGTTTTGTGTATGGATCAAAGGGGAATGAAAAGAGAAGAGAATGAAGAGAAAAATGGAGGGTTTGCTGCTGGAAATCTCTGCTGGAATTCAGAATGAGGGAAAGAGAGAGAGAAGGGAAGAATATGGGTCAAAAGTCAAAGCTTCACCTAACACCATGCTTCATTGTTTTATTAGGAGTTTGAATTATCAAATGGGGTTAATATATGAATAAGATGGTGGGGGAATTAAAAGGAACCATGCACAAGGGAAAGGTTAACATGTTACAAAATCCTAAGTCTCAAAATGACTAAGTGTGAAGGTGTACACTAGCACAAGAAAAATCCCAATATGCAAACACTACTAAATATAACTAATAATCCTAGGAACACATATATAATAACACGTACGATCACTAATTATCACGAAAGACTTCAAACAGAAATTCAAAGTGTTACAATCTACCCCCCTTAAAGAAATTCGGTCCCCGAATTTAAAAATCTAACTATACGCACCTTCAAAAAGATGGGGATACCTCTTCCTTATCTCGCTCTCGGTCTCCCAAGTAACCTCCTCGCCGCGCTGGCCACGCCAAAGTATCTTGACGGACGGTATCTCTTTCGACCTCAATTTCTTCACTTGTCGATCCAAGATCATCACCGGCTGCTCTGCATAGGAAAGGTCGCGCTCAAGCTGGATCGTCGGGTGCTGAATCGCATGCGAAGGATCATGAAGATATCTGCGGAGCATCGAAACGTGAAATACGGGGTGTACGTCAGGAAAACTGGGCGGAAGGGCTAATCGATACGCAACCGCGCCAATACGCTCAAGGATCTCGAAGGGGCCCACATATCTGGGACTAAGCTTCCCCTTCTTCCCAAACCTCATCATGCCTTTCATTGGGGAGACCCTCAAGAAAACATGATCACCAATGGAAAACTCAAGTCTGTGCCGACGACGGTCCGTATAAGATCTCTGCCTACTCTGGGCTGCTCTCATCCTATCGTGAATCAACTGGATCTTCGCGGTCGTCTCCTCCACAATCTGCGGCCCTAAGATAATGCTCTCACTGAGCTCCGTCCAACAGGTGGGCGATCTGCATCTCCTCCCATAAAGAGCCTCAAACGGTGCCATCTGAATGGTCTCCTGGTAGCTGTTGTTGTAGGAGAACTCTACTAAGGGCAAATGATGATCCCAGCTACCTCCAAAGTCTAAAACGCATGCTCTGAGCATGTCCTCGAGAGTCTGAATAGTCCGCTCTGACTGCCCGTCGGTCTACGGATGGAATGCTGTGCTGAAACTCAAGCGAGTGCCCAAAGCCTCCTGAAGCCTCTGCCATAGCCGGCTGGTAAACTGGGTGCCTCTATCGGACACGATGCATGTCGGAACTCCGTGCAGTCGTACAATCTCATCAATATAAATCTGGGCATATTGGGTAAATCCGAAAGTCGTCTTCACCGGTAGGAAGTGAGCCGCTTTCGTCAAATGATCCACGATCACCCAGATGGAGTCATACCCTCGACTAGTCCTGGGTAGACCCACAATGAAATCCATAGATATCTGTTCCCATTTCCACTCCGGAATGGGTAACGGCTGCAGCTCTCCCGCAGGCCTCTGGTGCTCAGCCTTGACTTGCTGACAAGTCAGGCATCTCGACACAAAATCTGCAATGTCTCTCTTCATTCCGTCCCACCAGTAAACACCTCTCAAGTCATGGTATATCTTGGTGGAACCGGGATGAACACTATATACCGATCGATGTGCCTCCTCAAGAATCTCGCGCCGCAATCCCTCAGCATCTGGTACGCACAGTCTAGCTCCAAATCGTAGTATTCCCTGATCATCGATCAGGAACTCGGAAAATCTGCCATGTCCCATCTGTGTCCTGATCTCTGAACAGCGGTCATCACGGTGCTGTGCCTCAAGTATACGGTCGAGCAACTGTGGGCGTGCACGAACATATACAATCTGTCCTCCGATCGGCGTAAACTCGAACTGTACCCGGCTGTCGCATAAGATCTGCCAATCTGCCGACGACTGCCTCTGCACTGCGCTCAAACAAGATAGACTACCCTCGGGCCTCCTGCTCAAAGCATCCGCCACTATATTCGCCCTGCCCGGGTGATACAAGATCTCACAATCGTAGTCCTTCACTAACTCCATCCATCGGCGTTGTCTAAGGTTCAGGTCTCGCTGCTGAAATATGTACTTTAAGCTCTTGTGGTCAGTGAATATCTGGCACGACTCTCCATACAGATAATGTCGCCAGATCTTGAGTGCAAAGACCACCGCAGCCATCTCCAGATCATGAGTAGGGTAATTCTGTTCATGTTTCTTTAATTGCCGCGAAGCATACGCAATCACCCTGTCATGCTGCATCAAAACGCATCCCAGCCCCACTCGTGAAGCATCGCAGTAGACCACAAATCCTCCTGATCCAGAAGGCAAAGATAGCACTGGTGTCGTAGTCAGTAGAGCCCGTAGCCGCTGTAAACTGTGCTCACACTCCTCCGTCCAATCGAAGCGAACTCCCTTCCGGGTCAACCCGGTCAAAGGTGTAGCAATGCGAGAGAAGTCCTGCACGAATCGCCTGTAATAGCCTGGCAGCCCTAGAAAGCTGTGAACCTCCGTCACTGACGTGGGTCTAGGCCAACTCCGAACTGCCTCTATCTTCCTCGGGTCGACACATATACCATCTCGTGTAATCACGTGCCCCAAGAAGTCTACGCTGTCTAGCCAGAAGGCATACTTGGAGAATTTGGCGAAAAGCTGATGCTCCCTCAAGGTCTGCAGTGTAATCCGCAGGTGCTGCTCGTGCTCCTCTCTACTCCGAGAATACACCAAGATATCGTCAATAAACACTATGATGAACAGATCAAGATACGGCCGGAAAATACGGTTCATCAAATCCATAAATGCTGCTGGCGCATTGGTGAGTCCGAACGACATCACCAAAAACTCATAATGGCCGTAACGTGTGCGGAAGGCTATCCTAGGAATGTCCTCCTGTCGAACCCGCAGCTGATGGTAGCCTGATCGCAAATCGATCCTCGAAAAGTATCCTGCCCCCTGAAGCTGGTCGAACAAATCGTCGATGCGGGGCAAAGGATATCTGTTCCGCACTGTCACCCTGTTCAGCTGGCGGTAGTCAATACACAAACGCAAACTGCCGTCCTTCTTCTTGACGAACAGGACTGGAGCACCCCAAGGAGAAACACTGGGTCGAATAAGTCCCTTATCCAGCAGATCCTGCAACTGACCCTTCAATTCTCTAAGTTCCGCTGGGGCCATCCGATAAGGCGGTACAGAAATAGGCCCCGTGCCAGGAACCAAGTCAATGCAGAAAGAAATATCACGCTCAGGCGGTAGCCCAGGAAGCTCGTCAGGGAACACATCAGGGAACTCGCTAACAACCGGAACCTGATCCACCGGAACCTCTGTAGCTCTTGTATCGCAAACATAGGCGAGAAATCCCTGACATCCCTTCCTCAAAAGCTGTTCAGCGCGAAAAGAAGAAATCACACTGTGAGGGGTGGCACCACGGTCCCCCAACACAACAACAACCGACTCGCCGGGAAAACAAAATCGAACTGTCTTCTCGCGGCAGTCAACAGAAGCATAGCACGTGGCTAACCAATCCATGCCTAAAAGAACGTCGAAGTCCAACATCTCCAGAAGGATCAAATCGACCGGCAACTCTCTCTCGCCAATATGGACGGTACAGGATCGGAACACGTGCCTAGCAACAAACGACTCTCCCACAGGAGTAGTCACAACAAGCGGCTGGTCAAGCAAACCAGACTCTCTACCCAAACTTGGCACAAAGTGTGTGGATATGTACGAGTGCGTGGATCCGGGATCGAATAACTCGTGTGCATCAACCGAACATACAGGAAGGATACCTGAGACCACCGCATTGGACGCCTGTGCGTCCTGATGCATCAAAGCAAAGACTCGCGCCTGTCCTCCACCTGCAACTAACTGCCCCCTGCCGGCCGCTGGCTGCCCTCTACCTCGGCCATCTCGTCCACTATGAACAAATCCTCCGCGACCACGACCTCTCTGTGTATGCGTCTGACGCGGAGTAACAGTAGGTACTATCGGCAATGCCGTCTGGGATGGTGAAGGTGGTAATGTAATATGCGGTGCTGCCGCCCCACTCCGGGGTACCTCAGGACAATCTCGCACACGATGATAAGAGCTCCCGCAACGGTAACATCCCGATGACGGTCGCTGACCCTCCTGGGAATAGGAGCTAAACAATCGGCCTCGTCTCGAATCTCTGCCACCTGCATGGTGTCTGTCATGACGCCGGAACGGCCGTCTCTACACTGACGTATCTGCACGAACTCTCTTCGGTCCTGGAACTGCCGAAGTCTCAGCAAGGCGCTCCTCAACTAATAATGCTGCATCTACTGCTGCTGCGTATGTCTCGTAATGCTGCGTGCTGATAGCAAAGAATAGTGGTGTAAGCAAGCCTCGGACAAATCTCTTGACTCGCAACTCCTCAATAGCCACTAGATATGGAGCATAAACAGATAGCTCGGTGAACAGCACATCGTACTCTGCTACTGACATCTCTGGCGTCTGGCGTAAGGACTCGAACCTGCGTGCTCTAGCATCTCTGACACTCAGGGGAAGAAAGCGGGCAAGGAATAGTGCCACGAACTCTGTCCAGGTCATAGGAGGAAGACCTGCTGCTCTACCCTTCTCGACTGATTCGCACCATTTCTGCGCAAGACTTTCCAAGCGAAAGCTCGCGAACTCAACCCATCTCGCATCTGCGCATCTAAGTGAACGACATATCCGCGCCATCCTATCAATGAAAGACTGTGGATCCTCGGCCACATCGGTGCCTGTGAAGACCGGAGGCTTCAGCCTCATAAACTCTGACAGCGATACTGTAATAACCTCTGTAGTCGCAGGTGCAACTGCCTAAACTGTGGGTACCACGGCGGTCTCCGCAACGGGTGGAACTACCTCTGGTCGCTGCGCTCGAAGTGTCTCAACTAGAGATCACATCATCTGGCGCATCTCCTGCATACTGGATCCCATCGTCTGGCGTATCTCCTGCACACCAGCCCCTAACATAGCAATATGATCTGTCACGGCAGGAACAGCCTGCTCGGGCACAACCGGTGTACTACCCGGATCAGTCCTCGTCTCGGACGAGTCAACTCGAATCTCAGCCCTCGCGGCCGCTCTCTGCGCCCTCGTAGTCTTTATCGGCATAATGGCTGAAAGGAACAATAGGATTCGATAAGGATAAGGAAATCGAATCGCAAGAATGTATATACTCAAGAAGGAATTTACATCAATAAGTCCTAAGGTCGCGTAGGCGGAGTACCGTATCGCGAGTATGCCGCGGAACATACACACGCTACGCTACCCTGCTGCAGCTACCTACTCCATCATACCAGGGTCATCCTACACTCCGAAAGGTAAAACCTACGCTCTGATACCAACTATGTCACGACCCGAAGTTTGGCCCATGACTGGCAACTTAACCACGTAACGTCTACAGGCGTAACGCGACTAAGTGAACCGAAAACCCAGAAATCAAACCAGTGAAAGTATAGAGTGTTATAAGTTTTAAATGAAAGCACTTACTAACATGATAAGAAATTTAAATAAACAATCACCAAGATAGTAATATACGACGCCGTAGCGAAGATCAAGATCCACGAGTGGGAACGATACAGATAGGATAAACTGCAAGTACAGTCGGCTCACAACGAGCTCGACGCCAGAATACAAATAGAATACATCATCGTCCTCACACTGTCTCTAAGTCAATACATACATGGTAGATGGAGAATACTAGATACAACAATGTACATAACTGAAAGATAAACAGATACCGCACAAACCCACCTATCAGCAAAGAGCTAGTACACCAACTATGGGGGTATCTGTGTCAAAAGATGCAACCGCAGCCTGCCGCGACTACTCCGAAGGGCAACCTGCAAACACTATGGCACAACGGGGGTGAGTTGCCAACTCGTGAGTAAAGATAACATATAAAGGTAATAGCGAGCATGCACGTGCAGCGCTACTCTATCATATGCCAACAGATGATATCAATGTGTGATAAGCAGTATGTGGAATAATCATGCAAATGCTCTATCAGGTAATGTAACTACAGGATGGGGTACAATGCTCTATCAGGTAATGTAACTACAGGATGAGGTACAATAGTAAATGCTGAGCAGGGGCAATATAATATCTACACGGAATGTCAACGTGGAATATATAATCGGTGTCCCTCAATGCACCCAGATCCCCCAAATAGCTCAGGCGCCGGCACTCTCATCGGCCCTCAAATCCTGTACATCTCTGAGAATCCCGAGTGCCCAACATCGGCACCCAAATATCATAAATACTCGTGTCCAGCATCGACACGCAAATCCTCATCCATCGGACCCCGTCAGTCCGGGTCGGCCCACGGGCTCCGTCTGCGGTATCGGCCCTCGGCCCTGGCAGTACAGATCACCCCGCATCCATCTAAAGACTCTGATCAGTACCCTCCGGATAACTGTCAGGTCCAACCAATCACCGGTAGGTAGTAGTCCCTCTGTCAGGCTCACCGTCTACTACACAGCGAAACCGTTCTCGCCCTGGGGTACCATACCGGGTCCACCATGTACCCGTAATCGGCCTCAACCAGCTCCTCAATTCGGGTTCATATATATCACTCTAGCACCGAGAAAACACATGGTGGACGCACCGAAATATCATATCAAGGGAACCGGGTTTTTAAATGATTACATATTTGCAATAGCCACGGTTCCCAAATCCAGAAATCATATGTAATCCAAACCAAAATACAAGTCAATGATCCGATATGATATGTGCGTCAAATATAAATAGCATGTCAAGTCACATATAGATGAGCTACAATATGATGATCCGATGTGATATAGGTATCAAGTATGAATAGCATGTCAAGTCACATATAGATAAGCTACAATATAATGATCCAATGTGATACAGGCATCAAGTATGAATAGCATATCAAGTCACATATAGATAAGCTACAATATAATGATCCGATGTGATATAGGCATCAAGTATGAATAGCATGTCAAGTCACATATAGATAAGCTACAATATAATGATCCGATGTGAATTCTACAGTGTGAGTGTCATGTCAATTACTAACGGTGTGTGTGTAACATGCAGGATAGTGCTCGTGCAACATGGACCGTTAGTAATGGTGCGGTGTTCTATCAATTCTAGTTTATATCCAAATAGCAGTGAATGCAGCATGCACTAAATAGTAGCCATGAATAGTCAATGTATACAAAGGAAACTATAAGGTCCTATCAGCCCTGACGTAGAACGCCAAGCGGGCGATATCCCCGTAGATGTGAAATCTACTCACCGTAGTCTCCCGCTAGGTGTAGCCAACAACTTGTTTCCCCTTCTGCGCGGCGTCCGCCGTACTCGCCTGCGAACCTAGAATTACACAATATATCATACGTAAGCTTGAAGTCACACAAACGCGACATTAAGACCGAACTAGTAACTCGTGTCGCGAACCAAGCGCGCGTGTGCGCGATACGCTAAAACGTGTGGTTACGCGCCTGAAACCACTCCGACACGTCGCGATACACAGAAACCCCAAACCCATACACACGTATCACGCGTGTTGCGAAAGATTGAAAATACGGGAAAATAGGTAATCACCTCCAGATTTTGATACAGGAAAGATATTGTAAAACTATATATACCAAAACAACCCACATAGCAGCAGATACCAACACCCCAAACCCCAACCCAAAACTCCCCCATCTGGCCGCAAATTGCGGCCAGAATGCTAATTTCGACGGCCTCTCTTGGGAATTGGGCTCTCAGGTTTGGTGTGTGCACTCTATACCCCCCATACTTGCTACAGTAATCTCTAGTTTTGTTAGTTGTATGTATGCCCTAGAGACCAGTATTGTACAGATGATGTATATTATATTGGATGCTTGGACATATATAGAGATGACTTTCTTGCTCGATATGATAGTATGCTATCTGGTTGCTCTTTATCTTAACATGTACACCAGTCTCTTTAAACTGTCTTATAGTTACATGTTGATAAAGCCCTTAGGATGTGTACTTGACTACGTGGATTATGATGCAGATCATACTAGTGGGGACATAGTAGTCCATAGGTATATCCTTCAAGGTCCCTAGTCGTGGGTGTATCGAGACGGGGCATCGATATACCAGTATAGACTAGCGTATACGCTTCTCGACCCATGAGATGGGCGATGGATGATCCCATATCCATTGGTGTTTGACATCAGAGATGGTATACGGGTGCTCAGTGGAGACTGGGTACACTGGACGGACTCGCCGAGAACTCCCAGATGGCATTATACCTCACGTCAGATGGCAGTTCTCAGGTGACACTTGTGCAGGTTAGTCTGTAGACCTGAGATCGTCATAGAGTCTTGTGTGATTCCCACTGTGCTTTGATCTCCACCTTACCACGTCCATGAGGGCCTGCAAAACGGTGGTCTTTGGGTACAGTCCCGAGTCACATGGAGGCAATGAGCGATAGGAGGGGTTTCGTCTCTCCCGGTATTGGGGGTTGATGTTGCGCTGTGCTCGATTGGCCGTAACAGGGAAGTCCCTGGCCAGGGCTGATCAGAGATTTGCTGGTAAGTGTTACCAGTAGTTTCTCGACCCGTTATGAGCCTCATATCGGCACGACTTATCGGTTATTGGGGTCTGACGTTTACCACCCCTAGACTTGATATACGACATATCAGACGAACAGACCGGACTGTACGGTAAGTGTTACTGGTTGGATTCACAGGAGTGTGAGCGGGCTAGCTCGTCGATCTTCTGATCGCTCAATACCCGGATGGCCGTTACGTTTAGCAGACCGCTTGCGGCTTGTGGGTGCTTGATATGATCATCATCTGCTACCGGCGTATTGACGAGTCTTTAGAGTCCTACACAGAGGTTTCCTGGCTCAAGCGAAACGAAATAGGAGCGCATATGAGATATGTGCAGGACCGAGAATAATGCGTGTATGTGATACCGTATTTCATTCTCGCGATGGATGTATCGAATGGTTATATTCGATATAACCTAGATATCGAATCAAGGATTGATTCGATAAGCCGATACATTGGATACTAGTCGGTTATATGCGATATGACCGGATCGTTAAATCAAGTGTTGATTTAATGATTTAATGTATAATTATACATTTGATATATTGCATTGCATTAACTAGTATTGGTTCACTTTATATGGATTTTCTCACTTGATGTGCAAGAAGTATATGTGATATACTTTTGTGCACATATTTGTATCATGTTTGATGATACTTGATGATTTAGTTAAGTGTAAAGAATTAAAACCATGGTTAAGTGTTGATTAGGGTTTTGCATATTCATTTATTTATTTATTTATTTATTTGAAAAGGATTATGATGAGAATGGTGGCTTTCTTTGTTTTAAGTTGAAGCTTCATGAAGCTTTGACTTTTGTAACCATTCTCGTCTTCATGCTTAACCCTAACTCATCCAAGTAATCATGGTCTATTCTCTACACTTAACCTTAGTTAGCTTATGATAAGTATTGAATTATTATTCATTTTAACTCAACACTTATCATATTCTTTCTTCTTCTTCATCTTCATCTTCAAGAAAGAAAGCTTGATGCCATCAATGGCAACTTGAGCTAAAGTGAGAGAAATCCAATTCTAAAGTGAACCCACCTCCTATTTCTTCACCCTCTACCTATTGCCAAGTTGTTTTGGGTGTTTTCTTCACAAGTTTCATAACTTTGTGAAGTTGGAGCTTGAACTTGTGATGCCTCGACGTAGATCATCTTCGGCACGAAGCCGACGACCTAGTCCGCCCAAATCTCCGATGAAGCCGACGTATGAGTTCGGGATTCGAGATGGACAGCGAGAGGATGCCTACATGGAGCTAAGGAAGTGGATAACCGGATCTACAAAGGTTGTAGCTCTCTTCTTTTAGTTAAGTTGTTAACTAGATTCACATATCGCCTAAACTTTTAGTCAACATCCGTATTAGGGTTTCTCGGCACCCGTAATTTTTGAAATTGGCATGGTTGATGCCTTGTGAGACCTCTTGAGAGTGCCTAGGAACCCTACAGTAGTATCAGAGCCAAGCTAGAGCATTAGGCGAAGTCTAGACGACGTTTGAAACCCGAACGAACCGAAACCCTAACCCACAAAATGCTCTCTGTCCAATTTTTAAAAATCGGGAATTTTCAATATTAAAAATATGCAGCAAAATCAGCAGGTGATTTTTAGAATTACTGTGAATTTCGTGTGCCTAACTCCATCAAAACGCCGCGGTTCCGCGGCACGAGCATGGCTCGTGCGGCGGTTCCGCGATCGTACGGCCTCCTTATTCAATATATTTTATACAGTAACTCCTAATTGATAGTGATGGTTTTCCTGGGAATTTTAAAAATTTATTCAAGAGATGCATTTTCTGGGGTTGTTTTGGAGCTTCGAAAGTTCGATCGGATTATCAAATTTCGTCTATGTGTTTTTCGGATATTTTAAGAATATGTTAAAAAGTTCGATCGGATGAAATACTCAACTTTTCCCCTGCCGGAATATTTTCAAGTGTTGGATCTTTCTATGGTTTAAAGACGTTCTGAGTAGTGCAAGTAACGCGATGGTCCCTCTAGAAGACAACAAACCTTAACTCGATTATGTGACCGTCTTGAACTGCCCTTTGAACCTTCGGGTTTGAGGCAGTACGGCGTGCCACATGTGAGGCGTTGGCTTGACCCTTCTACGGCTGGACCGTTGGTACTGAGGCATGAAGCGAATGTCATTGAACCTATTTCATATGTTGAACGGTTTCGGGAAAACTTGGGTGTTCGATTGTTCGATCGGTAAGTTTAACATTTTCTATTTATCCGGAATTGGATACAATAATTGGAATTCACAAACAGTTATGAGATAACTGGATGAATGTTATAAATCTAGCGGTTTAGTCTCACGTGATATTGAAAAGAGTTTTCGATAATGGGACTAAAATGCGGGGTTTATAACTGTTAGGCATGTGATGTCTAAGTATTTCATTTGATTAGGCATGTGATGTCTAAAGAGGTTGCGGATTCCAACTGTTGTAGTTTTACACTTTCTTTTCTGTGACCGTAAGTGTAATATGTGATATCGCCGGTTTCGTTGCTATATGTCAACGGCAATTGGGATAAGCATGTTTACTTACGTTGATGGCATGTGATGTTATGTGTTGCTGGATATGTTATATTGGATCGTCGTGTTTGAATAGCCGGGGGTTTTTATGTGGGATGAGTGTTTTTCCTTTTCATTCATGTAAAAACTTGTATGTAATATTCTGTTATTTGGGGCACTTCCAGGTAGCGGAAGATGTCACCTTTTGTATATTATTTACTTTTCCGCATTAGGATAGACCCAAGGAGGGGAGCACAAGTAACCGGGTTCTGAGGTCCAGTGGGAGACCAACTCGAGGAGTCGAGTCCGGGTCTCCTAACCCTAGAATTGGCAGGGTTGCTTGCCGCTCTCGTAGGGGTCTAGGGGTGTGGGATTGGCTATTCATCACGACCGTGGAATCCGTGTTTTATACTGGCTCGTATTGAAAACACGGACGTCCTAGTATATCCAATATTTCATATGTTACTTCTGCTGCTTTATCTGTGATGTGATCATGTGATGTTCTGTGATAGATACAGTATATAGTATATATGATATATTATATAGACGTTACTTATGTTTTACACCCGCGCTAGCCCTGCCCTGCTCTGTCGTTAGTTACCTAACCTAATGGTGCACGAGGGGACATCCAGGCGAATGCGGATGGCATAAGTGTACGTCGTATTTATCTGTGATGTTTAGGTACTTAAATGATGGGACTTCATTAATGAGATTAATGAAAGAAAATAAACCTAAGATGTTGTAGAATCAAATTTTAAACAAAACAGGTAGCTACAGTTCTTGCTTTGCATAGCGGTATATATGATATACCCTGCACCTTATTCGATGAGGAAAGGACCGAGATCCCTTCACCGGGAGTGACTCCTTTAGCAATAACTGGCAGATGCTACACACTCGGTTTGGCTTTGATTGCTTTTAAGAGTTTTTGCTTTGCACAGTGATATATATGATATATCCCGCACCTCATTCGACGAGGAAAGGGCCGACGATCCCTTCACCGGGAGTGACCCTTTTAGCAAAACTGGAAAAGCCTCAAAATCACTCCATTTCAAAACTTCATTTGATTCTACAACGATATCAAGTTCATTACGCTCATGGTTTTATGAAAACCTGCGTAGCCCTCCGTCATTTCAGATAAGTACTACTTAGTATTCGTGCTACGGTAGTTTGGCATTCGTCAAGGCGTAGTGTACGGTAGCTAACTAGTATTTATCTGCTTATGCATATGATGCAGATTGGATTAGGGTATTCGTACGGCGTTGTTTGGCATTCGTCAAGGGTCGTGCGGGTGGGTTTAATTCAATCAAGAAATATACGGGTTGAACTTGACTAGTGGACTATGGGTTGTTTGGCATTCGTCAAGGTCATAGAACACTAGGGGTAAAATATTATCGGGAATTTCAAGTGTTGAAATTTGCAATGAGATTGCATACCTTCTATGAGATAGTTGGATCCCGATACCCACTGCGAGTAAGAGTTACTCCTGGGAGAGTTTTACACATTATAATTAGCCGATCAAGTAGGTGTCTAGAAAGGTGTTAACGAGGTTACGCCTCTGGGAAAACGAGGTTTACATTAATTAGGTTCGTGCGAAAGCACGGGGGACCTCCCTCAAAGTACCGACACTGGCCTGGCTGAAAGATTGGCGAACTTGTAGTGTGTAATTAATCCCGGCTAGTCTTTCCTTTCAGGGTTTGAAGGAAGATTTGATAAAAACCAGTGGGAGCCATCCTGATTAGATAAGATAATAACCAATCTGATCTTGCACGAGCATACGCTAAAGTGTTTTCTTCTCTCTCTCTCCAGGTAGTGACCATTTCATGCCTTAATCAAGATAATAATATGGATGTATTGACCGAACCCGCATGTTATACTGTGCAGGGGAACGTTGGACCCGTTCTATCTTATAAGTGTTATAAGAATGAACAGGAAACAGGAGAATATCTGGATTCTCACACCGCCCAAACGGAGAACATGCATGTTGATGCATCATCTTCGGGTGTGTTTGTCATTGAGAACTATTTCTCAGTTCACCCTACGTCCTGGGTATTAGATACCGGATCAGGATCCCACATATGTAAGATGTTACATGGGCTGCGAAAAGGTAGAGAACTGGGAAAAGGTGATCATTCCGTTCAAGTAGGGAACGGTGCAAATGTTGCAGCCAAAGCAGTTGGCGAATATCACCTAGTATTACCAAGTGGTGATACTATAATTCTGAATGAGTGCTATTATATACCAAACATGATGTGCAACATTATATCAGTTTCTTTATTGAGTAAAGAAGGATATAATTTTGTAGTAAAGGATAATGTTATGAACATATTCCTAGATCAAAAGTTGATTGCATCAGGCTCGCTACATAATGGCATATTCATTCTAAATCAAAATACAGTCCTCAATATACAAAACACACACAAGAGGAAAAGTTCAGAAATGAACGAATCCTTCTTGTGGCATTGTAGACTTGGTCATATCAATGCGACACGACTGGCTAAGTTACATAAGGATGGTTATTTGAATCTGTTCGAATTATCATCTTATGATACTTGCCATTCATGTCTCAAAGGAAAAATGACCAAAGCTCCGTTTAGTGGACACGGAGAAAGAGTTACTGAACTCTTAGGACTGGTACATAGTGATGTATGCGGTCCCATGTCTACCCTTGCCAGGAACGGTTCTTCCTACTTCATTACATTCACTGACGATCTCTCTAGATACAGGCATGTGTTCCTATTGAAACACAAGTCTGAAGCTTTTGAGAAATTCAGAGAATATAAGCACGAAGTAGAGAACCAAACGGGCAAAAGTATTAAGATCCTTCGATCTGATCGAGAAGGAGAATACTTGAGCAATGAGTTCCAAGATTATCTAAAAGAGAATAGGATTCTCTCTCAGCTTACTCCACCTTGTACACCACAGCACAACGGTGTATCGGAACGAAGGAATCGCACCCTATTAGATATGGTGCGTTCAATGATGAGTACAGCTGAGTTACCTATTTCCTTCTGGGGGTATGCGCTTGAGACAGCCATACACCTATTGAATATGGTTCCTACCAAATCAGTGCCTACCACTCCATATGAGATATGGAAAGGGAAGAGACCATCTCTTAAGTATGTTAAGATATGGGGTTGTCCAGCCTATGTCAAAAGACAAAATCCGGACAAACTCGAGACAAGATCTGTCTTATGTAAGTTTGTAGGATATCCCAAAAATTCATAAGGGTATATCTTCTACCACCCCGAGGAACAAAAGGTGTTTGTTTCTCGACATGCCACTTTCTTAGAAAAAGGTTTTCTTATGAAACAGATTAGTGGCATTGAGGTAGAACTGGAAGACGTTCCAGCAACACAAACTGCAACAGAAGACTTGGTAGAACCAGAGGATTCAGTAGAACTCGACGAACCCCAGCCTCTCCGCCGATCTAGTAGGGTATCTCGTCCACCTGAGAGATACTACGGTTTTCTCATTGACGGTGGAAGCGAGGATTGCATCATGGAGGATGATGACCCAACTAGCTTCGAGCAGGCCATCACGAGTAGGGACTCAGTGAAATGGCTGGATGCTATGCGGTCTGAGATGGAATCCATGTACACCAACAAAGTATGGACTTTGGAAGTTGCTCCTGAAGGGGTAAAACCCATTGGGAGCAAGTGGATCTTCAAGAAGAAACTTGGTGTAGATGGGAAAGTGGAGACTTTCAAAGCTAGACTTGTTGCAAAAGGTTTTCGCCAAAGACCAGGTGTGGACTATGACGAAACCTTTTCTCCAGTGGCTATGCTTAAATCCATCCGGATCATGCTTGCCATCGCTGCATATCATGATTACGAAATCTGGCAAATGGATGTTAAGACCGCCTTTCTAAACGGTGATTTAGAAGAGTGCGTGTACATGACTCAGCCAGAGGGCTTCGTAGACAGTGGGAGCAGCGGGAAGGTGTGCAAGCTGCTTAAATCCATTTATGGATTAAAGCAAGCATCGTGGAGTTGGAACATCTGCTTTGACGTCGTTATCAAAGAGTTTGATTTCGTCAAAAACCAAGATGAACCTTGTATCTACAAGAAGGTAGCAGAGAGTAAGGTTGTCTTCCTCGTATTGTACGTGGACGACATACTCTTGATAGGAAATGATATTCCTATGCTGCAAGCGGTCAAGCTCTTCTTATCACAAAGATTCTCAATGAAAGATCTTGGTGATGCCTCCTGCATATTGGGAATTAGGATCTATAGAGATAGATCCAAACGGATATTGTGATTGTCCCAATCCATGTACATTGACACCATACTAAAGAGGTTTATTATGGAAGAATCCAAGTGTAGGAACTTACCCACGATCTCTGGAGTCACTCTTTTCAAAAAGATGTCTCCCAAGACTGATTTGGAGAGTGCTCGCATGCAAGGGATACCCTATGCTTCGGAAAAAGGCTCTATCATGTATGCGATGCTATGTACCAGACCCGATGTTGCATACTCACTAAGTGTAGTGAGAAGGTACCAAGCTGATCCTGGAGAGAATCACTGGACAGCTGTGAAGAGCATTCTCAAGTACTTGCGAAGGACTAAAGAGATGCTCTTGGTGTATGGTAACGGAGAACTCCAAGTGGAGTCCTTTACCGATTCGAGCTTCCAGAGTGATAAGGACGACTCTAAGTCGCAGTCGGGCTTTGTCTTTACCCTTTACGGAGGGGCGGTTAGCTGGAAGAGTTCCAAGCAGGAAACCGTGGCAGACTCGAAGATGGAGGCTGAATACATCGCTGCCAACGATGCTGCCAAAGAGGCTGTCTGGATCAAGAAGTTCATTGCTGAACTTGGAGTGGTTCCATCCATTGAGCATCCAATACCTTTGTATTGCGATAACAATGGAGCGGTGGCTTTGGCCAAGGAACCCAGGTCCCATCAGCGGTCCAGGCATATTCTGAGGCGGTATCACCTGATCCGGGAGATAGTTGATCGCCGGGAGATCGAGGTCAGGAGGGTTGACACGAAGAACAACACGGCGGATCCACTCACGAAGGCCATTCCCCAGATACAGTTTGAGAGACTCTTCGGGATGCTCGGTATGCGATACTGCAGCAGCTGGCCCTAGTGCAAGTGGGAGATTGTTAGTTGTATGTATGCCCTAGAGGCCAGTATTGTACAGATGATGTATATTATATTGGATGCTTGGACATATATAGAGATGACTTTCTTGCTCGATATGATAGTATGCTATCTGGTTACTCTTTATCTTAACATGTACACCAGTCTCTTTAAACTGTCTTATAGTTACATGTTGATAAAGCCCTTAGGATGTGTACTTGACTACGTGGATTATGATGCAGATCATACTAGTGGGGACATAGTAGTCCATAGGTACATCCTTCAAGGTCCCTAGTCGTGGGTGTATCGAGACGGGGCATCGATATACCAGTGTAGACTAGCGTATACGCTTCTCGACCCATAAGATGGGCGATGGATGATCCCATATCCATTGGTGTTTGACATCAAGATGGTATACGGGTGCTCAGTGGAGACTGGGTACACTGGACGGACTCGCCGAGAACTCCCAGATGGCATTATACCTCACGTCAGATGGCAGTTCTCAGGTGACACTTGTGCAGGTTAGTCTGTAGACCCGAGATCGTCATAGAGTCTTGTGTGATTCCCACTGTGCTTTGATCTCCACCTTACCACGTCCATGAGGGCATGCAAAACGGTGGTCTTTGGGTACAGTCCCGAGTCACATGGAGGCAATGAGCGATAGGAGGGGTTTCGTCTCTCCCGGTATTGGGGATTGATGTTGCGCTGTGCTCGATTAGCCGTAACAGTGAAGTCCCTGGCCAGGGCTGATCAGAGATTTGATGGTAAGTGTTACCAGTAGTTTCTCGACCCGTTATGAGCCTCATATCGGCACGACTTATCGGTTATTGGGGTCTGACGTTTACCACCCCTAGACTTGATATGCGACATATCAGACGAACAGACCGGACTGTACGGTAAGTGTTACTGGTTGGATTCACAGGAGTGTGAGCGGGCTAGCTCGTCGATCTTCTGATCGCTCAATACCCGGATGGCCGTAACGTTTAGCAGACCGCTTGCGGCTTGTGGGTGCTTGATATGATCATCATCTGCTACCGGCGTATTGACGAGTCTTTAGAGTCCTACACAGAGGTTTCCTGGCTCAAGCGAAACGAAATAGGAGCGCATATGAGATATGTGCAGGACCGAGAATAATACGTGTATGTGATACCGTATTTCATTCTCGTGATGGATGTATCGAATGGTTATATTCGATATAACCTAGATATCGAATCAAGGATTGATTCGATAAGCCGATACATTGGATACTAGTCGGTTATATGCGATATGACCGGATCGTTAAATCAAGTGTTGATTTAATGATTTAATGTATAATTATATATTTGATATATTGCATTGCATTAACTAGTATTAGTTCACTTTATATGGATTTTCTCACTTGATGTGCAAGAAGTATATGTGATATACTTTTGTGCACATATTTGTATCATGTTTGATGATACTTGATGATTTAGTTAAGTGTAAAGAATTAAAACCATGGTTCAGTGTTGATTAGGGTTTTGCATATTCATTTATTTATTTATTTATTTATTTGAAAAGGATTATGATGAGAATGGTGGCTTTCTTTGTTTTAAGTTGAAGCTTCATGAAGCTTTGACTTTTGTAACCATTCTCGTCTTCATGCTTAACCCTAACTCATCTAAGTAACCATGGTCTATTCTCTACACTTAACCTTAGTTAGCTTATGATAAGTATTGAATTATTATTCATTTTAACTCAACACTTATCATATTCTTTCTTCTTCTTCATCTTCATCTTCAAGAAAGAAAGCTTGATGCCATCAATGGCAACTTGAGCTAAAGTGAGAGAAATCCAATTCTAAAGTGAACCCACCTCCTATTTCTTCACCCTCTACCTCTTGCCAAGTTGTTTTGGGTGTTTTCTTCACAAGTTTCACAACTTTGTGAAGTTGGAGCTTGAACTTGTGATGCCTCGACGTAGATCATCTTCGGCACGAAGCCGACGACCTAGTCCGCCCAAATCTCCGATGAAGCCGACGTATGAGTTCGGGATTCGAGATGGACAGCGAGAGGATGCCTACATGGAGCTAAGGAAGTGGATAACCGGATCTACAAAGGTTGTAGCTCTCTTCTTTTAGTTAAGTTGTTAACTAGATTCACATATCGCCTAAACTTCTAGTCAACGATCCATATTAGGGTTTCTCGGCACCCATAATTTTTGAAATTGGTATGGTTGATGCCTTGTGAGACCTCTTGAGAGTGCCTAGGAACCCTACAAGTTTTACTCTGAAATGTCTCGGGTAGCAGCAGATCCTACAGAGCCTTATTTCTAGTTAAAATCCACACTTTACACTAAAATCAAACTTTAGGGTATTTTTGTGCAAACTGAAACAAAATTTGGCCTAAGATAGCTCTAATAACACATAATAGAGCTAACACAACTAACAAAACCCTAATCTAACATGTGAATCACAATTATCCTTAAATATCACCAAAAATGCACATAAATGGGATTTTTACTAAAGAATACTACAAGTCTAAGGAAAAGAAGTGCTAATATGAGTTAATACCTTCTAAGAACCTTGTAGAACACCAAAAGTTTCAACTCTCCCCTCTAGGGTGCAGATTTGTCTTAAACACCTCAAAAAGCTCACTTTTCTTAAGGTTTTGTGATGAAAATGTGTTGATATGTATAGGGTTTTGTGTATGGATCAAAGGGGAATGAGGAGAAAAATTGAGGGTTTGCTGCTGGAAATCTCTGCTGGAATTCAGAATGAGGGAAAGAGAGAGAGAAGGGAAGAAAATGGGTCAAAAGTCAAAGCTTCACCTAACACCATGTTTCATTGTTTTATTAGGAGTTTGAATTATCAAATGGGGTTAATATATGAATAAGATGGTGGGGGAATTAATATAGGGTTCCTAGGCACTCTCAAGAGGTCTCTCAAGGCATCAACCATGCCAATATCAAATTTATGGGTGCCGAGAAACCCTAATACGGATCATCGACTAGAAATTTAGGCGAAACAGTAAACTAGTTAACAACTTAACTAAAGGAGAGAGGCTACAACCTTTGTAGATCCGGTTCTCCACTTCCTTAGCTCCACGTAGGCGTCCTCTCGCTGTCCATCTCGAATCCCGAACTCAAACGTCGGCTTCATCGGAGAATAGGACGGACTAGGTCGTCGGCTTCATGCCGAAGATGATCTACGTCGAGGTTGCACAAGTTCAAGCTCCAACTTCACCAAGTTGTGAAACTTGTGAAGAAAACACCCAAAACAACTTGGCAAGAGGTAGAGGGTGAAGAAATAGGAGGTGGGTTTACTTTAGAATTGGATTTCACTCACTTTTGCTTAAGTTGCCATTGATGGGCTTAAGCTTTTCTTGAAGAAGAAGATGATCAAGAAGAAGAAAGAATATGATAAGTTTCTTATTTAAAAATTAAACTAATATGAATACTTATCATATCTTAACCATGGTCAAGTGTAGAGATTAAACTAAGGTTAGTTGGAATGGTTAGGGTTAAGGATGAGATAAGGATGGTGGACTTTGTCAAAGCTTCAAGAAGCTTCAACATAGAAACAAAATAAGCCACCATTCTTAATAATATCCAAAATGAATAAATAAATAAATAACTAAGTAAATAATCAAAACCCTAACCATTATACATTTAACCTTGGTTTAATCTTTACACAAACCCAAGTGAGCAAGTATCATCAAACATGATACAAATAAGTGCACAAAAAAAATATATCACATATACAATGTGCATCAAGTGAGAAAATCCTTTTAAAACGAACCAATACTAGTTAATACAAAGTAATATATCAAATATATAATTATACATTAAATCATTAAATCAACACTTGATTTAACGATCCGGTCATATCGCATATAACTGACTAGTATCCTATGTATCGGCTTATCGAATCAATCCTTGATTCGATATCTAGGTTATATCGTATATAACCAATCGATACATTCATCGCGAGAATGAAATACGGTATCACATACACGCATAATTCTCGCTCCCGCACATATCTCATATGCGCTCCTATTTCGTTTCGCTTGAGCCAGGAAACCTCTGTGTAGGACTCTAAAGACTCGTCAATACGCCGGTAGCAGATGATGATCATATCAAGCACCCACAAGCCGCAAGCGGTCTGCTAAACGTAACGGCCATCCGGGTATTGAAAAATCAGAAGATCGACGAGCTAGCCCGCTCACACTCCTGTGAATCCAACCAGTAACACTTACCGTACAGTCCGGTCTGTTCGTCTGATATGTCGCATATCAAGTCTAGGGGTGGTAACCGTCAGACCCCAATAACCGATAAGTCATGCCGATATGAGGCTCATAACGGGTCGAGAAACTACTGGTAACACTTACCAGCAAATCTCTGATCAGCCCTGGCCAGGGACTTCCCTGTTACGGCCAATCGAGCACAGCGCAACATCAACCCCCAATACCGGGAGAGACGAAACCCCTCCTATCGCTCATTGCCTCCATGTGACTCAGGACTGTACCCAAAGACCACCGTTTTGCAAGCCCTCATGGACGTGGTAAGGTGGAGATCAAAGCACAGTGGGAATCACACAAGACTCTATGACGATCTCGGGTCTACAGACTAACCTGCACAAGTGTCACGTGAGAACTGCCATCTGACGTGAGGTATAATACCATCTGGGAGTTCTCGGCGAGTCCGTCTAGTGTACCCAGTCTCCACTGAGCACCCGTATACCATCTCTGATGTCAAACACCAATGGATATGGGATCATCCATCGCCCATCTCATGGGTCGAGAAGCGTATACGCTAGTCTACACTGGTATATCGATGCCCTGTCTCGATACACCCACGACTAGGGACCTTGAAGGATGTACTTATCGACTACCATGTCCCCACTAGTATGATCTGCATCATAGTCCAGGTAGTCAAGTACACATCCTAAGGGCTTTATCAACATGTAACTATAAGACAGTTTAAAGAGACAAGTGTACATGTTAAGATAAAGAGCAACCAGATAGCATACTATCATATCGAGCAAGAAAGTCATCTCTATATATGTCCAAGCATCCAATATAATATACATCATCTGTACAATACTGGCCTCTAGGGCATACATACAACTAACAATCTCCTACTTGCACTAGGGCCAGCTGCTGTAGTATCGCATACCGAGCATCCCGAAGAGTCTCTCAAACTGTATCTGGGGAATGGCCTTCGTGAGTGGATCCGCCGTGTTGTTCTTCGTGTCAACTCTCCTGACCTCGATCTCCCGGCGATCAACTATCTCCCGGATCAGGTGATACCGCCTCAGAATATGCCTGGATCGCTGATGGGACCTGGGTTCCTTGGCCAAAGCCACCGCTCCATTGTTATCGCAATACAAAGGTATTGGATGCTCAATGAATGGAACCACTCCAAGTTCAGTAATGAACTTCTTGATCCAGACAGCCTCTTTGGCAGCATCGTTGGCAGCGATGTATTCAGCCTCCATCGTCGAGTCTGCCACGGTTTCCTGCTTGGAACTCTTCCAGCTAACCGCCCCTCCGTAAAGAGTAAAGACAAAGCCCGACTGCGACTTAGAGTCGTCCTTATCACTCTGGAAGCTCGAATCGGTAAAGGACTCCACTTGGAGTTCTCCATTACCATACACCAAGAGCATCTCTTTAGTCCTTCGCAAGTACTTGAGAATGCTCTTCACATCCGTCCAGTGACTCTCTCCAGGATCAGCTTGATACCTGCTCACCACACTTAGTGAGTATGCTACATCGGGTCTGGTACATAGCATCGCATACATGATAGAGCCTACAGCCGAAGCATAAGGTATCCCTTGCATGCGAGCTCTCTCCAAATCAGTCTTGGGAGACATCTCTTTGGAGAGAGTGACTCCAGAGATCGTGGGCAAGTTCCCACGCTTGGATTCCTCCATACTAAACCTCTTTAGTATGGTGTCAATGTACCTGGATTGGGACAATCCCAGAATCCGTTTGGATCTATCTCTATAGATCCTAATTCCCAATATACAGGAGGCATCACCAAGATCTTTCATTGAGAATCTTTGTGATAAGAAGAGCTTGACCGATTGCAGCATAGGAATATCATTTCCTATCAAGAGTATGTCGTCCACGTGCAATACGAGGAAGACAACCTTACTCTCTGCCACCTTCTTGTAGATACAAGGTTCATCTGGATTTTTGACGAAATCAAACTCTTTGATAACGACGTCAAAGCAGATGTTCCAACTCCGCGATGCTTGCTTTAATCCATAAATGGATTTAAGCAGCTTGCACACCTTCCCGCTGCTCCCACTGTCTACGAAGCCCTCTGGCTGAGTCATGTACACGCACTCTTCTAAATCACCATTTAGAAAGGCGGTCTTAACATCCAGTTGCCAGATTTCGTAGTCATGAAAGGCAGCAATGGCAAGCATGATTCGGATGGATTTAAGCATAGCCACTGGAGAAAAGGTTTCGTCATAGTCCACACCTGGTCTTTGACGAAAACCTTTTGCAACAAGTCTAGCTTTGAAAGTCTCCACTTTCCCATCTACACCAAGTTTCTTCTTGAAGATCCACTTGCTCCCAATGGGTTTTACCCCTTCAGGAGCAACTTCCAAAGTCCATACTTTGTTGGTGTACATGGATTCCATCTCGGACCGCATAGCATCCAGCCATTTCACTGAGTCCCTACTCGTGATGGCCTGCTCGAAGCTAGTTGGGTCATCATCCTCCATGATGCAATCCTCGCTCCCTCCATCCATGAGAAAACCGTAGTATCTCTCAGGTTGGCTTGGAACCCTACTAGATCGGCGGAGAGGCTGAGGTTCATTGGGAGCTACTGAATCTTCTGGTTCCACTAAATCTTCAGTTACGGTTTGTGTATCTGGAACTTC
Organism: Agapanthus africanus; assembly: GCA_030015575.1. NCBI lineage: Eukaryota > Viridiplantae > Streptophyta > Magnoliopsida > Asparagales > Amaryllidaceae > Agapanthus > Agapanthus africanus. The sequence goes on along the minus strand of JASDDO010000001.1, from coordinate 475,287,599 downwards.
TTCCAGCTCTACCATTTCGCCACTAATTTCTTTTTCAAGAAATTCCTTTTCTAAAAAGGTGGCATATTGAGAAATAAACACCTTTTGTTCTTCAGCATGGTAGAAAAAATATCCTTGTGAATTCTTAGGATATCCCACAAACTTGCAGAGAACTGACCGTGCCTCGAGTTTGTCTGGATTTTGCCTTTTGACATAGGCCGGACAACCCCATATCTTAACTCGTTTAAAATATGGTATCTTCCCACTCCATATCTCATATGATGTGGTAGGTACATATTTAGATGGAACTTGATTCAATAGGTATGTTGCTGTCTCCAGCGCATATCCCCAGAAGGAAATAGGTAACTCAGCTGTGCTCATCATAGAGCGTACCATATCTAATAGGGTGCGGTTCCTCCGTTCTGATACACCGTTGTGCTGTGGTGTATATGGAGGAGTTTGCTGAGAGAGAATCCCATTCTCTTTTAGGAAGTCCAGGAATTCATTGCTTAAGTATTCACCTCCTCGATCAGAACGAAGGATTTTAATACTTTTTCCGGTTTGGTTTTCGACTTCTTGTTTATATTCTCTAAATTTCTCAAAAGCTTCTGATTTGTGTTTCATCAGGAACACATATCCGAATCTAGAGAGATCGACAGTGAATGTAATGAAGTACGAAGAACCATCCCTGGCACGTGTAGACATGGGACCGCATACATCACTATGTATCCGTCCCAAGAGTTCGGTAACTCTTTCTCCGTGTCCCGTAAACGGAGTTTTGGTCATCTTGCCTTTGAGACATGACTGGCAAGTGTCATAAGATGAAAATTCGAATGGTTTCAAATATCCATCCTTATGCAACTTAGCCAGTCGTGTCGCATTGATGTGACCCAGTCTACAATGCCACAAGAAGGAATCGTTCAGTTCTGAACTCTTCCTCTTGTGTGTGTTTGTTATGCTCAGAACTGTTGATTGGTTTAGAACATAAATGCCATTGCACAACGTGCCTGATCCAACCAACTTTTGGTTACGGAAAATGTTCATAACATTGTCCTGTAATACAAAATTATATCCCTCTTTGCTCAACAAAGAAACCGATATATTGTTGCATATCAGGTTCGGCATGTAATAGCATTCGTTCAGAACTAATGTATTACCAGTTGGTAATACAAGGTGATATTCCCCGATAGGCTTAGCTGCAACAATTGCACCATTTCCAACTCTAATGTCTTTATCACCTTCTCCAAGTTCTCTACCTTTTCTAAGCCCATGTAACTGATTACATATATGGGATCCTGAGCCGGTATCTAATACCCAGGACGTGGAGCAAATGGGAAATAGTTCTCTGTGACGAACACACCCGAAGAAAATGCATCATCATGTACTTTCTTCAATCGGGTGGCATGGGAATCCTGGTATTCCCCTATTTCCTGTTCATTCCTATAACTCTTATAGGAAAGAACGGAACCAACGTTCCCCAGCACAGTATAACATACGGGTTCGGTCAATACATCCATATTATTATCTTTATTAGGGCATGAAATGGTCGCTACCTGGAGAGAGAGAGAAGAAAACACTTTAGCGTAAGCTCGTGCAAGATCAGATTGGTTATTATCTTATCTAATCAGGATGGCTCCCACTGCTTTTTATCAAATCTTCCTTCAAACCCTAAAAGGAAAGACTAGCCGGGATTAATTACACACTACAAGTTCGCCAATCTTTCAGCCAGGCCAGTGTCGGTACTTTGAGGGAGGTCCCCCGTGCTTTCGCACGAACCTAATTACTGTAAACCTCGTTTTCCCAGAGGCGTAACCCCGTTGACACCTTTCTAGACACCTACTTGATCGGCTAATTGTAATGTGTAAAACTCTCCCAGGAGTAACTCTTACTCGCAGTGGGTATCGGGATCCAACTATCTCATAGAAGGTATGCAATCTCATTGCAAATTTCAACACTTGAAATTCCCGATAATATTTTGCCCCTAGCAGCTATATGACCTTAACATAGTCAACAAATCATAAGTGCTAGTCAAGTTCAACCCGTCATTTCCTGATTGAATTAAACCCACCCGTACGACCCTTAACATAGTCAACAAAGTCGCACGACTACCCTAATCCAATCTGCATCATATGCATAAGCAGATAAATACTGGTCAGCTACCGCACACTACGCCTTAACATAGTCAACAAACGTAGCACGAATACTAATTAGTACTTATCTGAAATGACGGAGGGCTACGACAGGTTTTTCTGAAAACCTATTGCGTAATGAACTTGATATCGTTGTAGAATCAAATGAAGTTTTGAAATGGAGTGATTTTGAGGCTTTTCTAGTTTTGCTAAAGGGGTCACTCCCGGTGAAGGGATCGTCGGCCCTTTCCTCGTCGAATGAGGTGCGGGATATATCATATATATCACTGTGCAAAGCAGAAACTATAGAAGCAATCAAAAGTCAAACCGAGTGTGTAGCATCTGCCAGTTATTGCTAAAGGAGTCACTCCCGGTGAAGGGATCTCGGTCCTTTCCTCATCGAATAAGGTGCAGGGTATATCATATATACCGCTATGCAAAGCAAGAACTGTAGCTACCTGTTTTATTTAAAATTTGATTCTACAACATCATTTGGTTTCTTTTCTTTCATTAATCACATTAATGAAGTCCCATCATTTAAATACCTAAACATCACAGATAAATACGACGTACACTTATGCCATCCGCATTTGCCTCGATGTCCCCTCGTGCACCGTTAGGTTAGGTAACTAACGACAGAGCAGGGCAGGGCTAGTGTGGGTGCAAAACATAAGTAACGTCTATATAATATATCATATATACTATATACTGTATCTATCACAGAACATCACATGATCACATCACAGATATCGCATCAGAAGAAACATATGAAACATTGGATATACTAGGACGTCCGTGTTTTCAATACGAGCCAGTATAAAACACGGATTCCACGGTCGTGATGAATAGCCAATCCCACACCCCTAGACCCCTACGAGAGCGGCAAGCAACACTGCCAATTCTAGGGTTAGGAGACCCGGACTCGACTCCTCGAGATGGTCTCCCACTGGACCCTAGAACCGGTTACTTGTGCTCCCCTCCTTGGGTCTATCCTAGTGCAGAAAAGTAAATAATATACAAAGGGTGACAACTTCCGCAACCTGGAAGTGCCCCAATAAAAGAATATTAGATACAAGTTTTTTACATGAATGATAATGAAAAACACTCATCTCACATAAAAACCCCCGGCTATTCAAACACGACAATCCAATATGACATATCCAGCAACACATAACATCACATGTCATCAACGTAAGTAAATATCCGCATCCCAATTGTCGTTGACATATAGCAACGAAACCGGCGATATCATATATTACACTTACGGTCACAGAAAAGAAAGTGTAAAACTACAACAGTTGGAATCCGCAATCTCTTTAGACATCACATGCCTAATCAAATGAAATACTTAGACATCACATGCCTAACAGTTATAAACCCCGCATTTTAGTCCCATTATCGAAAACTCTTTTCAATATGAAGTGAGACTAAACCGCTAGATTTATAACATTCATTCAGTTATCTCATAACTGTTTGTGAATTCCAATTATTGTATCCCATTCCGGATAAATAGAATATATTAAACTTTCCGATCGAACATTCGAACACCCAAGTTTTCCCGAAACCGTTCAACACATGAAATAGGTTCAAAGACATTCACTTCATGCCTCAGTACCAACGGTCCAGCCGTAGAAGGGTCAAGCCAACGCCTCACATGTGGCACGCCGTACTGCCCCAAACCCGAAGGTTCAAAGGGCAGTTCAAGACGGTCACATAATCGAGTTAAGGTTTGTTGTCTTCAAGAGGGACCATCGCATTACTTGCACTACTTAGAACGTCCTTAAACCACACAAAAATCCAACACTTGAATATTTTCCGGCAGGGGAAAAGTTGGGTATTTATATCCGGTCGAACTTTTTAACATATTCTAAAGTCATCCGGAAATACACAAAGACGAAATTTGATATTCCGATCGAAACATCGAAGCTCTAAAACACCCCAGAAAATTCAACTCTGGAATAAATATTAAAAATACCCATAAAACTCAGCTGCTGAAATGATGAATTACTGTGCAAAGGAGTAGGGCTGACGTCATCAGTAGGCCGCGGAAACGCCGCAGAAGCCATGCTTCTGCCGCGGTTCCGCCGCACAATATACTGTTCATTGGAAAAAATTTGCAATGTAATTCTTAGAATTCCCTGCTGAATTTTTTAAGCATTTTTAATCTTGAAAAATCCCAGTTTTTAGAAAAAGTCCAGAGAGCACTTGGGTTTTAGGGTTTCGGGTTCGTTCGGGTTTCAAACGATGTCTAGACTTCGCCTAAGGCTCTAGCTAGGCTCTGATACCACTGTAGGGTTCCTAGGCACTCTCAAGAGGTCTTGCAAGGCATCAACCATGCCAATATCAAATTTTATGGGTGCCGAGACACCCTAATACGGATCGTCGACTAGAAATTTAGGCGAAACAGTAAACTAGTTAACAACTTAACTAAAGGAGAGAGGCTACAACCTTTGTAGATCCGTTTCTCCACTTCCTTAGCTCCACGTAGGCGTCCTCTCGCTGTCCATCTCGAATCCCGAACTCAAACGTCGGCTTCATCGGAGAATAGGGCGGACTAGGTCGTCGACTTCGTGCCGAAGATGATCTACGTCGAGGTTGCACAAGTTCAAGCTCCAACTTCACCAAGTTGTGAAACTTGTGAAGAAAACACCCAAAACAACTTGGCAAGAGATAGAGGGTGAAGAAATAGGAGGTGGGTTCACTTTAGAATTGGATTTCACTCACTTTTGCTTAAGTTGCCATTGATGGGCTTAAGCTTTTCTTGAAGAAGAAGATGATCAAGAAGAAGAAAGAATATGATAAGTTTCTTATTTAAAAATGAAACTAATACGAATACTTATCATATCTTAACCATGGTCAAGGGTAGAGATTAAACTAAGGTTAGTTGGAATGGTTAGGGTTAAGGATGAGATAAGGATGGTGGACTTTGTCAAAGCTTCAAGAAGCTTCAACATAGAAACAAAATAAGCCACCATTCTTAATAATATCCAAAATGAATAAATAAATAAATAACTAAGTAAATAATCAAAACCCTAACCATTATACATTTAACCATGGTTTAATCTTTACACAAACCCAAGTGAGCAAGTATCATCAAACATGATACAAATAAGTGCACAAAAAAAATATATCACATATACAATGTGCATCAAGTGAGAAAATCCTTTTAAAATGAACCAATACTAGTTAATGCAAAGTAATATATCAAATATATAATTATACATTAAATCATTAAATCAACACTTGATTTAACGATCCGGTCATATCGCATATAACCGACTAGTATCCTATGTATCGGCTTATCGAATCAATCCTTGATTCGATATCTAGGTTATATCGCATATAACCAATTGATACATTCATCGCGAGAATGAAATACGGTATCACATACACGCATTATTCTCGCTCCCGCACATATCTCATATGCGCTCCTATTTCGTTTCGCTTGAGCCAGGAAACCTCTGTGTAGGACTCTAAAGACTCGTCAATACGCCGGTAGCAGATGATGATCATATCAAGCACCCATAAGCCGCAAGCGGTCTGCTAAACGTAACGGCCATCCGGGTATTGAACGATCAGAAGATCGACGAGCTAGCCCGCTCACACTCCTGTGAATCCAACCAGTAACACTTACCGTACAGTCCGGTCTGTTCGTCTGATATGTCGCATATCAAGTCTAGGGGTGGTAAACGTCAGACCCCAATAACCGATAAGTCGTGCCGATATGAGGCTCATAACGGGTCGAGAAACTACCGGTAACACTTACCAGCAAATCTCTGATCAGCCCTGGCCAGGGACTTCCCTGTTACGGCCAATCGAGCACAGCGCAACATCAACCCCCAATACCGGGAGAGACGAAACCCCTCCTATCGCTCATTGCCTCCATGTGACTCGGGACTGTACCCAAAGACCACCGTTTTGCACGCCCTCATGGACGTGGTAAGGTGGAGATCAAAGCACAGTGGGAATCACACAAGACTCTATGACGATCTCGGGTCTACAGACTAACCTGCACAAGTGTCACCTGAGAACTACCATCTGACGTGAGGTATAATACCATCTGGGAGTTCTCGGCGAGTCCGTCCAGTGTACCCAGTCTCTACTGAGCACCGGTATACCATCTCCGATGTCAAACACCAATGGATATGGGATCATCCATCGCCCATCTCATGGGTCGAGAAGCGTATACGCTAGTCTACACTGGTATATCGATGCCCTGTCTCGATACACCCACGACTAGGGACCTTGAAGGATGTACTTATCGACTACCATGTCCCCACTAGTATGATCTGCATCATAGTCCAGGTAGTCAAGTACACATCCTAAGGGCTTTATCAACATGTAACTATAAGACAGTTTAAAGAGACAAGTGTACATGTTAAGATAAAGAGCAACCAGATAGCATACTATCATATCGAGCAAGAAAGTCATCTCTATATATGTCCAAGCATCCAATATAATATACATCATCTATACAATACTAGCCTCTAGGGCATACATACAACTAACAATTAAAAGGAACCATGCACAAGGGAAAGGTTAACATGTTACAAAATCCTAAGTCTCAAAATGACTAAGTGTGCAAGGTGTACACTAGCACAAGAAAAATCCCAATATGCAAACACTACTAAATATAACTAATAATCCTAGGAACACATATATAATAACACGTACGATCACTAATTATCACGAAAGACTTCAAACAGAAATTCAGAGTGTTACACTATCACAGAACATATCAAATGATCACATTACAGATATCGCAGCTGAAGAATCATATGAAACATTTGATATACTAGGACGTCCGTGTTTTCAATACGAGCCAGTATAAAACACGGATTCCACGGTCGCGATGAATAGCCAAACCCACAACCTTAGACCCCTACGAGAGCGGCAAGCAACCCTACCAATTCTAGAGTTTGGAGACCCGGACTCGACTCTTCGAGTTGGTCTCCCACTGGACTCCAGAACCCGGTTACTTGTGCCCTCCTCCTTAGGTCTATCCTAGTGCGGAAAAGTAAATAATATACAAACGGTGACATCTTCCGCAACCTGGAAGTGCCCCAATAAAAGAATATTACATACAAGTTTTTACATGAATGAAAAAGAAAAACACTCATCTCACATAAAAAAAACCCGGCTATTCAAACACGACGATCCAATATAACATATCCAGCAACACATAACATCATATGTCATCAACGTAAGTAAATATGTCCATCCCAATTGTCGTTGAAATATAGCAACGAAACCGGCAATATCACATATTACACTTACGGTCGCAGAAAAGAAAGTGTAAAACTACAACAGTTGGAATCCGCAACCTCTTTAGACATCGCATGCCTAATCAAATGAAATACTTAGACATCACATGCCTAACAATTATAAACCCCGCATTTTAGTCTCATTATCGAAAACACTTTTCAATATCAAGTCGGGCAATTCAACAAGATTCCCGACATCCTGATCGAATGCTCGTCGCAAACTTCAGTAGACGGCCGCACCCCCGATGCCATCGACGAAGTGCACCAAGGCGGAACACCGCTACCGCGAGCACCCGAACGGATGCTTTCGGCGACGCGGTTCTCCTATAGTCATTTGGTCGGGGCTAAGGGATATAGCTGTCTAATAAGTTTATCCGGCGAGTATCCGCGTACGCTACGTGATTGCGACGGACTTTTGATCGTATCAAAATTCCATGGCAACCGATCAAGTGAGACTAAAGTGCTATGTTTATAACATTCATATTAGTTATCTCATAACTACTTGTGAATTCCAATTATTGTATCACATTCCGGATAAGATAGAAAATGTTAAACTTTCCGATCGAACAATCGAACACCCAAGTTTTCCCGAAACAGATCAACACATGAAACAATTTTAAAAACATCCAGTTCATGCCTCAGTACCAACGGTCCAGCCGTAGAAGGGTCAAGCCAACGCCTCACATGTGGCACGCCGTACTGCCCCAAACCCTAAGGTTCAAAGGGCAGTTCAAGACGGTCACATAATCAAGTTAAGGTTTGTTGTCTTCTAGAGGGACCATCGTGTTACTTGCACTACTTAGAACATCATTAAACTACGGAAAAATGCAACACTTGGAATTTTCCCGGCAGAGGAAAAAGTGGGTATTTATATCCGGTCGAACTTTTTAACATATTCTAAAATTACCCGGAAAAGCACATAGACAAAGTTTGAAATTTCCGATCGAATCATCGAAGCTCCAAAACACCCCAGAAAACTCAACTCTTGAGTGCAAATTAAAAATTCCCAGAAAACTCAGCACCTGAAGAGACAAATTACTGTGCAAAAATGGAAGTCTAATCTCATTATTTGGCAGCGGAACCGCCGCAGAAACCAAGCTTCTACCGCGGTTCCGCCGCGCTTTAGCCGTATCACTTGGTCATTTTTGCATTGTAATTCTTAGAATTTCCTGCTGAATTTTTTAAGAATTTTTAATCTGGAAAAAACCCAATTTTGAAAAAATGTCAGGGTTGAAATTTAGGGTTTCGGGGTTCGATCGGGTTTCTAATATCGTCTACGCATCGCCTAAGGCTCTAGCTAGGCTCTGATACCACTATAGGGTTCCTAGGCACTCTAAGGAGGTCTCACAAGGTATTAACCATGCTAATTTCAAATATTACAAGTGCCGAGAAACCCTAATACGGATCGTTGACTAAAGTTTAAGGCGAAACATGCAACTAGTTAACAACTTAACTAAGAGTGAACGAAAATACAACCTTTGTAGATCCGGTCCTCCACCTCCATAGCTCCGTGATGAAGTCCCTCCGCTGTACCCATCGGATCCCGGACTCTCGCGGTGGTTCCATCGAAAGAATGATCGGGCTTGGTCTTCGACTTCGATGCCGAAGATGATCTACGTCGAGGCAACACAAGATCAAGCTCCAACTTCACCAAGTCATGAAACTTGTGAAGAAAACACCCTATACTACTTGGCAAGTGGTAGAGGATGAAGAAATAGGAAGTGGGTTCACTTTAGAATTGGTTTTCTCACTCTTTTTCTCATGTTGCCATTGATGGTAGAAAGCTTTTCTTCATTGTTAAAGAAGAAGAAGAAGAAGAAGAAGAAAAGAATTATGATAGAATAAAAAGAATTAACTTAAAAAGAAAATCCCATTCATTCTTATCATAATAGCAACCATGGTTAAGTGTAGAGAATGAACCAAGGTTAGGTGAATGGTTAGGGTTAGGGAAAGAAACAAAATGGTCAACCATTTCAAAGCTTCATGAAGCTTCAAAGATAATCCAAAGTTAGCCACCATTTTATTTCTTTCTAAAATGAATAAATAAATAAATGAATAAGTAAATGAAGCAAATGAAACCCTAACCATTGACCAACCATGGTTTAAACCAAACATACACCCAAGTTTGCATGTGTCATCAAACATGATACAAACTAGTGCACAAAACTATATCACATATACTACTTGTGCACAACAAGTGAGAAAATCCATTTAAAGTGAACCAATATTAGTTAATGCAAAGTAATATATCAAATATATAATTATACATCAAATCATTAAATCAACACTTGATTTAATGATCCGGTCATATCGCATATAACCGTCTAATATCAAGTGTATCAATGTATCGAATCAACACTTGATTCGGAAACCCGGCTATATCACATATAACCTGTCGATGATACAAATCGTGAGAATAGAATCCAGTATCACATACTGGTATTATTCTCGGTCCCGCACATATCTCATATGCGCTCCTATTTCGTTTCGCTTGAGCCAGGAAACCTCTGTGTAGGACTCTAAAGACTCGTCAATACGCCGGCTGTAGGTGATGATCATATCAAACACCCACAAGCCGCAAGCGGTCTGCTAAACGTAACGGCCACCCGGGTATTGAGCGATCAGAAGATCGACGAGCAAGCCCGCTCATACTCCTGTGAATCCAACCAGTAACACTTACCGTACAGTCCGGTCTGATCGTCGGATATATCGCATATCTCGCCTAGGGGTGGTAAACGTCAGACCCCAATAGCTCGATAAGTCGTGTCGATATAAGGTCTATAACAGCTTGAGAAACTACTGGTAACACTTACCAGTAAATCTCAGCAACCCTGGCCAGGGATTTCCGGTTATAGCCAATCGAACACAGCGCAATATCAACTCCCTATACCGGGAGAGACGAATCCCCTCCTATCGCTCATTGCCTCCATGTGATTCGGGACTGTACCCAAAAACCACCATTTTGCATGCCCTCTTGGACGTGGTAAGGTGGAAATCAAAGCACAGTGGGAATCACACAAGACTCTATGACGATCTCGGGTCAACAGACTACTCTGTACTAATGTCACCAGAGAACTGCCGTCTGAAGTAAGGTATAATACCATCTGGGAGTTCTCGGCGAGTCCGTCCAGTGTACCCAGTCTCCACTGAGCACCCGTATATCATCTCTGATGTCAAACACCAATGGATATGGGATCATCCATCGCCCATCTGTATGGGTCGAGAAGGTATACGCTAGTCTACTCTGGTATATCGATGCCCCGTCTCGATACACCCACGACTAGGGACCTTGAAGGATGTACTTATGGACTACCATGTCCCCACTAGTATGATCCACATGATAGTCCAGGTAGTCAAGTACACATCCTAAGGGCTTTACCAACATGTAACAGAGAGACAATCAGTGTACACGTTAAGGTAAAGAGCAACCAGATAGCATACTATCATGTCGAGCAAGAAAGTCCTCCCTATATATGTCCAAGCATCCACTACAATATATATCCTATGTATAGTAATGGCCTCTAGGACATACATATAACTAACAGTTGTGTACAGGATGAGGGGTTTTCCCTTGACTGGAGCGGTCAGTACCTGTGGGTTCTGCGGATATTGCTCGATTTCGTCCAGTGCGCTTTGGAATTTACGTTCCCAAACAAACGGGGTCCCCTTCTTCATCAGGTGACTGTAGGGACGGCATTTTCCGGAGAGGTTGGCTATGAATCGTCGGATATACGCGAGCTTCCCTTATAGAGACCGCAATTGCTTAAGAGTTCTTGGCGAAGGCATTTCCATAATCGCCTTGATCTTTGACGGGTCTATTTCGATGCCTTGATGTCATACATTGAATCCCAGGAATTTTCCTGAAGAGACTCCAAACGCGCATTTCAGAGGGTTCATCTTCAGGTTATACTTATGAAGACGTTGGAACACTGTTTTCAATTGCTCCCAGTGTTCCTCGTACGATTTGCTTTTCACTACGAGGTCATCAATATAGCATTCGAAGATTTCATGTATGAGGTCATCGAAAATCTTCGTCGTGGACCTCTGATAAG